>OX451735.1:763346509-764546509 GCA_948472305.1 Vicia faba | reverse complement strand
TAAGTTCATACATTTGATCTTGTCATGCATTCCCTATTACCAAACATCTAACAGTTTATAGATTGCGGAAATTAAATTTGCGGAAATTAAATCTAAACTATTACAAGGCGTCGGGTATTTACATCGCCAAAAACAACCCTTTAAATTAAATCGCGGAAAATAAAATAAAGCGATAGAATAAAGTCCTAATTAAAAGCTATTACATTTCGGGAAACAAATACATCAATATGGCAAAAATAGATCGCGTGCAGAAAATTAAATCGGGCAAGTTTTTAGGGTTTTGACCCTTTTTGAAAAGAAAGCATTTTTTGGTTTATTTTTGAATTAAATGGAATTAAATCTAAATTAACAATTAAATTAATTAATTAATGAAAATATTTTTGGATTTTGAGTATTTAAAGAAATAAAATAAATTGATTAAAAGTTAGTAAAAACCTAACTTTTCTACATTAATTTTAATTATTTGCAAAAGTATTAAAAGTTAACCCTAATTAAAACTAAGTTAATTAATTAATATTTGTTTACAAAAATAAAAGTGATGAATTTAATTTTAATAAATAAAATATATTTTTGTATTTTTTGATTTTTATGAGAAAAAATTAATTGGTTAATTAAATAATAATGATAATAATTAAATAAAACAAATAAATATAAAGAAAATATAAAGAGAAAAAGAAATAACCCATTGGGGGTTTGGGCCCAGATTGATGGTGAGAATAGCAATTTAGAAGCCCATTTGCTGCAAGCCTGCGTTTGACCTTGGTAATTCCATGTGACACGTTGACTTGGGTGTATAGTGGACATCACCTTGGGGCTATCAGATTTGGCCTGAAGGCTATCTGGCGCTTGGGATCTGAAGGAGCATGATGGACCACACCATTAGCTTTGCACTGGATCACCTGTAACAAAATAATAATAGGCATTTGGGGGACCTGGGATTCGAACCCAGGTCCAGCTACTCATTGGCCAACACGTCAACCACTCCACCAACGCCTGCTAATTGTTAGAATAATAAACAAAGAATAATATATGTGAAAACAACTATTATGCCTGAGATTAAAAAAATAAGCGCGAATATTTTGAATGGGCCAATTGGAAAGGGACGCGTCATCGTCTTCCCCACAGAACTCTGGTTATTTTTACCTGCGGATTTGAATCCGCAACTAAATCCCTAGGTCGATTCTAAAATCTTCTCTAGGATATGGAAACGAATTCTGAGACCATCATCATGCTCGTCTCTCTCTCATGATTTCATCCATATCCATTATTGGCCTTGATTTTTCCTGAAACTAAAAACCCCAAAAACAAGAAGCACGAACCCTAGATTCGGGCGTGGCATTACAGACCATGAAAACAAAATCAAATATTGCAGAAAGCCTCTAAATGGACCGGTTAGCATGATTGTGCAAAGATTTTGGCAACAGGATGCAAGAATAAGAGATTGCGTTTTCATGTACAGGGCGGTGTTCAAGGAGACTTACAACGCATTTTAGGAGGCGATTGGATTTGCTTTTGATTGCTACTGCTTCAGTGGATGTCAAGCAAGAAGTCTACGTTGAGTTTTTGTCTTGAATTGGCCTCTAACCAAGATTTCAGTTTCCAACTTTTTCAAGCTTTTTCAAGTTTTGGTTTTCCAGATTGTGCAGCCTCTAGGTTCTCAATTCGTATGCTTTGTGTTGTATATGTATCAAGCATTGCATTAGGTTAAATTTTGGGCTTTGAATCTTTGTGTATTGATGAATTAAGATTTGATATGATCCTCCATTACAAAGCTTCCAAAAATGTCCCAAATCCAATATTTTGTTCATAACATGGCTTGATACGAGTTTGATCTTGTCCATGATGATAATTGAAACCTGTATCAATCAAAAAGATCTCATTTCATCA
This sequence comes from Vicia faba, assembly GCA_948472305.1. Lineage (NCBI taxonomy): Eukaryota > Viridiplantae > Streptophyta > Magnoliopsida > Fabales > Fabaceae > Vicia > Vicia faba. The sequence continues at coordinate 764,544,622 of OX451735.1, read as the reverse complement.
ATATTTGGATTTTATTTGGATTTAAATTAATTTAAAATGAATTAATTCAACAAAAATCAAATAAAATAGAAAAATAAATAAATGGACACAAGATTGAAGATAGGACACGTGTGTAGTGTGACAAGATCAAATCAAGTGGAATAAAGTGGGCCCATTTGACAAAATTTGAAGTTTTGGGGATAGTTGACTTTTGGCAATTTTGGAAAAATGTCCAACTTCAACAATGCATAACTTCTTCAATTTTGAACTTTTGGAGGTGTTCTGGGACTTTTTAGAAACCTTGAGATGTCCTCTAACCAACCCTTTCGGTATCATCTCATTTTGATATTCCATGCTCTCAAGTTATAAGCTTTGGCAAAAAAGGTTTTTTTGTTGACTTTCAAAAATGACCTATAATGTCCAAATTTGTAACTTTTTGTGAGTGCATTTATTTTTCTTGGGGTGTGAAGATGGATTGTAGGAAATTTCATCTTCTTAAAAATGAGCTTTTGATGGGTCATTTCTCATAAAGTATGAGAAAGTTATGCTTGGTCAAAGTTGAGTTGACCTTTCCTACAAAACCCTAATTTAGCAACTTTTGAGTCTTGATGAATTTTGAGCAATCCTTGATGAATCATGATCAACCCTTGATAAAATGATTAAATATCCTTAAAAATGATAATGTTGAAAAAAAATCTTGAGGTTTGACTGTTTATAGGTCACAGTTGACTTTTACCCTAGCATAATCGATTTTTGGACCTCTTGAGCAATTGACTGACCAAACTTCCTCTACAAGGCTTGAATTTTGACATGGATGAACTTGAGAACATATTAGGACATTGGGGAGAACTTGAGGTCATTTGGATTTAAGGACCTTGATGCAACACAAAACCCTTATTTTGAATTGACTGCCTTAGGAGATGATTTGACTGTCCAACTCTTGAGCCATCTTGAGCAACTTGGAGATTATTCTTGCAATGTCTTGAGAAATATGGGAGGGCAAATTTTGGGGTACAACAATGTTCTTTTCAAAACAAAACAGATAAAGGAAAAACAATTTGAAATTTTCTTTGAAAATGAATTGTATTGATTTTTGAAGTTTGGCCTGTAAATAGGCGTTTTTGTACAGGAGGTTGACGTCTTAGTAAGAGAATGCCGCCGAGTAATAGAATTTACACAATTTGTGAAAAACTAAACAAAACAGCTATATGAATAATCCCACTGGGTTCCAACTCTGTTATTGCCTTTATGTCCTCAAGCATCTCATCGCTTTGCTACTGGTTGAAGATTAATAAGATTGATTAGTGCCGTACGAGCTTGACAGTTGATACCAGAGTCTGGTTGCAAGGTGATTCAATGATACATAGTGTTACGCTTTGATCCCTAATTTTTTCCTGGACCGCCCTTTCGGGTTTTCAGTCCACCGGGATACCCTTTTTTGCCCAAGCCGCCTTTTCAGGTTTTCAACTTGCCGGGTGTACAAATTTTTCATTTTCATCCCTTATTTTTGCCCGAACCCTTTTGGTTCACCGGGAAGCCCTTATTTTTGCCTAGGCCAGTCAACCTAGCGGGTCTTTGATTATGTGTAGTATTTTTTCACTATGTCTGCATTGACGGGGTGAAGAAGGTCGTCACCATCCATGGTGGTTAGAATCATAGCTCCTCTTGAGAAAATGTTCTTAACCACAAATGGCCCTTCGTAAGTAGGGGTCCATTTGCCCCTGGGATCACCTTGAGGTAGAATGATGCGCTTGATTACCAGATCCACAACTTGATACTCTTGTCGTCTAACTTTCTTGTTAAATGCCTTGATCATCCGCTTTTGATACGTCTGACCATGACAAATAGCAATAAGTCTCTTTTCGTTGATTAAGTTCAGTTGATCAAGCCGGGTCTGAATCCAGTCATCCTCGCTTAAATCGGCATCATTCATGATTCGAAGAGAGGGTATCTGAACTTCAATGGGTAATACGGCCTCTATACCATATACCAAGGAATAGGGTGTTGCGCCTGTTGACGTTCGTGCTGAGGTACGGTACCCATGAAGAGAAAATGGTAACATCTCGTGCCAGTCTCTGTATGTCACCGTCATCTTCTGCACAATCTTCTTAATGTTCTTATTAGCTGCTTCAATAGCCCCATTCATCTCCGGCCGGTAGGGAGAAGTGTTATGATGCTGTATATTGAACTGCTTGCAGAGCTTGGTGATCATCTTATTATTGAGATTGGTACTATTTTCCGTAATGATCCTCTCTGGTACACCGTATTGACAAATCAGATTATGCTGAATGAACCGTGCCACGACGTTCTTGGTCACTGTAGCAAAGGAAGCTGCTTCAACCCACTTTGTAAAGTAATCAATAGCTACCAGGATGAAACAATGTCCGTTGGATGCTGTAGGTCTGATCTCGCCGATCATATCAATGCCTCACATTGCAAAAGGCCAAGGTGCTATCAAGACGTTCAGAGGAACTGGAGGTATGTGCACCTTATCAGCATAGACCTGGAACTTGTGACATGTCCGAGAATGCTGATAACAGTCGGCTTCCATAGTGGACCAGAAATATCCTGCCCGAAGGATTTTCTTTGTCATGGTATGTCCACTGGAATGAGTTCCGAAAGTACCTTCATGTAAATATGCCATGATCCTTTCTGCTTCATTCTTATCCACACATCGTAGTAAGGTTGAATCATGGTTACGTTTGTAAAGGATTCCATTGCTGATGAAGAACTTTGCCGCGAACCTTCTCAGAAACTTCTTGTCATTAACAGATGCACCCTCGGGGTATTCCTGAGCTTCAAGATACCTCTTCACCTCATGAAACCAGGGTTTATCTGCTACCTCTTCAGTTTCAATGTCAAAGAAATGTGCAGGTTCGTCCAATATTTCAATGATAATCCGGGGAGCTTCGTTGTCCCAATTGACCTTGAACATAGAAGGCATCATAGCTAGCGCGTCTGCCAACTGATTCTCCTCTCTAGGGAAATGTTCAAAGGTTATCTCCTCAAAGTGGGGAAGCAACGTCAATACATACTCCTTGTAAGGAATAAGATTTGGGTGTTTCGTATCCCACTCGCCTTTGATCTGACTGATCACGAGAGCAGAATATCCGAAGACACTTAGAAACTTAATCCTTAGGTCAATTGCTGCTCGAAGACCCATGATGCATGCTTCATACTCCGCCATATTATTGGTGCAGTTGAAACATAGTCGGGCAGTGAACGGAGTATGAGAGCCTTTAGAAGATATGATCACGGCGCCAATGCAATTGCCCAAAGCATTCGAAGCTCCATCAAAGTACATAGACCATCGGGATCCTTTCTCAGGTCCTTCATCCGGTCCTAGTTCTTCGCAGTCAGTCACTATCATGATATTCTCATCCAGAAATTCAAAGTTCATAGACTGGTAATCATCCACTGCCTGATGTGCCAAAAGGTCTGCCAATACACTTCCCTTGATTGCGTTTTGGGTCGTGTACTGGATGTCATACTCATTCAAGATCATCTCCCATCTTGCTATTCTTCCAGACAAGGCAGGCTTCTCGAAGATATACTTGATTGGATCCATCTTTGATATCAATAGAGTAGTGTAAGTCAGCATATACTGTCTCAGCTGGCGAGCAGCCCATGCCAAAGCGCAATAAGTTTTCTCGAGCAATGAGTATCGGGTCTCATAGTCGGTAAACTTTTTGCTAAGGTAATAAATAGCATGCTCTTTTCGGCCAGACTCGTCATGTTGACCCAACACACACCCCATTGAGTTGTCGAGTACTATCAAGTATAAGATCAAAGGTCTCCCTTCAACTGGAGGCATCAGAATGGGTGGCTCTTGGAGATACTCTTTGATTCTTTCGAAAGCAGCCTGGCATTCATCGTTCCAACATACCACTTGATCTTTCTTCAGTAACTTGAAGATTGGCTCACAAGTAGCAGTCAGGAGCAAGATGAATCGGGCAATGTAGTTAAGACGTCCCAGAAAGCCCCTGACTTCTTTTTCTGTTATGGGAGCCGGTATTTCCTGTATAGCCTTCACCTTTGCAAGATCCACTTGAATACCTTTATCGCTTACGACGAAACCCAACAACTTACTAGATCTCACCCTGAAGGTGCACTTGTTCGGGTTTAACCTCAGCTTGTAAAACTTTAACCTGTAAAATAGTTTCTGAAGGTGGTCCAGATGTTCTTCTTCAGTTTGGGATCTTGCAATCATGTCATCGACGTATACCTCAATCTCATGATGGATCATGTCGTGGAACAAAGCAACCATGGCACGCTGATACGTTTCCCCAGCATTATTCAATCCAAAAGGCATGACCTTGTAGCAAAAGGTGCCCCATTGAGTAACAAAGGTTGTCTTCTCCATGTCTTCGGGAGCCATTTTAATCTGATTATAACCAGAGAAACCATCCATAAAGGAGAACACCTTATGCTGAGCGGTATTGTCGACTAGAACGTCGATATGAGGTAGAGGGAAATCATCCTTGGGGCTCGCCCTGTTCAGATCCCTGTAATCGACACACATTCGAACCTTACCATCCTTCTTCGGTACAGGAACAACGTTGGCAACCCACTGCGGGTAAGAAGTAACTGCTAGAAAACCGACATCAAACTGTTTCATTACTTCAGCCTTGATTTTCTCAGACATCTCCGGGCGCATTCGGTAGACTTTCTGTTTCACTGGAGGACAGTCTTCCTTGGTAGGCAATCGGTGAACCACAATATCGGTATCCAACCCAGGCATATCTTCATAAGACCAGGCAAAGATCTCAACATAGTCACGCAACATCTGAATCAACCGTTGTTTCACACTAAGCTTTGCACCGATCTTGACTTCTTTCTTGTTTACCTCTGTACCCAGATTCACTGTTTCCACTGGCTCTTCATGTGGCTGTATAGCCCTCTCTTCTTGGAGTAGCAGTCTAGCAAGTTCACCAGGCACTTCTCAATTATCTTCACCTTCGTCTTCAGCTAAGTTGATCGGACTTTCGAAGTTATAACCGGCAGTAGCAGAGTCGTTACCAGTGAGATCCAGAGCGGATGTAGACCTGTATATGTGAGTGTGTGTAAAATAGTTGTTTTGCAATATATAATAAAATAAAAACAAGGAGCGCAAAATTTGAAATGCAAGAAACGTTCAATGCTTTTATTAATGATATATGTAGATGACACACATAAAGCCCTCACAAATGAAGCCACAGTGCCCCGGGTAAGACACCGGACCGTAAAGTTTAAAACATTGTCTGTTACAAATTTAAAACAAAAGTCTCATTACTGGGTAACAAAATAAATTGGGATGAAGTCCTTTGTTGTCCAGTTGCTTAGTCCACCATCAGTAGTAGGATAGATCCAACTGTCGAACTCAGATTCTTCAACATCGTCTTCAATGGCATTCACTCCTGAATTGCTGATGAACAGTGGAGGTCTTTCAATCCGTGCATTCCGAATAGCCTTTTGAGCTTCTGCAGTGAAACCCAAACCAAACTTGTTAGTCTTCTGTGTAAAATCAGGGAGTTGGCCCCAATTTGCACACCCACCTTTCTCGACAACAGCCCGGGCATCCTTGAAGGAAGCCATCTTCATGGGAGGATCTCCAACCACAGTCTCAATTGATGCCAGCGTCTGGGGAACCTCTTCAAAATGCTGAAATGGGGTCTCGATGAACTCCCCGTCCATTTCTACATATCGGAAAGAGTTGAGGTGGCTCACCATGTACTCCTCTTCTCCTTGTACTGTCACAATTTTCCTTTTCACTGGGTACTTCAGCTTCTGGTGGAGCGTTGAGGTTACTGCCCCAGCTTTGTGGATCCATGGACGACCCAGTAAGCAAGAATAAGATGGCCGAATGTCCATCACATATAATGTAGAGGTAAAAACCTGAGAACCAACCTTAATCGGAATATCCACTTCTCCATGCACCATTCTCTTAGACCCATCAAAGGCCCTGACGACAATGTTGCTTGGTTTCAGCTCCAACCCTTCGCAGTCTAACTGGTCTTGAGCTTTCTTAGGCAAAACGTTCAATGAGGAACCAGTATCCACCAATACGTGAGCAAGAGTGGCCCCCATGCATTCAATGGAGACATGCAGGGCATCGTTGTGATTTTTCCCCTTAACAGTGAAGTCGGCATCAGAGAACCCCAACCCACTATCAGCAATCAGACTAGCCACACAATCTTTAAACTGGTCAGCTGATGTTTCTTGCAGTACGTGTGCGGTCTTTAGAAATGAAATCAGAGCCTTGGCATGGGCTTCTGAGCATAGTAACAGTGACAACATAGAGATTTTGGACGGGGTTTTCCCCAGCTGTTCGACTACATTGTAGTCGCTCTTTTTGATAATCTTCAAAATCTCCTCCATCTCTTGTCTAGAGGCTTCAACAGTAATCTTCTTTGGCGCCTCCGTCTGGGCAGGCTCACTGGTGGTCCCTTTGCCCTGGGTGTCAGACGACTCGGCGACAGGGGTAAGAATGGGAACTTGAACAGGAATAGTAGCAGGTACACTGGCAGGTGTAATAACAATAGGTTTCCGGGCAGTTGGTGGAGAGATATCAGGTGAGAAAAGTCTTCCGCTGCGGGTGACTTTAGCAGGTCCAACAATATTACTGACGTCAGTATCAGCATCCAAATCTTGTTTAACTCCGTGATAGTAAATATCATCCCCGTAATGCCAAGGGACAACTTTATCAGATGTATAGGGGATAGGCCCTGGAACAGTGATGATCAACGACGCGATTCTTGGAACAGATGTAATTCTAACAGGCTTTCTCGTGGGAGCCTTGGAAGAATTGTAGAAAATGGTGATTATAGAAACTTCTTCAGTATGAACTAAAGGAACAACAGTCTTCTCAAACAGGATTTCTTTATTATCCATCAGGCGTTGGACACCTGACTTCAAAAGATGGCAACCAGTAGGTAGGACAGAACACATACGACAACCTTCATCATAGCCCAGAAATAAACCGGCTAACAAAAGGTTATTTTTCACAGTTATCAATGGAGTAGTAATATCCTTCACAGAAACCACAAACGAGTCTTCCTCTATAGCATTTACTCCATGCTTGGGCATAGGAGCGGTCACAACATTAGGTCTTTCAGGTGCTTCGAACTCAATCTCCTTAGCATCAATTAAGTTCTGTACCTTATTCTTCAAAACCCAACAATCATCTGTATCATGCCCCGGGCTATCAGAGTGAAAAGCACAGCGGGCATTAGGGTTGTACTTTGGTGATGTTGTATTTGGATTCTGTGGGGCCTCCCTTGGAATCACCAGATTGGTCTTTAATAACTGTGGCAGAATTTGAGATAGCGTCATGTTGAGCTGAGTGAACTGTCTTCGAGGTCTCTCGGCCTTTGGCTGATTGTTGCGCTGAGGAACATCAGCAGGTCTTGAAATAACAACCGCATTAACAGCTTGGCGGTGTTCAGGTCTATTCTGGCTTTTCAAACTGTAAATAGCACTGGCCTCCTTCTTAAAAGGCTTCTTCTCTGTGCCTGACGAAGCACCCTTCTGTATTTTACCAGACTTAATACCAGCCTCAATCCTTTCCCCAGTCATAATCAGCTCTGTAAATCCGGACGAAGAACTTCCAATCAGATGGTTGAAATACGGACCAAACAAGGTCCCCAGAAACATATCCACTAGCTCCCGATCAGCCAAGGGTGGTTGCACTCTTCCAGCGAGGTCCCTCCACTTCTGAGCATAATCTTTGAAACCTTCGCCCGCACCCATTAACATACCCTGAAGTTGGGTACGCGTGGGAGCAAGGTCGACATTATATTGGTACTGCCTGTAGAAAGCAACAACCAAATCTTCCCAACTGCGGATACCGGATCCTTCTAACTGGTAAAACCATTCAAGCTGAGTCCCTGAGAGACTGTCTTGAAAGAAGTGGATCCATAGGTTCTTGTCAGCCGTGTACGGCTGAATCTTCCTTACATACGACCGGAGGTGCAGTTTCGGGCAAGAAACTCCGTCGTATTTAGCAAAGGTTGGTGCTTTGAACTTGTGGGGAATCACCACCCCAGATGACATACCCAAATCACCAAAGTCTAGACCAGGCACTTTCTGAACTTTCATAGCACTCAACCGATCTTCCAATTGCTTGTATCAATCCTCAGCCGGAGGATACTGGTCTTCGTCAAAGTTCATCTCGTTGTTTGAAACCACAGGGCTAGGAGCCCTCCTTTCTTCTTGACTATCTTTCCCTCCAGATGAGGTGGTGAAATTAACTTCATCTCGTAGCCTGTTTCTAAACCTGTGGCCCATGTTAAGTAGGACTGTCTTCTTCTTCTTCTTCTTCTTCTTCTTCTTCTTCTTCTCTTTCAAGATAAGGGCCTTCAGATCTTGCTCACCCTTAGCTAGATTCATGAACAATTCTTGGAACTGGGCGTTTTGGGCCTATAGAGCCTTGATTGCTTGTTCAGTTGATGGTTCAGAAGACATGATGCTGAAATAAACAGCGAAGAAGATGAGAAAACATGTAAGGGTACCTGTTATGAGGTGCATGGAATGAAATGCGTATGCTATGATTTCAAAGACATCAAGAGATTCAAATTCGTAAACCAAACATGAAACACACTTTTATTAGATAAACTTGAAATTCAAATTGTTCAACAGATGCCCTTAAGGCGTTACAAGAAAGGAAATACTGAAAAGTAAATAAAAACTGGAAATAATCGAAGGACAATCAGTGCTCCCATGGTCGCTTCTTGTCGGTGCGGACATAGTCATTGAGGATCCTCTCGTTCTCCAGCTGCCTAGTCAACTTCTGAATCTTCTGCTCTTGCTCGTGATACTTTTCTCGGTAAGTATCCCACTCTTCTCTCAGCTGCATCCAAGACCTTTTCAGTTCCCCAATGTCAGTGGACATATGAGGATGGAGGATGGTAGGAAGAACCCCTTCTTTGTCAGCAACTTCAATAGTTATAGGCAAGACGGCTTCATACGACATTCCCAGCTTTTGGGCATGGATACGAATCCATCGGAGATATGGCTCCATTGGAAGAGATGTCTTTGGACCCAACTCGTATGGATCAGATCTGTGAACTCTATCCCAAGCTCTTATGAATCTGCGGCGTTGCTCGTCACTATCCCCTTGGAAATCAAAGATTATACTAGGCATTAGCAGCTCATGAGGTCCTTCCCTTCTGGCTCGCCCAAACTGACGTAAGGCCAAGCATGGATTGTAAGTAATTCCTCCATTGGTTCCTATCAGTGGAACATTGGGGTATTCTCCACAGCGATCAATAATGGCCACCTCGTCCATACCCTTGATAGTCCAGATGATGTCATTATGGGAGAGAGACATAATCCTATAGGCCCAGCCCATGCCTTCTTTGTTCTTCAAAAATGACTTGGGAAGGTGAGAAATAAAACACCTTGCCAACAATGAAGCACAACACATCAGGGTTCCCTGCTTTCGAGCAGTACGGGCATAAAGCTGATGAAGAATGTCACCCAAGAGAGTGGGTACAGGATTACCAGAGATGAAGATTTTTACCATATTCACATCAACAAAGGAGTCAGAGTTAGGAAATAATACCAAGCCATATATCAGAAGAGCCAGAATATCTTCAAATGCTTGGAAGTCTAGACTATCCCATAAATGATTAGCCTTACCAACCAAGAACTTAGCCAAAAATCCCTTTGCTCCACTTCTAGTCTCCCAATTAGACATCACTTCAGCCTTTGTCAGATGGAGGGCTGAAGCAATCTCTTCTGGCCTAAGGATCTTCTCCCAACCTGTGAACGGGGTATACTCCATAATAGAGATACCAAGTAGATCATAAAACTCTTCTAAGGTGGGGACCAACTGGTAGTCCTGAAAAGTAAAGCAATGGTACAGCGGATCAAAGAACTGGACTAGGACACTCATCATCTGCTCGTCCAATTTAGAGGTGACCAAACCAAGGAGATGCCCATGTCTCTTGATAAAGGAGGAAGTATCTGAGATCTTTGCAGCCAACTCTTTAAGCATAGTGGGAACTTGGACAAAGTTGATCCGGATGGTGTTCCTACGCATGGGTATCATGACCTACAAAACAGAACAAAGATGAATCCCTCTTGTCTTTGAAATAGGTTAGTCCAATGCAAGATGCATGTAATGTTATGATGTCATGATATCATGATAGAAAGTACACCACAAGTATCCACAAATAGCAAACATGGTAAAGGCACACAAGTCACACAGAGAGCCCTTAGATTTCAGGCTGGAAAGGAGTTTAGGTATTACCCTCTTTCAGTTTAGTTGGTTCAACCTGTCCTAGAAATATTAACCAGGTTCTAGAGGATCTCAATATCACTGACTACCCTCGATCGGTCATAATTCTAGTTTAGCAACCTTTTCTTGCAGCCAGAATCATCGGGAGAGTTTAGTCTCAATGAGTGTAGCATACTGCTACTGTTCTATGGCCAAATTGGTCAATTTAAAGGTTCTAAGGTCAGTTGGTGCTTAATGACCCCTTAGCAGACCCATATTCTCCTTGTTGCGCCACAAGGGATATCGGTACATACTAAAGTGCCACACCAACGTAGCTACTGCTTCAACCGTATCGATTTACGCCGTACAGTTCCCTCACAGTTTATTGCTACTTACCTAAAGGGTATATAGTAACTCCGATACAAGCCCACAAATATAAAGCATACAAGTCAAGCAATTGAAAACATTATGATGAACTAGTCCTAAGGTACACCCCACTTATAAGTGTCCCCAGCAGAGTCGCCAGTTCTGTGATACGGTGGGAAAGAACTGACTGTTTTTTGGAATGCTGGTTTGCATTTTGCAAAATGTCGCGGTAAGCAAGATTCGCCACTGACATTTATTTTATCCAACAAGGAAAGGAAAAAAGCACAAAAAAATTCCTTTTTCGAGATGTTTATCGGGTTCGGGGGTAGATTATAGAAAGGGAAGGTGTTAGCACCCTTTCTATCCGTGGTTATCCACGGGCTCTTAGGTACTTGCTCAATTGTTTTCAAAATTGCTTTCTTTGTGCTTGCGGGTTTTGAAAAAGTTTTTGTTTTGAAACTTCGATTTAACTCTTGCTTCTGTCCTCAAGAGTATATAAAGTGTTTTTGAAAACTTTGTTCGAAAAGTGTAAGTGTGAAAAGTTTTTGTTTTTGAAAGAGCAAGTATTTAAGAACCATCTACCTACTCGAAAAAGGAATAGTTTTATGCTATCTTCCTTTAAACAATGTTATCCTACTTTGAATGAGTAGGTAGCATCGTCGTTGGAGTTTGAGGGTCAATTCGAATTTAGGGACTTACGGTCACCAAAGCAATGGTAGGACGCCTTAGCGGTAATCCTAATGTCTTAGATCATTTTGTTTGAGGCAATTATATCTGAGGCAACCGTTTCGAGGCAACTATGATCTTTTGACAAGAGGACGACCTCTAAAGTGACATATACTCAATGACCGCGTACGAAGGCAACCGAGTGGGGTGTACCCTAAGAATGCGCATGTGCGAGTGTGTCGTTTTCAGTTATTTTGTCTTTGTACATGTTAATGGTTATCTAAGTTGATTTTAGGTTAAACATTCATTCTCGTCATGCATCCCTATTATCAAACATCTAACAGATATATTTTGTGGAAAATAAATTGCGGAAATTAAATTACAAGGCGTCGGGTATTTACATCGCCAAAAACAACCCTTTGAAATTTAAATGCGGAAAAACAAATAAAGTGATAATAATAATTAAATGGTCCTAATTATCTATTACATTCCGGGAACAAGTACAATATTGGATAAATAGATCGCGTGCGGGAAATTAAATCGAGTGCAAATAGGGTTTTGACCCTTTGTTATTTAAAGAAAAGATTTTTTGTTTGTTTTTGAATTAAGAAAGAAATTATCTAAGTTAATTATTGAATTAAATTAATTAATAAAAATAAATATTTTTCGGTTTTTGGTATTTAAAGAAATAAAATAAAATTAATTAATGTTAGTAAAAACCTAATTAAGTCTAATTGATTTTAATTATTGAAAAAATATATTAAAGTTATTTCTAATTAATAGCCTAAATTAATTAATAAATTTGTTAATAAAAAATAAAATACTAAAATTTAATTTAATAAAGAAAATATTTTTTTGTGGTTTTAATTTTATAAAGAAAAAAATTGATTGGTTTGTTATTAAATAAAATATAAATAAACAATTAAATAAAATAAAAATAAATAATTGAAAGAGAGAAAGAGGTGTATGGGCCTGTTTTGGAGGTTTGAGAAGCAATCTGAGGCCTATAATAAACTGGCCTCGTTTGACTATTTTAATATCCCCTATGCGCAAGTTGACTGGACTCCATGGTGGACCATCAACCTGGATCACCAGATCTGGCCTTTGGCCATCTGGCACTTTGACGTGTGAAGGCACATGGTGAGCTGGAAGCCTTGATTTGTACCTGATTATCTTAAGAAAATATATATTGAGAAATTGAGGGGACCTGGGATTCGAACCCAGATCATGTTGGATGTTGCCAGCGCTTACTTCCACTAGGCCATTGTGTTTCAATTGTTAATGAAATAAGAATAATATATAATAAAACAAAACAACTCTTATGGATCAGAAATAAACAAAACGCGCGAATTATTTGAACCGACCATTGGGGTATTGACACGTCTCCGTCCCCTACCTCCAACCCCTGTAACTTTACCTGCGGATTTGGATCCGCAGCTAAATGCGCAGGTCGATCCAAAAATCAACTCCAGGCCATAAAAACGACCTTCTAAGACATGGTTGGGTTCGTCTCCCTCTCCTGAGTGCAACCATGCCTATCACAAGAATCAATTTCACCTGAAATACAAATCCCTAAAATCCAAAACGTAACCCTAGCCATGCTGTTGTGAGGTTACAGTCCGTATAAATCAAATTAAGTATTGCCAAAAGCTTAGAAATCTCGTGAGAATCACAAATATATCAATGATTTGCTAGAAGGATGCAAGAATAGAGAGCTATGATTTCGAATACAGGGCTAAGAAACGTGATACTTACAGCGCGTTTGGGCGTGTGTGGGAGCTTGCTTTGGGTTGGTTTCAACTCAGTGAACCTCCAGGAATTGATTGAGATCCTTCTTGGCTTCTGAGATTGCCTCTTGCTATGATTTTGAATTTCAAAATTTTCACCACTTTTTCAAGTTTGGTTTTGATTATCCTTTCAGCCTCTAACCCCTAATTTCGTGTGCCTCTCTTGCTTATGTATGATACAAAGTGTTAGGGTAACAAATATGGATGGAATCCCTCTAAATCAATGCCTTATGATTTGATTTGATTCATCTTTTAAAGCTTGCCAAATTTATCAAATCTCCATCTTTTTGTACATGATATGATTGATACGAATTTTGATGCTCTTAATGATGATGATCTCAACCTGAAATAGCCAAAAAGATCCTAAGTAATCAATATTTGGATTTTATTTGATTTAATTTGATTAAAAATGAAATAATTCAATAAAAATTCAAATAAAATAATAAAAAAGAAATATGATCCCAAAGCTGAAGCTAGGAAACGTGTGCAATGGGAGAAGCTCAAACCAAGTGGAAAAGAATGGGCCCATTTGACAAAATTTGATGTTTTGGGGATAGTTGACTTTTGGTAATTTTGCAAAAATTCCCAACTTCAACAATGCATAACTTCTTCAATTTTGAACTTTTGGAGGTGTTATTGGACTTTTTAGAAATATTGAGATGTCCTCTAATCAACCCTTTTGGTCTCATCCCATTTTGATATTCCATTCTCAAGTTATAAGCTTTGGCAAAAAAGGTGTTTTTGTTGACTTTCAAAAATGACCTATAATGTCCAAATTTATAACTTCTTGTGAGTGCATTTTCTGATCTTGGGGTATTAAGATGGATTTTAGGAAATTGCATCCTCTTAAAAATGAGCTTTGGATGGGTCATTTCTCATAAAGTATGAGAAAGTTATGCTTGGTCAAAGTTGAGTTGACTTTTCCTATAAAACCCTAACTTAGCAACTTTTGAGTCTTAATGAATTTTGAGCAACCCTTGGTGAATCATGATCAACCCTTGATCAAATGATGAAATATCCTTCAAAATGAGAATGTTGGCAAAAAATCTTGAAGTTTGACTGTTTATAGGTCACAGTTGACTTTTGCCCTAGCACAGTCGATTTTTGGACCCTTTGAGCATTTGACTGAGCAAACTTCCTCTACAAGGCTTAAAATTTGACATGGATGATCTTGAGAACATATTAGGACATTGGGGAGCACTTGAGGTCATTTGGACTCAAGGATCTTGAGGCAACACAAAACCCTAATTTTGAGGTTGACTGCCTTAGGAGATGACTTGACTGTCCAACTCTTGAGCAATCTTGAGCCACCTGGAGATTTTTCTTGCCATGTCTTGAGAAATATGAGAGGGAAAATTTTGGGGTACAACACAGACCATGTACATAAATGATAATGCGAAATAATAAAATCCACAAAAATGTAAAGATGAAGAAAAGTGAAAAGAAATTGTTTTGTGGTTTTTGATATAAGAAACTTGATGGTTAACCTAAGAAATTAATTATCCCAATTGAACTAAAAATCTATTTTGGCTTAAAAATAAATAGAAATTAAATAAAACCTAAGTCTATTTTATCTCTAATTTTTTAAAGACAAAATAATTGTTTTAGAAAATATATTTTTGATGTTTTATTTAGAAAAATATTTGAAGTATAAAGCTTAATTCTAATTAATTAAATCAAGGTGATTGAATTAAAACAATTTTTAATCATCAAAAATTAAACTAATTAGTTAAAAAACTAAATCTAAATTTTTTATGATTTTTGTTGTTTTGAAAAGAAAATGATTAAAAAGAAAATAATTAAAATTAAAAATAAAATTAATTGGGTCAGTGTTGTAAAAGAAATCAGGGGGGTGATGAAAAGAAAAATAAAAACATTAGGCCCAAACAAAATTTTTTTGTTTGTTTGAATCAGTAAAAAAACAAATATGGCCCTGTGTTGGTAAAGCAAAATGGGAGGTGTGAGAAAGGAATTTCAACTAAGCCCAAAACAAAAGTCCAGGCGCCTGTAAGATCCAGTGTTGCTGGCTTGTGATGATGTACCATGGGCTAGCTCATCTGGCGATGTTGTACCCCAAAATTTGTCCTCCCATTTTACTCAACATATGCTCATTAAGACCCTTAACTTGCTCAAGGATACCCAAGAGTTGACCAGACAAACTCTCTCCTAAAGCAATGAACCTCCAAATAGGGTTTCCATTTTCATCAAGATGGGTGAGCTCCAAAGGCCTCATATGCTCTCTATAGTCCTGATATGTCCTCAAGATCATCCATGCCAAGTTTCATGCCTTGCACAAGAAGTTTGCTCAGTCAACTGCTCAAATGCTTGAAAATCAACTGTATCAGGTCAAAAGTCAATTGTGGCCCACATACAGTCAAACTTCAAGATTTTTGGTCAACATCAACATTTTGAAGTGATATCCATCATTTTATCAAGGGTTGATCATGATTCCCCAAGGAATGCTCCTAATTAATCAAAACTCAAAAGTTGCTAAATTAGGGTTTCGTCAGAAATTTCCCATCCAAGGCTAATTTTGAAGAGAATCCAATTCCCCACAACTCATCTTCAGCACTCAAGTTCAAAAAATGCACTCATGAAAAGATATGAATTTCTACATTATAGGGCCTTTTGAAAAGTCAACAAAAATACCTTTTGGGTCAAAGCTTCTTACATGAACATGAAAGACCCAATTGAGATGAAACCAAAAGGGTTATTTAGGGGACATCCTAATATTTCTAAAAAGTCCAAGAACACCTCCCTAGGGTTAAAATTGGAAGATATATGCATTGTCAAAGTTGGCCATTTTTAGAAAATTGCCAAAAGTCAAATGTGCTCAAAAGTGCATTTTTTGTCAAATGTGCCTAGCTTTTCATGATTGTATCTTGTTGAAGACATGGTCCACGACCCAAGTCAGCATCCATATATTATTTTCTCTATTTATTTATTTTATTTTGATTTTTATTATTTAAAAGTCAAATTAAATCAAATAAATGGCAAAAAATATAAAAGATTGATTTTTTGATCTGATTTTTGTTAGAATCAAATCTAATCAAGCTGGCCTAATCAGATCAAATCGTATCAAGGTTGACTGGAGCAAGAATGGCATGATTTGGTTTATTTTGGAAAAAAATAATGCATTTAACAATCAAGATCTTTTCTCCTTAAATTTCAAGATTCAAGTTGTTTTTGTTGACCTAATACACTCTATTACATATCCACAACACAACCAAGGCAAAAGAACAAGAGTTGAAGTCGTGCAAGCTAGCCAAGAAAACTCAAAAATTGGACAAAAAGTGTGGATCTGATTTCTAACCTAGGGGACGATTCAAGACCATCCAAAGCTTCTAATCGCTTCCTGGACATCTCCTGAAGCTAATACAATCATTTGCAAGTCTTCCCAAGCCCAGAATCGCTCATGGTAAACCCACGGTTTGCATATACAAGCTTGATTTTTATCTTACAATTTACGCATGATTAACCACTTTTAAGCATAGCATTGTGTTTGTATCATCATTTGGAATGTTTTAGTTCAATTAATTTTGTGTTTTGATGATTGTTTCGCTAATTGCCATTGCTAGGGTTTATGGGGGCGTTTTAGGATTTCTCTGTACAAGTTAAATTTGACCAAGAAAATGGTGCCATGGTACTCGTGAGATCAAGATGAGTTGATTAGTATAGCTAGAATTAATTTATCATGCATTTTGTGAATTTTTGAAGCTTGCAGGTTTATAGCTATGGAAAATGTCCGTAGGTATAAGTCTGGTACCTAAGACGATGGACAGGGGAAGGAGATGATGATTTGGCACAACATCATTGGCTTGTTTGAATCACGCACGTTTTTTATATTATTTTTCAGTTTATCCACTTTGTTTTGTATATTATAATTTAGTTTTAATATATTGACAACTAAAAAATATGGCCCAGTGGTGAAGCGCACGTTGGATAGTGGAGAGGACCTGGGTTCGATCCCAGGTCCCTGCGTTTTCTTTATTTTCTTAACACTCATTTGCAGATCCTATGTATACATTTTCCAAGAGCCTACCATGCAGTCTCAACATCCATCCACTGGATCATTACCAACACAGATCCAACGCTCAAACCAAGGAAAGACCTTGGTGCATTCTCCAAACATGGCTGCACAGAATCAGGCGTAGGAATGGGCTCAACCTTCATGGGCTTGACACAAATTCAGCATGCACCCCCCTAATTGCTCATCAAACAGGCCCAATTCTTTTCTTTTTTATTTTAATTCCTTTTTATCATTTATTAACATTTTTTTTTCAAATAACACCAAAATCATGCTTTTTTTTATTTAATAAAAAAATCATAAAAACATTAAAAATATTTTTTTTATAAAAATATTTTTATTAATTAATTAGTTTTATTAAATTAAAGTAATTTAATTTTTTTTTTGTATAATTAAAATCAACTAAAATTAGGGTTTAATGTTGTACGTAACCTAATTTTTTCTCAAAAAATAACCTAAATATTTTCTCAATTAGATTTTTAGGTTTTCCATTTATGTCTCGCATTTAATTTGTCGCGTGCGCCTTTAATTTTCCTTTTTATTTATTATTGTAACTACTCCGAGTTTGTAATAGTAATTATTGTTTTAAATTTCCATATCTTTAATTACAGTCAAAATAATTATGTATCTGTGAAAGCATTGTAATAGTCAGGACTTTAATTTCTCGCATTTTAATTTCCGCAAACTATAAGTTGTTAGATGTATGTTAATAGGATTATATGGAAAGACAAATTTCAATTAATACAGTAGAAAACCCTAAATGCGCAAAAATAAATAAACTGAAAAATCACACTTGCACATGCTCACTCCTAGGGTTTACTCCACTTTGGTTGCCTTCGGTAAACATTCATGAAGTATAGGGAATGTTAGTGGTCGTTCTCTAGTCCCAAAAGATCTAAAATGACCCATTCGGATGTTGCCTCGGAAAAAGATCTTTAAGGCTTTAGGATGATTACTAAAATTTCCTAACATTACTTTTGTGATCGTACTCGTCCCTTCGAACATCCCTTAAAACTACAACGACGGTGCTACCTATTCCTTAATAATAGGATATCACTGTCTAAAGGAAAACGAATAGACTTTTTTCGAGTAGGTAGATTAGTTCCTAGGTACTTGCTCAAACAAATAAATATTACAAACACTTGTCAAAACAGTTTTCAAAACAACTTCGTCACACTCTTGAGGACAGATACAAGGGTTATCACGAAGTTAAACAAAAACTTTTCAAAACAAGCATACACAAGCAATTTAAAAATGAGCAAGTACCTAAGAGCCCATGGAAAACCATGGATAGAAAGGGTGCTAACACCTTCCCTTTCTATAATCTACCCCCCGTACTCAGAAACATCTCGAAAAAGGTTTTTTCTGTTCTTTTTCCTTTTCCTTTGTTGAATGAAATAAAAGTCGGTGGCGACTCTTGCTTACCGCAATATTTGCGAACCAAAAAATACAAACCAGTACTAACAATCAGTTCTGCCACCATATCACAGAACTGACGTCTCTGCTGGGGACTATAAAATAAGTGGGGTACACCTTAGGATCTAGGTCATTTTAAAATTGCTTTCTTGTTTTACTTTTCCTGCTTTATATTCAAGGGTTTTGTTTGAGTATTATTAAAGATCCTACACCCGGATCTGGGGTCACTTTTTTAGGTAAACAACAATAGATCGTGGAGACTGTACGGCATAAACCGATATGGTTTAAGTGATGGCTATGTTTGTGTGACACTTTGGTTGGTACCGGTATGCTTCATGTGGAAACGAGGAGAATACGGGGCCGCCGCGTGGTGTCGTGAAGCACTAACGGACCTTAGAACCTTAGTTGAACAAACTTGGCCATTAGAAAGTAGTGAGATAGTCGGCCTTGGTATAAAGATGAGGATTGGTTGATACTCGATGCTACACTCATTGAGTTCATACTTTCGAGATGTTTCGGCCGCAAGAAAAGATTGTCTGAGCTGAAACAATGTCCGATAAAGGATGATCAGTGATATTGAGAATATTTAGAACTCGGTTACTTTTCTAAGACAGGTTTGAACCCAACTAAACTTCAAGAGGGTAGTTACCTTTAACCTCATGCAAGCCTTTGAACCTAAGGTCTATTGTGTGTTTTGCTTGTGTGTGATTTATTCTGTTTGAACATAACATCATGCATCATAACATATCATCCATTCTAATCGCACTAACCATTTCAAAGACCAAGGGAATTTATCTTTGTTCTGTTTTGCAGATCATGGCTTCCGCTCATAGAAACACTATCCGAATCAGCTTTGTGAGAATAACTCCCCAACTCAAGGAGCTAGTATCAAGGGTTCCTGAAACTTCTGCGTTCACTAAGAGACATGGTCGACTTATCAACCTAGTCACTTCAAACTTTGATGAGAAGATGATGAGTGTACTCTTTCAGTTCTTTGATCCCAAGCACCACTGCTTCACCTTCCCAGACTATCAGTTGGTGCCTACCATGGAAGAATTCTCTCAGCTATTGGATATACCCATTCTTGAACAGTTGCCTTTCAGAGGTTTGGAAGAAGTTCCTAAGCCAGAAGTCATTCCCTCAGCCTTGCATCTGAAACGGGTCGATGGGGTATCCAATTGGGAAACAAGAAGCAGAGTCAAGGGTATTCTAACCAAGTTCCTAACAGATAAGGCCTAGCTGTTTTGGGATGATATGGACTTTCAGGCTTTTGAGGAGGTTTTGGCCCTTCTAATCTTTGGGTTAGTACTATTCCCTAATCCAGACTCACTCATAGATGTGAATGTTGTCAATATTTTCCTCTCCCGCAACCATGTGCCTACCTTGCTCGGAGATATCTTACACGCTCTCCATACTCGTACCATGAAGAGAAGAGGGGTTCTTATGTGCTGCATGCCATTGCTATCGAGGTGGTTTATTTCACACCTCCCTAAATCCGTACTGAAGAATGAAGAAGGTTTGGGTTCGTCGCAAAGGATAATGTCACTCGCTCACACGGATATTCTCTGGCATTCCCGAGCAATGGGAGATACTACTATTATTGTCTGTTACGGGGAGTACCCCAATGTCCCATTACTTGGCATCAGAGGAGGCATAACTTACAACCCTTGTTTAGCTCTGTGACAATTTGGTTACGCTCGAAGGGATGGTCCCCATGAATTACTTATCGAGGGTATTATATTTAACTATGAGGATGATGTTTAAGGGTATCGCCAGAGGTTCATACGAGCTTGGAGCATGGTAAACAGATCCGACGCCAAGGCTTTGGGGCCAAAGGCTTCCATTCCTATGGAACCTTATCTCCAATGGGTACGAGCTCGCGCCCAGAAACTTATGATGTCCTACATGGCCGTTTTACCAGTGATTGTTGAACCCACTACTGAAGGGTGTATTCCTTACACGGTTCTCCATCCTGATATGCCCACTGATCTTGGAGGACTACAGAGGTCTTGGATTCAGTTGAAGAAAGAGCGAGATACTTACAGGGATCAGTTCTATGCCCAGGAGAGGAAGGTTTTAGAGCTCACAAGGCAGCTTCATGAGGAAAGAAGCCTTAATGTCTATCTCGGCACAAAGAGGAAGCATCCATGGGAAATTTTACTTTTTCTAGTTTTTTAGAATTGTTTTAATTGTAACGCCTAAAAGGCAATTAAACTTTGAATTTCTACTAATAAAATTTTTGTTTCATTATGGTTCGCAAATTTAAATTTCCCAAAGTCTTTCAAATTATTACATATGCATCCCATCCATAAACACTGCATATACAGGTACCATTACAGGCTTCTCATCTTCTTCGCTGTTTATTTCAGCAGAAATGTCTTCTAAACAAAGCATCAAAGACCTTCAGGCACAAAATTCCCAATTCCAACAGATGTTCATAAATCTGGCGAAAGGGCAGGAGGATCTGAAAGCCCTCTTCCTAAAGGAGAAAAAGAAAAAGAAGAGGGTCTCTGGTATTCTGAATATGGGCAGAAGGTTCGGGGGTCCGTTAAAGCAACCAATCGATCTGACCTCTTCATCCAAGGAAGGGGAGAATCAAGAAAGAGAGACAAGGGAAAAGGACCCCAATCCTGAAGTTTTTGACAATGATACAGAATACAATGATGAGAAGTATCCTCCTACTGAGGATATATACAAGAAGTTGGAAGATCGTCTGAGTGCTATGGAAGTCCAGAGGATACCTGGGTTGGATTTCGAAGAAATGGGATTTGTGTCGGCAGTGGTCATTTCGCAGAAGTTCAAGGCTCCAATTTTTGCAAAGTACGATGGGGTGTCTTGCCCAAAGCTCCATCTCCGTTCCTATGTTAGAAAGATCCAACCCCACATGGCTGATAGAAATTTTTGGGTTCACTTCTTTCAAGACAGTCTGTCAGGGACTCAGCTTGAATGGTTCTACCAACTGGAGGGAGCCAATGTCCGAAACTGGGAAGATCTGGCTGATGCTTCTTATAAGCAGTATCAATACAACGCCGACCTTTCTCCTACTCGTACTCAACTCCAGAGTATGTCCATGGGTGCAAGTGAAGGCTTTAAGGACTATGCACAGAAGTGGAGAGACTTGGCTGGAAGATTCCAATCCCCTTTGTCTGATAGGGAGTTGGTCGATATGTTTCTTGGGACGCTATCTGGTCCATTCTTTAATCATTTGATCGGAAGCTCGTCAGCTGGTTTCACCGAGTTGATTCTAACTGGAGAGAGGGTAGAATCTGGGATCTGGAGCGGTAAGATACAGAAGGATGCCTCTTCGAGTTCGGTAAAGAAGCCTTTCACTGGTAAAAAGGAAGCTAGTGATATCTATAGCCCAAAAGGTAAAAATAGAGTTGAACACCGTCGGACAGTAAGTGCCGTAATGATACATAGGCCTGCTGTTGCTCCATAATGCAACAATCAACAAAGGGTGGAAATACTACAACGAAAGTTTACTTGGATTAACATGACGTTGGCTGAGTTCTACCCCATCTGCTGAGATCCAACTTGGCAACCTTGAAAGAGGGCTCCCAAGAATCCGAATACCACATCTCCTCGGTACAATCCAAACGCTCGGTGTGCCTACCATTCCGAGAGTCCCGTCCATGATACAAATGATTGCTTGGCTCTGAGAAATAAGGTACAAGATCTGATTGAGGCCAAGGAAATTAAGTTCGATGCTCCGGAAAAGCCCAATGTCATAACTGCTCCCATGCTGAAGCACAATTGGGGAGTTAATGTCGTTGATATCAATCTGTTTGTGACCTTAGTTGATGAAGTTTCTACTCCTATTATGACGGTTAAGAAGAATTTGTTGTTGGCCGGTTTATTTCCAGGTTGTGGTGAAGGTTGCCACATGTGTTCATCTCTGCCTTCTGGTTGCCATTTGCTGAAGTCAGGTGTTCAGCGCCTAATGGACAACAAAGAAATTTTGTTCGAGAAAACTCTGATTCCCATTTTCCCGTTTGAAGATGTTGCTATTATAACCATTTCCTCCAATCCTTCCAAGGTCTCCTCGAGAAGACCTATTAGGATTACATCTGCTCCAAGAGTCGCTCTGTTAATAATCACCCTTCCCGGTCCTATCCCATATGCCTCGGACAAAGCTGTCCCTTGGCATTATGGTGCCGATGTGTACTATCATGGCATCAAACAAGATCTGGAGAATGAAAAGGCTAATCCTGATGTCAGTAACATTGTCGGGACCAGCAAGGTTACCAGAAGTGGAAGGGTTTTCTCTCCCGAGATTTCCCCAAGGACTATCAATAGGCCTGTTTTTATTCCGCGTGCTATTCCTACTGGTACTCCAACTACTACTCCTGTGCTTACTCCAACTATCACTCCCGTCGTCGAGTCATCTGGGACCCGAGGCAAAGAAGTTATAGGTGAGCCTGCCCAGACGGAGGCACCTAGAAAAATTGTCGTAGAAGCCTCTAAGCAAGAAATAAAGGAAATATTGAAAATAATCAAAAGGAGCGACTATAATATGGTCGAGCAGCTGGGCCAGACTCCCTCAAAGATATCCATGTATTCCCTGCTGTTGTGCTCTGAGGCCCATGCGAAGGCTTTGATTGCATTCCTCAACACTGCGCATGTGCCGCAAGAAACCTCCACCGATCAATTCAAAGACTGTGTGGCCAGCCTGACTGCTGACAATGGGCTAGGTTTTTCAGATGCAGATTTGACACCGAAAGGGAGGAAGCATAATGATGCTTTGCATGTCTCGATCGAATGCAGGGGCACCACTATGGCTCATGTGCTGGTAGATACTGGATCCTCACTGAATGTCCTGCCGAAGAAGGCTCTTGACCGACTAGATTGTGAGGGATTGACCTTAAAGCCTAGTAACATTATGGTAAGGGCTTTTGATGGGTCGAAGAGAATGGTGCATGGGGAGGTGGACATCCCTGTCAAGATAGACTCTCAAACCTTTGAGTCCACCTTCTATGTGATGGACATCAGGCCATCATACTCTTGTTTGTTGGGTCATCCTTGGATCCATGAAGCTAGGGTTGTTACCTCTACACTGCACCAAATGCTGAAGTATCTAGTGAAGGGGAAGATTTTCATTGTACGTGGAGAAGAAGAATATATGGTAAGCCACCTCAACTCCTTCAGGTACGTAGAGATGGACGGGGAATTCATAGAGACTCCTTGCCAGAATTTTGAAGAGGTTCCCCATATCTTGGCATCGACTGAAACTACTACCAGCAACAAAGCTCCTCTGAAGATGGCTTCTCTCAAAGACACCAGAGCAGTGGTTGAAGAAGGTGGGTATACCAATTGGGGACAACTCCCTGATTTTACTCACAAAACTGATAAGTTTGGTTTGGGCTTTACTTCAGGAGCTTAAGGGGTTGTTCCACGCGCTCGAGCTGGAGGACCTCCCCTACGCATCAGCAATCAGAGAATTAATGCCATTGAAGACAATGAGGAAGACTCTGACATTGACAGCTGGATCTACCCAACTACCAACGGTGGACCGAGTAACTAGACGACTAGAGACTTTATACCAGTTTCTTTTATTCCACAGTAATTGTCTTACTTGTTTTGAGATTTGTAATAAACAATTTAAACTCTACAGCCTTGTGCCTTGCCTGAGGCACATTGGTTTTGTTTGTGATGGCTATTATTTTTCATTTCATATATCATCAATAAAACATTGGACGTTCCTTGCATACAATTTTTGAGCTCTCTATTTTTATTTTCTGTTGTCACTTTATCAAAACAGCTATGCTCTTACACATACTCATGTATCATACTGCAGATCCATATCCACTCTGGATCCCATTGATAACAGCTCTGCTACTGCCAGTTATGACTTCGAAAATCTAATCAACCAAGCCGAAGACGAAGGTGAGGATGATTGTGAGGTGCCTGGAGAACTTGCTAGACTATTACAGTAGGAAGAAAGGGATATACAACCTCATGAAGATCCAGTTGAGACGATAAACCTGGGCACGGAGATAGACAGAAAAGAATTCAAGATCGACACAAATCTGGAAGTTAAGATCAAACAGCGGTTGATACAGATGTTGCACGACTATGTTGAGATCTTCGCCTGGTCATATGAAGACATGCCTGGTTTAGACACTGATATTGTGGTTCACCGTCTGCCGACCAAAGAAGACTGTCCTCCGGTTAAACAGAAGGTCCACCGTATGCGCCCTGAAATGTCAGATAAAATTAAGGCAGAAGTCATGAAGTCGTTCGACACATGGTTCTTAGCTGTCACCTCCTATCCACAGTGGGTTGCTAATGTTGTCTTGGTGCCAAAGAAAGACAGTAAGGTACGGATGTGTGTGGACTACAGAGATCTGAACAGGGAAAGCCCCAAGGATGACTTCCCGCTCCCCCACATCGATGTTCTGGTAGACAACACCGCTCAGCACAAAATATTCTCCTTCATGGATGGTTTCTCTGGCTACAACCAGATCAAGATGGCTCCTGAAGACATGGAGAAGACAACCTTCGTCACACAGCGGGGAACCTTCTGTTACAAGGTGATTCCTTTTAGGTTGAAGAATGCTGGGGCAACTTATCAGCGAGCCATGGTCGCTTTGTTCCATGATATGATTCACCATAAGATAGAGGTTCATGTTGATGACATGATAGCTTGGTCTCAAACCGAGGAGGAGCACCTCGATCATCTACAAAAGTTGTTCGACAGGTTGAAGACATACAAGCTGAGGTTGAACCCGAACAAATGCACCTTCGGGGTGAGGTCTGGTAGGCTTCTGGGCTTCATCGTCAGTGACAAAGGTATTCAAGTAGACCCCGCAAAAGTAAAGGCCATACAAGAAATGCCAACTCCCTGTACAGAGAAGGAAGTTAGAGGTTTCTTGGGACGCTTGAATTATATCGCCAGGTTCATTTCACATCTAACTGCTACTTGTGAGCCCATCTTCAAGCTTCTGAAGAAAGATTAAGTGGTAAAGTGGAATGACAAATTCCAGACAGCCTTTGAAAGAATCAAAGAATACCTTCAAGAACCACCAATTCTGATTCCTCCGGTTGAAGGAAGACCTTTGATATTATACTTAACAGTGCTAGACAATTCAATGGGGTGTGTGCTGGGGAAGTATGACGAGTCTGGTCGAAAAGAGCATGCAATATACTACCTTAGCAAAAAGTTTACCGACTGTGAGACACGATACTCACTGCTCGGGAAAACTTGTTGCGCTTTCGCATGGGTTTCTCACCGACTAAGATAGTATGTGTTGACCCACACTACTTTGTTGATATCTAAGATGGATCCAATCAAATACATCTTCGAGAAACCCGCTCTCTCTGTAAGAATAGCAAGATGGCAGATGATCTTAACTGAGTACGATATATAATATACAACCCAAAAAGCAATCAAGGGGAGTGTATTGGCTGATCATTTGGCTCATCAGGCCGTGGATGACTACCAGTCCATGAATTTTGAGTTCCCGAATGAGAATATTATGCTGGTGACTGACTACGAAGAGCCTGGACCGGATGAAGGACCCGAAGAGGGATCCCGATGGACTATGATTTTTGACGGAGCTTCGAACGCACTTAGTAATGGCATCGGAGCTATAATCATATCTCCTGAGGGCTGTCATACTACTTTCACCCCCCGACTATGTTTCAACTGCACTAATAACATGGCAGAGTATGAAGCTTGTATCATGGGTCTCAAAGCCGCTATTGACCTCAGAATCAAATTCTTAAATGTCTTCGGGGATTCAGCCTTGGTGATAAGTCAGATCAAAGGTGAATGGGATATGAAGCATCCGGATCTCATCCCATACAAAGAGCACGTGCTAACATTACTCCCACACTTTGAGGAGGTAACCTTTGAACATTTCCCACGAGAGGAGAATCAGTTAGCGGATGTGCTAGCTACCATGTCTTCTATGTTCAAAGTCAGGTGGGACAACGAAGTTCCCCAAATCACCATTGAGAGGTTGGATGAACCAGCGCACTGTTGTGAGATTGATACCAAAGAAGTGGCAGATAAACCCTGGTTCCATGAAGTAAAAAGGTACCTCGAGACCCAAGATTATCCCGAAGGGACATCTGTCAATGATAAGAAGTTTCTGAGAAGGTTCACTGCAAAATTCTTCCTCAGTAATGGAATCCTCTACAAGCGCAATCATGACTCTACCTTACTACAGTGTATAGACAAGAGTGAAGCAGAGAGGATAATGACAGATTTACATGAAGGTACCTTCGGAACCCATTCCAGTGGACATACCATGGCTAAGAAGATCCTACGGGCAAGATATTACTGGTCCACTATGGAAGCAGATTGTTATCAGCACTCCCGAACTTGTCATAAGTGCCAAATCTACGCTGATAAGGTCCATGTGCCTCTGGTTCCCTTGAACATCTTGACAGCTCCGTGGCCCTTTGCAATGTGGGTCATTGACATGATCGGAGAAATCAGGCCCACTGCTTCCAATGGACATCGCTTTATTCTAGTGGCCATTGATTACTTCACAAAGTGGGTTGAGTCGGCCTCTTTTGCTATTGTGACCAAGAACGTTGTGGCGCGGTTTATCCGACATAATCTAATCTATCGGTATGGTGTTCTAGAGAGAATTATTACTGAAAATGGTATGAATATCAACAACACAATGATCACCAAGCTCTGTAAATAGTTCAAGATACAGAATCATAACTCTTCTCCCTACCGGCCAAAGATGAATGGCGTTGTTGAAACGGCTAACAAGAACATCAAGAAAATTGTACAGAAGATGACGGTGACATACAAAGACTGGCATGAGATGTTACCATTTGCTCTTCATGGATACCGTACCTCAGCACGGACGGCGACAGGGGAAACACCCTACTCTCTGGTATATGGCATGGAGGAAATCCTACCCATCAAAGTCCAGATACCTTCTCTCAGGATTATGAAGGATGCGGGTTTGAACGAAGACGACTGGATCCAAACTCGACTTGATCAGCTAAATCTAAACGATGAGAAGAGACTTACCGCTATCTGTCATGGTCAGACATATCAAAAGAGAATGATCAAGGCTTTTAACAAGAAAGTCAGATGTCAAGAATATCAAGTCGGGGATCTAGTGATCAAGCACATCATACTTCCGCAAGGTGATCCCAGAGGCAAATGGACCCCCGCATACGAAGGGCCATTTATGGTTAAAAACATTTTCTCGGGTGGAGCTATGATTCTAACCACCATGGACAGTGACGACCTTCCTCACCCTGTCAATACCGACATAGTGAAAAGATACTACGCCTGATTAAAAGACCCGCTAGGTTGAATGGCCTAGGAAAAAATAAGGGCTTCCCGGCGAACCCAAAAGGGTTCGGGCAAAAATAAGGGATGAAAATGGAAAAATCTGTACACCCGGCAAGCCAAAAATCCGAAAGGGCGGCTTGGGAAAAAAAGGGTATCCTGGTGGACTAAAAACCTGAAAGGGCAGTCCAGGAAAAAGTTAGGGATGTAAAGCGTATCACTGTGTCCCATTGGATCATCTTGCGACCAGACTTCGGTATGAACTATCAAGCTCGGACGACACCAATCAATCTAATCAACTTTCGGTCAAGTAGCAAAGTGATGAGACGCTCGAAGATATAAGGGCAATAGAAGAGTTGGAACTCAATGAGATTGTTGCACATAGCTGCTTTCTTTTACACAAAATTGTATAGCTTCTATTTTTACGGCGGCGTTCTCTTACTAGAGCGTCAGCCTCCTTGTACGAAAACGCCTATTACAGGACAACTTTAAAAATCAATACAAAATCATTTTCACAAGAAACTTTGAGTTTTTTTTCTTTTTTCTGTTTTGTTTTGCAAGAACGTCCAATGATTTATTATTGACATATGCATTTGAATATGATTGCCGCTCATAAATATTTACATAAGAAACAAAAAGACAATTACTCGTAATTCCAAGAACATGGGCAAAAAAAAGAAGTGTCAAACCCGACAATTACTCTGCCCAGCAGGTACCGGGACAGAGACTGCTTTGGAGCATAATCATCAGTACATACACTCCCCACAGAGTAAAAGTATTCAAAATCATTGATGTCGGTTTTCCCGAAATAGGAAGTAATCTCCTCAGCCAGGGTCATTTAGAAACCTGACAGCTATATCCCCAAGCCGAATTTCATAATCGCGAGAGGGTCAGTAAATTTTATCTCCTAAGCAGAGTTTATTTCTCGGGATACAAAAGTTCAATCCCCAATAGAGTTTATTCCTCTAGCTACGAAAGTTCATCCCCCAGCGGAGTTTATTTCCCCGAATCGAAAAAATCTTCTCGCGAAGCATCTCCTCTCTCAGACAGAGTTATTCCCCCGCAGTGTTATTCTCAAGCAGAATCTTTCCCTGACAGAATATTCATAAATAACAAAGAGTAAATTTCCAGCATAGTCATTTTCGTTCACCATCCCTGACGGAAGTAGAAGAACCACAATTCTCTACAACAATCAGGAATGCTATATTCTCCAGCAGCAGTCAGGGATTTATTTTCCCAGACTCGGACATACCCCAATAGCATTTCATTCTCATACATCATGACAGGCGCATACACATTGCATACAGCAGGATCTCATTTATTTTGAGAACATCATCTCACAAGGAATTTCATGCATTGCACATAATTAGCCCTGGTATCTTTTCAAGAAAGACAATTATCTTCAACAAATCCAGCAGTTATACAGGTCACGTCTGCAGACGACTAATGGAAACTCAGTTCTCGAAACCAAACGGGTCAACTAATCTACACTATCACTTCGAAGTAACCCTATTATCCAGGTTCCTTCCCATAGACCTATTATCCAGGCTCTCATTTCGAAGTAACCCTACGACCCAGGTTCCTTCCCATAGCCCTACTATCCAGGCTTTCATCCCGAAGTAACCCTACTATCTAGGTTCTTTCTCATAGCCCTACTATCCAGGCTCTCATTTCGAAGTAACCCTACTATCCAGGTTCCTTCTCATAGCCCTACTATCCAGGCTCTCATTTCGAAGTAACCCTACTATCTAGGTTCCTTCTCATAGCCCTACTATCCAGGCTCTCATTTCGAAGTAACCTTACGACCCAGGTTCCTTCTTATAGCCCTATTATCCAGGCTTTCATCCCGAATAACCTTACTATCCAGGTTCCTTCTCATATCCCTACTATCCAGGCTTTCGTCCCGAAGTAACCCTGCGACCCAGGTTCCTTCTCATAGCCCTACTATCCAGGCTCTTTCTCATAACCCTACTATCCAGGCTCTCATTTTGAAGTAAACCTACTATCCAGGTTCCTTCTCATAGCCCTACTATCCAAGCTCTCATTTCGAAGTAACCCTATTATCCAGGTTCCTTCTCATAGCCCTACTATCCAGGCTCTCATTTCGAAGTAACCCTACGACCCAGGTTTCTTCTCATAGCCCTACTATCCAGGCTTTCATCTCGAAGCAACCCTACGACCCAGGTTCCTTCTCATAGCCCTACTATCCAGGATTTCATCCCGAAGTAACCCTACTATCCAGGTTCCTTCTCATAGCCCTGCTATCCAGGATTTCATCTCAAAGCAACCCTACTATATAGGTTCCTTCTCTCTTATCTCCAGATAATAATTCACAATACTGTAAGACCTGGACCCGACTGGTTATGGTCGAGTTCACCTTTCCCCAATAGAGTAATGGACAACCGAAGCTCCTATACTCTATCTCCCAAGACACGAATCGTCTTTCCTCGGTGAAGTCCTCCTCAGCGATAGGTACAGAGTTCTCGCAAAGGAATCACTTATGCGATCGATATCTTTTTTGGATGGCATCTTTAAGCCCATCTCTAACGGTTCTCTGTCAACTTCCAAAATGGCATCTGTAAGCCCATTCCCGATATCACCAATCAGTATTACTCCATGCGAGTGCAAATTTCTAGGCAATCTAGTGTCCAATCATCTTCCACCCCCAGATCACGAAAGGCAGACAAGTCAATCTACATGCTCAGGTGTAAGAAGATTGAACAGGGGAAGCTGTTGTACCCCAAAATTTGCCCTCCCATTTTACTCAACATATGCTCATTAAGACCCTTAACTTGCTCAAGGATACCCAAGAGTTGAACAGACAAACTCTCTCCTAAAGAAATGAACCTCCAACTAGGGTTTCCATTTTCATCAAGATGGGTGAGCTTCAAAGGCCTCATATGCTCTCCATAGTCCTGATATGTCCTCAAGATCATCCATGCTAAGTTTCATGCCTTGCACAAGAAGTTTGCTCAAATGTGGCCCACATACAGTCAAACTTCAAGATTTTTGGTCAACATCAAAATTTTGAAGTGATATCCATCATTTGATAAAGGGTTGATCATGATTCCCCAAGGAATGCTCCTAATTAATCAAAACTCAAAAGTTGCTAAATTAGGGTTTCTCAGGAAAAGTCAACCAAATTTTGACCAAGCATAACTTTCTCATACTTCAATAGAAATTTCCCATCCAAGGCTCATTTTGAAGATAATCCAATTCCCTACAACTCATCTTCAGCCCTCAAGTTCAAAAAATGCACTCATGAAAAGATATGAATTTCTACATTATAGGTCCTTTTGAAAAGTCAACAAAAATACCTTTTGGGTCAAAGCTTCTTACATGAACATGGAAGACCCAATAGAGATGAAACCAAAAGGATTGTTTAGGGGACATACTAAGATTTCTAAAAAGTCAAAGAACACCTCCCTAGGGATAAAA
This sequence comes from Vicia faba, assembly GCA_948472305.1. NCBI lineage: Eukaryota > Viridiplantae > Streptophyta > Magnoliopsida > Fabales > Fabaceae > Vicia > Vicia faba. The sequence goes on along the minus strand of OX451735.1, from coordinate 764,513,483 downwards.
TTGGGAGAGATATGCATTGTCAAAGTTGGCCATTTCTAGAAAATTGCCAAAAGTCAAATGTGCTCAAAAGTGCATTTTTTGTTAAATGGGCCTAGCTTTTCATGATTGTATCTTATTGAAGACATGGTCCACGACCCAAGTCAACATCCATATATTATTTGCTCTATTTATTTATTTTATTTTGATTTTTATTATTTAAAAGTCAAATTAAATCAAATAAATGGCAAAAAAATATAAAAGATTGATTTTTTTATCTAATTTTTGTTAGAATAAAATCTAATCAAGCTGGCCTAATCAGATCAAATCGTATCAAGGATGATTGGAGAAAGAATGGCATGATTTGGTTTATTTTGGGAAAAAATAATGCATTTAACAATCAAGATCTTTTCTCCTTAAATTTCAAGATTCAAGTTGTTTTTGTTGACCTAATACGCTCTATTACATATACACAACACAGCCAAGGCAAAAGAACAAGGGTTGAAGTCGTGCAAGCTAGCCAAGAAAACTCAAAAATTGGACAAAAAGTGTGGATCTGATTTCTAACCTGGGGGATGATTCAAGGCCATTCAAAGCTTCTAATCGCTTCCTGGACATCTCCTGAAGCTAATATGATCATTTGCAAGTCTTCCCAAGCCCAGAATTGCTCCTAGTAAACCCACGGTTTGCACATACAAGCTTGATTTTGATCTTACAATTTATGCATGATTAACCACTTTTAAGCATAGCATTATGTTTGTATCATCATTTGGAATGTTTTGGTTCAATTAATTTTGTGTTTTGATAACTGTTTCGCTAATTGCCATTGCTAGGGTTTAGGGGGCCGTTTTAGGGTTTCTCTATGCATGTTAAATTGGACCAAGAAAATGGTGCCATGGTACTCGTGAGATCAAGACGAGTTGATTGGTATAGCTAGAATTAATTTATCATGTGTTTTGTGAATTTTTGAAGCTTGTAGGTTTAAAGCTATGGAAAATGTCCGTAGGTATAAGTCTGGTACCTAAGACGATGGACAAGGGAAGGAGATGATGATTTGGCACAACACCATTGGCTTGTTTGAATCACGCGCGTTTTTTTAATTATTTTTCAGTTTATCCACTTTGTTTTGTATATTATAATTTAGTTTTATTATATCGACAACTAAACAATATGGCCCATTAGTGAAGCACGCGTTGGATAGTGGAGAGGACCTGGGTTTGATCCCAGGTCCCTGCGTTTTCTTCATTTTCTTAACACTCATTTGCAGATCCTATGTATACACGTTCCAAGCACCTACCACGCAGTTTCAATATCCAGCCACCGGATCATTACCAACACAGATCCAATGCTCAAACCAAGGAAAGACCATGGTGCATTCTCCAAATGTGGTTGCACATAATCAGGCGTAGGAACGGGCTCAGCCTTCTGGGCTTGGCACAAATTCAACATGCACCCCCCTAATTTCTCATCAATCAGGCCCTATTCTTTTATTTTTTATTTTAATTCCTTTTTATCATTTATTAACTATTTCTTTTTTTTTCCAGATAACACCAAAAATCATGTTTTTTTATTTAATCAAAAAATCATAAAAACATAAAAAATCTTTTTTTTATAAAAATATTTTTATTAATTAATTAGTTTAATTAAATTAAGGCAATTTAATTATTTTTGTATAATTAAAATCAACTAGAATTAGGGTTTAATGTTGTACGCAACCTAATTTTTTCTCAAAATATAACCTAAATATTTTCTCAATTAGATTTTTAGGTTTTCCATTTATGTCTCGCATTTAATTCGCCACGCGCGCCTTTAATTTTCCTTTCTTCTATTATTGTAATTGCTCCGAGTTTGTAATAGTAATTAGGGTTTTAAATTTCCGCATCTTTATTTACGGTCAAAATAATTATGTATCTGTGAAAGCCTTGTAATAGCTAGGACTTTAATTTCTCGCATTTTAATTTCCGCAAACTATAAGTTGTTAGATGTATGTTAATAGGATTGTATGGAAAGACAAATTGCAATTCATACAGTAGAAAACCCTAAATGCGCAAAGATAAATAAACTGAAAAAGCACACTTGCACATGCTCACTCCTAGGGTTTACTCCACTCCGGTTGTCTTTGGTAAACGTTCATGAATTATAGGGAATGTTAGTGGTCGTCCTCTAGTCCCAAAAGATCTAAAATGACCCATTCGAATGTTGCCTCGGAAAAAGATCTTTAAGGCTTTAGGATGATTACTAAAATTTTCTAACATTGCTTTTGTGATCGTACTCGTCCCTTCGAACGTCCCTTAAAACTCCAACGACGGGGCTACCTATTCCTTAATAATAGGATAGCGCTGTCTAAAGGAAAACGAACAGACTTTTTTCGAGTAGGTAGATTAGTTCCTAGGTACTTGCTCAAACAAACAAATTTTACAAACACTTTTCAAAACAGTTTTCAAAACAACTTCGTCACACTCTTGAGGACAAATACAAGGGTTATCACGAAGTTAAACAAAAACTTTTCAAAACAAACACACACGAGCAATTTAAAAATGAGCAAGTACCTAAGAGCCCATGGAAAACCATGGATAGAAAGGGTGCTAACACCTTCCCTTTCTATAATCTACCCCCCGTACTCAGAAACATCTCGAAAAAGGTTTTTTCTATTCTTTTTCCTTTTCCTTTGTTGGATGAAATAAAAGTCGGTGGCGACTCTTGCTTACCGCGACATTTGCGAACCAAAAAACGCAAACTAGTACTAACAGTCGGTTCTGCCACCGTATCATAGGCGCGTGTGATCTGGCCATGGGGAGATTAAATGGTGATGATGAGAGGGTGTAGCGTGCATGCCTTAGGCCTGCTTGCATTAAATCTGAAACAAATAAATGTGAAACAAATAAAAGGGTACCACTGGTGCTCGAACCCAGATCCCTATAGTCACAGGCGCATGTTTTAACCACTGGGGTGGTGATACATCTGGTAGTTAAAGCACAAACTAATCAATATATTACAAACTCGTTTCTGAATATTTGAACAAGTCATCTTCTTCTTCCTCGTGTGCCCCAAGAACAACAACCCCATTTTTTATTCTGTAACTCCTTCATTTCTCAGCCATTTTTAAAAATGTAAACATGAAAGTTGCTTGATTTTTCACTATGAATCCAACCATATAACTTTCAAAAGCTAAAGATCAAAGATTAGGATGAATTTTGTTTGGTACCAAACTGAACCTAACTTTTTCCGAAACTTCAACTTCAAAATTCTCATTGTTGTACCCCAAAATTTGCCCTCTCATTTCTCAAGATATTTCCTACAAAGATCTTTAATGACTCAAGTTTACGCAAGCATCGACTAGGTCAAATAATCTCCTCAGCACTTATGCCTCAAATTAGGGTTTGAGTTTGTATAGAGGCAGATGGACTCCTAATGTTTCAAATGACTTTCATGGATCATTATGGACCCTCAGGATTATTTTTGTCAAGTTTCAAGTCTTGGATCATAATTTTCCAAGAAAGTCATTCAAATTACCAAAAGGACAAAATGGGCAAAATTAGGGTTTTGATTGAAAATGACCAAACTTTAATTTTTTACCTAATACCTAGCTTATTGGTTGGAAGCATGATCTCAAGGATCCGAGCGCGTCATTTTGACCTAATTGCATATTTCAATTCATCTCCTGAGATCAGTGGATTGATAGACAAAATTCAGCCAACTGGTGGGAAAAGTCAACTGTATACTAAAAAGTCAAACTTTGACTTTTTGACCAAAGTTGAGTCCCAAAAATCATATCTCATCAAGACATGCAAAATATGAAATTTTATCATCAAAAATCCAACTTTTGCAAGACTTGGAAATTTTTCTAAGTTAAGTTCATTGCTTCATAACATCTTGTCACTACAATTCAAAATAGTTCAAGATGTTACAAATAATTCAAGTTATTACAAATTGGCATTTTTGCAAGTTTACAAATCCTAAACTTTGTATTGTTTGGACTTTTTTTCCTTTGAATCAAAACCTTGCCACAATGTTTTGTCTTTTATACAATTTGCATAAATTGCTCCACAAACCAAACTTGTTTCATGCTGTAAACTATGTTGTCCAAGTTATTGTTGAACAAAGTATGATATGCTACTTCTATACATTGCCACAACACTCCAAAACCCTGCTCCATTGTTGTCCTACAAAAAACCTTGTGCGATGCTGCACCACAAACCTGTCATAAAAACCTGCATATGCTATCTTATATAGTCCAAAATCTGTCCAAAAAAATAGTCCAAAACTGCTCTATATAGTCTGCTCTAACCTGCATCATAACAGCCGCAAAATTGCACCAAAATGGAAAAAGAAAATTGTGTGGAAAAAGTATTAAAGCAGTAGGCAAAAACAGTTCAAAATAACTTATTTTGTTTCCCTTTTAACCCTCAGTCAAGGATCTACAAAAGGGACTGTTTCATAAGACATAGGGGGATTTTTTGAGAGGAAAAGGGAGAAGAAGAAAACAGAACTTTTGTTAAACTTCGCTCATTCATAAAACTGAGCTGATTCATAAAACTCAGCTCATTCTCATAAAACTCTGCTCATCTTCAACTCTGCTTTCACCCACAAAATAGAAAAATCCTCAACCCATTATTGTACAACCTTGCAAACTCTCCCATAAACCTTCTAAACACTTCACATCATATAGATATTGTTCAAGCACAAGAACAGTTTTTGCAGTGCCCTTATTCTCAAATTTTAAACAAAATACAATATTACACAAACTTGACTATTTGGAGTTGGTTCAACAACCTTCAACACAAAGGGAGGTTTAGCAGCTTTCTGGAGTTTCATTAAGGTCCACACAACATCTTGAAGGGTATTCAGACTCAAAACCTAAAGTGTAGTTTTAAGGTAAGTCATCTTAACCTTGCATTTTCCATACATCATTTTTGTTTTTTTTTTGAAGATAGGATGTAGCAATCACTACTCTTGAAGTTAATCATTTACTTGCTGTTCATTTTTATCATTTATATGTTGAAAACTGACTGATACATACAAAATAATGGTGATAGAGGAAAAAAATTACAGCATGAGTAGACACATACCCACATGGGTCGACTCATTCTAGTGACAAAACAGGGTATGAGTCGACACATGGCCTTATGCATTAACTCATACTGCTATCCAGGTCCCAAAACAGAAGGATGGAAGGTACATGAGTTGACATAAAACGCGTATGTGTCGACACAAGCAGGAAATGAGTCGACACGTCCCATTATGCGTCGACTTATACTGAGTTGATTTAGTTTGGCAGGGGCAAGTAAAAGTTATGTGTCGATGCATAACAGCATGTGTCGACACATAATAGTTCAAAATGGAGTTTTCCTTCTTTTTGCACTGTTTTTGCATTATATATATATATATATATATATATATATATATATATATATATATATATATTCTTCATTACTGTCCACTTATTCGATATGGTTGTAATAATTAGACACCTATTTTCTCCCCATTTTCAAATTGTATCCCCATCCCCTATTGATGTAATAGCTTACAATTTTAATTTCCGCAAGTTTACCGCTTTTCATATAGTTGCTAGTAAGATAGGGTATGTATGGTAAGATAAAATCAATTGTTAGCAAAACCTAATCTCAAAGACAAAACAGATGCAATCAAATACACTTTTCACACATGAACCTCTAGGTAATCTCACTTGTTGCCTCGGAAAATAGTCATGTTCCCTCGAATATGGGAGTTTTAGCAAAGACCCTCGATAAAAGATCGTAGTCCCTTGATGTCCCTCGATGTTGCCATTGGTAAACGATCTAGTCCCTAACGAAAATTTCTAAATCGTCTCATAGGTTGCCTTTTATGACTATACAATTGACCCACGCCCGTCCCTTCACATCCAACGATGGGGCTTCTTATCAATCAATGGTAAGATAACAACATCTAAAGGAGGAGGAAAAGAACATAGACCTTTCAAGTAGGTAGGACACTCGTAGTTGCTTGCTTGCTCACAACTAAAAAACCATTTTCACACCAACACTTTCAATTGAAATATTTTCAAAAGTAAAAACTCTTTGTATGCATTCTTATAGATACGAGAATCACTACAAAGACACTTTTCAAAATCACTATAAAAAACATCTTCCATAACAAACACCTCTTTGAAGTATTTTCACAACCAACTCTTTCTACGCATTCTTATAGAGATGAGAATCATGACAAAAACATATTTCGAAATATTTTCAAACCCACACCACAAAGCATTTTTTTCAAACAAATCAAGAGATCTAGCGAGCAACTAAGAGCCTGTAGATAACTACGGATGAAAAGGGTGCTAACACCTTCCCTTTTCATAACCTACCCCCCGAACTCAAGAAAACATCTCCAATGGTCTTTCCTATTCTTTTCAACCTTTCCTTTATTGGATAAAAGAAAAGTCAGTTGCGGCTCTTGCTATCTGCAACGTTTGCGATCAAATGCAAAATAACCAAGTCAGTTCTCCCACCGTATTACAGAACTGGCGACTCTGCTGGGGACTTACTTAAAATGGGGTTACCTTAGGGCTAGATCACCTTTACTTGCTTTCTTTTTTTGACTTGCTTGCTTTACATTATGGTTCCTTGTTTTGGTTTGTTTTGATCCTCTACTCGGATCTGGGGCACCTTTTAGGTAAGTAGCAATATATTATGGAAATTGTGTCGGGTATACCGACATGGTTGAAGCGATAGCTACGTTAGTGTGACACATTTGTTGGTACTGGTAGCCCTTGAGTAGTCAAGGAGAATACAGGGCCGCTATGTGGTGTCATGAAGCACTAACTGACCTTAGAACCTTAATTGAACAACTTGGCCATTAGGAAGTAGTGAGATAGCTGGCTTTGGTGCAGTCCAAAGTTGGTTGATACTCGATACTACGCTCATTGAGATTGGACTTTTGGGATATTTCGGTCGCCAATAAAGAGGCTTGCGCTGAAACAATGCCCGATGAAGAAAGATCAGTGATATTGAGATCCTATAGAACCCGTTTACTTTCTAGGACGGGTTGAACCAACTAAACTTCAAGAGGATACTTTCCTATAAACTCCATGCAAGCCTAAACCTAAGGACTTGTTTGCTTTGTGTGTATATGATTATTTGTACATAACGCCGTGCTTGCTTTGCATACTTGTACATAACATCATGACATCATACCATAGCATTTTTCAATAACCATTTCAAGGATCTCAAGGGCCTATGATGCACGGTCATGTTAAACCAGACGTCTATCAAGGGGCAAGAGGATTCATTCTCCTATAATCAAATGCCGTCAAAGACCAAAGTACAATAACAAGAGTCAAGGGCTATGACCCACTTGACATGGTGAGCTTGATTCTCGTGGAAAGACATCCACCGATACAAAGTTCTCCAATCAAAGTTGTGATCAAAATTCAACTTCTAACATCTTCTTTTGTTTACCCCGTGAGATCCTTGAAAACATGCATCCACATATTATGCATCATATCATGACAGGTTTCTCCCGCACAGGTTTCCTTATCTTTCTACTATTTATTTCAGTAAGATGGATATGGAACAAACAATGAAGGATCTTCAAGCACAAAACTCTCAATTCCAACAGATGTTCCTTACTTTGGATAAAGGGCAAGAGGACTTGAAGACTCTCCTTCTCAAAGACAAGAAGAAAAAGACAAAGAAATCAGTGGGTGTCTTGAACTTGGGAAGGAGGTCCAAAGGACCAGCAAAGCGAGCTCTAGATTTCGCAACTCTGTCAACCGATAGGGACAATCAGACAAAATAAGGAGGCCATAGTCTGGGGCCTAACAAAGAAGAAGCTGACACTGAAGAACAGTATCCTCCTACGGATGAAAAATACAAACAGCTTAAGGATCATCTCAATGCCATGGAAATCTAGAGAGTACCTGGTTTAGACTTTGAAGAAATGGGTTTGGTTTCTGGAGTGGTCATCCAACCAAAGTTCAAAATCCCTACTTTTGCCACAAATGATGGGGTCTCTTATCCTAAGATGCATCTGATTATGTCCGCAAGATTCAACCATACACCACTGATTAGAAGCTCTGGGTCTATTTCTTCCAAGAGAGTCTGGTTGGGACTCATCTTGAATGGTTCTATCAATTGGAAGGTTCTTGCATCCGCACTTGGGGGGATCTAGTTGCTGCTTTCTACAAGAAGTACTATTGTACCCCAAAATTTTCCCTCCCATATTTCTCAATAAATGTCATGTGAAGTCCCCAAACTGCTCAAGGAAGTTCAAGAGTTGACCAGACAAACTCTCTCCTAAGGCAGTCTACCTCAAATTAGGGTTTCATTTTTCATCAAGATGCTTGAGTCCAAAGGATCCCAAATTCCTTCCATTGTCCTAATATGTTCTCAAGATCATCCATGTCAAGTTTCAAGCCTTGCAGAAGAAGTTTGCTCAGTCAATTGCTCAAAGGCCTGAAAATCGATTGTGTTAGGTCAAAAGTCAACTGTGGCCCACATACAGTCAAACTTCAATATTTTTGATCAACATCCTCATTTTGAAGTATCATTCATCATTTGATCAAGGGTTGATCATGATTCATCAAGGATTGCTCACAATTCATCAAAACCCAAAAGTTGCCAAATTAGGGTTTTGTAAGAAAAGTCAACTCAACTTTGACCAAGCATAACTTTCTCACACTTCATCAGAAATGACCCATCCAAAGCTCATTTTGAAGGGGATGAGATTCTATACAATTCATATTCATCCCCAAGTTCAAAATATGCACTCACAAGAAGATATAAATTTTGACATTATAGGTCATTTTGGAAAGTCAACAAAAACACCTTTTGGGTCAAAGCTTCATACATGAACATGGAATACTCAATTGAGATGAGACCAAAAGGGTTGCTTAGAGGACATCCTAAGATTTCTAAAAAGTTAAAGAACACCTCTCTAGGGTCAAAATTGAGAGAGTTACGCATTGGCCACGTTGACCTTTTTTGCAAAATTGCCAAAAGTCAAATATGCTCAAATTTGTATTTTTGCTAAATGGGCCCAACTTTTTATGCTTGCACTTCAATGATAATGTAGTCCACGACCTATAGGACCCCCCATGCTTTATTTATTTATTTATTTAATTTATTTTGATTTTTATTCATTTAAAAGTCAAATAAAATCAAATAAATCCAAATAAATCATATAATGTGTTTTAGGGATGATTTTTGCATTGAAGGAAGATCTTATGTGCTGTCAAATGAGAACCAATTTGTGCAAGACCGATTTGGGTTGGAAAAGATTGGATTGAAGAAAATTTGGAAAGATATCATATGCCATGAAAGACCAAATCAAATCTTCATAATGGGCAAGATTCAATTGGTTTTGGTTGACCTAATATGTTGCATTACATATACAGAAGGTATCCAAGGCAGAGGGAGAGGTTGAGCAGTCGTGAAGGAGGCAGAACCTATTACAAAATTTCAAAGAAAAAGTGCAGATCAAATTCCAAGCTACAGGCCATCTCAAGTCATCCTAACCTCACCAATTGATTGCTGGACGTCTCAGGAACGTGTTCCAATCACTAGCAAGCCTCCTCACGTCCTAAAACACCTTGTAAGAGCATCACGGTTTGCCCTGTTTCTTGAAATTCGATTATCATGATTTATGCGTTATGAACATATTTTGATCATGTATTTCTGTTTGTTATCATGTTTACAATGTATTGGTATGCTTTGATTAAAGTTTGAGTACAGATATGGGCATCTTCCATTCCTAGGGTTTCAAGCTCCATTTTAGGGTTTTCTAATTCAAGAAAAATTAGGCCAAGAATAGGGTATTGGGATGATCGTGGCATCAAGACCAATTGATCCTTGGTCTCTAAATCCATTTATCTTGCATATTTTTTTATGTTTGATGCACGCAGGTTTTAGTTACAGACATGGTCTGTAGGTATAGGTCGCATATCTAAGACGACGATTCCTTGGAGAAGAAGATGCGTGTCAGCCAACCATTCGCTCATTCAAATTTCGTGCGTTTGGGTTTCAGTGTTTTTGTTTTCATTATATTATATTTGGATTTTATTGTATATACAAATAACAATTGCAGCACAGATGGCAAGCGTGCATTGGAAACATGCATGAGGACCTGGGTTCGGTCCCCAGGTCCCAACCTTTGTTCATAATATTTTTCAATGGGTAATCCAGCATGCTGCATATCAAGAAGTCCACCGTACGCCATCAACATCTGGCCATCACACGGCTCTACAGCCAGATCCAATGCCATTCCACTAAAGGCCCACCATACGCCTCAGGTCAACGCATGCACTGAAACAGGCAAAGTCAAAAGGGCTAAGTTTGGTTTGGGCCCAGAATTTCCTTAGCACACCCTCACAATTGCTAAGTAACATCAGACCCATCTAACCTTTTTTTTTATTATTTTATTTATTTCCTTTCTTTAATTCTTTTAATTTTCTTTTAATCATTTTAATTGGCAAATTAATCATTTTTCATTAAAAAAATCATAAAATCAAGACTTCATAAAAAAAATTAGAATTAGTTTTTTTTTATTATCAAAATTAATCTAATTTAGTTTAACTTAGGAAAATTGTAATTTATTTTCATAAATAAAATCAAAATAGAAGTTAGGGTAAAACTTTTGATTTAATTTTGCTCTTTTTCTCAAATAAATAAAAATACAAAAAATAGGTTTTAGAATAAATTAATTTATTTTTCTTAATTTAAAATCAATTAGAATTAGGATTTTCTTTGTTTAATTTAATGATTTCTCTATTATTAAATAACAAAACATGACAAAAAAAAACTTTTTTTTAATCAGTCGTCAGTAGGTTTGGTCAAGGGTCAAAACCCTAGTTGTCTCGTACTTAATTCATCGAGCGCGTTTATTATTTTCGCCAATATTTTTGTAACTGTTTATGGTTTGTAATAGTTTAATCTAGGAATTTTTACTTATTGCTTTTCCCCGGGTTTTTGGATATGTAATTAATCCCCCTCCCCGAAGCCTTGTAAAAGCGTAGATTTACTTTCTCACATTTTAATTCCCGTAAATATTTGACTGTTTAGATGTATGCTAATAGGATTGTATGGCAAGAATGCATGACAAATTTAATACAGTTAGAAAACCCTAATGTGCAAAGACAAATAATTGAAAACAGATCACTCACACATATCACTCTTAGGGTATACTCTCACTTCGGTTGCCTTCGGTAAAACGATCATTAAGCATAGGGTGTCTTAGTGGTTGCCCTCCTGTCTAACAAAGATAAAATGTCCCATTCGAATGTTGCCTCGGAAATGTTGCCTCGAATATGATCTTAAGACTCTAGGGTTATTACTAAGATGTCCTAACATTGCTTTAGTGATTGTACGTCCCTTTCGAATTGACCCTTACAAACTCCAACGACGGTGCTACCTATTTCTCAATAGTGGGATAGCGTTGTCTAAAGGAAACGAGAATAGAGACGATCCTTTTTTCGAGTAGGTAGATGCTAGTAGGTACTTTCTCAAATCAAAACTTTTCACACTTACACTTTTCAAACAAACTTTCAAAACAAACTTCGTCACACCTTTGAGGACTGATACAAGGGTTATCACGAAGTTAAAATTCATTTAAAAAACAAAGCACATACACAAGCAATTTAAAAAAGATGAGCAAGTACCTAAGAGCCCATGGAAAACCATGGATAGAAAGGGTGCTAACACATTCCCTTTCTATAATCTACCCCGTACTCAAAATATCTCGAAAAAGGATTTTTCTGTACTTTTTTCCTTTTGGATTGGATGAAATAAAAGTCGCTGGCGACTCTTGCTTACCACGACATTTTGCGAACAAAAAATGCAAAACGCAAACCAATATTAAACAATCGGTTCTGCCACCGTATCACAGAACTGGCGACTATGTTGAGGATTTGATAAGTGGGGTATACCTTAGGATCTAGTTCATCATAATTGCTTCTCTTGATTGCTTTGTTTGCTTTATTTTTGAGGGTTTTGTTTGGGGTTACTATAGATCCTAACCCAGATCTGGGGAATACCTTTTAGGTAAGTAACAATAGATTGTGAGGGAACTGTACAGCATAGACCGATACAGTTGAAGCAGTAGCTACATTGATGTGGCACATTGGTTGGTACTGGTATCCCTTATGGAGAAACGAGGAGAATACGGGGCCGCTGTGTGGTGCCGTTAAGCATCAAATGACCTTAGAACCTTTAATCGCCCAACTTGGCCATTAGAAAGTAGTGAGATAGCCAGGCTCAGTGTAAAGCTAAGAACTGGTTAATACTCGATGCTACACTCATTGAGACCATACTCTCGAGATAGTTTCGGCTGCAAGAAAAGATTGTGTGAGCTGAAACCATGATCGATGGAGGATGGTCAGTGATATTGAGATCCTCTAGAACCCGGTTACTTTTTCTAGGACAAGTTGAAACCAACTTAACTTCAAGAGGGTACTACCTTTGACCTCATGCAAGCCTTAAATCTAAGGGCTTTGTGTGATTCGACTGTGTTTTCAATATTTATGTTTGCTATACATGTGGTTTATCATGACATCATGCATCATAACATAGCATTCATGCTTCATTACACTAACCATTTCAAAGACCAATGGAATTTATCTTTGTTCTGTTTTGTAGATTATGGCTTTCGTGCGTAGAAATACCATCCGAGTCAACTTTGTGCAAATACCTGCCCAACTTAAAGAGCTAGCCTCAAGAGTTTATGAGACTTCTATGTTCATTAAGAGACACGGTCACCTTCTCAGCCTGGTTACTTCAAACCTTGATGAACAGATGATGAGCGTACTATTTCAGTTCTTCGATCCCAAGCATCATTGCTTCACTTTTCCAGATTACCAGCTGGTACCCACCTTGGAAGAGTTCTCTCATCTATTGGGCATATCCATCCTTGAACAGGTACCCTTCATAGGTATGTAAGAAGTTCCTAGACCAAAAGATATTGCCTCAGCTCTGCATTTGAAACGGGCTGATGTAGTATCCAATTGGGAAACACGAAGCGGGGTCGAAGGTTTTCTAGCCAAATTTCTGATAGACCAGGCTCAGCTATTCTGGGATGATTTGGATTTTCAAGCTTTTAAAGATGTCTTGGCTCTCCTTATCTATGGTTTGGTTCTCTTCCCGAATTCGGATTCTTTTGTAGATGTGAGTGTTGTCAAGATTTTCCTTTCTCGCAACCCTATGCCTACCCTGCTGGGAGATATCTTGCATGCTCTTTACACTCGTACTATGAGGAGAAGAGGAACTCGTATGTGTTGCATGTCGTTGTTGTCGAGGTGGTTTATTTCTCACCTCCCTAAGTCCGTGTTGAAGAACGAAGAAGGTTTGGGTTGGTCTTACAGAATAATTTCACTTGCTCATACAAATGTTCTTTGGTGTTCCTGGGCTATGGAAGACACCACCGTTATTGACCGCTGTGGATGATACCTTAATGTCCCATTGTTTGGAATCAGAGGAGGTATAACTTACAATCCTTGTCTAGCATTGCGAAAATTTGGTCATGCTCGAAGAGATGGTCCCCGTGAGTTACTTCTTGAGGACATTGTATTTGACTATAAGGAGGATGTTAAGGAGCATCGCCAGAGGTTCATACGAGCTTGGGGCATGATAAACAGATCTGACCCCTAAGAGTTGGGACCAAATACTTCCCTTCCTATGCAGCCTTACTTCCAATGGGTCCGAGCTCGTGCCCAGAAGCTTGGGATGCCCTATGAGGCTGTATTACCAATGATTGTGGAGCCCACTAGTGAAGAAGGCATTCCTTACACGGTTCTCTATCCTTACATGCCCGCTGATCCTGGGGAGTTACAGAGGTCTTGGGTTCAGCTGAGGAATGAGCGGGATACTTACCGGGAGCAGTTCCATGAGCAAGAAAGGAAGATTTTAAAGCTCACCAGGCAGCTCGAGGAAGAAAGAGTGATCAATGACTACATCAGCACAAAGAGGAAGCAACCATGGGACTTTTGATTTTGCTTTTTCTAGTTTTAGATTTTGTTTTATTTACTTCTTTGTAACGCCTTAAAGGCATTGTTGAACCTTTCAAAGTTAAGCTAATAAAGTTTTGTTTATTTTTGGTTTGCAAATTTGAATCTCCCAAAGTCTTTGAAATCATTACATGTGCATCCCATTATCATGCACATCATTACAGGTACCCCTACAGGTTTCTCATCTTCTTCGCTGTTTATTTCAGCAGAAATGTCTTTCGATCAAGCCATCAAAGATCTTCAGGCACAGAACACCCAATTCCAACAGATGTTCATAAGTCTGGCTAAAGGGCAAGAGGATCTGAAGACCCTTATTCTGAAAGAGAAGAAGAAGAAGAAGAAGAAGTTCGGCATTCTGAACATGGGTAGAAGATTCGGAGAAAGGTTGAGACAACCAGCTGATCTGACCTCCTCATCCAAGGACGGGGAGAACCAAGAAAGGGAAAAGGACCCTAGTCCTGCAGTTTCTGATAACGATACGGATTACGACAATGAGCAATATCCTCTTGATGAGGATAGGTACAAGAAGCTAAAAGACCGTCTGAGCGCTATGGAGATTCAGAAGACACCTGGTTTGGATTTCGGAGAATTGGGACTGGTATTAGGAGTGGTGATCCCTCATAAGTTCAAAGCTCCGGTTTTTGCCAAGTACGATGGAGTATCCTGTCCAAAACTCCATCTCCGCTCGTATGTCAGGAAAATCCAACCCCACACTGCTGATATAAATCTGTGGGTGAATTTCTTTCAAGATAGTCTATCAGGGACTCAGCTTGAATGGTTTTATGAGTTGGAAGGAGCCAGTGTCCGAAAATGGGAATATCTTGCGACTGCTTTCTACAAGTAGTATCAGTACAACGCCGACCTTGCCCCCACTCGTACCCAACTCCAGGGTATGTCCATGGGTGCAGGTGATGGTTTTAAGGACTATGCTCAGAAATGGAGAGACTTGACTGGAAGAGTCCAACCCCCTTTGTCAGATAGGGAGTTGGTTGACATGTTTCTAGGGACGTTATCTGGTCCATTTTTCAATCACTTGATCGGAAGCTCGTCATCTGGTTTTACTGAGTTGATTTTGACTGGAGAAAGAGTAGAAGTTGGCATTCAAAGTGGTAAAATACAGAAGGATGCCTCTTCGAGTTCGGTGAAGAAACCTTTTGATGGTAAGAAGAAAGCTAGTGTAGTCTATAGCCCGAGGGGCCAAAGCAGATCTGAACACCGTCAAATGGTAAATGTTGTAGTGATACCAAGACCCGTAGTTGCTCCATAATGCAACAATCAACAAAGGGTGGAAAGACCACACGGCAGTTTACCCGCATCAACATGACTTTGGCTGAAGTTCTGCCTCACCTGCTGAAATCCAACTTGGCGACCTTGAGAGAGGCACCCAAGAATCCAAACACTACTTCTCCCAGATACAATCCCAACGCGCGGTGCACCTACCATTCTGAGAGTCCAGGCCACGATACAAACAATTGTTGGGATCTGAGAAACAAAGTGCAAGACTTGCTCAAAGCCAAGGAGATAAAGTTTGATGCTCCAGAAAAGCCGAATGTTATAACTGCTCCCATGCCCAAACATGGTCGTGGAGTTAATGTTGTTGACACTAATTTGTTTGTGACCTCTGTTGAAGAAATTTCTACTCCTCTGATGACTGTTAAGAAGAATTTGTTGTTGGCCGGTTTATTTCCGGGTTGTGGTGAAGGTTGCCACATGTGTTCAATTCTTCCTTCTGGTTGCTGTTTGTTGAAGTCAGGTGTTCAGCACCTGATGGATAATAAAGAAATTTTGTTCGAGAAGACTGTGATCCCCGTTGTTCCCACTGAAGATGTCACCATTATAACCAATTCCGCCAATCCTTCCAAGGTTTCCACGAGAAAACCTATTAGGATTACACCTGTTCCAAGAATTGCTCCGCTAATAATCACTGTTCCTGGTCCCATCCCGTACACCTCCGATAAGGCTATCCCATGGCATTATGGTGCTGATGTGTATTGCCATGGTGTTAAGCAAGATCTGAAGAACGAAGAAGCTGATACTGATGTCAGTAATATTGTCAGGACTAGTAAAGTTACCCGAAGTGGAAGGGTTTTCTCTCCCGAGATTTCCCCGAAGACTATCATCAAGCATATTGTCATTCCAACTGCTGCTCCAACCAGCACTTCTGACATTTCCCTTGTTCCTATTCCAGTTAGTACACCTGCTACTATTCCTATTCTTACTCCGGTTATCACCCCTGATGCTGAGCCATCTGGGACTCGGGGCAAAGACATCATAGGTGAGCCTGCCCGGACGGAGGCACCTAAGAAAATCGTTGTGGAAGCCTCTAAACAAGAAATAGAGGAAATACTGAAAATTATCAAGAAGAGTGACTACAATGTAGTCGAGCAGCTGGGGTAGACCCCGTAAAAAATCTCCATGTTGTCTTTGCTGTTATGTTCTGAAGCCCATGCGAAGGCTTTGATTGCATTTCTCAAAACTGCGTATGTGCCACAGGAAACTTCAGCAGATTAGTTCAAAGATTGTGTGGCCAGCGTGACTACTGACAACGGGCTGGGTTTATCAGATGCAGACCTGACACCGAAAGGAAGAAATCATAATGATGCTCTACATGCCTCAATTGAGTGCAGGGGAAGCACTATGGCCCACGTGCTGGTAGATATCAGATCTTCGTTGAATGTTTTGCCGAAGAAAGCATTAGACCATATGGATTGTGAAGGTTTGATTCTAAAACCGAGTAACATTGTGGTAAGGGCTTTTGATGGATAAAAAATAATGGTGCACGGGGAGGTGGACATCCTTGTCAAAGTGGGTTCTCATACTTTTGGGTCCACCTTCTACGTAATGGATATCAGACCATCATATTCTTGCTTGCTGGGTCATCCTTGGATCCATAGGGCTGGGGCAGTTACTTCTACACTCCACCAAATGCTGAAGTACCCAGTGAAGGGGAAGATTGTCACAATGCGAGGTGAAGAAGAGTATATGGTGAGTCATCTCAATTCCTTCTGCTACATGGAGATGGACGGCGAATTCATAGAAACACCTTGTCATAACTTCAAAGAGGTCCCTCAGACTTTGGCGTCAACTGAAGTTACTACTTGCAAACCTCCGTTAAAGATGGCTTCTCTCAAAGACGCCAGGGCTGTAATTGAAGAAGGTGGGTGTACCAATTGGGGTCAGCTCCCTGATTTCACTCACAAAACTGAAAAATTTGGTTTGGGCTTTACTACAGGGGCTCAAAGGGATGTTAGGCGCGCACGAATTGGAAGACCTCCTCTGCACATCAGCAATCAGGGAGTTAATGCAATTGAGGATAGTGAAGAGGACTCAGACATCGACAGTTGGATCTACCCAACAACCAACTGTGGACTGAATAACTAGACGGTGAAGGACTTCATACCTGTTTCTTTTATTCCACGGTAATTGACTTTTGTTTTAAGATTTGTAATAAACATTTTAGAACTTTGTCGCCCGGTGCCTCACCCGAGGCACCTTGGCTTTGCTTGTGAGGGCTTATTATTTGTCATTTCATATATCATTAATAAAGCATTGGACGTTTCTTGCATTACAAATTTTGCGCTCTTTGTTTTTTCTTTTCTGTCTCTCACTTTATCAAAATAACTATTCTCTTATACATACTCATATATCATAATGCAAATCCATATCCACTCTGGATCCCATTGATAATGACTCTGCTACTGCCAGTTATGACTTCAAAAATCCGATCAACTAAGCCGAAGATGAAGGTGAGGATGATTGTGAGGTGCTTGGAGAACTTGCTAGACTGTTACAGTAGGAAGAAAGGGCCATACAGCCTCATGAAGAGCCAGTGTAGTCAGTGAATTTGGGTACAGAGGAAGACAGGAAAGAAGTTAAAGTAGGTGCGAATTTGGAGCCTAGTGTCAAACAGCAGTTAATACAGGTGTTACGCGACTACGTTGAGATCTTTTCCTGGTCCTATGAAGACATGCCTGGTTTGGACACTGATATTGTGGTACATCGTCTACCGACTAAGGAAGACTGCCCTCCGATAAAACAGAAGGTCTGCCATATGCGCCCTTAAATGTCAGAGAAAATTAAAGCAGAGGTCATGAAACAGTTCGACGCAGGATTCTTAGCTGTCATGTCTTATCCATAGTGGGTTTTCAACGTCGTTCCGATACCTAAGAAGGATGGTAAGGTACGGATGTGTGTAGACTATAGAGATTTGAAAATGGTGATCCCCAAGGATGACTTCCCACTTCCTCACATTGATGTTTTGGTCGAAAACACTGTGCATCACAAAATCTTCTCCTTCATGGATGGTTTTTCTGGCTACAACCAGATCAAGATGGCTCCTGAGGACATGGAGAAGAAAACCTTTGTTACACAGTGGGGCACCTTCTGTTACAAGGTAATGCCTTTTGGGTTGAAAAATGATGGGGGAAACTTATCAACGCGCCATGGTCGCTTTGTTCCATGATATGATTCACCACGAGATCGAGGTTTATGTTGATGACATGATCGCCAGGTCCCAGACTGAGGAAGAGCATCTTGATCATCTCCAGAAACTGTTTGACAGGTTGAAGATGTACAAGTTGAGGTTGAATCCGAACAAGTGTACCTTCGGGGTAAGGTCTGGTAAGCTTTTGGGTTTTGTTATCAATGACAAAGGTATTCAGGTGGACCCTGCAAAGGTAAAGGCCATACAAGAGATGTCGGTCCCCCGCACAGAAAAAGAATTAGAGGTTTCTTGGGACGTCTGAATTACATCACCAGGTTCATTTCACATCTGACTGCTACTTTTGAGCCAATCTTCAAGCTGCTGAATAAATATCAAGTGGTAAAGTGGAATGATGAATGCCAGACCGCTTTCGAAAGAATCAAGGAATACCTTCAAAAACCACCAATTTTGATGCCTCCAGTTGAAGGAAGGCCTTTGATTTTATACTTGACAGTTGTTGTAACCCAAAATTTTCCCTCTCATATTCCTCAAGATTTGTCAAGAATAATCCTCAAATTACTCAAGATGGCTCAAGAGGTAGACAGTCAAATCACTTCCTAAGACAGCTGAAATTAGGGTTTTGGTTCTTTCAAGGAATTTGGGGTTCTCAATGGTTCAATCAAGTCTCATAGGCCTATATACATTCTCAAGCACCTACATGCCAAGTTTCAAAACTCACAGTGCCAAGTTGCACAGTCAAAAGCCTCATTTGATCCACAGTCAACTGCAAGGGCAAAATGGTCATTTGGCAGTCAAAAGTCAGAATTTTTGGTCAACATCTTGTTTTGAGTACACAATCATCATTTGATCAAGTCTTGATCATGATTCCACAAGAATGGCTCAAAAATCATCAAGATGCAAAAAGTTACTATTTTTGGACAGTAGAAAAGTCAATTGTATCTTGACCAGGGCATAACTTTTTCATGGTTTGTCAGAAAAATCTCATCCAATGCTCATCTTGAAGAGGATGTAATTTCCTACAATCCATATTCACACTCCAAGTTCAAGAAATGCTCTCATAAAAAGTTATCAATTCCTACATCATAGGTCAAATTCAAAAGTCAACAAAAGTACACTTTGAGTCAAAGGCCATAATTTGATATTGGTAAATCCAAATGACATGGGACCAAATGCATTGGTTAGAAGACTTCAAGAGCTTTCTAAAATGTCCAAGAACATGGTCATATGATCAAAATTGAGTAAGTTGTGCATTGGAGAAGTTGGGAAATTTTTATGAAATTGCAAAAGTCAACTTTGCTCAAAACACCTTATTTTTTGCTAATGGGCCTCAAATCTCTTCTTGAAACTTCACCCATGACCTATGCACGGACTATCAAGATTAATTGAATTTATTTTCTTATTTTTATTGATTAATTGGATTTTTAATTAATATTAATTCATTTAATTAATTTAAATTGTAGGAAAATAGAAGATTTGGTTTTTAAATCTTTTTGTGAAGCAAATAGGACCTAATCATGCTGGAAAATTCGTGCACAAGTCAAAGATATCAAAAAAATCCATATTTGGCAACATTATTCAATCATGAAGAATCAAAAATATTTGATTTCCAATCAAAGATTTAAACTTGAATGCACATGGATTGGATCCAATTTTTTGACCTAATTTGTTTCCTTTATATGTATGCAAGCTAACCTAACCTAGGGGACGTGAAAAAAGCTGCAGAAAGACCCCATACGATTTCAAGAATTTTCAAGAAAATTGAAAACTTGTTCTTGTAACCTAGGCTAATTCAAGGCATTTTAACCATTCAAACACCTTGCAGGAGTTCCCAGGAGTGTTTTGCAATCAAACTCAGACCCTAAAGCTTAAAGAATCAAGGAATACAGAATCACAGTTTGGCTTTTTTATTCAAAATCGTATATCCTAATTCATGCATATTTAACATGTTCTTGTGATTGATTTGTGTTGCTAGGAACCATACGAAGCTAATGGTATCATTTAATTGAACTATAACTCCCTGAATCACAAGATGCCATGAACGATTTTTTAGGGTTCTTGAGTTTTCAATTGGGGCTTTCTGAACCAGGCAAAATTAGGACTCATGAGATATATGAGTGAAATCGTAAGAACAAAACGAACAAGAACCACACCTCGCGAAATATTTATATATACTGAGCTTCTATTCGCTATTTTTCGTTGCAATGGTTAGTGGGGGTTAAAAACCCCCTCTATCTGATATTATTTTTACAGGTACAACGAAGAAGATGATGAGGTGTTGATACGTGGTTGGCCAGTTTAAAAAGAAGCGCGCGTTTTATTTTATTTACAGCATATTGAATTGTTTGCCCATATAATTATTGCTCTTTATTCTAATAACAGTTGAAACAGCTTGGTGGAGTGGTTAGCGTGTTGATCTGGAAGCCTTGGGACCTGGGTTCAAATCCCAGGTCCCCCCAAAACGCTTATTCTATTTTTCTTAACATATTCACGTGCAGAGTTCCAAAGGTTGTCCATCATACACCTCAAAAATAAGTTCGCCAGGTGTCTCCACACTCAAATCCAATGGCCTAGATGGAAGGATCACCATATTCCCCAGTCAACAGGCGTGTAGCTAATCCAGAAAGTCAAACGTGGCTGGAATTGTCAATGGGCTTCAGATTTCCAAACATACCTCCTAACTTGGGCCAACACCCCCCTGGGTTATTCTTTTTTCTCTTTTTATATTTTCCATTTAACTATTTTTATTATTAATTATTATTATTATTATTTAATTAACCAAATTAATTTTTTCATAATAAAATCAGAAAACTAAAAATAATATTATTTTTATTAGTCATTAAAATTAATTTCACCCTTTTATTATTTTTGTAAATAAATATAATTAACTAATTTAGTTTAATTAGGATAATTCTAACTTTTTTGCAATATTTAAAATCAACATAGAATTACGGTTCTTGACAATTTTAATCCTTTTGTTTTTATTTCCTTAAAAAATTAAAAAACCAAAAATATTTCTTTTAATTAATTAATTAGTTTTAAGTTTAATTTAATTAAATGCGAAATAACAAAAACTTCTTTCTTTCTCAAAAAGGGTCAAAACCCTAAGAACTTCTGTGATTCAATTTTTCCGCGTATATTATTTTTGATCATATAATTGTATTTGCTCCGAGGATGTAATAGCTTTAATTAGGACTTTTTATCGCTTTTGTTTATTTCTCGCAATTTACTTTTCAAGGGTTGTTTTTGGCGATGTAAATACCCGACGCCTTGTAATAGCGTAGCTTTACTTTCCGCAATTTATTTTCCGCAACTATTAACTGCTAGATGTATGCTAACTAGGCTATGCATGACAAGACTTATCCTTAAAATAAAATCAATCGTAGCTCACCATAACATGTACAAAGATAACTTAACTGAAATCTGACACACTCGCACATGCCACTCTTAGGGTACGCCTCACTTGGTTGCCTCGACGTGGTCATTGAGTATAGGGTGTTTTAGAGGTCGCCCTCCTGTCTAAAGATAAAAAAGTTGCCTCGAAACGGTTGCCTCGGATAAAAATGATCTAGGACATTAGGGTTACCGCTAAGGCGTCCTACTATTGCTTTGGTGACCACATGTCCCTATAATCGAATTGACCTGAAACTCCAAGGACGGTGCTACCTACTTCTCAATAGTGGGATAGTACTGTCTAAAGGACATTTACACAGCTTAATTTCTTTTGAGTAGGTAGAGGTTCTCAGGTACTTGCTCTTTCAAAAAACAAAAATACTTTTCGCACCTACACTTTTCTGACAAAAGTTTTCAAACAAACACTTCATAAACTCTTGAGGACAGATACAAGAATTAAATTGAAGTTTTCAAAACAAATTTTTTTTTCAAAACCCACAAACACAATAAAAGCAAAACATTTTTGAAAACATAGTGAGCAAGTACCTAAGAGCCCGTGGATAACCATAGATAGAAAGGGTGCTAACACCTTCCCTTTCTATAATCTACCTCCCGAACCGAGAAACATCTCGAAAAGGAATTTTGCTGTGCTTTTGTCCTTTCCTTGTTGGATAAAATAAAAGACGGTGGCGACTCTTGCTTACCGCGACATTTTGCAAAAACAAACGCAAACGCGAACCAGCATTCCAAAACAGTCAGTTCTATTCCCACCGATCACAGAACTGGCGACTCTGCTGGGGAATAAGATTAATAAGTGAGGTGTACCTTAGGATTAGATCACTATGTTTTCAATTGTATGCCTTGAATGCTTTAATATTGTAGGCTTGTATCGGAGATTTATAGATCCTAACCCGGATCTGGGGATACCCTTTAGAAGTAGCAACAAACTGTGAGGGAACTGTGTGGGGTATACCGACACGGTTGAAGCAATAGCTACGTTGATGTGGCACTTTGGTGAGTACCGGTAACCCTTGAGTCAGGTCAAGGAGAGTACGGGGCCGCCGCGTGGTGTCGTGAAGCATCAACTGACCTTAGAACCTTACTTGACCATCCTGGCCTCTTTAGGGGTAGTGAGATGACCGACTTTGGTGCAGTCCGAAGTTGGTAGATACTCGATACTACACTCATTGAGGGTTGTTTTCTTGGAATAATTTGGTCGCCAGTTAAGTGGCTAAATCAAAACAATGAACATAGAAAACGATCCAATGATATTGAGCTCCTTAGAACCCGGTTACTATTTTCTAGGACAGGTCTTAACCAACTGAAACTAAAAAAGGGTAGTACCTAAGCTTCATGCCAGCCTGAAATCTAAGGGCTCTTTTGTGTGACTTGTGTGACTTTACCATGTTTGCCTTTTGTGAGTACTTGTGGTGTGCCTTTATCATAACAACATAACATCATAAAGCATCATATGCATCTGCTAACCATTTCAAGGGTTCGGATCTTCATCTTTGTTCTTGTTTTGTAGGACATGGAGTCTCTCCGCAGGAAAACAATTCAGGTCAACCTTGTAAGGATCCCTCCTCAGCTCAAGGAGCTTACATCCAGGATTCCCGAGAACTCTCTCTTTAGTGAAAGACATGGTAGACTCCTCAGCTTGGTCAACACCAACATTGAAGAAGACATGATGAAAGTTCTCTTCCAATTCTTTGACCCCTTACACCACTGTTTTACATTCCCTGATTATCAATTGGTGCCTACTTTGGAGGAATTTTCTCAACTTCTGAGAATTCCTATTCTTAGTCAACTACCCTACAAAGGTACGGAAAAGGAACCAAAACCTGAAGATGTTGCTCAAGCATTACGTCTGCAACCATCTGACATCAAGGGGCATTGGGAAATCAGAAGTGGTATCAAGGGATTCTTGGCAAAGTTCCTGTTTGAGAAGGCACAAGAATGTTGGAATTCTCTCGACCTACAAGCCTTTGAAGAGATAGTGGCACTCCTTGTCTATGGGTTGGTGTTGTTCCCAAACCCTGATCAACATATAGATGTGAACGCTGTCAAGATTTTCATGTCCAGGAATCCCATACCTACATTGCTTGGGGACATCCTCCACTCATTTTACACACGAACAATGAGAAAAAGAGGTGTTCTCATGTGCTGTACTCCTCTCCTGGAAAGGTGGTTTATTTCTCACCTTCCACAATCAATTTTGAAGAACGAGCAGGGTTTAAGGTGGTCATAACGATTGATGACCCTCACACATTCTGATATACATTGGTGTTCTCGGTCCAGAGAAAATGTCACTATCATTGATCGTTACGGAGAATTTCCTAATGTTCCTTTACTTGGAATTAGAGGAGGCATTACCTACAACCCCTGTCTGGCTTTGAGACAATTTGGATACGCTCGGAGGGATGGCCCTCATGACATGCTGATTCCTGACATAGTTTTTGAATTCGACAACGATGCGCAAGGACTTCGACAAAGGTTCATCAGAGCTTGGAGGATGCCTAACAAGGTAGATAGTAAGACACTGGGGCACAAGAATTCCATCCCCCTTGAGCCTTACCTCAAGTGGGTACGAACCCGCTCCCAGAAGCTTATGATCCCATATCCTCACGTTCTACCCTTGATCAAAGAGCCCGTTATGGAAGGAGAGGTTCCATACACCATTCTACATCCTGACATGCCAACATCATGGGAAGAAATGCAAAAGAGCTGGATCCAACTCAAGGAAGAACGGAATGCTCTTGAAGCCAGCTTACATACCAGTGAGAAGAAGGTATTGGAGCTCACCCGCCGACTTCACGAGGAAGAGACCCTCAACACTTACATCGCTCCAAAAAGGATGTGCAATGTCTTTTTACATTAAGTATTTTGTAATGTTTCGCCCATGAGGCACTGATGTATTAAACAAATTACTTCTTAATATGACGTGTGTTCCTTTTTTGTCTGCAACGAATTTGAATTTTCGAACCCTTGAATGCATTACATAAATAGCATACCATTCATCATATGCATAACAGGTACCCTTTTTACAGGTCACTTATCTTCTTCGCTGTTTATTTCAGCAATCATCATGTCTTCTGAACCTTCCACTGAACAAGCTATCAAGGCCCTCCAGGCCCAGAACGCCCAGTTCCAAGAGTTGGTTATGAGCCTAGCCAAGGGTCAACAGGAGTTGAAGACCCTGATTCTGAAGAAGAAGAAGAAGAGGACCGTCTTGTTCAACACTAGACGAAGATTTGGGAATGGATTACAGAATGAGGTTGACCTGACCACCTCATCTGTAGGAAAAGACAGTCCACAAGAGAGAAGGGTTCCTAGTCCCGTGGTCTCCGACAATGAGACGGATTATGATGATTAACAGTATCCTCCTGCTGAGGATAGGTATAAACAGTTTGAGGACCGCTTGAGTGCCATGGAGATACAAAATGTGCCCGGGTTGGACTTTGGAGACCTAGGCTTATCCTCTGGGGTGGTGATTCCACATAAGTTCAAGGAACCTGCCTTTGCCAAATATGACGGAGCTTCCTGCCCAAAGCTGCACCTCCGGTCGTATGTGAGGAAGATCCAACCTTATACAGATGACAAGAATTTGTGGATCCATTTCTTCCAGGATAGTCTTTCAGGGACTCAACTCGAATGGTTCTATCAGCTGGATGGAGCCAGTATTCGTAACTGGGAGGATTTGGCTACTGCGTTCTATAAGCAGTATCAGTATAATTCCGACCTCGCTCCTACGCGTACCCAACTCCAGGGTATGTCACTAGGGACGGGTGAAGGATTTAAAGAGTACGCCCAAAAGTGGAGAGACCTGGCTGGAAGGGTAAAGCCACCTTTGACTGATCGTGAGCTGGTTGATATGTTTCGGGGGACCCTGTCTTGTTCGTTCTTCAACCATTTGATTGGAAATTCTTCTGCCGGGTTTACATACCTTATCTTGACTGGTGAGAGAATTGAAGCTGGTATCAAGTCTGGGAAAATACAGAAGGGTGCCTCCTCGAGAACTGAAAAGAAGTCGTTCAAGAAAGAATCTAGTGCCGTCTATGGTTCAAGGAGACCAAATAGATCTGATCACCGCCAAGCTGTCAACGCAGTGGTCATTTCAAAACCTGCTGCTGCTCCTCAGAATCATAGCCAACAAAGGGGTGAGAGACCTAGAAGGCAGTTCACTCGACTCAGCATGACCTTGTCCCAGATATTGCCGCAGTTACTGACAACCAATCTGGTGACTATAAAAGAAGCTCCGAAGGTTGTAAACACAACATCCCCAAAGTACAATCCTAACTCCCGCTGCGCTTATCACTCTGACAGCCCGGGACATACTACGGATGATTGGTGGGCTCTGAAGAATAAGGTTCAGGACCTAATTAATGCTAAAGAGATAGAGTTCGAGGCACCCGAAAGGTCCAATGTTGTGATTGCTCCCATGCCCAGGCATGGAGTGAATGTTGTAGAAGAAGATTTGTTTGTAGCCTATGTGGATGATATTGTTACTCCGCTGATGACTGT
Organism: Vicia faba; assembly: GCA_948472305.1. NCBI lineage: Eukaryota > Viridiplantae > Streptophyta > Magnoliopsida > Fabales > Fabaceae > Vicia > Vicia faba. The sequence goes on along the minus strand of OX451735.1, from coordinate 764,487,180 downwards.
CAAAAGGAACCTGTTGCTAGCCGGTTTATTTCCGGGATGTAGTAAAGGTTGCCATCTATGTTCTGTTTCACCTACTGGTTGTCCTTTTTTGAAGTCAGGCATCCAAAACCTGATGGATAACAAGGAGATCTTGTTTGAGAAGATTGTCGTTCCTGCCACCCCTACTGAAGAAGTGTCCATTGTTACTATTTTCAATAATTCTCCCAAGGCTCCCCCGAGGAAGCCTGTCAAAATTATGCCTGCTCAGAAGATTGCACCTATAATCATCACTGTTCCAGGGCCCATCCCCTATACATCCGACAAAGCTGTCCCTTAGCACTATGGGGCAGATGTTTATGTTCTGGGAGTTAAGCAAGAGTTTGATACTAGTACCGGCGTCAGCAACATCACCGGGCCTGCCAAAGTCACCCGCAGCAGTAGACTTTTCTCACCAGATATTGCGCCACCAACTATCCAGAGACCTATTGTCATCACACCTGCAAGTGTGCCTACTCCCCTTCCTGATCAAGTTCCTATTTCTACCCCTGCTGCCGAGTCATCTAACGCTCGGGGCAAAGGGATCGCCACTGATATGACTGCCCAGACAGAGGAACCAAAGACCATCAATGTTGAAGCTTCCAAACAGGAGATGGAAGAGATTCTTAAGATTATCAAGAAGAGTGATTTTAACATAGTGGAGCAACTGGGGCACACCCCATCCAAAATTTCCATGCTATCACTGTTGTTGTGTTCAGAGGCCTATGCCAAGGCCCTGATTACCTTCCTGAAGACGGCCCATGTGCCACAAGAGACGTCAGCTGATCATTTTACCGATTGTGTGGCCAACTTAACTGCTGATAATGGTTTGGGTTTCTCCGATGCTGATCTGACTGCTAAAGGGAAGAACCATAATGATGCCCTGCATGTCTCCATTGAATGCAGGGGCATTACTCTTGCATATGTGTTGGTTGACACTGGTTCCTCATTGAATGTATTGCCCAAGAAAGCTCTAGACAGGCTGGATTGCGAGGGTTTGGAGCTAAAGCCAAGTAACATTGTTGTCCGGGCCTTTGATGGGTCTAAAAGGATGGTGCATGGTGAAGTCGACATTCCAATCAGGGTTGGTTCTCAGGTCTTTGATTCCACATTCTACGTGATGGACATTCGGCCGTCCTATTCTTGTTTGCTGGGTCGTCCATGGATCCACAAGGCTGGAGCTGTGACCTCCACACTCCATAGGAAGCTGAAATGCCCAGTCAAGGGGAAGATTGTGACAATTCAAGGGGAGGAGGAATACATGGTCAGCCACCTCAACTCATTCCGGTACATAGAGATGGATGGGGAATTCATTGAGACTCCATTCCAGCACTTTGAAGAGGTCCCTCAGACACTGGCATCAGCAAAAACTGTGATTGGAGATTCTCCTTTGAAGATGGCTTCCTTGAAGGATGCCCGAGCTGTTATTGAGAAGGGTGAGTATGCAAACTGGGGCCGACTTCCTGATTTCACTCAGAAGACTGACAAGTTTGGTTTCGGTTTCACTGCAGAAGCTCAAAGGGTTGTTCATCGTGCAAGGATTGGAAGACCTCCCGTGTTCATCAGCAACTTAGGAGTAAATTCCATTGAAGATGACGGGGAGGAATCTGAATTCGACAGCTGGATCTACCCTACAACCAACGGTGGACCAAACAACTGGACAGCGAAAGACTTCGTCCCTATTACTTTTATGAATCAGTAATGAACTCCTTTGTTTTGAATTTGTAACAAACAATATTGTGAAACTTTATGGCCCGGTGTCTTACCCGGGACACCGTGGCTTCATTTGTGAGGGCTTTTGTGTGTCATTTTCATATATCATTAATAAAAGCATTGGATGTTTTTTGCATTTCAAATCTTGCGCTCCTTGTCTTTCTTTATTATATATTGCAAAATTGCTATTTACACACACTCACATATACAGGTCCCAATCCACTCTGGATCTCACTGGTAACGACTCTGCTACTGCCAGTTATGACTTCGAAAATCCGATCAACTTAGCCGAAGACGAAGGTGAAGATGATTGCGAAGTGCCTGGTGCTTGCAAGACTGCTACTCCAGGAAGAGAGGGCCATTCAGCCACATGAAGAGCCAATGGAAACGGTAAATCTGGGTACTGAGACAGACAGAAAGGAAGTCAAGATCGGTGCCAATCTGGAGTCTAGTGTGAAACAACAGTTGATTCAGATGCTGCATGACTACGTGGAAATCTTTGCCTGGTCTTACGAAGATATGCCTGGGTTGGATACCGACATTGTGGTTCATCACCTGCCTACCAAGGAAGAATGTCCTCCGGTAAAACAGAAGGTCCGTCGTATGCGTCCAGAGATATCCGAGAAAATCAAAGTTGAGGTTATGAAACAATTTGACGCCGGTTTTCTAGCAGTAACTTCTTATCCTCAGTGGGTTACCAATGTAGTTCCGGTACCGAAGAAAGATGGTAAGGTCAGAATGTGTGTTAACTACAGGGATTTAAATAGGGCGAGCCCTAAGGATGATTTCCCTCTGCCTCACATCGACGTTCTGGTTGATAACACTGCTCAGCATAAGGTATTCTCCTTCATGGACGGTTTCTCCGGTTATAATCAGATCAAGATGGCTTCTGAAGACATGGAGAAGACCACCTTTGTTACTCAGTGGGGTACCTTCTGCTACAAGGTCATGCCGTTTGGGTTGAAAAATGCTGGGGCAACGTATCAGCGTGCCATGGTTGCTCTGTTTCATGATATGATCCACTATGAGATTGAAGTATATGTTGACGATATGATTGCAAGGTCCCAAACTGAGGAGGAACACCTTGACCATCTACAGAAGTTGTTTGACTGTTTGAAGCTATACAAGCTGAGATTAAATCCGAACAAGTGCACTTACGGGGTGAGATCGGGAAAACTACTAGGTTTCGTCGTAAGCGACAAAGGTATCCAAGTGGACCCTGCCAAAGTGAAAGCCATACAAGAGATGCCAGTTCCTAAGACAGAAAAAGAAGTCAGGGGCTTTCTAGGATGCCTAAAATACATTGCCCGATTCATCTCGCACCTAACTGCTACTTGTGAACCAATCTTCAAGCTATTGAAGAAAGATCAAGTAGTACGTTGGAACGACGAATGTCAGGCGGCTTTCGAAAGAATCAAAGAGTATCTCCAAGAGCCACCCATTCTTATGCCACCGGTTGAAGGGAGACCTATAATCTTATACTTGACAGTACTTGACAACTCAATGGGATGTGTGCTGGGTCAGCATGACGAGTCTGGCCGAAAAGAGCACGCTATTTATTACCTTAGCAAAAAGTTTACCGACTGTGAGACCCGATACTCACTGCTCGAGAAAACTTGTTGCGCTTTGGTATGGGCTGCTCGCCGGCTAAGACAGTATATGTTGACTCACACTACTCTGTTGATCTCAAAAATGGATCCAATCAAGTATATCTTCGAAAAGCCTGCCTTGTCCGGAAGAATAGTAAGATGGCAGATGATCTTGACTGAATATGACATCCAGTACACGACTCAAAAAGCAATCAAGGGAAGTGTGTTGGCAGACCATTTGGCACATCAGGCCGTGGATGATTACCAGTCTATGAACTCTGAATTTGCAGACGAGAATATCATGGTAGTGACTGATTGTGAAATACCTGGACCGGATGAAGGACCTGAGGAAGGATCCCGATGGCCTATGCACTTTGACGGAGCCTCAAACGCTTTGGGTAATGGCATTGGCGCTGTGATCATATCTCCTAAAGGCTCTCATACTCCACTTACTGCCCGACTATGTTTCAACTACACCAACAACATGGCGGAGTATGAAGCATGCATCATGGGTCTTCGAGCTGCAATTGACCTAAGGATCAAGTTTTTGAGTGTCTTCGGAGATTCCGCTCTCGTGATCAGTCAGATCAAAGGAGAGTGGGATATGAAACACCCAAATCTTATTCCTTACAGGGAGTATGTATTGACGTTGCTTCCCCACTTCGAGGAGATAACATTTGAACATTTCCCAAGAGAGGAGAATCAGTTGGCGGACGCGTTGGCTACAATGTCTTCTATGTTCAAAGTCAAATGGGACAACGAGGCTCCCTTGATCGTTATCTGGAAATTGGATGAACCTGCACATTGCTGTGATCTTGAGACCGAAGAGGAAACAGAAAAACCTTGGTATCATGAAGTAAGGAGGTATCTTGAAGCTCAAGAATACCCCGAGGGCACGTCTGTTAATGACAAGAAGTTTCTAAGAAGATTCGCGGCAAAGTTCTTCCTCAGCAATGACATCCTTTACAAACAAAACCATGATTCAACCTTACTGCGTTGTGTGGATAAGATTGAAGCAGAAAGGATCATGGCAGAGCTGCATGAAGGTACCTTTGGAACTCATTCCAGTGGACATACTATGGCAAAGAAAATCCTTCGGGCAGGATATTACTGGTCCACAATGGAAGCCGACTGTTATCAACATTCTCGGACATGTCACAAATGCCAGATCTATACTGATAAGGTGCACATTCCTCCAGTTCCTCTGAATGTCCTTACAGCACCTTGGCCTTTTGCAATGTGGGGCATTGATATGATCGGCGAGATCATACCTACGGCAACCAACGGGCATCGTTTCATCCTGGTAGCGATTGATTACTTTACAAAGTGGGTCGAAGCAGCTTCCTTTGCTACCGTAACCAAGAACATAGTGGCACGGTTCATTCGGCACAACCTGATCTGTCGATACGGTGTACCAGAGAGGATCATTACGGACAATGGTACCAATCTTAACAACAAGATGATCACTGAGCTCTGTGAGCAATTCAAGATACAGCATCATAGCTCTTCTCCCTACCGGCCGAAGATGAATGGGGCTGTAGAAGCGACTAATAAAAACATTAAGAAGATTATGCAGGAGATGACAGTGACCTACAAGGATTGGCACGAGATGTTACCATTTGCTCTTCATGGGTACCGTACCTCAGCACGGACATCAACAGGGACAACACCCTATTCCTTGGTCTATGGCATGGAGGCAGTCCTACCCATTGAAGTTCAGATACCCTCTCTTCGGATCATGAAGGATGCAGGTTTGAGCAAAGATCACTGGATCCATACTCGGCTTGATCAATTAAACCTAATCAACGAAAAGAGACTCACTGCTATTTGTCACGGTCAGACGTACCAAAAACGGATGATCAAGGCATTTAACAAGAAAGTCAGATGACAAGAGTATCAAGTCGGAGACCTGGTAATCAAGCGCATCATTCTACCTCAAGGTGATCCCAGGGGCAAATGGACCCCTACGTACGAAGGGCCATTTGTGGTTAAGAATATCTTCTCAGGAGGAGCAATGATTCTAACCACCATGGATGGTGACGACCTTCCTCACCCCGCCAATGCAGACATAGTAAAAAGATACTACGCATGATTAAAAGACCCGCTAGGTCGACTGGCCTAGGCAAAAAATAAGGGCTTCCCGGCGAACCAAAAGGGTTCGGGCAAAAATAAGGGATGAAAATAAAAAAATCTGTACACCCGGCAAGTCGAAAACCTGAAAAGGCGGCTTGGGCAAAAATGGGTATCCCGGTGGACTGAAAACCCGAAAGGGCGGTCCAGGCAAAAGTTAGGGATAAGCGTAATACTATTGTCTCATTGGATCACCTTGCATCTAGACTTCGGTATCGACCATCAGGCTCGGACGGCACCAGTCAATCAGCTTCATCTCCAACTAAGCAGCAAAGTGATGAGATGCTTGAAGACATAAAGGCGATAGAAGAGTTGGAACCCAGTGGGATTTTTCACATAGCTGTTTTGTTTCCTTTTCACAAATTGTATAAACTCTATTTTGTTTGGCGACGTTCTCTTACTAGGACGTCAGCCTCTTGTACAAAAAACGCCTATTTACAGGCAAACTTCAAAATCAATACAAGTTCATTTTTCAGACAAATTGCAAATTGTTTTTCCTTTATCTGTTTTGTTTTGCAAAGAACGTCCAATGTTCATTTTTGATATATGCATTTGACATTAATTGCTGATCACAAATATTTGCATGTGAAACAAAGGACTAATTACGGGTGACATCGGAAGTAGGGGCAATAAGAATTGTCTAAGCGATCTAGTTGCTTTGTCCACCAAGGTACCAAGGTAAGTTCAGCTGAAGAATTTGACCAAGATACCGTTACTCCCCACAGAATAAAACAATAATGGTAGCTCTCCCCACTGGGCCTTGCCACAATGAACAAATAAGCAATACTCTCCCCAAGTAGAGTTAGTCTACTGTCAGCCCTAAAAAAGTCGGGTATCCCCAGTAGATCCTAATATTCCCCAGCAAAGTATAAAGATATTCCTCAGCAAGCATCCCTGGCAGTCTTAATATTCCTCGACAGAAATATAAGATTAATCCCCGGCGGAATACAAGATACCCTCAGTGGAACAATTTCCCAGCACAGTCTGAAAAGCTTCCCCAATGGATTTGAATCATCTCCCCAGTAGATTCTGGAAGCTTGTCCCCTGCAGAGTACAAATATCTCTCCCCAGCCAAATTCAGAGGTTACCTCCCACAAGAGTCTAACTGGGTTATCCTCAGCAAGTTGCAACGGAAAGATCATCCTCAGCGAAGTTCTTTCTATCCCCAGCGGAGTTCATCATCAAAATCCCCAACAGAGCTTATCAACGGGATCCCCAGCGGAGTTATTGTTAAAATCTCAGCGAAGCATCCCTTCCCCACAGAGTCATTCCCCGCAGAGTAATCTCCTCACCAAGTTTATTCCCCAACGGAGTCATCTTCTCCTACCATTTTATTCTTGCAATCATCTTCGTTCATCATCCCCAACGGAAACGAAGAACTCTACTCTTAAACATCAGCCCAGGATTTAACAAACTCCCCGGCATTTATCAAGGATTTATTTTCCCAGACAAAAATACATTCATAAACATTGCATGCATGACAAAGTGCATACGACACGATCCCATTTTGAGAACATCATGCATTTCATACATCATGACATTACATGAAACTAATGCTTTGCCTTTTCAGGAAAAGGTCAATCAAAAGATGATTACCATCAACCTTTGCAGTTCCAGATCAACACCTGTAACTAGCTAGGAAATATCTGTGAACGACTGATTGTAGATCTATACCTGTAACAAGCCAGGAAAGTTATCTACATGAAGATATTGAAGATCAATACCTGTAACAAGCCAGGAAGACTATCTTTCTTTCTCGGGTCAGAGATTAATACCTGAAACCAGACAGGACAACTATCTCCTCGACCAACCTTTCTTAAGTTCCAGATCAACACCTGTAACTAGCCAGGAAATATCTGTGGACGACTGATTGTAGATCTATACCTGTAACTAGTCAAGAAAGTTATCTACATGAAGAGATTGAAGATCAATACCTGTAACAAGCCAGGAAGACTATCTTTCTTTCTCGGGTCAGAGATTAATACCTGAAACCAGCCAGGACAACTATCCCATCGGCCAACCTTTTTCAAGTTCCAGATCAATACCTGTAACGAGCCAGGAAAAATCTGTGGACGACGGATTGTAGATTAATACCTGAAACCAGACAGGACAACTATCTACTTGACCATCATGAAGCAACCCTACACCGGTTCCTTCTCTTTCAGATGCAGTTTTACACAGACTCAGCGACAGGCAACCCTACACAGGTTCCTTCTTTCAACCTACCAAGTTACAATTCAACACACATTCCCAGATGGCATCTTTAAGTCCATCTCCACAACTATCCATTACATTTCCAGATGGCATCTATAAGCCCATCCTCCTATCCATCATCTCTCCAAATGGCATCTGTAAGCCCATTCCCGATATCACATTGCTGATACTACACCATGCGAGTGTAAATTTCTGGGCACTTTAAGTGTTCGATCATCTTCCACCTTCGGATCACGAAAGGCACACAAGCCAATCTACATCCTCAGGTTTAAGAAGATTGAACAGGGGCAACTGTTGTACCCAAAAATTTTCCCTCCCATATTCCTCAAGATTTGTCAAGAATAATCCTCAAATTACTCAAGATGGCTCAAGAGGTAGATAATCAAATCACCTCCTAAGACAGCTGAAATTAGGGTTTTGGTTCTTTCAAGGAATTTGGGGTTCTCAATGGTTCAATCAAGTCTCATAGGCCTATATACATTCTCAAGCACCTACATGCCAAGTTTCAAGACTCACAGTGCCAAGTTGCACAGTCAAAAGCCTCATTTGATCCAAAGTCAACTACAAGGGCAAAATGGTCATTTGGCAGTCAAAAGTCAGAATTTTTGGTCAACATCTTGTTTTGAGTACACAATCATCATTTGATCAAGTCTTGATCATGATTCCACAAGAATGGCTCAAAAATCATCAAGATGTAAAAAGTTACTATTTTTGGACAACAAAAAAGTCCATTGTATCTTGACCAGGGCATAACTTTTTCATGGTTTGTCAGAAAAATCCCATCCAATGCTCATCTTGAAGAGGATGTAATTTCCTACAATCCATCTTCACACTCCAAGTTCAATAAATACTCTCATAAAAAGTTATCAATTCCTACATTATAGGTCAAATTCAAAAGTCAACAAAAGTACACTTTGAGTCAAAGGCCATAATTTGAGATTGGTAAATCCAAATGACATGGGACCAAAGGCATTGGTTAGAGGACTTCAAGAGCTTTCTAAAATGTCCAAGAACATGGTCATATGATCAAAATTGAGAAAGTTGTGCATTGGAGAAGTTGGGAAATTTTTATGAATTTGTAAAAGTCAACTTTGCTCAAAACACCGTATTTTTGCTAATGGGCCTCAAATCTCTTCTTGAAACTTCACCCATGACCTATGCACAACCTATAAAGATTAATTGAATTTATTTTCTTATTTTTATTGATTAATTGGATTTTTAATTAATATTAATTCATTTAATTAATTTAAATTGTAGGAAAATAGAAGATTTGGTTTTTAAATCTTTTTGTGAAGCAAATAGGACCTAATCATGCTGGAAAATTCGTGCACAAGTCAAAGATATCAAAAAATCCATATTTGGCAACATTATTCAATCATGAAGAATCAAAAATATTTGATTTCCAATCAAAGATTTAAACTTGAATGCACATGGATTGGATCCAATTTTTTCACCTAATTTGTTTCCTTTATATGTATGCAAGCTAACCTGACCTAGGGGACGTGAAAAAACTGCAGAAAGACCCCATACGATTTCAAGAATTTTCAAGAAAATTGAAAACTTGTTCTTGTAACCTAGGCTAATTCAAGGCATTTTAACCATTCAAACACCTTGCAGGAGTTCCCAGGAGTGTTTTGCAATCAAACTCAGACCCTAAAGCTTAAAGAATCAAGGAATACAGAATCACGGTTTGGCTTTTTTATTCAAAATCGTATATCCTAATTCATGCATATTTAACATGTTCTTGTGATTGATTTGTGTTGCTAGGAACCATACGAAGCTAATGGTATCATTTAATTGAACTATAACTCCCTGAATCACAAGATGCCATGAACAATTTTTTAGGGTTCTTGAGTTTTCAATTGGGGCTTTCTGAACCAGACAAAATTAGGACTCATGAGATATATGAGTGAAATCGTGAGAACAAGACGAACAAGAACCACACCTCGCGAAATATTTATATATACTGAGCTTTTATTCGCTATTTTTCGTTGCAATGGTTAGTGGGGGTTAAAAACCCCCGCTATCTGATATTATTTTTACAGGTACAACGAAGAAGATGATGAGGTGTTGATACGTGGTTGGCCAGTTTAAAAAGAAGCGTGCGTTTTATTTTATTTACAGCATATTGAATTGTTTGTCCATATAATTATTGCTCTTTATTCTAATAACAGTTGAAACAGCTTGGTGGAGTGGTTAGCGTGTTGATCTGGAAGCCTTGGGACCTGGGTTTGAATCCAAGGTCCCCCCAAAACGCTTATTCTATTTTTCTCAACATATTCACGTGCAGAGTTCCAAAGGTTGTCCACCATACACCTCAAAAATCAGTGCGCCAGGTGTCTCCACACTCAAATCCAATGGCCTAGATGGAAGGATCACCATATTCCCCAGTCAACAGGCGTGTAGCTAATCCAGAAAGTCAAACGTGGCTGGAATTGTCAATGGGCTTCAGATTTCCAAACATACCTCCTAACTTGGGCCAACACCCCCCTGGGTTATTCTTTTTTCTCTTTTTATATTTTCCATTTAACTATTTTTATTATTAATTATTATTATTATTATTTAATTAACCAAATTAATTTTTTCATAATAAAATCAGAAAACTAAAAATAATATTATTTTTATTAGTCATTAAAATTAATTTCACCCTTTTATTATTTTTGTAAATAAATATAATTGACTAATTTAGTTTAATTAGGATAATTCTAACTTTTTTGCAATAATTTAAAATCAACATAGAATTAGAGTTCTTGACAATTTTAATCCTTTTGTTTTTATTTCCTTAAAACATTAAAAAACCAAAAATATTTCTTTTAATTAATTAACTAGTTTTAGGTTTAATTTAATTAAATGCGAAATAACAAAAACTTCTTTCTTTCTTAAAAAGGGTCAAAACCCTAATAACTTCTCTGATTCAATTTTTTCGCGTATATTATTTTTGATCATATAATTGTATTTGCTCCGAGGATGTAATAGCTTTAATTAGGACTTTTTATCGCTTTTGTTTATTTCTCACAATTTACTTTTCAAGGGTTGTTTTTGGCGATGTAAATACCCGACGCCTTGTAATAGCGTAGCTTTACTTTCCGCAATTTATTTTCCACAACTATTAACTGCTAGATGTATGCTAACTAGGCTATGCATGACAAGACTTATCCCTAAAATAAAATCAATCGTAGCTCACCATAACATGTACAAAGATAACTTAACTGAAATCTGACACACTCGCACATGCCACTCTTAGGGTACGCCTCACTTGGTTGCCTCGACGTGGTCATTGAGTATAGGGTGTTTTAGAGGTCGCCCTCCTGTCTAAAGATCAAAAATTTGCCTCGAAACGGTTGCCTCGGATAAAAATGATCTAGGACATTAGGGTTACCGCTAAGGCGTCCTACTATTGCTTTGGTGACCACATGTCCCTATAATCGAATTGACCCGAAACTCCAACGACGGTTCTACCTACTTCTCAATAGTGGGATAGTACTGTCTAAAGGACATTTACACAGCTTAATTTCTTTTGAGTAGGTAGAGGTTCTCAGGTACTTTCTCTTTCAAAAAACAAAAATACTTTTCGCACCTACACTTTTCTGACAAAAGTTTTCAAACAAACACTTCATACACTCTTGAGGACAGATACAAGAATTAAATCGAAGTTTTCAAAACAAAACTTTTTTTCAAAACCCACAAACACAAGAAAAGCAAAACATTTTTGAAAACATAGTGAGCAAGTACCTAAGAGCCCGTGGATAACCACAAATAGAAAGAGTGCTAACACCTTCCCTTTCTATAATCTACCTCCCGAACCGAGAAACATCTCGAAAAGGAATTTTGCTGTGCTTTTGTCCTTTCCTTGTTGGATAAAATAAAATACGGTGGCGACTCTTGCTTACCGCGACATTTTGCAAAAACAAACGCAAATGCGAACCAGCATTCCAAAATAGTCAGTTCTATTCCCACCGATCACAACAGTGCTAGACAATTCAATGGGGTGTGTGATGGGGCAGCATGACGAGTCTGGTCGAAAAGAGAACGCCATTTACTACCTTAGCAAAAAGTTCACCGACTGTGAGACCCGATACTCATTACTCGAGAAAACTTGTTGTGCTTTGGCATGGGCTGCTCGCCGGCTGAGACAATATATGCTGACTCACACCACCTTGTTGATATCAAGGATAGATCTGATCAAGTATATTTTTGAGAAGCTCGCTCTCTCCAGAAGGATAGCAAGATGGAAAATGATCTTAACCGAGTACGACATCCAATACACAACCCAAAAAGCAATTACGGGGAGTGTATTGGCAGATCATTTGGCGCATCAGGCTGTAGATGACTACCAGTCCATGAATTTCGAGTTCCCGAATGAGAACATCATGTTGGTAACCGACTGCGAAGAACCTGGGCCGGATGAAGGACCTGAGGAAGGATCCCGATGGTCTATGTATTTTGATGGAGCCTCAAACGCATTGGGTAACGGCATTGGCATTGTAATCATATCTCCTGAGGGTTGTCATACTCCGTTCACCGCCTGATTATGTTTTAACTGCACCAACAATATGGCGGAGTATGAAGCGTGTATCATGGGTCTTCGAGCTACTATTGACCTAAGGATTAAGTTCTTGAGTGTATTCGGAGATTCCGCTCTGGTGATAAGTCATATCAAAGGCGAGTGGGATACGAAGCACCCAAATCTTATTCCTTACAAAGAGTATGTACTGACATTGCTCCCACACTTTGAGGAGATAACCTTTGAACACTTCCCACGAGAAGAGAATCAATTGGCGGATGCGTTAGCTACCATGTCTTCTATGTTCAAAGTTAGGTGGGACAATGAAGCTCCCCAGATTACCATTGAGAGGTTGGATGAACCCGCACATTGCTGTGACATTGAGACTGAAGAGGTAGTAGATAAACCCTAGTTTCATGAGGTAAAGAGGTATCTTGAGGCTCAAGAATACCCTGAGGGGGCATCTGTTAATGATAAGAAGTTTCTGAGAAGGTTCGCTGCGAAGTTCTTCATCAGTAATGGTATCCTCTATAAGCGTAACCATGATTCAACCTTACTGCGGTGCATAGACAAGAGCGAGGCAGAAAGGATCATGGCAGAATTACATGAAGGTACCTTCGGAACTCATTCCAGTGGACATACCATGGCGAAGAAGATCCTACGGACAGGATATTACTGGTCCACTATAGAAGCCGATTGTTATCAGCATTCTCGGACCTGTCATAAGTGTCAAGTCTATGCTGATAAGGTGCATGTGCCTCTAGTTCCCCTGAATGTTTTGACAGCTCCTTGGCCCTTTGCAATGTGGGGCATCGACATGATCGGCGAGATCAGACCTACTGCGTCTAACGGGCATCGCTTCATTCTGGTAGCAATTGATTACTTCACAAAATGGGTTGAGGCAGCTTCCTTTTCTATAGTAACCAAGAACGTCGTGGCGCGGTTCATCCGACACAATCTGATTTGTCGATACGGTGTACCAGAGAGGATTATTACTGACAATGGTACAAATCTCAATAACACCATGATCATCGAGCTCTGCAAACAATTCAAGATACAGTATCATAACTCTTCTCCCTACCGGCCGAAGATGAATGGCATTATTGAAGCGGCTAACAAGAACATCAAGAAGATTGTGCAGAAGATGACGGTGACATACAAAGACTGGCACAAGATGTTACCATTCGCTCTTCATGGATATTGTACCTCAGCACAGACGTCGACAAGGGCAACACCCTACTCTCTTGTATATGGCATGGAGGCAATCCTACCCATTGAAGTCCAGATACCCTCTCTCAGGATTATGAAGGATGCGTGTTTGAACGAAGACGACTGGATCCAAACCCGACTTGACCATCTGAATCTAATCGATGAAAAGAGACTTACTACTATTTGTCATGGTCAGACGTATCAAAAGCGAATGATCAAGGCGTTTAACAAGAAAGTCAGATGTCAAGAATATCAAGTCGGGGATCTAGTGATCAAACGCATCATACTACCGTAAGTTGATCCCAGGGGCAAATGGACCCCCACATATGAAAGGCCATTTGTGGTTAAGAACATTTTCTATGGAGGAGCTATGATTCTAACCACCACGGATGGTGACGACCTTCCTCACCCCGTCAATACAGACATAGTGAAAAAATACTACACATAATCAAAGACCCGCTAGGTTGACTGGCCTAGGCAAAAATAAGGGCTTCCCGACGAACCAAAAGGGTTTGGGCAAAAATAAGCGCTGAAAATGAAAAAAAATGTACACCTGGCAAGTCAAAAACCTGAAAAGGCAACTTGGGCAAAAAAGGGTATCCTGGTGGACTGAAAACCCGAAAGGGCGCTCCAGGAAAAATTAAGGATTAAAGCGTAACACTATGTCTCATTGAATCATCTTGCAACCCGACTTCGGTATCGACTATCAAGCTCAGACGGTGCCAATCAATCTGATCCACCTTCGGCCAAGTAGCAAAGTGATGAGACGCTTGAAGATATAAAGGCAATAGCAGAGTTGGAACCCAATGGGATCGTTTCACATAGTTGTTTTTCTTTCTTTCACAGATTGTATAATTTCCGATTTTTGGCGGCGTTCTCTTACTAGGATGTCCGCCTCTTTGTACAAAAATGCTTATTACAGGCCAACTTCAAAATCAATACAAGTCATTTTCACAAAGCTTTAATTGTTTTTCTTTTTCTGTTTTGTTTTGCAAGAACGTCCAATGATTCATTTTTTATACATGCATTTGAAAATAATAGTTGCTCATAAATATTTACATAAGAAACAAAAAAATGATTACTCATAATTCCAGGAACAGGGCAAAACAAGTGCCCAAACCTTATAGTTATTCTGCCCATCAGGTACAGGGATAGAGCCAGCTTGAGAACATGAGTTGTGGTACATACACTCCCCATAGAGTAAAAGGTATCCAAAGACAGTAATGTTAGCTTTCCCAAACAGGACATAACTCTCCCCAGCTGAGGTTCACAATCGCAAGTGAGTCAGTAAAATTTTTCCCCAAGCAGATTTTATTTCTCTCACAGGCAGAAATTCAATCTCCAACATAATTCATTATCACCAGCAACGAAAATTCATCCCCAGCTGAGTTATTTCTCCAAGTCAGTAGATTTATCAACAGAGTATCTCCTCTCCAACAGAGTTATTTCCCGCAGAGTTATCCTCAGACAGCGTCTCATCCGGCAGAATATTTACCAGCCAAGGGGAAAATCCCCAGCATAGTCATCTTTGTTCACCATCCCCAACAGAAATAGAGGAATTACGGTTTTTTATAGCAGTCCAAAATATCATTTCTCATACTCTCTAAACAGCAGTCAGGGATTTATTTTCCCGGACTCAGATTATTACGCCAGCATTTCATGTTCATACATCATGACATGTGCATACATCACATATAACATAGTCTCATTTATTTTGAGAACGTCATTAAAGAGTGCATCTCATGCATCGCACATAACTAACCCTGTATTTCTTTCAGGAAAGACAGTTATTATCAGCAACTTCCAGCAGGTCCATGATCAACACTCAAAGCTAAACAGTAATCATCGGCGCGACAAGAATAAACTTATCCAGGTTCCCTCTACATTTTTTCCCAAATTCATTCTGAAGCATCCCTATTATCCAGGCTTTCATCTCGAAGTAACCCTACTATCCAGGTTCCTTCTCACATCCCTACCATCCAGGCTTTCATCTCGAAGTAACCCTACTCTCTAGGTTCCTTCTCACAGCCCTACCATCCAGGCTTTCATTTCGAAGTAACCCTACTATCCAGGTTCCTTCTTACAGCCCTACTATCCAGGCTTTCATATCGAAGTAACCCTACTATCCAGGTTCCTTCTCACAGCCCTGCTATCCCGGCTTTCATTTCGAAGCAACCCTACTATCCAGGTTCCTTCTCACAGCCCTACTATCCAGGCTTTCATATCGAAGTAACCCTACTATCCAGGTTCCTTCCCACAACCCTGCTATCCCGGCTTTCATTTCGAAGCAACCCTACTATCCAGGTTCCTTCTCACAACCCTACTATCCAGGCTTTCATATCGAAGTAACCCTACTATCCAGGTTCCTTCCCACAACCCTACTATCCAGGCTTTCATATCGAAGTAACCCTACTATCCAGGTTCCTTCTCACAGCCCTACCATCCTGACTTTCATCTCGAAGCAACCCTGCTATCCAGGTTCCTTCTTATAACCTTAATATCTGGGTTCTTCCTCTTTCATCCCAGACAGCAGTCCACAACACTGTAAGACCGGGACCCAATCAAACACAATTGATTTCATATTTCCCCAATAAGTCGCGGTGCAACATATACCCCAACCAGATATGCAGTTCACTTATGCTTCCCAAACCGGAATTATTCCCCAGTAGAGTAACGGACAACTGAAGCTCCTAAAACTCTATTTCTCTCAAGACAGAGACCAGCATTCCCCAATGAAGTCCTCCTCAACAACAGGTATACAAGATCTCGCAAAGGAATCTCTTATGCGATCGACACCTCTTCGGATGGCATATTTAAGCTCATCTTCCATCATCGACTTCTAAATGGCATCTATAAGCCCATTCCTGATATCGTAAGTCAAGTATCACTTGATGCGAGTGCAAATTTCTGGGCACTCTAGTGTTCAATCATCTTCCACCTTCAGATCACGAAAGGCAGACGAGCCAATCTACATCCTCAGGTTTAAGAAGATTGAACAGGGGAAGTTGTTGTACCCCAAAATTTTCCCTCCCATATTTCTCAACAAATGTCATGTGAAGTCCCCAAACTGCTCAAAGAAGTTCAAGAGTTGACCAGACAAACTCTCTCCTAAGGCAGTCTACCTCAAATTATGGTTTCATTTTTCATCAAGATGCTTGAGTCCAAAGGATCCCAAATGCCTTCCATTGTCCTAATATGTTCCCAAGATCATCCATGTAAAGTTTCAAGCCTTGCAGAAGAAGTTTGCTCAGTCAATTGCTCAAAGGCCTGAAAATCGATTGTGTTAGGTCAAAAGTCAACTGTGCCCCACATACAGTAAACCTTCAATATTTTTTATCAAAATCCTCATTTTGAGGTATCATTCATAATTTGATAAAGGGTTGATCATGATTCATCAAGGATTGCTCACAATTCATCAAAACCCAAAAGTTGCCAAATTAGGGTTTTATAGGAAAAGTCGACTCAACTTTGACCAAGCATAACTTTCTCATACTTCATTAGACATGACGCATCCAAAGCTCATTTTGAAGGGGATGCAATTATGTGCAATTCATCTTCATCCCCCAAGTTAAAAATATGCACTCACAAGAAGATATGAATTTTTACATTATAGGTCATTTTGGAAAGTAAACAAAAACACCTTTTGGGTAAAAGCTTCATACATGAACATGGAAGACTCAATTGAGATGAGACAAAAAGGGTTGCTTAGAGCACATCCTAAGCTTTCTAAAAAGTCTAAGAACACCTCTCTAGGGTCAAAATTGAGAGAGTTATGCATTGACCAAGTTGACCTTTTTTGCAAAATTGCCAAAAGTCAAATGTGCTCAAATTTGCATTTTTTGCTAAATGGGCCCAACGTTTTATGCTTGCACTTCAATGACAATGTAGTCCACGGCCTATAGGACCCCCCATGCTTTATTTATTTATTTATTTAATTTATTTTGATTTTTATTCATTTAAAAGTCAAATAAAATCAAATAAATCCAAATAAATCATATAATGTGTTTTAGAGATGATTTTTGCATTGAAGGAAGATCTTATGTGCTGTCAAATGAGAACCAATTCGTGCAAGACCGATTTGGGTAGAAATATTGGATTGAAGCAAATTTGGAAAGATATCATATGCCATGAAAGACCAAATCAAATCTTCATAATGGGCAATATTCAATTGGTTTTGGTTGACCTAATATGTTGCATTACATATACAGAAGGTATCCAAGGCAGAGGGAGAGGTTGAGCAGTCGTGAAGGAGGCAGAACCTATTACAAAATTTCAAAGAAAAAGTGCAGATCAATTTCCAAGCTACAGGCCATCTCAAGTCATCCTAACCTCACCAATTGATTGCTGGACGTCTCAGGAACGTGTTTCAATCACTAGCAAGCCTCCTCACGTCCTAAAACACCTTGTAAGAGCATCACGGTTTGCCCTGTTTCTTGAAATTCGATTATCATGATTTATGCGTTATGAACATATTTTGATCATGTATTTCTGTTTTTTATCATGTTTACAACGTATTGGTATGCTTTGATTGAAGTTTGAGTACAGATATGGGCACCTGCCATTCCTAGGGTTTCAAGCTCCATTTTAGGGTTTTCTAATTCAAGCGAAATTAGGCCAAGAACAGGGTATTGAGATGATCGTGGGATCAAGACCAATTGATCCCTGGTCTCTAAATCCATTTATCATGCGTATTTTTAGATGTTTGATGCACGCAGGTTCTAGTTACAGACATGGTCTGTAGGTATAGGTCGCATATCTAAGACGACGGTTCCTTGGAGAAGAAGATGCGTGTCAGCCAACCATTCGCTCATTCAAATTTCGCGCGTTTGGGTTTCAGCGTTTTTGTTTTCATTATATTATATTTGGCTTTTATTGTATATACAAATAACAATTGCAACACAGATGGCAAGCGTGCATTGGAAACGTGCATGAGGACCTGGGTTCGTCCCCAGGTCCCAACCTTTGTTCATAATATTTTTTAATGGGTAATCCAGCATGCTGCATATCAGGAAGTCCATCGTACGCCATCAACATTTGGCCATCACACGCCTCTCCAGCCAGATCCAATGTCATTCCACTGAAGGCCCACCATACGCCTCAGGTCAACGCATGCACTGAAACATGCAAAGTCAAAAGGGTTGAGTTTGGTTTGGGCCCAAAATTTCCTTAGCACACCCTCACAATTGCTAAGTAACATCAGGCCCATCTCTAACCTTTTTTTTATTATTTATTTATTTCCTTTCTTTAATTCTTTTAATTTTCTTTTAATCATTTTAATATTTTTCATTAAAAAAATCATAAAATCAAGACTTCATAAAAAAAATAGAATTAGTTTTTTTTATTATCAAAATTTATCTAATTTAGTTTAACTTAGGAAAATTGTAATTTATTTTCATAAATAAAATCAAAATAGAAATTAGGTTAAAACTTTTTATTTAATTTTTCTCTTTTTCTCAAATAAATAAAAATACAAAAATAGGTTTTAGAATAAATTAATTTATTTTTCTTAATTTAAAATCAATTAGAATTAGGATTTTCTTTGTTTAATTTAATGATTTCTCTATTTTTAAATAACAAAACATGACAAAAAAAACATTTTTTTAATCAGTCGTCAGTAGGTTTGTTCAAGGGTCAAAACCCTAGTTGTCTCGTACTTAATTCATCGCGCGCGTTTATTATTTTCGCTAATATTTTTGTAACTGTTCATGGTTTGTAATAGTTTAATCTAGGACTTTTTACTTATTGCTTTTCCCCGGGTTTTTGGCTATGTAATTAATCCCCCTCCCCGAAGCCTTGTAATAGCGTAAATTTACTTTCTCGCATTTTAATTCCCGTAAATATTTGACTATTTAGATGTATGCTAATAGGATTGTATGGCAAGAATGCATGACAAATTTAATACAGTTAGAAAACCCTAATGTGCAAAGACAAATAACTGAAAACAAATCACTCGCACATATCACTCTTAGGGTATACTCTCACTTCGGTTGCCTTCGGTAAAACGATCATTAAGCATAGGGTGTCTTAGTGGTTGCCCTCCTGTCTAACAAAGATAAAATGTCCCATTCGAATGTTGCCTCGGAAATGTTGCCTCAGAAATGTTGCCTCGAATATGATCTTAAGACTCTAGGGTTATTACTAAGGTGTCCTAACATTGCTTTAGTGATTGTACGTCCCTTTCGAATTGACCCTTACAAACTCCAACGACGGTGCTACCTATTTCTCAATAGTGGGATAGTGTTGTCTAAAGGAAACGAGAATAGAAACGATCCTTTTTTCGAGTAGGTAGATGCTAGTAGGTACTTGCTCAAATCAAAACTTTTCACACTTACACTTTTCAAACAAACTTTCAAAACAAACTTCGTCACACCTTTGAGGACTGATACAAGGGTTATCACGAAGTTAAAATTTATTTCAAAAACAAAGCACATAGACAAGAAATTTTAAAAAGATGAGAAAGTACCTAAGAGCCCATGGAAAACCATGGATAGAAAGGGTGCTAACACATTCCCTTTCTATAATCTACCCCCCGTACTTAGAATATCTCGAAAAAGGATTTTTTTCTGTACTTTTTTCCTTTCCGATTGGATGAAATAAAAGTCGGTGGCAACTCTTGCTTACCGCAACATTTTGCGAACAAAAAATGCAAAACGCAAACCAGTATTAAACAGTCGGTTCTGCCACCGTATCACAGAACAACATCCTCCTACGGACGAAAAGTACAAACATCTGAAGGATCGTCTCAATGCCATTGAAATCAGAGAGTACCTGGTTTAGACTTTGAAGAAATGGGTTTGGTTTCTGGAGTGGTCATCCAACCAAAGTTCAAAATCCCTACTTTTGCCACATATGATGGGGTCTCTTATCCTAAGATGCATCTGATTATGTCCGCAAGATTCAACCATACACCACTGATCAGAAGCTCTGGGTTTATTTCTTCCAAGAGAGTCTGGCTGGGACTCATCTTGAATGGTTCTATCAATTGGAAGGTTCTTGCATTTGCACCTGGGGGGATCTAGCTGCTGCTTTCTACAAGTAGTACCAATACAATGCTGATCTTGCACCAACTCGTGTGCAATTGCAGAATATGACCATGGGTTCCAATGAGGACTTCAAGGAATACGCCCAAAAATGGAGAGACCTATTTGGTAGGGTGCAACCCCCATTAATTGACAGGGAGATGATTGATATCTTTATGGGAACTTTGACAAGACCTTTCTTCAATCACCTAATCGGAAGCTCCTCGGCCGGGTTCACCGAGCTAATACTGACAGGCGGAAGAGTAGAGGTTGGCATTAAGAGTGGTAAAATCGAAAGGGGTGCATCTTTAAGTGCAGGGAAGCAGCCTTCCAATGGGAAGAAAGAGTCCGATGCTGCGTACGGTAAAAAAAAGGTCGTAACCAGAATAACCACGACCAACACGTGGGGGAAATCCTGGTCTATAATCCTGCATCGGTGCAACAATGTCAACAGGGGAATTAGCGTAAGGAGGTCGCGCCTAAAAGATAACTCACCAAGATCAACATGCCACTGGCTCAAGCGTTACAACACATGTTGAAAGAAGAGCTGATTACGTTAAAGGCTCCTCTCTGGAATCCCAACACTTCTGCTTATACTTATCATCCAAATGAAAGGTGTGCATACTATTCTGATAGTCTTGAACATGACACGAATAGTTGTTGGGCTCTGAAGAACAAGATTCAAGACATGATCGACACCAAGGAGATTGAGTTTGATCCTCCAGAGACTTTCAACGTGATCACTGCTCCCATGCCAAATCATTGAGAGCGTCCAGTTCATTTTGAATTTTCAATTGTAATTTCTTTTGCTTGTTCGAACACTTAGCTATTAATCTTAAACTTTGTTTCATTAATGCATCGCATATGCTTATCTTGAATTAATCCATTCATTTTCACTCTATTTAAACTATGCTTTACTCCCTTTATGATATTCAACTCTTGTTTTAAAAGTTGCAAGCCTTTAGAGGGAGGATGACGAAAACAATGCCATAATCTCATACAGTATGCTTTTGGGCAGACCTTGTTGACGATGTACAGGCGTTTCTTTCAATCCCCAAACACTGGAGATATAAGGAAGATAATCCCTAGTCAACCCCTTTGAGCCAAAGAAGTAGGAGTTTTCTTTTTCACACAAATTGAAACCTTTAATCATAAACCTGGGGAAGGATAGTCTCTCAGTTAATTCAAATGTGTGTTCAGTCGCAAGCTTTCACTTCATACACGATGAATGACAATGAAAAAGTCCTTCTGAATCAAAAGACGACGATGGTTCCCTATCAAATAAGCAGTCATTATGTCTCAAAAGAAAAACTCACTAAGTCAAAACCTACGAAGGAGACTTAAGAAAAACTGGGGCGTCCCGTTGACTGTAATCTCAAAACAAGAACAGTCACGCAAAAATCAGGGATAATAAATCAAAAAGAGGTCACTACAAATCCTCGACAACATGAAAAATGTTTCAAAAATGGTTGCCTTCCAACAAACTTAACTTGTCTGAACCATCACCAAAATTCCATTCCAGATTTAATTGGAATCCAAACGCGTAATTAACTGAGTTTTAGGACTGAAGAACATCACGAAGAACGGGTGGGTACAAATACACTTTGAGCCTTATCCTTTGTTTCTTAAACCATGAACCAAGCCACAACCTTTCAAAAGTCCTAATTGAAGCACGGGTTAGTTCGAAAGCATATTGTTACCAAAGGTATCCTGACTCCTGTAAGGCTTTACTCTAAATCCTAAGTTGGATTAACATTCTTACAAAACTCTTTACTTGCTAAAACGCATTTTTAAAACTTCAAGACAAGCATAAAATTTTCATTATTTGAATATCACTGTTTACATATGGCTTATTGTTTAACAACAGAGAAATTCACACAATGAATATCCAATGAACATAAATTCTCAAGAAACATAACCACTTCAAATGGGAAGATACTTCCAATGACAAATCTCCTATAAGCAAGGGGTCACGACATGTCACTGTCCAAATTTTCTGGGGGCAGTCAAGTCGAGATTCCAAGAAATCTCTCAAAACACTTAATACCAGGGGCAGGTCTGTATCTGAATCACTTGGGGCATTGAAGATGAATTCCAGCAAAGGGTCACATACGACCAAGCAAACATTTTCTGGAAGTACTACAACATTTACCACTAGGGGCAGTGACAAATTTCCTGCAAAGTCCTTTTCATAGGGTAATCCTTAGTCAAGTCCCCATGGAGTCATCTCTATAAGGTTATCCCCACAGAATAATCTTCACGGACGAAGGTCCAAAACCCTCAAGGCCAAATTCATGAATATCCCCATAAAAGTGGATCCATGCAATCCCCAGTCAGAGTTTTAAATCTCCGGAAAACCTCTCCCCAACTGAGTTGATCTCAAGAATCCTCGAGGAGTTCTGCCAAAAGAAAACACCTCTCTAGTAGATTGGAAACAAGGTTTATTTCCCCAACAAACTACAAATTTCCCAACTTGAGTTTGCCTCTCCGACTACTATAAATCAAGGGATCACAACCCCTCTTCCCCAGTAGACTTTTCTACAATCCCCAGTGAGTTGCTGCAAAGCCTAGAAGCCAACTGAATAACAGTCAATTGTATTTATCCCTAACAAGTGGTTAATTTCCTTTCTCTCCAATCAAGAGATAACTCCCCAGTAGAGGAACAGACAACTAAGACTCCTGGACTCTTTTCCCCAAGAAGGAATAAACACTCTCCATAAAATTTTCCCTCAAACAAATTCAATTTCCCCCAACAGAGTTCTCCTCAAACAACAAAACAAGAATCCCTACCACGACTGGAACATCCAGGACCAATCTCTCTTTGGTCCTGGATGTTCAAGAATATTATGGCACAAAGAGAGATTGTCGGTCATCACCACCACGACTGGAACAAGCTTCTGCAACAAGGTCAATTCTCGACGAAAGGTGTATATAGCTTGCTGATGAAGGATGATATTCGAGTTCTCTGGAGATTTCTGATGTACGATAATTATGCGAGGCCAAGATCAATTCTGAATCTCTTGCTGGTTTGTCATAGTAGGGTACCTACAAAATATAGACTTCATCGTTTTGGTATGATCCAAGAGACCACCTATAGTCTTTGCAACGCAACTGACAAATCCTTTACTCATTTGTTCTTTGACTGTCAAGCTACTCGCACAATTTGGGAACGTGTTCTGAATTGGCTCAATGTGAAACATGACGTCAAAAATTGACAAGAGGAAATCAATTGGATTATTTATCAAATTGGAAAAAAGGTTAGAGGGTCAGTCTTCTAAAACTAGCGTTTACTGAAACAGTGTACGAGATTTGGAGCTATAGGAACATGGTTATTTTCAATCATGACATAAATAGGAATATTACTGGTGACATCATCGATAACATAGTCTACAAGAATAGGAGTTGGTATACAAATAAGCTTAAAAAGTATATAACTATACTGTTACTATAACGTTTTTTCTTGATTTATGATTGTCCTATTGGCGATTAATAATAATAATAATAATAATAATAATAATAATAATAATAATAATAAAAAAAATAATAATAATAATAATAATAATAATAATAATAATAACAATAATAATAATAATAATAATAATAATAATAATAATAATAATAATAATAATAATAATAATAATAATAATAATAATAATAATAACTAAATTCAAACAGATATTTTTGTATTTGTTTGTCAGTTTTTTTAATATGCACACGCGTTAAAATATTGATAGATCTTTTATTTAATTTGAATTTAAATTATTTATATGATAAATAATTTAATGTGCACTCATGTCTGTCTATCTTTTTTATTAGTGTGTGCATATAAGAAATTATAAAATAATATTTTAAATCAAAATTTTAAAAATACAAATTTATATTTTGACATCTAGAAGAACTAAAATATCGGATAAAGGACACATGATCATTTATTTGAACATAACTAATAGAAAATTCGTGTATCTGTATGAATTTTAGTGTGGACCGTAGATATATCATCAATTTATTATAAGAATTTTAAAAAAATTAAAAAATTAAAAAATTATTGGAAAAAAGAAAAATAATAGACCGCAAAATAATTGTATAAGTTTTTAAAAAATTTTATTATTAAAAAAAAATTTTAACATGTATAAAAAACAATTGTGAAAAAAAAGTTTTAAAATTCAAATAAATATATAAGTTAAAAAATAAAAATATTTAAATTTAATTGTAAAAATAGAAAAGAAAAAAAATTTGTTCTGGACTGGGCCTGTCCTTGGCCCAACTACTAGTGAGGCCCAATCCAAGCTTGCCAACCTGCTGCGCTGAGCAGTATACCCACCGAGCACACCCCGATCATAGGTATCTGGTCGCCTATGATTGCTTTCCGCCAGTGCTCGCGAAGAACGTCTCCGACGAGCACGCGCTCCCTTCGAGCACCCTCCTCGTAGGGCTGACTTTCAACCTCTCTGGATTTCACGGAGTCTTCATGGTTCCGGAAAGATCGTGTTTTTATCCTCCTTGTCTTGCGGAGGACGTCATCCAGGAAGGGGGCCACGTGCGGGTCCCCACTACACACGTAGAACCTGACAGTCTCTTTGTTAGGCCTGTTTGATCAGCCCAATAAAGAGATCTTGGCCCAGCGCTGGGGGCTATAAATACCCTCTCTTTCAAGAGGGTCAGGTATTCATTCCTTCACACCTAAATTCATACTTGCTTGCTCATTTCGCCTCTCACTTTGCCATCAGAGTGTCTTGCAGGTACCCCCATCTCCTTCAAACTCAGCCTGAAGTCAGCTGTGACAGTCTAACTCTGATCAGGTAAGATCAGGGGTCAGACCCATTCGCGTGGCTTGTTGCAGCTTCACCAACCTCTTGCTGATCTTCTTGTCTTGAGTCAGCTTCAACAACCTCTCGCGACGCTCTGCCATGTGACCTGCAAAGGAAATGTACTTGGGTTAGCCACATTGAAGAGAACAAATAAATAGGACTATTAATAGAGCAAATCAAGAAACCTAAGAGCTCTACGGCCTGCCCGTAAGACTGGCATTCGACGAGCGCCTTGGTGTTGATCGGACGGGCCTCGAATATCGGCTCTCCATCGTCATGAAGAACTTTGTCCCCTTCCCTCGTAACCCACCGACCAGGGAAGAAACCATCGACAAATTTGTTCAAGACGCCATAAGCCTCCTCGTCATCAGCGCTCATACCGCCAGCGGGAGTGTGCTAGTATCCAAGTCCATGGTCGTAATAGCCCAAACACCAGTGAATGGTAAACTTTGAGACTTTCCCAATCTCGGGATTACCCTCAACATCCAAACACGGCTCCCCGTCCTCGTCCACCACAGCGGCCGGTTCGAACAGTGAATCCACGGCTGTTTGAGTAGACGATTGCAAAATATACCACTTATCCTTGAAATCTCGCACAGAATCCATATACATCCTAAACAGTCTCTTCGATTGCTTAAGGGACACCCAGCTGTGCATCCCTCCTCGGGACTGCCGTTGCAGGTGAAAAACCCTGAAGAACAGGGGAATCGTTGCCCCGATCCTCAGGAAGCGGCAGGTCAGTTCGAATGCCCGGATAAAGGCAATCGCGTTAGGATGAATCTGGGAGGGAGCTAGGTTCAAGTGATTGAACACTCCCACCTGGAAGTCGTTGAAAGGTAACTGGAGCCCGAGATCTTTAAATACGATCTCGTACATGGGAAAGGCGTCCTGTGTAAACTTCAAGCAGATGCGGGCATCCCTCGTCGGCCTCATGATCTTAAAGTTTCTCTTAAATCCCTCCTGGTCGCCACCGTACTCGATGACAGTGTAAGCTTGTCTATCGGTATAGATATAGATCGAAGCTATTCCCTGGGGTTCCGCACTAACGCAGTCCAGAGTAGGGTCGTCGACGGTGTCGACCAGATTCATGCTTTTGTCGGCAGTGCTTGTTTCCTCGGTATCGTTACGCTCCGAGGACTCAGGAATATCGGCCATTTACCTGCAAAGTACAAGAAACCAGTGAATTCGACAGCAAATCCGCTTTTCCGCCACATTGACGGGGAGAAGTAAGCAACACTCTGACCGAGTCAAAGGTCATTCGCACGAAAGACGGGGAACACGTGGACCTCGACCAAACATCGACCTTAACGGCAGACGTATATCAATCATAAATGTCACAAGCATAGCATGAATATCGCGAGCAAATGATGAATTTCACGACCAAGTTCATAACATTGCTAGCCAGATACAAGAATACCACGGGGAAAACTAGCCTACATACTAACGAAAGGATGAATCCCCCGACCAAGTTCATAATCTATTAGCCAAATGCATGAATATCACGGGCACGATCATAAATCGTATGTCTAAACCTATGAATGTCGCGGGCATGATCATGAATCAGACGCCTAGAGTGCTTGAATTTCCCGGGAACAATCCCTAGACACGAAATTCTACCACTAAACACCATCAAAATATATCTACAACACGAGATATCAAAGAAAAAGATCACTTACTTAGAAGAAGAGTGAGGAGCGACTGTTGTGGAGATGAACACACGACGGACAGTGCGGCGGTCTCAGCGACACTAGGAAAACACGCGGTGTTGAAGGCAGAGAAAATATGAGAACGTGAAAATGTGAAAACAAGTTATGGGCCCTGAAGCCCTATTTATAGAGATGACGTGGAATATGAAACGTCACGTCGGGGAATCACAAACCACCTTCATACTCGACGCCTACTCGCGTAGACAATGATGACCCCTACTCCCTAGGCCTCCATTGTGGTTCCCAAGAGCCACACCAAGTGTCTGACTAGTGTATCACCCACTCCCCGCGAGTGCTCCTCGAACACTCCTCGACCGCTGCACGAAGCAAATCACGAACCGGGTGACGTCTCACGTCCACGATTGAAAAACCCTGTGTCGCGCCGCGAGTCTCGTGAAAGGGCGAACTTGAATCAAGTCATAACTCCCGTACCAGGAGCAACGACTTGGGGGGCTCCTGTTCTAGACTGGGTCTGCTCTTGGCCCAACCACCAGTGAGGCCCAATCCAAGCTTGCCAACCTTTTGCGCTAAGCAGTATACCCACCGAGCACACCCCGATCATAGGTATCTGGTCGACTATGATTGCTTCCCACCGGTGCTCGCGAAGAACGTCCCCGACGAGCACGCGCTCCCTCCAAGCATCTTCCTCGTAGGGCTGACTTTCAACCTCTCCGGATTTCGTGGAGTCTTCATGGTCCCAGAAAGATCGCGTCTTTATCCTCCCTGTCTTGCGGATGACGTCATCCAGGTAAGGGG
This sequence comes from Vicia faba, assembly GCA_948472305.1. Taxonomy (NCBI): domain Eukaryota; kingdom Viridiplantae; phylum Streptophyta; class Magnoliopsida; order Fabales; family Fabaceae; genus Vicia; species Vicia faba. Next base: position 764,459,517 of record OX451735.1, on the reverse strand, counting down.
CCACGTGCGGATCCCCACTACACACGTAGAACCTGACAGTCTTTTTATTGGGCCTGTTTGATCAGCCCAATAAAGAGACCTTGGCCCAACGCTGGAGGTTATAAATACCCTCTCTTTCGAGAGGGTCAGGTATTCATTTATTCACACCTAAATTCATACTTGCTTGCTCATTCCGCCTCTCACTTTGTCATCAGACTGTCTTGCAGGTACCCCTCATCTCCTTCAAACTCAGCCTGAAGCCAGTTGTGACGGTCCAACTCTGATCAGGTAAGATCAAAAATAGTCAAAGATAAATATATAAGTTTATCAAAGTTAAATATTTAAGACATATTTTTAAAATAAAAATAAAATTGTATCAATTTTCTAATTTTTAAAAGAAAGGCATTAATAATATATATTTCAATTATTTATATATTATTTTAAAAATTATTGTATATTAAATTAAAAATAATTAAAAATAAAAATAATAAATACATAAATAATTAGAAAACAACATATTTTTATCATGTTTCGATTCTTATATATATGCTTTTATTTTCTTTAATTGTACAAAAAATGTAATAATCTGTATTTTCACACGAATTTTAGCATGTTTACTCGTGCGTTCACATAGTATTAGTGTGTTACTCGTGCGTTCACATAATATTGATGTGTTACCCGTGCGTTCACATAATATTAGTGTGTTACCCGTGCGTTTACACGAATTTTGGTCTGATTATCCGTGCGTTCACACTGATTTTGACATAGTTATTCATCGCCTGTACGGATACTGGTGTGGTATGCACGTTTTTATTTTTAAAATATAATTAAAATATTAATAAGAAAAATAAAATTATTTTACAAAAATAAATTATTATTTTTAAAAGAAAAACATATTTAAAGAAACATAATTGTTTTATTAAAATGGCTTTACATATATATATATATATATATATATATATATATATATATATATATATATATATATATATATATATATATATATATATATATATATATATATATATATATATATATATATATATATATATATATATATATATATATATATATATATATATATATATATATATATATATATATATATATATATATTAATTTTCCATATATTATTTTTTTTAAAATAGATGCATAAATTATTAAAAAAACAATACAATTTTCTCGTGTTTAGATTGATATATTATTTTAAATGTATTTTATTTTACAAAAAATATAATAATATGTGGATTGACACGGAATTTGACCTAGTTACTTGATCACACGGTATTGATGTTTTAACTGTGCATTCACATAAATTTTAGTCTGATTATCCATGTGTTCACATGGTACTTGTGTGTTACTCGTACGTTCACACAAATTTTGGTCTAATTATCTGTGTATTCATTTGGTACTGATGTATTACTCGTGTGTTTGCACATATACTAGTGTGGTACGCACACTTTTGTTTTCAAATTGTATTAATTTATTATTTATCAAAAAATTATTTAACTAAATAAGAATCATATATTAAATCATTAAAATATTTAAATTAACAATATATATTATTATCATATATATAAATATATTAATTTATTTTGACATTATTTAAAAAATATTTAAGTCAATAGTAATTTTTTTCTCGTTTATAAAAATAACACCGTATAAATATTTAAATTAATTAAAATTTTCCCATTTTTAAAATGATTAATTTTTTAAACTAAATTAAAACTGCTATTAAATATATTATGCAGCTAAAAAGTTGACAATCACAATGTTTAAAGAGTATCATAGTCAAAAGAAATAGGTTTGATATTTAAACTAACATCCAAATGTATTTATAGTTGATTTTATGAAATTTACTTTATATTGATATTTAAACTAACATCCAAATGTGTTTGTAGTTGAATTTATGCAAGTTTTACGCATGACCTACCGCTTCAATTAACTAAAAGAGTCATGCTTGTTATCGCGAAATTCACATAACTAATGTTTCGCGAATGATGCTGAATGACCTACTTGCATTATTTAATTAATTTAGCCCATCTCGTCAAAATGTAAATTAGGAGTTACTCTTTAATATTAATACATGTCTAAAAGATCACAAGCATACATAAATGGGACCATATAGACTTCACTCACCCTGTTAGTGCATTTTGAAGTTGCTACAATGATTATGAAACTGCATTAGTTTAGTGAAATTGATGATATAGTTTCACATATCATTACAAGAAAATTACTCCATGGGTCTTTTTCCATGTTTTACCTACGGATAACAAAAACTATCACTAATTCTCTTTGATTAGTTTTATTATTTATTATTATTCTCTTTGATCCTTATTATAAGAGAAAATTCACGATTTATTAAATGGTCAATGTAGCTATTCTTCAAACGCGATATTCAGCCTCCAACACAAGAGTGTTTTTTTTCAAATGCGATTTTGAAGTTGGACAATTTCTTTGCAAATCCAAACGCGATTCGTTATCTCACTGCATCAATTCAGTCGCCTTTTAGTTTTGGTTCAAAACTTCTTCGGTTCAAAATGATTATGGTTTGGTGTTTTTTTACGGTAAGTTTCACAGTTTCATGTTGATTACGGTTTCATTTGGTTTCTCTGGTATTTTGTTTCAGTATTGATGTCCGCAAGGCGTTCGATAAATCGCCTCAACCGTATCTCTTGATTCTTTTTGCTCAATTCTTTTACTTAATGATGTTGATTTGTTGTACTGCTGCTATTGTTGATTGATGATCATTTGCAGTGTGTGAATTTGCAGAGAATTGTTGTCGTTACTACTGTTTTATAACTCGCATGTCACGTGTTCGACAAAATGTTTCAACCAGTTTCTTTCCTCTGTTCGCTTCTGTTTTGATGTGCATTGTGATGCTGAATTTTTTATCATTGTTGTTGAATTCTTTAATTGCTATTTGATGCTTGAAATATTTTAGGTGTTGATGGATGGAGAAGAAGAAAAAAAGTATATTTTATAGTTAGTAGTTGAACTCTTGAATTTTTAGAATTTAAAGTGTATTCTTGTTTCACAATGTGTAGGAGCCTGAGCCGATAAACTTGGAATATTATAGAAAAGGAATTGGTCCTCGTTTGGTGGATATGTACAAGGAGGCTTATGAGAGTATGTGTTGTTTTTGGATTTTGAAATATTTGCCACCGAAGAAATTACCAGGTTGAGTCGCGAACTAGGTCGCTCTCTTTAAGACGTTCCGCGGTACTGCTCAAAATTATGCAAAGCGGTCGAACTACCGCGCCGCTGTTGGCTGGAAATTTCGACTAAGAAAAAATTGAGCTAAGTCAATAATCTGAAGATACTTAGAGAATTGTATGGTTATTTTGTTTATTAAAAGCCATGAAGATTCGAATTCAAAATTCATAAAGAGATTGATAGATAGTTTATAATTCTAATTGCGAAATAAAGTTATTATTCAAAACATGGTTTAAGACTTTATATTTCGACCGCTATCATATTTTGGCGCTCAAGAAGGATAGCAAAGGGTTTGAATTCGAATATTCATTATTATCCAAAAGGACGCGTGGAATCTCCTGGATTGTCGAAGATATGCCAGCGGAAACGTGGCATTAGTTTGTTAGAAGACCGTTAGGGTCAAAGTTCTATAAATTGTAGCTTTTGTGTTTCAATTTATTGTGTTCACATCTTTGTACAAAATACTCAAAGTACCAGTGTTCGAGAAAAGAGTTAACGAGAGAATGTACGTATGATGCACCATATTTTATATTCGATGTCATTTACATTCAATGAAGTTTCTTTACGTTATTTACGTTCTTTACAATTTCCAGTCTAGACTAGTTTATATTTCATTACTTTTATAAAGAAGTTTCACTTCGACATACGAAGTGATTCCTTTTGTTTAAAGAGATTATCATCAAAACATGCTTTCTAAATATTTGAACACAATAGTCCTGAGATCAATCTGATCGATCTTGTGAGTAACTGAATCTGTTAAAGGATTTAGAGGATTAGCGGTTGTTTACCAAATTCCATGGTAGACAAATTGGCACACCCAATGGGACCCTGTGTCTTGTATTTAGTTTTTTTTCTTCGATAATTTGTGTTTCCTAACTTGTTTTGTTGCATGAGATTAAGAAGTGAAAAATTAGCCAATACCATAGATTCTAGACCAAAAAGGAAATACACTAGGAAAATGGCTAACCCACCCGTTAGCAATGACAACAAGTTCCTCCTCCCACAGGAGGGAATACGAGCGCTTCGAATACAACCGAAGCCATGGCAACAAGTCAAGGGACTGTGATTATCCCCTCGACTACAAATGCTACAGTCATACCCCCAAATACAAATGCTTCATCCATATTATCAAACATACAAAATGAACCTATTATAATGTATGTGGCCAGTCAAAATCCACATGTAACCCCAGACCTTCAGTAGGCAGTGTCTCTAGAACATATGCACCAGGGTTCACAATCCCAACATCAGATCCTATATATGGCATGCTAACTTTGTTTATGACAGGACTTCAAAATAACACTTCGACATATACACGTCCGTTAACATCTACCTTTTCGCCATTACAAGGATCAGGTTCAGGGGTAAACCATATGGCACAAAATAATTCGCAACCAGGATATGTTGCTCAATTATCTCTTATTACCACAAATACGCAGGCAGTCTTGAGGAAACAAATGGATGATAGTAACCATGAAATAGTGGGAGTACTCACCCAGCAAATGGGTACAATTTTTAACCCTTTAATCCAAAGCACCACACAGACGAACTTGCAGAATGCCTTTGCAAACCAACAAATGGCAGCACAAATTGGGTGCCTTGCAGATTTCTTTGGTGCACCCAGAGAACCAACTCGATAACCATAACCTACATGGATAAGGGAGAATCAAGGCATCGTGTTTCAAGAAGAACCAACCATTGACCAGGCTCAACCACTGATACACCCAAAAGTCGAAATTCAACAACCAGTTCAAAGGGAAGAACCACCCAGATTTCAACAGGCTCTTCCTAGGGAGGAACCATGAAGAAGGGTAGTCATGGTGAATCGAAACCAAGATGATGATGAAGTTCTCCAAGGATGTCGGCAAGATGATATGGTGGGAAATAATAATCTAGCAGCCATAGTCGAAAGAATCATGGCACTAAGAGGAGTAAATATTGGCATGCGAAGGCCAAATTATACACACCCCTTTGTCTGAATACATTTAGTAAACTGAGTTGCCTAGGGGATGGAAAGTGCCAAAATTTACAAAGTTTTCTAGTGAAACCAGTGAGTCAACCATAGAACATGTTACTAGATATCTTACAAAAGCAGGGGATATAGCAAAAAATGAGAATCTAAGGATTAAGTATTTCCCTAGTTCACTAACCAAAAATGCTTTTACTTGGTTTACTACTCTTGCAACGAACTCCATCCATGATTGGAATCGCTTAGAGAGATTATTTCATGAAAAATTTTATGTAGGTCAAACCAAAATCAGCCTGAGCGACTTGGCAAATGTTAAGCATAAATTCAGCGAGCCTATAGAAGATTATCTTAACAAGTTCTGTCTGTTGAAGGCAAGATGTTTCACACAAGTGCCTGAACACGAGTTGGTCGAAATGGCAACAAAAGGGTTGGACTTCTCTATTAGGAAGAATTTAGATCCCCACTATCTGATAGATATGGCACAACTGGCTGACAGGGTTTGACAGGTGGAGCGTTTGAAGATCAAAAAAGCAAGGGCTAATGTTGCACCCAAAAATTTACCCTCTTAATTTAGGCTTATGTTTCATCATGAACATCATAGTGCATTGCATTCATACATTGTGATAGGATCAAAGTACTTTGGTTACCAAGTTTTCCTCAAGCTTTGGAAGATTCAATATCCATCTCTTTGGATCATCAGAGGATTGAAGTTTATGTTTGATCACAAGAGGAATCACTCTTTGGATTCACCAGCCAAATTAGGGTTTTGTTGAGCAAGGCTATTGGCCATTGTACAAGTCTTGATTTTGGGAGCTACAACATTTCTTTGATATTTGAAAATTCTTTGTATAAAAAATTGATCAAGATGCCCAGAGGATTTGAAGTTTTGAAGATGATTCATCAGTCTCCTAATGTGTTGACCAAAATTAGGGTTTGGGATTTCATCAGGTTTTCTTGAGAATTTTGAAGAGAAACGTGGTACATGGCCTTTATATGTTTGGAAGATCATATGTTTGAAGTTTTGATCATCAATTTTGGAGAGAAGTGGGTCAATTGATCTAGAGGGGCAAAATGGTCATTTTGGTCAAAATCAGTCAGAGTCAAGGTTGACAAAGTGAATTTTTGGCCAACCATCAATTCAAGGATGTACTTTTCATATTTCAAGTCCATTTTGGTTATTGTATTAAAGAGATTGAAGTTTGGATTGAATCTTGTTCTTGAAGAAACCCTAAAAGTTTCTAATTTGGGAAGATGAGGACTTAATTTCAAAAAATCATGTTTTATTCATCCTTGATCAAGAAGATGCAAATGAAATATTCTTGGAAATCTAAGAGAATTATCTTTCACCTCCTTTTGGTCTCATATCCAAATTAGCAAGGAATCAAGAGTTATGGTCTTTTGAAGTTACAAAATTATAGGTCATTTTTCAAATTTAGTGAATTTCAAGCCAAATTTTGGGGATCTTAATGGATTAATTTGAAAAAACTATAAACTAAGGGTTTGTAGATCTTTTCAAGGCCTTTCCAAATTGTACTTATTTGTGTCAAAACACAAAAGTATGAACAAGTTATGAGTTTTGGAACTTTGTGGCATTTCATTGAAATTTGGCCAAATGTGCATAATGGCCATTTCTTGCAAACTCAAGTTTTAGCCATTCTTATTGCTTCTAATCAAGACCATTGGTAATTTGTGACATTCTGAGGCCCATCATGCTCACTATTTCATGCCCCATATGGTATTGCTCATGTTGGAATCAAAAAATGACAAAATTGCTCAAAATGGCCAATTCACCAACACTCTCCCATTTCAAATGATCATGGGCTGGCCTTTTAAGCATGCATTACTGACTTCATTTGGCTCACAAAATGCGTGAGAAGCAAGGGAACGCACGGGCAGAAGAGCTGATTCACTATGCACTCCATTTTTGGAAAAAAAATTCCCAATCCTGCCCTCTAACGGATTTAAGGACAAACTTCCACTTCTAACCTTCTCTACAAGTTCTATATAAGTGAAAGCAAGCAAAGAGAGAGGGAGAGAACGCTCCATTTGCAAGAATTCCAGATCTAAAATTTTTCTTCCTCTTCTGCATTTTGATTCGATTCTCTCAATTCCTTGGTGCTTTCTTCAAAATTCTTGTGGATTCTGCTTCAGCAAAGCAAGTAGATCAAGCTAGCACCCTTGGATTGCAACTGGAGTGAAGGAGACAGTAGATCCATTTTTTCTCAAAGGTTTGAATTCTCAACTTTGAATTTTGATTTCTAGCCATGCTTCGTGTGATTTAAGTTCATAATCATGTTGTTTGAAGTTTATGGAATGATTCTGAAGCTTTACAGCGTTTAAATTGATGAATTATGCATGTTTGAATGTTCTGAAACTCACGATTCAGAAGGTTTTTGTTCATGATCATGACTTGATTGTGGATAACATGGTTGATGATTTGATTTGATTTAAATTGCTATGAGTTCCTTGCCATGCTAGCTTTGATTTGCTTTTGATTTCATGAAAAATGATGCAAAATTGAGTGAGTTACATGGATCTGAAAGTGATTCCTAGGCCTGAGAAGATGCGCGCGTTTTTGGAGGTCTAGAGGTTGAAGATGATGTGGAGGCACATCATGATTGGTCCGTTTGAAATCTTTGGATTATTTGAATTTTTGTTTTATAAAATGATTTTCATGATTTTATTTCTTGCTAAAAAATGATTGGAAAATTCTGAAAAAATTATCATAAATTCAAAATAATATTTCTGACTTTGTGTATTTTTTTGATAATTTTTTGAAAATATTTTGATTGGTTAAAAAGTTTTTAGGTTTAATTAATTAATTGATCAAAGATAATTTTTATTTTAATAGTTCTTTTGACCTAAAAAATCCACAAAAATTACTTGAGACTCCTAAAATAATGTGAAAATTGATTCTGACTTTGGTTCATCATTTTTCTTATTTTTGATTAAAATTTTAATTTCAAAAGATATTTGTAATATTTGTTTGTTTTTTTTTAAATTTTTAATACTTCTATTAATTCAAAAATTCCAAAAAAAATCATGTAATCTTGTTTTTAATCATAGAACCTGATCATATTTTTTTTTGCCTTTTTTGTGATTTTTTTATTATGTTTTGCATTTTCTTGCCCTTAAATAGTAATTTCATTATTAATTGTTTGTTTTTTTGATTTTAATATTTTCCTTTTATCCAAAAATTCAAAAAAAAATCAGGGATGTATGTTTTAAACCCTAATATTTGAATATAACCTTTGTTGGGCATTTTTCTGACTTTTTGATTTAAATATCATTTTGATTTGTGAATATTTGTTAATTACATAAATATTTGTATATTAATCTCTTTCTTGACTTTTCCTAATTCAAAAAAATATGAAAAGTGTATATTCTGACTTTTAAAGTTTCTTGGTGATTGGTTTGACTATTGGTATGATTTGTTTGAGTTTTAATCCTATTTAATTAATATTTGGGATTAAAAGTCAAAATCTAGGGTTTTTGTTGCTTATGGTGCAAGTTTCATGTTCAAAATACTTGTGCCTTGGGCTTTTATTGGATTTCAGGTCTTGATCATGGTTCATGAATGTGTTGGGAATTTAAAAGCTATTTTTTTGAATTATTTGACTTGGTTTGACATTTTTTCACAAATAATTTTGAAAACTTGTCTAGTTTGGTGGTTTTGCCAAATGGTCTTAAACTTTGCACTTCATTTGACCTCCTCTCCAATCATTCATGAACTTAGGGCTTGCATTCTGACTTCTAAACACTTCCAAGATGTTAAGATATTTTTTGTTTGAATTATGGATCCTTGTTTCTATTTTTGGTGTAATTTTGAAGTGAATGTACCCAATTAGGTTTGCATGTCTTGTTGCAATTTGTTTGATGGCCAATGAACTTGAGTGAGGCCTATAATTGGGAACCTAATGGTCATGTTGGTTCTGACTTGTCCATGTTAGCTCAATCTATTCCACTTAGAAGCCTCATGTTTGAATATTTTGGACCATCTAATGCATTATGTAGGTTTCATTTCCTTTTGTGCTCATGAAGTTATGTTTGAATTAGCCATGCATGATTAAAATATATTTGCTACTGACCTCCGTGGTTCTTGTTCATATTATTCTCAAGCTCTTGTGATCCTTGATTGACACTCAATTGTCAATTCAACATGGGGATAGGAAAGAGCAACATTCCTCTGATTCTTTTGACCTAATTTGTGCATATGCTTGTCTCTTCTTGTTTACAATGCCTAATATTTGGTAATTGCCACCATGTTATTCTCACTTCTTCACCTTTTGGATACTAACTTGGTTGTTGAATATGCGAGGTACTCTGAGAAAGTTGCCACTTTTGGCTTGAGGCTTTTGTGTTCCACTTTATCTGTGGAACACAGTTTATTTTATTAGCATTATTTTTGTGTTTGGCATGCTTAATGGTTTATGTAGGATGCACATATCTATGATTGAGAATGCCATACATTTCCCATGGGATTTGTTCATATCTGATAAAATACTTACATCCTGATGGTGTAATTTCTGACTTGATTTGTCTACTGATGTCAGCTTGCTCGAAGTTTCTCTGGGTTTCTTTTATTCTTGCTTGACTACTACAGATAGTTATCTGTTTGGTATTATATCACCTCCTTTCTCTCATTATCATTTTGAATAATTCTCTGATTGCATGATGGGATCTCTGTTGCTGATATATGTCAGGAGGCCCTCTGGTTTTTGTCTGATACATATGTTGTGTTTGCTTGTTGATCGATGATTCACTCAATTTAGAAATTGAGATCACGACTTCGCTCTCATTGCATGTTCCCTATAGGATGTTTATTGCTTTTCTTCTTTAATTGTTGATCGATGAGTCACTCAACTTAGACATTGAGATCACGACTTCGCTCTCATTGCATGTTCCCTATAGGATGTTTATTGTTTTTCATCTTTATCTATTGATCGATGAGTCACTCAATTTAGAAATTGAGATCACGACTTCGCTCTCATTGCATGTTCCCTATAGGATAGTTTTGTTAAGCTTTCTTTGACATGCTGATTAAGATAGGAATCCATGTATGCTAACATAGGATAGGATTTTCCTTTATCCTCAATCTTAGGGTCAACCATTGTATGACAACACTAGGGATAGTGCTAGGCTAGTTCCCCTTAGTTGTTTTCCTTTTCTTTGCATTTTGCATCTTAAAACAAAAATCTGTTTTCTTGGAAAATCATAAGAACACCTGTAATGAACTCAAACTCCTCTTCAGAGTAAAAGATACAAACCAATCTTACTTTGTCTATGTTATCTTGAAGCCGATGTTTCACCATCGCACATTTGTTTGAAGTTGATGTTTCGCCATCGCACATGTTTGTTATCCTACTTTGATTCTCAATATCATTGTTAGGTGTGATGCTTTATCATTTGATGTTTCGCCATCTTTGCCATGATATCTTGTTATCTTAAAGCCGATGTTTCGCCATCGCACATTTGTTTGAAGTCGATGTTTTGTCATCGCACACGTTTGTTATCCTACTTTGATGCCCAATATCATTGTCAGGTGTGATGTTTTATCATTCGTTTTGTTATTGTTTTGCCATCTTTGCCATGATGACTTGTTACCTTTTAGCCGATGTTCCGCCATCGCACATTTGTTTGGAAGCCGATGTTTCTCCATCGCACATGTTTGATTATCTAACTTTGACTCTCAATGTCACTGATAGGTGTGTTGTTTTGACATTCGATGTTTCGCCATCTTTTACATGTTGCTTTGTTATTATTTAACCGATGTTTTGTCATCTCATTTGTTTGTTGTTTTATTCGATGTTTTACCATCTTGATTGTTTTCATCTGTCTTAACTAAAAAACACAAACCAACCAAAACACGTAATCCGAACTACGGCTGCTCTGATTCCTTAAAAGGGATACGTAGGCATTGGGGTAGGGCCCAACCGAGCACAACTTTTATTTTCCCTACATTATTTTCTTTTTTCCTTTCGCATGCATTCCCTTTTCAGTCGTAAACCATAGACATAGGATTTGACCGCACCCATTAGATTAGACAACAAGAGTGGATACCATAGAGTACTACGGGTGTGTGGGGTGCTAACACCTTCCCCTCGCGTAACAGGCTCCCTTACCCGATCTCTCGGTCGAAAGACCTTGATTTCTCCATTTCCAGGTTTTCTCAATGTTTACCTTTCCCTTTCGGTAGGATAAAAGACGTTCGGTGGCGACTTCATTGATTGATGATTTTCAGCCGGTCGTTTCAGCTAACAAAAGCCACAGGAGAGAAAGAGTGGCTTATATCGAAGCCTGCTCAGACGAAAGAGATGTTGAAGATGATTTTTCGAAGTTGAAGAACACGAGATATATCTTATAGAGTTAAAGCAAGGACCACCATATCCTTGCAAAGTGATAACGCCTGCGAACGGGAAAAATCTCGTCGAACCAGAAAGGAATGACAAATTCCCAAAGAAAACCTATATTTTCGACATCACCAAGTGTGATGAAATCTTTGATTTGTTAGTAAAAGATGTCTAGATGATAGTGCCCTCTGGTGCTAAAATTCCTTCGTTAGAATAATGGAAGAAAAGGGGCTTTTGTAAGTATCATAATTTCTTAGGCCATAAAACCTCACAATGCTATCTTTTCATGGACTTGATACAAAGTGCTATCAAGGAAGGAAGACTAAAGTTCAGAGAGAAGCCCAAGAACCTGATGAAGTTCAACACATATCCTTTTTAAATTGCTGAGACAAACTTTGCAGAGCCTGTAGATATAAACATGGTTGATGTTGTCGAAATCGAAGGAGGTCAACTCGATGTAGACAAGGTATCTAAAGATACTCAAGGGCTTGAGACTACTGAGGGTCTCATGGGCCAGGAAGAAGGCAATGCTGCTGATGGAAATGCCAAAGTTGCTAGCAAGGCTAAGATTATTGAGGGTCTTAGAGTCAGATTTGAAGAGCTTGAGATTGCTGAAGGTCCCAAGTTCGAGGTAAATATGGTGGATGTTAACCAGCTGTCCCCAGAAAGGGGGGAGATCAAAAGACGTTTGAAGATGGAGAATGACAGGATGCGAACTGGGCACCAAAAATTAAGCCTGGTTGAGCATCTTTTTCATTGTCATACGAAGAATCCTGAAGGACTAGTGTGTCCTAGGTGCAACATTATGAATGATCGAGGCGCTGCGGAAACATACCAGAAAGTGTACCAAGAGAGGGCTAAAAACAACTAGAGGAGTGATAAAGAGTTGCTTCCATACCCAAAAATGGGAGAAAGCTTGATGGGTTTTCTGGTTCGATGTCATAAGACAGGATCAGAAGTCTTAATGTGCCCATGGTGTAGCGCTGTTTATGATAGAAAGGCAGCTGAAGCATTTGAGAGAATTTTGTATGCTCAATGCTGGAACAATCAAAGGAGTAGTAGGGAGAGGTATGTAACCAATGCAAAAGGAACTCTGAAAAGGGAAGATAACCCACACCCCAAAGTAAATCGTCAAGTCACCTTCAAACCACCAGCCAATATCCCAACAGACAAGTGGTTGAATTTTATTCAAAGCAAGGGGAAGGAAAAGGCAAAGGGAAATGGAAGAGTTTCGAGGAAGGTGGCAGATCAGCATGGGCATATCGAAGGCAATTCCAATCAACGAAGCAACGAGCCTATGTGTCTGAGAACTATAAAGGAAAAAAAATCCAATGACAAGGTCCCAATGGCGAAGATACCAGAGGACCAATAAGGCTCAAACAAAACTCACAAGCAATGAAGCAGGGGAATCAAGTACGAATCAGAATTCATCTGCTGCACCTGTAAAAGAGAAGTCCCCAGCACAAAGGAGGATTTTTTCCCCAAGAAGACGGAGGTGTCCGTCGAATAGACTATAGGGGAACCAACTAATGATGAGGACATTCTTATTGACAACTTCGACTCAGATGGTGAGTCCTCTTTGAATATCAACTGCAATGTAGTTTTTGTACTACCGCATGAATATAACCAAGTGAATGAGATAGAAGATTCTGAAGAAGTAGATGAATTAGAAATGGCGAAGCACAAGCCTGTGTGTTATTATGTTATGAATAACAGAGCAGTCGAAGAACATAATATGTTTTTTAAAAGACCAGACCAAGGTATGAAGAATCACCTGAAGCCTATATGTGATACGGTGGGAGAGAACTGACTGTTTTTCGGAATGCTGGTTCGCGTTTTGCGTTTGTTTTCGCAAAATGTCGCGGTAAGCAAGAGTCGCCACCGTCTTTTATTTTATCCAACAAGGAAAGGCAAAAAGCACAGAAAAATTCCTTTTTCGAGATGTTTCTCGGGTCCGGGGGGTAGATTATAGAAAGGGAAGGTGTTAGCACCCTTTCTATCTGTGGTTATCCACGGGCTCTTAGATACTTGCTCAAAGTGTTTTCAAAAATTTGCTTTCTTTGTGTTTGTGGGTTTGAAAATGGTCTTTGTTTGAAAAGGAGTGTAAGTGTGAAAATTTGTTTTGTTTTGAAAGAGCAAGTACTAAAGAACCATCTACCTACTCGAAAAAGGAATCAATCTGTGCTAATGTCCTTTAGACAATGCCATCCCACTATTGATGAGTAGGTAGCATCGTCGTTGGAGTTTAAGGGTCAATTAGATTAAGGGACGTGCGGTCACTAAAGCAATGTTAGGATGCCTTAGCGATAACCCTAATGTCTTAGATCATTTTTCCGAGGCAACCGTTTCGAGGCAACTATGATCTTTGGACAAAAGGGCGACCTCTAAATCTTCCTATAATCAATGACCACGTTCGAAGGCAACCAAGCGAGGTGTACCCTAAGAGTGCGCATGTGCGAGTGTGTCATTTTCAGTTAATTTGTCTTTGTACATGTCAATGGTTATCTATGTTGATTTTATGTTAAACATTTGATCTTGTCATGCATTCCCTATTACCAAACATCTAACAGTTTATAAGTTGCGGAAATTAAAACTAACTATTACAAGGCGTCGGGTATTTACATCGCCAAAAGCAACCCTTAGAAATTAAAATGCGGAAAGTAAATAAAGCGATAAAAATATTTAAAGTCCTATTAAACTATTACATTCCAGGAAACAGATACAATATTGGACAAAAGAGAACGCGTGCGGGAAATTAAATCGGGCACAAGTTTTAGGGTTTTGACCCTTTTAATTAAAGAAAAGATTTTTGGTTTATTTTTGAATTAAAAAGAAATTAAATTGGATTAGTTATTAAATTAATAAACTAATTAATTAATGAATGAAAATTTTGGATTTTTTGGTATTTAAAGAAATAAAATAAATTTGATCAAAATTAATAAAACCTAATTGTCTAAGTTAATTTTAATTATTGCAAAAGATATTAAAGTTATTTCCTAATTAAACTAAATTAATTAAATTAATATTTATTAACAAAAATAAATTACTGGAATTTAATTTAAATAAGAAAATATTTTTTTGGTTTTTAATTTTTAAAGAAAAAAGTTTGATTGGTTTGTGATTAAATAATAAAACAATAATAATAATTAATTAAAAGAAATAATAAAAATAAAATAGAAAGAATTAGGGTTTGGGCCTGATTAGGGGGGCTTGCTTAGCAATTTCCAAGGCCCAATTGAATTCTCCTGTATTGACTTTCTGATTCCAGCGTGGCACTTTGACTAGGGCATTTGGTGGACATCACATCTAGACCACCAGATCTGGCCTGGGGCCATCTGGCGCTTTGAGATTTGAGGGAGTATGATTGTGATCGGTGGAAATAGAACTGACTATTTTTTAAGCTGGTTCACGAAATGTCGCGGTAAGCAAGAGTCGCCACCGTCTTTTATGTTCTCCAACATGGAAAGGACAAAAGCACAGCAAAATTCCTTATTCGAGAATGTTTCTCGGTTCGGGAGGTAGATTTATAGAAAGGGAAGGTGTTAGCACCCTTTCTATCCGTGGTTATCCACGGGCTCTTAGGTACTTGCTCTTATGTTTTCAAAAATTGTTTGCTTTTCAAGTGTGCGTGGGTTTTGAAAAAGTTTCGTTTGAAACATTTCTAAGTAACTCTTGTATCTGTCCTCAAGAGTGTATGAAATATTTGTTTGAAAACTTTCGAAAGTGTGGGGTGCGAAAAGATGTTTTGTTTGTTTTGAGAGAGCAAGTACCCAGGAGAATCTACCTACTATAAGGAATTAGGCTGTGTAAGAGTCCTTTAGATAGTGCTATCCCACCATTGAGAGGTAGGTAGCACCGTCGTTGGAGGTATTCGGGTCAATTCAATTATCGGGACAGTGTGGTCACCGAAGCAATGGTAGGACACCTTAGAAGTAACCCTAATGTCCTAGATCCTTTTATCCGAGGCAACTGTTTCGAGGCAACTGGATCTTTAGACAGAAGGGCGACCTCTAAGACACCCTATACTTGATGACCACGTTCGAGGCAACCAGTGAGGCGTACCCTAGGAGTGGCATGTGTTTTGTGTGTTGTTTTTCAGTTAATTGTCTTTATACATGTTATTTGTGAGCTACGGATTAATTTTATTTTACATACATTCTTTCATGCATTTTTTAACAATTAGGAGTGCGGAAAATAAATTGCGGAAATGTAAATCTAACTATTACAAGGCGCGGGTCTATACATCGCCAAAAGACAAAAACCCGTTTTGGTAAATAAATGCGAGAATTTAAATAAAGCGGTAAAAAATCCTAATTAACTATTACATACTATGTAAAGATACATAAATATAAAATAAGAAAATAAATACGCGCGAAAGAAAGAATCGGGAACGTCCTAAGGGTGTTGACCCTTTTTTAAGAAAGAATTGAATTTTTGTCCTTTTTTATAATTAATGAAATTAAAATTAATAACTAATTAATTAGTTAATTAAGAAAATGATATTTTTGTATTTTTATGTTTTTAATGAAAATAAAACAAAAGGAATTAAAATTAAAAGAAGAAAAAAACCTAGTTCTAAATTTATTTTAGTTGTTAAAAAAAGATTAAAGTTGCCTATTTAAACTAATTAATTAATTATAATTTATTTACAAGAAAAAATACGAAATTAATAATAATATTAGTTTTTTTATTTTTAATTTTTATTGGTAAAAATGTTAATTATGCTAATTAATTAAATAATACTAAGAATAATTACTAAAGAAAATAAAAAGGAAAAAAAAGAAAAATGAAAAAGAAAGTAAACCAAGGGTGCTAAACAAAAATGGAGGTGGATCTGGAATTTGGCCCAATAGCATCAAAGCCTGTTTGACTTTGGAATTGCCTGCAGTATGGGTTGACCAGGAGCATGGTGCTCCTCATCTTTTAGCCTTTGGATCTGTGGGACTGGCCACTTGGCGCCTGGGATCTGGTCATGCATGGTGGTCCTGCTTTTGAGAATCTGCACGTGAACATGTAAAGCAAAATAACATGGAAATTATGGGGGACCTGGGATAACTTACAGCGCGGTATGATGGACCTTAGGACGTGGCAAGGGTTGCTTTAGCTTCAGAGTATGGCAAAGAAGAGAGTCACGTTCTCCTTTTGGCCTGAAAATGCTTGCAACACTCCTTTTGATCTCACACTTTTTTTTGACACTTTTTAGATTTTGCTCTGGCCGTTTGTGCACACTCTAGGTTGTGAATGAGGCTTGCAAGGCTTGCATATATAGTAATGAGTGAGAATAAGTCACATTTAGGAGCCTTTAACCATTGCAATTAAGCTTTGGATTTTGTCTTAACCACCATTAAAGGCCTTTCAAAGCTTGTTCAAAATTTGAATTTTCATGCCTAAATGAGCTTAGCACGAAATTGGTAGGTTGCAAATGCTTCATGAAGGCTATTCAAACCATAAGATACCATTTAATTAATTTTTTTAGATTTACTTGAATTATTATGGATTAAAATGAATTAAATCCATAAAAATTAAATAAAAATAGAAAAATAATTATTTGGTCTTGAAATTGATCATGGGACACGTGGGTGGCATGAAAAGGCTGAATCAAGTGGGCCCTTTTGTCAAAAATTGAAGTTTCAAGGATAGTTGACTTTTGTCATTTCACAAAAATTTCCCAACTTCTCCCATGTATATCTTGCTCAATTTTGATCATATGAACATGTTCTTGGACATTTTGGAAAGGTATTGAAGTCCTCTAACCAATGCCTTTGGTCCCATGTCATTTTGAGTTACCAATCTCAAGTTATTGTCTTTGACTTAAAATGCCTTTTTGTTGACTTTTGAAAATGACCTATAATGTTGAAATTGATAACTTTTTGTGAGAGCATTTCTTGGACTTGGAATGTGAAGATGAGTTGTAGGAAATGTCATCCCCTTAAAAATGAGAATTGGATGGGATTTTTATGATGAACCATGAAAAAGTTATGCCTTGGTCAAGTTATAGTTGACTTTTCAACTGTCCAAAAATGGAAACTTTTGCATCTTGATGATTTTTGAGCCATTCTTGTGGAATCATGATCAAGATTTGATCCAATGATGATTGTGGCTTCAAAATAAGATGTTGACCAAAATTTTTGACTTTTGACTGTCAAATGACCATTTTACCCCTATAGTTGATTGTGAAGCAATTAGGGTTTTTGACTGTGCAACTTGACCTTGTGAGCCTTGAAACTTGACATGTAGGTGATTGACAATGTATATGAGCATATGGGACTTAATTGAGCCCTTGAAAACCTCAACTTCCTTGCAAGAACCAAAACCCTAATTTGACTGGCTTAGGAGGGTGTTTGAACTGTGCAACCCTTGAGTAGACTTGAGCAAATTGAGATGATGCTTGTCAAAACTTTGAAGAATATGGGAGGGCAAATTTTGGGGTACAACAATGATGCATCACATGCTTGGGTTCACACTGAATAGCCTGTAGAAAAATAAGAACAAATGCATGGGGGACCTGGGATTCGAACCCAAGTCCTATTGGATTTTGAACGCACGCCTTTGCCACTGCACCAATATGTCTCAATTGTTAATTAAATGGACAATGAATATTATAAGGGAAATCACATTAATATGCCAGAAAATAAAAAACACGCGCCAAGTATTTGAATGGGCCAACCAGGGAGAGACGCATCATCGTCTTCTTCCTTCAACCCTGTAAATTTACCTACGGATTTATATCTGCAGCTAAATTCGTATGTCCATCCTAAAATCTATTCTAAGCCATGGAAATTCTTCCCAAGACCATGGTCATGCTCGTCTCTCTCCTCTGGTTACATCCATGTCCATCAATGGCTCCAATTTTGCCTGTAGAAGAAATGCCCAAAAACACAACTACAAAACCCTAGGTTCGGTTACAGGGATACAAATCATATAAATGTAATCAAACAATTCCAAAAGTTCAGAAATTGAATAAGCATCATGAATATACCAAAGATTTTCCAAGAAAATGCAAGAACATGGAGTTACGATTTGGAATGCAGGGCGGTAAAACGTGAGGCTTACAGTGCGTTTGAGAGCGTGTGAGAGATTGCTTTTGATTGCAGGAGGTTCAGTGATCGTCCAACAATGGATTGGTGTTGAGATTTGCCCTTGAAAACGCCTCCAAGCTTGATTTCAGTTTTGCACTTTTTTGTCAATTTTTCAAGTTTGGTTCTTGATGATTTTGCAGCCTCTAGGTCTTGATCTCGTGTGCTTTGGCTTGTATATGTAATAAGCAATGCATTAGGTCAACAAATGTGGGCTGAATCCTTCCAAATCAATGCCTTGAGATTGGATTTGATCCTCCATTGAAAACTTGCTTAATTTGCCAAAAATCCAATCTTTTTGCACATGGAAAGGTTGATACGAATTTGACACACTTGATGATGATGATTCAATCCTGAAATAGCCAAAAAGAGATTAAATAATCAATGTTTGGATTTTATTTGATTTAAATTGATTTAAAATGAAATAATTCATTAAAAAATCAATTTAAATAGTAAAATTGATAAATGGTAACAAGGCTGAAGCTAGGACACGTGTGTAGTGTGACAAGATCAAATCAAGTGGAAAAGAATGGGCCCATTTGACAAAATTTGATGTTTTGGGGATAGTTGACTTTTGGCAATTTTGCAAAAATGCCCAACTTCAACAATGCACAACTTCTTCAATTTTGAACTTTAAGAAGTGTTCTTGGACTTTTTAGAAATCTTGAGATGTTCTATAACCAACCCTTTTTGTCTCATCTCATTTTAATATTCCATGCTCAAGTTATAAGCTTTGGCAAAAAAGGTGTTTTTGTTTACTTTCAAAAATGACCTATAATGTCCAAATTTGTAACTTCTTGTGAGTGCATTTCTTGATCTTGGGATGTGAATATGGATTGTAGGAAATTTCATCCTCTTCAAAATGAGCTTTGGATGGGTCATTTATCATAAAGTATGAGAAAGTTATGCTTGGTCAAAGTTGAGTTGACTTTTCCTACAAAACCCTAATTTAGCAACTTTTGAGTCTTGATGAATTTTGAGCAATCCTTGATGAATCATGATCAAACCTTGATAAAATGATGAAATATCCTTCAAAATGATAATGTTGACAAAAAATCTTGAAGTTTGACTGTATTTGGGTCATAGTTGACTTTTGCCCTAGCACAGTCGATTTTGGGCCCTTTGAGCAATTGACTGAGCAAACTTCCTCTGCAAGGCTTGAAATTTGACATGGATGAACTTGAGAGCATATTAGGAAAATGGGGAGCACTTGAGGTCATTTTGACTCAAGTATCTTGATGCAACACAAAACCCTAATTTGGGGTTGACTGTCTTAGGAGATAGTTTGACTGTCCAACTCTTGAGCAATCTTGAGCCACTTGAGGATTTTTCTTGCAATGTTTTGAGAAATATGGGAGGGAAAATTTTAGGGTGCAACAGCTGCTCCTGTTCAATTTTCTTAAACCTGAGGATGTAGATTGGCTTTCGGGCCTTTCGTGATCCGAAGGTGGAATATGATTGAACACTAGAGTGCCCAGAAATTTGCACTCGCATGAAGTGGTATCAGCCTTGTGATGTCGGGAATGGGCTTACAGATGACATTTGGAGACTTTTGATAGGTGGTCTTAACTTCGGTTGGAATACGAATCAGGGAGATCTTATCGTCGATCTGACTGAACCAGAGAAGGTCTCGGATTAACTTTGACTGGATCAGCATCAGAAAAATCTTCGAATCGATTTAATTGGACCAGACGATATCTTGGAATAACTTCAACTGGAATACGAATCAGAGAGATCTTCGCGTCGATCTGACTGAACCAGAGGAGGTCTTGGATTACCTTTGACTGGATCGGCATCAGAAAAATCTTCGAATCGATTTAACTGGACCAGACAAAAGTCTTAGAATAACTTCAATTGGAATACGAATCAGGGAGATCTTCGCGTCGATCTGACTGAACCAGAGGAGGACTTGGATTAACTTTTATTGGATCTGCATCAGAAAAATCTTTGAATCGATTTAACTGGACCAGACAAAAGTCTTTGAATAACTTCAACTAGAATACGAATCAGGGAGATCTTTGCGTCGATCTGACTGAACCAGAGGAGGTCTTGGATTAACTTTGACTGGATCGGCATCAGAAAAATCTTCGAATCGATTTAACTAGACCAGACAAAAGTCTTGGAATAACTTCAACTGGAATACGAATCAGGGAGATCTTCGCGTCGATCTGACTGAACCAGAGGAGGTCTTGGATTAACTTTGACTGGATCGGCATCAGAAAAATCTTCGAATCGATTTAACTAGACCAGACAAAAGTCTTGGAATAACTTCAACTGGAATATGAATCAGGGAGATATCCGCGTTGATCTGACTGAAACATATGAGGTCTTGGATTAACTTTGACTGGATCGGCATCATAAAAATCTTCGAATCCATTTAACTGGACCAGACAAAAGTCTTGGAATAACTTCAACTGGAATACGAATTAGGGAGATCTTCGCATCGATCTGACTGAACCAGAGGAGGTCTTGGATTAACTTTGACTGGATCGACATCAGAAAAATCTTCGAATCTATTTAACTGGACCAGACAAAAGTCTTGGAATAACTTCAACTGGAATACGAATCAGGGAGATCTTCGCATCGATCTGATTGAACCAGAGGAGGTCTTGGATTAACTTTGACTGGATAAGAATCAGAAAAATCTTCGAATCGATTTAACTGAACCAGACGAAAGTCTTGGAATAACTTCAATTGGAATACGAATCAGGGAGATCTTATCGTCGATCTGACTGAACCAGGGAAGGTTTTTGACATAGCTGAGAACTTAACTGCATCTTTCCTGAAAGGTAAAGGTCAGTCATATGAAATGCATGATATGGATCAAGCAATGATGTTCTCAAAATAAGTGAGATTGTGTTATATGATGCGTATATGTATGTATCATGATGTATGGACATGTAATGTTTAAGCTGGGGAAAATAAATCCCGGATAGCTGCTGGAGAATAGAGCTGGATTTTTCGTTTCCGCTGGGGATGGAAAACAAAGATGATTGTGAGAATAGACCTGTAGGAGAGGATAACTCCGTTGGGGAATAAACTGATGAGGAGATTACTCTGTGGGGAAGAGATGCTCTGCTGAAGATTCCACTGATAAATTCTGTCGGGAGGAATTATCGTCGTTGGTGATATTGAATCTGTTGAGGATTGAACTCTGTTTGTGAAAGGAAAGCAGTCCGCTGGGGATGATCTTCGATTGTGACTTGCTGGGGATAACCCTTTAGACTTTTTATGGGGATAATCCTTTGAGTTCTGTTGGGAATGATCCTTTGAACTCGACTGGGGAGATTTATTTTTGTACTCCGCTGGGGATAAACTTCCAGAGTCTACTGGGGATGATGCTTCAACTCTGTTGGGGAAGCTTTTTCAGACTGCGTTGGGAAAATTTTAACTCCACTTGGGGTATCTTGTATTCTGCCGGGGAACATTTTTATACTCTTCCAGAGAATATTAAGACTTTCAGGGATATCAAGCCTTTCTAGTATTGATGGTAGATGAACTCTGCTTGGGGAAAGCATTGCTGATTCGTTTATAGTTGCAAGTCTCAACTTGGGGAGAGCTACCATTATTGTCTTACTCTGCGGGGAGTAAAGGCATCTTAGCCATATTTTTCAGCTGAATTTACCGTCGTACCTGGTGGACAGAGCAACTATATAGCTTGGACAATTCTATTGCCCCTGTTTATGATATTACCAGTAATTCGTCTTTTGTTTCGCATGTAAATAATTGTGAGCAGCAATTAATGTCAAATGCATATATCAAAAATAAACATTGGACGTTCTTTGCAAAACAAAACCGATAAAGGAAAAACAGTTTGAAATTTGTCTGAAAATGAATTTGTATTGATTTTGAAGTTTGGCCTGTAAATAGGCATTTTTGTACAAGAGGCTGACGTCCTAGTAAGAGAACGCCGCCGAATAATAAAATTTACACAGTTTGTGAAAAAATAAACAAAACATCTATGTGAATGATCCCACTGGGTTCCAACTCTGCTATTGCATTTATGTCCTCGAGAATCTCATCACTTTGCTACTTGGTTGAAGGTAGATCAGATTGATTAGTGTCGTCCGAGCTTGATAGTCGATACCGAAGTCTGGATGCAAGGTGATCCAATGAGACATAGTGTTACGCTTTGATCCCTAATTTTTTCCTGGACTGCCCTTTTGGGTTTTCAGTCCACCGGGATACCCTTTTTTGTCCAAGCCACCTTTTCAGGTTTTCGACTTGCCGGGTGTACATATTTTTTTCATTTTCATCCCTTATTTTTGCCCGAACCTTTTTGGTTCACCGGGAAGCCCTTATTTTTGCCTAGGCCAGTCAACCTAGCGGGTCTTTGATTATGCGTAGTATCTTTTCACTATATCTGCATTGACAAGGTGAGGAAGGTCGTCACCATCCATGGTGGTTAGAATCATAACTCCTCCTGAGAAAATGTTCTTAACCACAAATGGCCCTTCGTAAGTAGGGGTCAATTTTCCCCTGGGATCACCTTGAGGTAAGATGATGTGTTTGATAAACAGATCCCTAATTTGATACTCTTGTCATCTGACTTTCTTGTTAAATGCCTTGATCATCCGTTTTTGATACGTCTGACCATGACAAATAGCAGTAAGTCTCTTTTCGTCGATTAGGTTCAGCTGATCAAGACGGGTCTGAATCCAGTCATCTTCACTCAAACCTGCATCCTTCATGATCCAAAGAGAGGGTATCTGAACTTCAATGGGAAAGACTGCCTCCATGCCATATACCAAGGAGTAAGGTGTTGCCCCTGTTGACGTCTGCGCTGAGGTACGGTACCCATGAAGAGCCAATGGTAACATCTCGTGCCAATCTTTGTATGTCACTGTCATCTTTTGCACAATCTTCTTAATGTTCTTATTAGCCGCTTCGACAGCCCCATTCATCTTCGGCCAGTAAGGAGAAGAGTTGTGATGTTGTATCTTGAATTGCTTGCAGAGCTCGGTGATCATCTTGTTGTTGAGATTGGTACCATTGTCTATAATGATCCTCTTTGGTACACCATATCGACAAATCAGATTATGCCGAACGAATCGTGCCACGACGTTCATGGTTACGGTAGCAAAGGAAGCTGCTTCAACCCAGTTTGTAAAATAATCAATAGCTACTAGGATGAAACAATGCCCGTTGGATGCTGTAGGTCTGATCTCGCCGATCATATCAATGCCCCACATTGCAAAAGGCCAAGGAGTTGTCAGGACGTCCACTTTTTTGGTATCAACAAGGGCAGTGTGAGCCAACATGTACTGTCTCAGCCGGCGAGCAGCCCATGCCAAAGCGCAGAAAGTTCTCTCAAGCAGTGAGTATTGGGTCTCACAGTCGGTAAACTTTTTGATAAAGCAGTAAATAACATACTCTTTTCGGCCAGACTTGTCATGCTGCCCCAACACACCTCTTTGTATTATCCAACACTTTTAAGTATAAGATCAACGGTCTTCTTGCAGTTGGAGGCATCAGAATTGGTGGGTTGGAGGTAGTATGGCCCTCTGTTCTTGAATCAGTAGTCTAGCGAGTTCACCAGGCACTTCGCAACCATCTTCACCTTCGTCCTTGGCTTGGTTGATCGGACTTTCGAAGTCATAACTGGCAGTAGAAGAGTCGTTACCAGTGAGATCCAGAGTGGATATGGATCATGATTATGTGAGTGTGTGTAAAATAGCTGTTTTGCAATATATAATAAAAGAAAAACAAGGAGCACAAGATTTGAAATGCAAGAAACGTCCAATGCTTTTATTAATGATATATGAAAATGACACACATAAAGCCCTCACAAATGAAGCCACGGTGCCCCGGGTAAGACACCAGGCCATAAAGTTTAAAACATTGTCTGTTACAAATTCAAAACAAAAAGTCTCTTTACTGGGTAACAAAAGAAATAGGGATGAAGTCCTTTGTTAACCAGTTGCTTGGTCCACCGCCAGTAGTAGGATAGATCCAGCTGTCGAATTCAGACTCCTCCACATCGTCTTCAATGGCATTCACTCCCGGATTGCTGATGAACACAGGAGGTCTTCCGGTTCGTGCATTCCGAACAGCCCTTTGAGCTTATGCAATGAAACCCAAACCAAACTTGTTAGTCTTCTGTGTAAAATCAGGGAGTTGGCCCCAATTTGCATACCCGCCTTTCTCGACAACAGCCCGGGCATCCCTTAAGGAAGCCATCTTCATAGGAGAATCTTCAACAACAGTCTCAGTTGATGCCAACGTCTGGGGAACCTCTTCAAAATGCTGAAATGGGATCTCAATGAACTCCCCATCCATCTCTACATATCGGAAAGAGTTAAGGTGGCTCACCATGTACTCTTCTTCTCCTTGTACTGTCACAATCTTCCCTTTCACTGGGTACTTCAGCTTCTGGTGGAGCATTGAGGTTACGGCCCGAGCTTTGTAGATCCATGGGCGACCCAGCAAACAAGAATAAGACGGCCGAATGTCCATCACATAGAATGTAGAGTTGAAAACCTGAGAACCAACCTTAATCGGGATATTAACTTCTCCGTGCACTATCCTCTAAGACCCATCAAAGGCCCTAACGACGATGTTGCTTGGTTTCAACTCCAACCCTTCACAGTCCAATCGGTCTAGAGCTTTCTTACGCAAAACGTTCAATGAGGAACCAGTATCCACCAATACATGAGCAAGAGTAGTGCCCCTGCATTCAATAGAGACATGCAGGGCATCGTTGTGATTCTTCCCTTTAACAGTCAAGTCGGTGTCAGAGAAACCCAAACCATTATCAGCAGTCAAACTAGCCACATAGTCTTTAAACTGATCAGCTGATGTTTCTTGAGGTACGTGTGCAGTCTTCAAGAAAGCAATCAGAGCCTTGGCATGGGCCTCTGAGCATAGCAACAGTGACAACATGGAGATTTTGGATGGGGTTTGCCCCAGCTGTTCAACTACATTGTAGTCGCTCTTTTTGATGATTTTCATAATCTCTTCCATCTCTTGTCTAGAAGCTTCAACAGTAATCGTCTTCGGCGTCTCCATCAGGGGAGGCTCTTCAGTGGTCCCTTTGCCCCGAGTGTTAGATGACTCGGCGACAGGGGTAAGAATAGGAACTTGGACAGGAATAGTAGCAGGTACACTGACAGGTGTAATAACAACAGGTTTTCAGGCAGTTGGTGGAGAGATATCAGGTGAGAAAAGTCTTCCACTGCGGGTGACTTTAGCAGGTCCAACAATATTGCTGACGTCAGTATCAGCATCCAACTCTTGTTTAACTCCATGAAAATAAACATCAGCCCCGTAATGCCAAGGGACAACTTTATCAGATGTATAAGGGATAGGCCCAGGAACAATGATGATCAATGGTGCGATTCTTGGAACAGATGTAATTCTAACAGGCTTCCTCGAGGGAGCCTTGGAAGAATTGTCGAAAATGGTGATAATGGCAACTTCTTCAGTATGAGCTAAGGGACAAACAGTCTTTTCAAACAAAATTTCTTTACTATCCATCAGGCGTTGTACACCTGATTTCAAAAGTGGGCAACCAGTTGGTAGGGCGGAACACATACGGCAACCTTCGTCACAGCTCGGAAATAAACCGGCTAGCAAAAGGTTCTTCTTCACAGTCATCAAAGGGATAACAATATCGTTCACAGAAACCACAAACAAGTCTTCATCTATAGCATTTAATCCATGATTGGGCATAAGAGCAGTCACAACATTAGGTCTTTCGGGCGCCTCGAACTCAATCTCTTTAGCATCAATTAAGTCATGTATTTTGTTCTTCAAAGACCAACAATCATCTGTATTATGCCCCGGGATATCAGAGTGAAAAGCACAGCAGGCATTAGGGTTATACTTTGGTGATGTAGTGTTGGGATTCTTCGGGGCTTCCCTCAGAATTACCAAGTTGGTTTTCAATAACTGCGGCAGAATCTGAGATAATGTCATGTTGAGCTGGGTGAATTACCTTCAAGGTATCTCGGCCTTTTGTTGATTGTTGTGCTGAGGAGCACCAGCAGGTCCTGAAATAACAACCGCATTAACAGCTTGGCGGCGTTTAGGTCTATTCTGGCTTTTCGAACTGTAGACATCACTGGCCTCCTTCTTAAAAGGCTTTTTCTCGGTGCTCGATGAAGCACCCTTCTGTATCTTACCAGCCTTAATACCAACCTCAATCCTTTCACCGGTCATAATTAGCTTTGTAAACCCAGACGAAGAGCTTCCAATTAGGTGGTTGAAAAATGGACCAGACAAGGTCCCCAGAAACATATCCACAAGCTCTCGATCAGCCAAGGGTGGTTGCACTCTTCCGGCGAGGTCCCTCCACTTCTGAGCATAATCTTTGAAACCTTCGCATGTTCCCATTGACATACCCTGGAGTTGGGTACGCATGGGAGCGAGGTCGGTGTTGTATTGGTACTGCTTGTAGAAAGCAGCAGCTAAATCTTCCCAACTGTGGATACTGGCTCCGTCCAACTGGTAAAACCATTCAAGCTGAGTCCCTGAGAGACTGTCTTGAAAGAAGTGGATCCATAGGTTCTTATCAGCGGTGTACGACTGAATCTTCCTTACATATGACCGGAGGTGAAGCTTCTGACAAGAAACTTTGTCATACTTAGCAAAGGTTGGTGCCTTGAACTTGTGAGGAATCACCATCCCAGATGATAGACCTAGATCACCAAAATCCAGACCAGGCACTTTCTGAACTTCCATCGCACTCAACCAGTCTTCCAATTGCTTGTATCTATCCTCATCCGGAGGATACTGGTCTTCGTCGAAGTCCGTCTCATTGTCTGAGACCACAGGGCTAGGAGCCCTCCTTTCTTCCTGACTATCTTTCCCTCCAGATGAGGTGGTCAAATCAACTTCATTACGTAGCTTGTTTCCAAACCTGTGACCCGTACTAAACAGGACTGTCCTCTTCTTCTTCTTCTTCTTCTTCTCTTTTATAATCAGGGTCTTCAGATCTTGCTGACCCTTAGCTAGATTCATGAACAGCTTTTGCAATTGGGCATTTTGAGCCTGTAGGGCCTTGATTGCTTGCTCAGTTGATGGTTCAGCAGACATGATGAGTGCTGAAATAAACAGCGAAGAAGATAAGAGACCTGTTGTTGTACCCCAAAATTTGCCCTCCCATATTTCTCAAGACATTTCAAGAATAATCTCCAAGTGGCTCAAGATTGCTCAAGAATTGGATAGTCAAATCATCTCCTAAGGCAGTCAATCTCAAATTAGGGTTTTGTGTTGCATCAAGGTCCTTACATCCAAGTGACCACAAGTGTTCCCCAATGTCCTAATATGTCCTCAAGTTCATCCATGTCAAATTTCAAGCCTTGCAGAGGAAGTTTGGTCAGTCAATTGCTCAAGAGGTCCAAAAGTCGACTATGCTAGGGCAAAAGTCAACTGTGACCTACAAATAGTCAAACCTCAAGATTTTTTGTCAACATTATCATTTTGAAGGATAATTCATCATTTTATCAAGGGTTGATCATTATTCATCAAGGATTGCTCAAGATTCATCAAGATTCAAAAGTTGCTAAATTAGGGTTTTGTAGGAAAAGTCAACTCAACTTTGACCAAGCATAAATTTCTCATACTTTATGAGAAATGACCCATCCAAAGCTCATTTTTAAGAGGATGCAATTTCATACAATCCATATTCACACCCCAAGATCAAGAAATTCACTCACAAGAAGTTACAAATTTGGACATTATAGGTCATTTTTGGAAGTCAACAAAAACACATTTTTTTCCAAAGCTTATAACTTTAGCATGGAATATCAAAATGAGAGGAGACCAAAAGGGTTGGTTAGAGGACATCTCAAGGTTTCTAAAACATCCAAGAACACTTCCAAAAGTTCAAAATTGAAGAAGTTATGCATTGTTGAAGTTGGGTATGTTTCCAAAATTGCCAAAAGTCAACTATCCCGAAAACTTCAAATTTTGTCAAAAGGGCCCACTTTTTTCCACTTGATTTGATCTTGTCACACTACACGAGTGTCTTATCTTCAATTTTATGTCCAATTATTATTTTTTTCTATTTTATTTGATTTTTATTGATTTAATTCATTTTAAATCAATTTAAATCTAAATAAAATCCAAATCTTAATCACTTGGTATCTTTTTGATCATTACAGGTCTTAATTATCATGATGTACACAATCAAACTCGTATCAAGCCTTATTATGCACAAAATATTGGATTTGGACATATTTGGAAGCTTTGTTAATGGAGAATAAAATCAAATCTTGAATCATCAATGCTCATGGATTCAAAGCCCAATTCTTAACCTAATGCATTGCTGGATACTTATACAAGGAAAAGAGACTAAGGACACGACCAAGAGGCTGCACAAACGGCAAAACCAAAACTTGAAAAAGCTTGAAAAAGTTGAAAACGGAAATCCATACTAGAGGCAAATTCAAGGCCAAAACTCAACGTGGTGTTCTTGCTTGACGTCCATTGAAGCTATTGGGATCAAAATCAAGCCTTCTCCCTCCCTGAATCGCGCTGTAAGTGTCCATGAACATGACCTTGTACATGAAATCGTGACTCCATATTCCTGCATCCTTTGAGCAATTTTTTTGTACAATCATGCTTATCATTCAATTTCTAAGCATTCTGCAATATTTAATTTCGTTTTTATGGCCTGTAATGTAACACTCGGACCTAGGGTTTTCGTTTCTTGTTTTTAGGCGTTTTTGCTATAGGTAAAATTAAGGCAAACCATGGACATGGTTGTGTTCAGGGAGGAGAGACGAGCATGGTGATGGTCTCCGTTTGCATTTATATGGCCTATAGTTCATTTTAGGATGAGGCCACAGATCTTGCTGCGGATAAAAATCCGCAGGTAAGAAAACCAGGTTGGGCGAAGAAGACGACCACGTGCCTCCTCCCCATTGGATGATTCAAATCTCGCGCGTTTTGTTTTTGTTTCCAGCATATTATTTGTTTTTTCTTTATGATAATTTTTGTCCATTATATTAACAAAAGTAACAAAGTGGCGTAGTGGTTAGTGCGCTTGGTCAGTGACTCATGGGACCTGGGTTCGAATCCCAGGTCCACCAATTTGCTTTGTATTGTTTTTCCATAGATGTTCCAGTATGAATTCAAAAGCGTAGCACACCATGGACTTCAGACCTCAACGTGCCAGATGGCCTTCAGGCCAAATCTGGTGGCCAAGAATGAAGGACCATCATGTTCCCTAGTCAAAGGCGCATGAAATTCTGGTTGCAGATACTCAATGTCACGTTTAATGTTATGACACCGTATCTGACTTTCTATAAGACAATAAATACAAAAACAGTAAAGAACACAGTCAATTGTTTACCCAGTTCAGTGTGCAACAACACCTACTCTGGGGGCTACCAAGCCAGGGAGGAAATCCACTATAAGAGATGTTAATTCAGGAATAAACCAACCAGTTTATCTCCTTCACTTAAGACCTACCCAATGCAATTTCAATCTAAGTACAACTTAAACCTGAGTTCCTACTCACTCCCCCTCAATCACAGCAGTGATACATAAAACAATTTGACTAATGAATTGATGAAGACACTCTTCAAAAACATACACTTGATTAAGCTTCACAGCTTTTTAATCAAGCAACACAACCACTCTTGCTTCACAACTTTGAGTGATACACACACCTAACTTGACTCTGCTTCACAACTTTAGTCAAGAAACATTCAAACACTCTTGCTTCAAAGCTTTGAGTGCTACACAACCCTTACAATTAAAAACCTATTCCAAGTCACTTATCACAATGATAATTGCTTGAAGTACAATAATTAAACCTATACAGTTTACAAATGATCTTCTGATCAAAAAGGGATTACTTGCAAAACAGCAGCTCTGTTGAATATATAGCAGCTGCATCTTCAGTTAGGGTTTCCATAAAAAGCTAGGGTTAATTCCATTTGACCTTAAGACTAGGTCACAGGACTTTATCAACCAGGTTAGGGTTGAGCTAGGTTAATCCAAAGAAAACGCAGGATTCTGTTCTAGAAAGACTGAGTCATTTTCCTAAAAAAACTCAGAATTAACCAAACTGCAAACCTGTTAGTTCAGAACAGGATGTCTTAACATCTGTTATGACATCTGAAAAACCTGTCTACTGATTTAGGAAAATGTGATCCTTTTGCAGAATGCTCAGATACACACTTATAAACATCAGTACCTGAATGACAATATTTTTCTGCAAAGGTACCTAATGAATCAGTACAAACTAAACTAGAATGTTATGACATCAGTCATGACATTCACACATACACTTGGGTTTTACTAAAAATGCAAGCCAATAACTAAACAACTACAAACTCCCCCTTTGGCAGATTTTTGGCTAAAGACCCTAAGTAATCAGAGATAGATAGCAGCAGAAAGAAATGACTGCAGAAAAATAGAGTTTCTAATTAAGCAAGTACCAAAATATTCTCCCCCTCTTTAGCCACAAATGGGCCAAAGATACATGTTCATAAAAATTATACAGTTATCCAGAAAGAAGTAATAAGAGCAGCAGCAGAAAAAAACTGAACACACTTCCAAACTCCACCAGGTACCAGCACCAACCAGCAACACCACCAAACAGCAACCAACCTTTAAGCACTGTCATCAGACTCAGAGGAGCTAGTTTCTTCAATATTGAGATGACCTTCAGCTTCTACACCTTCTTCCCTTCTGTTTCCTTCAGCTTCCTCCTTTTCTAACCTGGCAATTAGGATTTCTAGGGTCTTTTTCCTAGCATCCAGCTCTTTGCAGGTCTCTTTTAAAACAACTATGAAATCAGATGTCTTGGACTGGGTCTTCACAGAAGATGTCTCAGCTGATGTTATGACAATATATGGAGCATGAGATCCCTGAAACAGTTTGTAGTGCAACCCAAAGGCAGGAGCTCTTTTGCAGACTGTATCTCTTGCCACCAGGATATCAGGGTATTGTGCAAGGATAATTCCACAAAGGAGGGAGGGAAAGGCAATTGGTCCTTTGACAACATAACTACCAGCATGTTTTAAAGTTTGTTCAAAGATATACCTGCCATAGTCAAAAGCAGTCTTGGTTCCCACAGCATAAATAAATCTCCCCAATCCTGTGGAGATAGTTGATTTATGGTTTGTAGGCACCCAGTTGGCTGCACCAATCTTGTGCAGGATGGCAAATTTCATGCTGAGTTTGCTGGCATTCAGCTTGCCTTTCAAGGGCCAGCACTTCACTTGCCTTGCTGTGATGGTTTGACAAACTTCATTGTCAGTGACCTCCAGATCAGGACAATCCTCATTTGTTCTTCCAAGAAATTTGTTAATTTCTGATGGAGAGAACTTGACCCTTCTTCCTCTAACAAAAACACTTTCAAAGTCAGCTGACCTTCCATCAGCACAATCATTAGACAAGTTCACTATAAACTCCTTGACCAGATTTTCATAACACTTGTTAAATTTTATCACTGTCTTCATCAGTCCAGCATTCTTGATCAGGTCCATGATGTCTTTGCACTCCATGGCATCATTGTTGAGTTCTCTTTCTAAAGCTATTCTCTTTAAGCAAACATACTTCCATCTGTTTGCATTGTCAGGATGATGAAAAGAGATGTTGTCTGTTGGGACTTCAGGAACTCTAGCAATTTTGCTGGAGGGGAGCTTCCTTCTGATAGGAATTTCTTCAGCATCAATCTCAAATTCTGATTCCTCATCAGAATCAGAAGATTCGGGTTCTTTTCTCTTCTTTGAAATTGGTTGTCTAGCAGTATGCACCTGGGCCTTCTTCCCTTTGGTCTGAATAATTTTCACAGATTCTACCTCAGCCATGCCTTCAGCCTTGGATTTCTTAACAGCAGGTTTATATTTGGACACACATTTTGCATCATTCTGATTACCCTTTCTTTTCATCAATCTCCTAGCTATGCTAGGGTTTACATTGGCAATCAGATCATTATCTGAGTAATCCTCATCCACATCAATGATAGGTGGATCAGCAGTCTTTTCTGAAGGGTTCTGAATGTTGTCATTTTGTGTCACAACATTCTCAGAGACATCTACATTCTCAGAGAGGTCCACATTTGGGCTTCCTGATTGATTTAAAGGGACAGAAATCCCCGGTACAAGTTGGTTTCCGCTTAGTATACTAGTAACAAGCCTAGCAATAGCTTGATGAACTTGAACTGATCCTTCTCTATTTGGTACAGAAGAAGAAGGATGAGAAGGATTACTAGAGGCTGCATCTTGAGCTCTTCCTGCATGTCTAGTTCTTATCTTTTTGACTTTGGCGGGGTCAGTTGCCATCTCTCTGAGAGGAGTGACCTCAAGAACTTCAAATTCTATGCATGTGGTGATTGCTCTAGAGTCTTGGTCAGATGATGAGGATGATGAAGTCGCCTTGGTTGAAGATGATGTCTGAGACATTTTGATTGACTTAGAGCACCAGTAGCAATTTGAGAAAAAACTTTGATTGAGAGGAGGGAACAGGTTGCAAAGACGAGAGGGGTAGGAGGCAAAAGAGAGTATTTTCAACTTCTTAAGGATTTTGAAAGAATTGGGAAAACATATGATTAACCCACTAAAAATAGACTTAACAAAATTAACTCCTTCAACCCTTGTTTTAAGCAAAATTAATTGCTATAATTTCTCATGTTGGCAAATACCCAACCTGCCCCTCAAGTTTTCAAGTTTATTTCCAACAAGAGCCTTGGTAGAAGAATCAGTCAGCTGAAGCTTAGAGATACCATGTTCCAGTTTAAATGACTTTTTCTCTACAAAGTCAATGTGCTTGGTCCTGTTATGCTGAATAGGGTTCATGGAAATATTGATTGTATTCAGATTGTCACAACACAATGTCACAACATCTTGTGAGACATTATACTCAGTGAGCATCTGTTTTGACCAGATATTTTGAGAACAATTATTCCTAGCAGCAACTATTTCCGCACAGAGTTGGGAAGGCATTCTTTTGACATGAATCATAGTTCTGGTTGATTCTTGAATGATTTTCTTTTTGTCCACTCCATTTTGATGGAGAGTTATAGGAGAGGAGACTTCACGCCTCATTTCTTCAGGGAAACAGAATTTATTAGACTTGTTATTTCCAACATCTTTGTCATGATAACTTCTGGTTCTGACAACACATCCTTCTTCAAGTTTATTTGCCACATCATAGACATTATCAACATGTAGTTTTGGAGTCCTTCTGACTGCTTCCATAGAGATAGCTCTTT
Source organism: Vicia faba (assembly GCA_948472305.1). NCBI lineage: Eukaryota > Viridiplantae > Streptophyta > Magnoliopsida > Fabales > Fabaceae > Vicia > Vicia faba. The sequence continues at coordinate 764,425,755 of OX451735.1, read as the reverse complement.
TCATTCTTCTTAGATGAAGATGACCAAGCTTATGATGCCACAGTTTCATCTCTTTTTCTTCTTTGGTAATTGCACACATAGTGGAGTTATTAGTGTTCTCAGGCTGCCACAAGTAGCAGTTATCTTTGGATCTGATTCCTTTCATTACAACTTCTAGCTTTTCATTAATTACTAGACATTCAGATTTTGAGAAGTTGACCTTGAATCCTAGATCACATGATTGACTGATACTAATGAGATTAGCAGTCAGCCCTTTTACCAGCAAGACTTCACTCAGTCTTGGAACTTCAGGGCAGTCCAAATTACCAACTCCTTTGATTTCACCTTTAGCACCATCTCCAAAGGTCACATAACTAGTGTTGTGAGGTTTGACATGATTGAGAATGTTCTTTATTCCAGTCATGTGTTTAGAGCAACCACTATCAAAGTACCAGCCTTCCTTTGCAGACACTCTCAGGGAAGTATGGGCTATCAGGGCAGTAGCCTTTTTCTTCCAATGAGGAGTATGTGGTACCCTTTTTGGCTTAGGTTTAGCACCTGAGTTTTGATTAGGGTATCCATGCAATTTGAAGCAGAAGGGCTTTATGTGTCCATACCTCCCACAATGATGACATCTCCATCTTTGGTATTTTTTCTTCATGTATTTCTGTTTCTGATGTTGAGAGTTGTGTTGAGACATCTGCTTTGACAATTGTTTAACATACCTGATCTTCTTGTCTGCACCAGATTTCTTAGCTTCCACAAATCCTAGACCAGATTTGTTTCCCACATTTTGTCCAACTTGAGGAATCTCTTCCAATTTATCTGATCCATTGGTCAACATCTTGACAGATTTTGTCATTTGGTTCAGTTGTGAGTTCAGTAATTGAACTTCCCCTTCTAGGTGACTTATAGTTTCAAGATCTGCCCTTTTTTCAGCCTCCAGCTTTATAATGAGTTTTGATTGTTTCTCATTCTGCACACAGACTTCCGCACTTCTGATACACAATATCTTGTAGGTATCAGCCAGTTCTTCAAATGTCACTTCTTCATCACTAGTGTCACTGTCAGAGGTACAAACACTAGTTAGAGCAGTAACTAGTTTGGCAGATTCTTCTTCAGAATTACTTTCTGAATCACAGTCAGACCAAGTAACAGTCATTCCTTTCTTTTGTTTCTTAAGAAAGGTAGGACATTCAGCTCGAATATGTCCATATCCTTCACAGCCATGGCATTGAATGCCTCTGCCTTGGTTTCCCTTTTCTTCTGACCTTGGTCTTCTGCTGGAACTGTCAATGTCAGAGGGAATGTTATGAACATTAGACCTTGACTTTGGATCCATTCTTTTGATGAGCTTGTTGAACTGTCTTCCAAGCATGGCTATAGCTTCTAAAATATTTTCTTCTTCATCCTCCTTGTTTTCAACATCAGTGTTGGATACAAGTGCTATGCTCTTGTTCTTCTTGTCACCATTATTAGTGATCCCCATCTCAAAAGTCTGAAGAGACCCAATAAGTTCATCCACTTTCAACTTGCTGATGTCCTGGGCTTCCTCTATGGCAGTTACCTTCATTGCAAATCTTTTAGGCAAGGATCTGAGAATCTTCCTTACCAGTTTTTCTTCTGACATCTTTTCTCCCAGTGCTCCTGAGGTGTTGGCAATCTCCAAGATGTTCATGTGAAACTCATGAATGGTTTCATCTTCCATCATTTTTAGATTCTCAAACTTGGTAGTCAACATCTGAAGCCTTGACATTTTTACTTTGGAAGTGCCCTCATGAGTAGTTTTGAGAGTGTCCCAAACTTCCTTGGCCAGTTCATATTGATGAACTAGTCTGAAAATGTTTCTATCAATTCCATTGAACAAGGCATTTAAAGCTTTGGAATTTCCCAGGGCTAACTCATCTTCTTCTTTACTCCAATCTTCCTCAGGTTTCAGACTGATTGTCCCATCTTTCTCAGTTATGGTGGGATGGATCCATCCTTTGTCAGCAGCTCTCCAAGCCTTTTTGTCCAGAGATTTTAAGAAGGCAATCATACGAGGTTTCCAGTAGTCATAATTAGTTCCATCCAGAATGGGTGGTCTATTTCCAAAAACTCCTTCTTTGTCCATAGTGCCAGAAAGTGATATCCCTAGATCTCACCCAGTAATACAGGCAGGGTGCCTGCTCTGATGCCAATTGAAATTCTGGCTGCAGATACTCAATGTCACGTTTAATGTTATGACACTGTATCTGACTTTCTATAAGACAGTACATACAAAAACAGTAAAGAACACAGTCAATTGTTTACCCAGTTCAGTGTGCAACAACACCTACTCTGAGGGCTACCAAGCCAGGGAGGAAATCCACTATAAGAGATGTTAATTCAGGAATAAACCAACCAGTTTATCTCCTTCACTTAAGACCTACCCAATGCAATTTCAATCTAAGTACAACTTAAACCTGAGTTCCTACTCACTCCCCCTCAATCACAGCAGTGATACATAAAACAATTTGACTAATGAATTGATGAAGACACTCTTCAAAAACATACACTTGATTAAGCTTCACAGCTTTTTAATCAAGCAACACAACCACTCTTGCTTCACAGCTTTGAGTGATACACACACCTAACTTGACTCTGCTTCACAGCTTTAGTCAAGAAACATTCAAACACTCTTGCTTCAAAGCTTTGAGTGCTACACAACCCTTACAATTAAAAACCTATTCCAAGTCACTTATCACAATGATAATTGCTTGAAGTACAATAATTAAACCTATACAGTTTACAAATGATCTTCTGATCAAAAAGGGATTACTTGCAAAACAGCAGCTCTGTTGAATATATAACAGCTGCATCTTCAGTTAGGGTTTCCATAAAAAGCTAGGGTTAATTCCATTTGACCTTAAGACTAGGTCACAGGACTTTATCAACCAGGTTAGGGTTGAGCTAGGTTAACCCAAAGAAAACGCAGGATTCTGTTCTAGAAAGACTGAGTCATTTTCCTAAAAAAACTCAGAATTAACCAAACTGCAAACCTGTTAGTTCAGAACAGGATGTCTTAACATCTGTTATGACATCTGAAAAACCTGTCTACTGATTTAGGAAAATGTGATCATTTTGCAGAATGCTCAGATACACACTTATAAACATCAGTACCTGAATGACAATATTTTTTCTGCAAAGGTACCTAATGAATCAGTACAAACTAAACTAGAATGTTATGACATCAGTCATGACATTCACACATACACTTGGGTTTTACCAAAAATGCAAGCCAATAACTAAACAACTACAGCGCACACTGGATCAGACAGTCAAACGCAGGCTGACTTGTATTTGGGCCAAGGAATTGCTGATCTCACCTCCTTTGGGGCCCAAACCCCCCCATTTGGTCTATTTCTTTTCTTTTCTTTCTTTTATTTAATTATTTGTTTTATATTATTATTTTTATTATTTAAACCACTGACTAATTAAAATCTTTTTCTCATAAAAATAAAAAAATACAAAAAATATATTTTATTCATTAAAATTAAAATCATCACTTTATTTTTATAAATAAATACTAACTTAATTAATTTAGTTTTAAATAGGTTTAACTTTTAACATTTTTTTGCAATAAATTAAAATTAATTTAGATAATTAGGTTTTACTAACTTTTAATTAATTTATTTTATTTCTTTAAATACTCAAAAACTCCAAAAATATTTTCATTAATTAATTAATTTAATTGTTAATTTAGATTTAGTTTCTTTTAATTCAAAAATAAACAAAAAATGCTTTCTTTCATAAAAGGGTCAAAACCCTAAAAAATGCGCCGATTTAATTTTCTCGCACGCGATCAATATTTCCATATTGATGTAATTGCTTCCGGAATGTAATAGCTTTTAATTAGGACTTTAATTATTTTATCGCTTTATTTACTTTCCGCAATTTAAATTAAAGGGTTGCTTTTGGCGATGTAAATACCTGATGCCTTGTAATAGTTTAGATTTAATTTCCGTAATTTAAATTCCGCAACTATACACTGTTAGATGTTTGATAATAGGGAATGCATGACAAGATCAAATGTATGAACTTAAAATCAACATAGCTCACCTGTTGTACCCCAAAATTTGCCCTCCCATATTCTTCAAGAAATTGCCAAGCCAAGTCACAAAATTCCCCAAGGGTTGCACAGTGCAAGGGCCTCCTAAACAGTCAAAATTAGGGTTTTGAGTCTGATCAAGAAAAGGAAGTGTTCAAAGGCTCAATCAAGTCTCATATGCTTACAAACATGGTCAAGCATCCTCATATCAAGTTTCAAGGCATTCAGCTCAAAATTGCACAGTCAAAACCCTAGATTGCACTACAGTCAACTGTAGGGGCAAAATGGTCATTTGGCAGTCAAAAGTTCAAATTTTTGGTCAACATATCATTTTGAAGCCACAAACATCATTTGATCAATGCTTGATCATGATTCTCAAAATTTGGCTCAGAAATCATCAAAGATGCAAAAGTTACTATATTTGGACAGCTGAAAAAGTCAACTGAAATTGACCAGGGCATAACTTTCACATGGATTATCAGAAAAATTCCATCCAAAGCTCATTTTGAAGAGAAAGACATTTCCTACAACTCATCTTCATACTTCAAGTCCAAGAAATGCTCTCACAAAAAGTTATCAATTTCAACATTATAGGTCATTTTCAAAAGTCAACAAAAAGGGACTTTAAGTCAAAGGCCATAACTTGAGATTGGAAAATCAAAATGACATGGGACCAAAGGCATTGGTTAAAGGACTCAAAGACCTTTCCAAAATGTCCAAGAACATGAGAAAAGCTTAAAATTTGAGCAAGTTATGCATTGGAGAAGTTGGGAAATTTTTGTGAAATGGCAAAAGTCAACTATCCTTGAAACTTCAATTTTTGACAAAAGGGCCCACTTTCTTCCACTTGATTCAGCCTTGTCATGCCATACACGTGTCCCATGATTAATTTCAAGATCAAACATTGATTTTTCTATTTTATTTAATTTTTGATAATTTAATTCATTTTAAATCTTTAAAAATTCAAATAAAATTTAAAAGTCAATGGAATAGTGTCATTTGAATTTTGATAGCTTCCATAAATCATGTTCCAGCTCACAAACTCATGCTAGGGTTAAGTTATACACCAAGTCTTGGTTTTGCTTAAAAAAAGGGAAAGTTGGTTAATGGTGAAAAACCTAGGACTAGTTCTCTCATGGGCATGGATCAAGGCCAGCTAATGACCTAATTCTCTTCCCTCATAAGTGCTGAGTCAAACCCTAACCACAACACATTGAATGCTGCGCAGAAAGAGCTATTACAAACTTGAAAAATTGGCCATATAACTAAAATCTGAAATCAATGTTCTAGGGGGATTCGAGACATAAAAGTTTTTCCAATAGCTTCCTCAAGCCCTCCTGATCACATTGCAACCCCTAACATCAACTCAAACACAAAGAATTGGTAAAACGGATTCCAACTGAACCAAGAAAAATCCATGATCGTCTTTTGATTTTTAGGCATCTCCATTGAATTTTAATTGTACATTCATGTTCCTTGTCAAGTTTTGAAACTAACCATCATGTTTAATTAAGTTTTTGTGCTATATACGCGATGATACCATGCTCGAATCCTAGGGTTTACAGGTTTGCCAATTTGGGGTTTTTGAAACTAAGCAAAATTAGAACTCAAGACTATTGCCATTAGACTCAGCAAGTCCAGACGAAGAGACTCCAACCCTCGCGCTCAATTTATGAGCGTCGAGGGGCCAATCGCTATTTTCTGGAAAGTAGTCTTAGGCAACGTTTGCAAAACCGTTGCCTCATGTTTATGTTTTCAGAAAAAAGAAGAAGATGAACTCGTGGCAAGCATTGGTTGGGTCTTTTAAAATTACGCGCGTTTTTTCAGAATGACTAACCAATTTTCTTTTATATTGATTAATAGTTATTGTATATTAAAAGAAGTTGAAGTGGTTCAGTGGCGCAGGAAGTGGTTAGCAATGCTAGTGACCTGGGTTCGAGTCCCAGGTCTGTATCATATTTCATGTTATTTTTCCACGCTAATTCCCATGCAGGCACAACAGTGATGCCCACCATGTTCCCTCATTATCTATCCATCCACGTGCTTGGCAGATCAAATCAAGGGCAGGGATCTCAAGAACACTCTAAACCTTGGTCAACGTGTCAATAGGCCATCTGAAAAGTCAACGAATTTCAATGTCAATGGGCCAGCATTCTTGGATCAACACCTCCTAAATTGGGACTTCCACCCCCCCTGGTTTGCTTTTGCTATATTTTTTTTATTTTTTTATTGTTATTTTATTTTTGTTATTTGTTTAAAGTAATTATTATTTTTATAAAATACAAAAAAGGGTTTAAAAATCAGAAAAGACAAAATATAATAAATAATTTTTATTTTAATATTTTTCTTGTAAATAAATTAACATGTAATGAATTTAGTTTTAATTAGGATTTTTTGCAATTTTAATTCTTTTCATAATAAATATAAAAAAGGTAGAATTTAGGCTTAATTTTTATCCTTTTTAATTTTTCCTTTTATCATAATATTACTTATTTATTTATTTTCATAATTAAATTGTACATAAATCAACGTAGATTTAATTTAGGTTAAAACTTAACATTTTCACAATAAATTTAAAAGCCATTAGAATTAGGGTTTGCCTTTTAGCTTAATTTTTAATCAATTCTTTTTCTTTTAAATCTTAAAAAGCATAAAAATACCAAAAACATGTCTTTTAATTTTAATTTTAAATTCCTTATTAGTTTTAATTTTGCAAAAGGGTCCAACGCCCTCGTTCATAATTTATTTAATTCGTACATTTATTTTATGTCGTTTATTATAATTATGTATCTCTCCCAAAGCCATGTAAATAATTGCTCGCACTTTTTATTTCTTTTGCTTTATTTACTTTCCGTCAAATCGGGTCCGGTTTAATTTTGGCGATGTGGACCCGTGCCATTTGTAATAGTCTTAGATTTACTTTTCCCGCAACTTTTAACTGTTAACAAAAGCATGAAAGAATGTATGGACTTAAAATAAAATCAAGCGTAGAACATCACTTTAACATGACAAGACAAATACAAATGAAACTGACACACAAATTCGCACACACCACCCCTAGGGTACGCCTCACTGTTGCCTTGCCTTTCGAAAGGTGATCGCCGAGTAGAGGACGTCTTAGTAAGTCCTCATGATCCGGGAACCTGGCATGAGGGTAGCTTCTAAGGTGTCTTCCCATTACTCCGGTGATCACCATGTCCCTATAAACTCGAATTGACCCGAACACCTCCAACGGTGGTGCTACCTACCTCTCAATGGTGGGATGGCATTACTTTAAAGGACATTTACACAGACGAATTCCTTAGGATAGGTAGACAACTCATGGATACTTGCTCTCTTCCAAACAAACTGAAATCTTTTCACACCAACACTTTTCAAAAGCTTTCAAAGCAAATTTTTCAAACACTCTGACGTACGAGTCGAACTGAAATTTTTCAAAGAAACTTTTTAAAACCCACAATTGAAAAGCAAGCAAACATTTTTGAAAACACATTGAGCAAGTATCTAAGAGCCCATGGATAACCATGGATAGAAAGGGTGCTAACACCTTCCCTTTCTATAACCTACCTCCCGAACCGAGAGCAATCTCTATAAGGAATTTTTCTGTGCTTTTGTCCTTTCCATTTGGAGAAAATAAAAGACGGTGGCGACTCTTGCTTCCGCGACATTTGACGAACCAGCGTTAAACAGTCAGTTCCAGATCCACCGATCACAGAACTGGCGACTCTGCTGGGGAACCTTTATAAAGTGAGGTGTACCTTAGGGCTAGGTCATAACTGTGTTTTCAATTGTATTGCTTTGCTTGCTTTAAAATTGTGGGTTGCATCGGAGTTACATAGATCCTAACCCGGATCTGGGGGTACCTTGTTTAGGTAGCATAAGCCGTGAGGGACCTGTCCGGCGTAGACCGACACGGGTGAAGCAGTGGCTACGTTGGTGTGGCACCTTAGTCTGTACCGATATCCCTTGTGTCGCAACGAGGAGAATATGGGTCTTCTAAGGAGTCATTAAGCACCAACAACCTTAGAACCTTAATTGACACAACTTGGCCTTTAGAACAGTAGCAGTATGCTACGCCCATTGAGGCTAAACTCTCGTGATGGTTCTGGCCGCAAGAAAAGATTGCGATGCTGGAGTTATGACCGATGGAGGGTATTCAATGATATTGGGATCCTCTAAGAACCCGGTTACTTTGATTAGGACAGGTATGAACCAACAAACTGAAAGAGGGTAGTACCTAGACCTCATGCTGGCCTAAACTTTAGGGGCTTGCCTTGTGTGACTTGTGTGCCTTACCATGTTTGCCTTTGTATCTGTATGTGGTGTGTTGGATCATAACATCATAGCATCATGAGCATTGCATGCATCCTGCATAAGGACTGACTATTTCAAAGACAAGAGGGTTTCATCTTTGCTCTGTTTTGTAGGACATTATGATGCCTGTGCGAAGGAATACTATCCGGTTCAACTTTGTTCGTTCACCTGAGTTGCTTGATGAGTTGGTTAGTAGAATTCCAAACACCACTTCTTTCATTCAGAGGCATGGTTCCCTTCTCAATTTAGTCACTGCAAAGCGGGATCAACAGTTGATGAGTGTTCTGACCCAGTTCTATGACCCTCAGTACCAGTGCTTCACCTTTCAAGACTTCCAGCTGGTCCCTACCCTGGAAGAGTTCTCTGATTTACTTGGTATCCCTATCTTGGATCAGACTCCCTTTACTGGTTGGGAAAAGACCCTCAGGCTTGAGGACATTGCTGCAGCTCTTCCCTTGACCCATCAAGAGGTAGCAGACAACTGGGTGACTAGAAGCGGAGTTAAAGGTTTCTTGGCTAAGTTTCTAATTGGTAAAGCTAACAATTTCTGGAATGACCTGGACTTTAGGGCATATGAAGACATCTTGGCTCTCCTAATCTATGGGTTAGTCCTGTTTCCTAATCCTGACAACTTCATCAATGTCACTGCCATAAGGATCTTTATGTCTCAGAATCCAGTGCCCACTCTCTTGGGTGACGTCTTGCAACAACTTCATGCCCGTACTACCCGAAGACGAGGAACCCTATGGTGTTGTATCCCTTTGTTGGTAAGGTGGTTTATTTCGCACCTCCCTAAGTTCGTACTGAAGAACCAAGAAGGAAGAGGTTGGGCTCATAGGTTAATGTCTCTCACCGATAAAGACATCATTTGGACTTGCAGAGGTTTGGACGAGATAGCTATTATTGATCGATGCGGGGAATACCCTAATGTTCCTCTGATTGGTACTCAAGGAGGGATCTCTTACAATCCATGTCTAGCACTCCGTCAGTTTGGAAGAGCAAGAAGAGCAGGCCCCCATGAGATGTTAGTGCCTCACCTCAGTTTCGAGTTTCAGGTGGATAGTGACGAGCTACGTCGTAGGTTCATCAAGGCTTGGGACAAGGTTCATAAAGTTGACCCACAAGAGCTAGGGCCAAAGACTTCTTTACCTATGGAAGCCTACTACAAATGGGTTCGCATCCGTGCTCAGAAGTTAGGTATGCCGTATGAAGCTGTCAGACCCGTCATTCTTGAGTGTCCCGATAAAGATGGTGTTCATCCAACTGTCCTTTCTCCTCAGATACCTACTGATTATGAGACATTGAAGAGATCTTGGTCGCAACTGCAAGAAGAGCGGGATTCTTATCGGGAAAAGTTCAACGAGCAGGAATTAAAGATCCAGAAGCTGACCAAGCAGTTGGAAAATGAGAGAGCTCTGAATGCCTACATCCGTACTGAGAAGGGGAGACCATGGGATCAATGAGGAACTCTGAATGTGCCTTTACAGTTTTTATTTCCTTTCCAGTATTTCCTTTCATGTAACGCCTAAGGGCAACTTGTTGAATAATTTCAGTTGCAAAGTTGAATCTATTGAAGTGTGTTCTTTTTTGTTTACAAAGTTGATTCCCGATTGTCTTTGAAAACATAATTCATACGCATTTCATACATCATGTGCATAGCAGGTGTTCCCCTTTTCAGGTTGCTTACAGTTCTTCGCTATTTATTTCAGCATCATGAACCCTGAATCATCAACCGAGGCATCTATCAAGGCTCTTCAGGCGCAGAACGCCCAATTTCAGGCGCAGAACGCCCAATTTCAGGAGCTGATCAAGGGCTTGGCTCAGGGTCAACAAGAGTTGAAGACCATGCTTCTAAAGAAGACTAAGAAGAAGAGGAGGACTGTGCTATTTAACACTGGGCGCAGACTCGGGAACACCTTACAGATTGAGGCTGAAAGGACTACCCCATCTGTAGGGGAAGGTAGTCACCAAGAAAGGGAGGTCCCTACTCCTGTGGGCTCTGATACTGAAACAGACTTCAACGACGAACAGTACCCTCCTGCTGAAGACCGGTACAAGCAGCTGGAAGACAGATTAAAGGCTATGGAAGTTCAGCGGGTGCCTGGACTGGATTTCGGAGACTTGGGGTTATCTACTGGGGTGGTGATCCCACACAAGTTCAAGGCACCTGCCTTTGTGAAGTATGACGGGGCTTCCTGTCCCAAGATGCACCTCTGTTCTTATGTAAGGAAGATCCAGCCTTACACAGCAGACAAGAACCTTTGGATCCACTTCTTCCAGGAGAGTCTTTCAGGGACTCACCTCGAATGGTTCTATCAGCTGGATGGAATCAGCATTCGTAACTGGGAGGATCTGGCCACTGCTTTTTACAAGCAGTATCAATATAATTCCGACCTCGCTCCTACGCGTACCCAGCTCCAGGGTATATTGTTAGGGTCGGGTGAAGGTTTTAAGGAGTACGCCCAGAAATGGAGAGACCTGGCTGGCAGGGTGCAGCCACCACTGACGGACCGGGAGCTGGTAGATACGTTTTTGGGGACCCTATCTGGTCCATTTTTCAATCATCTCATTGGTAATTCCTCTGCTGGGTTTACTGATCTGATCCTGACTGGTGAAAGGATCGAGGCCGGTATAAAATCGGGGAAGATACAGAAGGTTGCCTCCTCCAGTACTGAAAAGAAACCCTTCAAAAAGGAGGCTAGTGTTGTATATAGCTCCCGGAGACCAGAGCGACCTGAACGCCACCAATCTGTCAGTGCGGTAATGATTGCCAAACCTGCTGCCGCTCCTCGGCCAACTAATGCTCAAAAGTTTGAAAGACCCCGGAGAGAGTTTACCCGGTTAAGCATGACCTTATCACAGACCCTGCCACAGTTGCTATCCACCAATTTAGTGACTGTCAGGGAGGCTCCAAAGTTTCCCAATACTGCATCCCCCAAGTTTAATCCAAATGCTCGCTGTGCTTACCACTCTGATAGCCCGGGGCATAGCACAGATGACTGTTGGGCCCTAAAGAATAAGGTTCAAGACCTCATTGATGCAAAGGAAATACAATTTGAGGCGCCCGAGAGGCCGAATGTTGTAACCGCTCCCATGCCCCAGCATGGAGTGAATGCTGTTGAGGAGGATTTGTATGTAGCTTCGGTGGATGATGTTGCTACTCCGCTGCTGACGGTCAAGAGGAACCTGTTGCTAGCCGGTTTATTTCCGGGATGTAGCGAAGGTTGCCCTCTATGTGTTGCTTCCCCTGCTGGTTGTTCTCTGCTGAAGTCAGGCGTCCAAAACCTGATAGATAGTAGAGAGATTTTGTTCAGAAAGACTGTTGTTCCTGCTGCTCCTGTTGAAGAAGTGTCGATCGTTACCATCTTCAACAACCCTTCCAAGGCTCCTTCAAAGAAGCCTGTCCAAATTTTTCCGGTTCACAAGATTGCTCCCATCACCATTACTGTTCCGGGGCCTGTCCCCTACAAATCTGATAAGGCTGTCCCATGGCACTATGGGGCGGATGTTTATGTTCTGGGGGTGAAACAAGAGTTCAACATTGATGCTGGTGTCTCCAACATCACTGGGCCTGCTAAGGTCACTCGTAGTGGAAGACTGTTCTCGCCAGACATTGCTCCTCCGGTAATTCATAGGCCTTTGGTCTTCACGCCTGCCAGGGTGCCTGTTTCTCCCCCTGACCAAGTATCCACCCCTGCTACCGAGTCATCTGATACTCGGGGCAAGGGGATTGCTGCTGATGTGCCTGCCAGGACGGAGGCACCAAAGACCATTGTTGAGGCTTCCAGGCAGGAAATGGAAGAAATCCTCAAGATAATAAAGAAAAGTGATTTCAACGTTGTAGAACAGCTGGGGCACACCCCCTCTAAAATCTCCATGTTGTCACTGCTGCTGTGTTCAGAGGCCCACGCCAAGGCTCTGATTGCTTTCTTAAAGACAGCCCACGTACCCCAAGAGACGTCTGCTGACCAGTTCACCGACTGTGTGGCCAACCTAACCGCTGATAATGGCCTGGGTTTCTCTGATGCCGATCTGACAGCAAAGGGGAAGAACCATAATGATGCCCTGCATGTCTCCATTGAATGCAGGGGCACTACTCTTGCTCATGTGCTGGTTGACACAGGTTCTTCATTAAACGTGCTGCCCAAGAAGGCTCTGGATAGGCTGGATTGTGAGGGTCTAGAGCTCAAACCAACTCACATTGTTGTCCGGGCCTTTGACGGGTCCAAAAGAATGGTACATGGTGAGGTGGACATCCCAATCAGGGTTGGGTCACAGGTATTTGATTCAAAATTCTATGTGATGGACATCCATCCGTCCTATTCTTGTTTGCTGGGTCGCCCGTGGATCCACAAGGCTGGAGCTGTGACCTCCACGTTGCATCAGAAGCTCAAGTACCCAGTCAGGGGGAAGATCGTAACAGTGCAAGGGGAAGAGGAGTACATGGTCAGCCACCTCAACTCCTTCAGATACGTAGAAATGGATGGGGAGTTCATTGAAACCCCCTTTCAACATTTTGAGGAAGTGCCACAAACCTTGGCAGCAGCAGAAGCAGTGGATGAAGAGGTTTCTCCTTTGAAGATGGCCTCCTTAAAGGACGCCCGGGCTGTGATCGAAAAAGGTGAATGTGCAAACTGGGGCAAGCTCCCTGATCTTACTCCTAAGACTAACAAGTTTGGGCTGGGTTTCACCACAGAAGCTCAGAAAGCAGTGCGCAAGGCGAGAATTGGAAGACCTCCTGTGCTCATCACCCACTCAGAAGTGAATGCTATTGGAGAGGAAGACAAAGTGGAAGAGTCAGAGTTCGATAGCTGGATCTACCCGACGACCGACGGTGGATTGACTAATTGGACTGCTAAAGACTTTACACCCATAACTTTTGTTCCCCAGTAATGAACTTCTTTGTTTTGGATTTGTAATAAACAATAATTTGAAACTATATGGCCCGGTGTCTTACCCGGGGCACCGTGGTTTTGTTTATGAGGGCTTTTGTTTGCCACTGTCATATATCATGAATAAAAGCATTGGACGTTTTTCACATTTCAAATTTTGCGCTCCTTTTCTTTCCTTTCTTTACATATTGCAAAACAGCTGTATTTACACACACACTCACTCATACAGGCTTCAATCCACTCTGGATCTCACTGGTAACGACTCTGCTACTGCCAGTTATGACTTCGAAAATCCGATCAACTTAGCCGAAGACGAAGGTGAAGATGATTGCGAGGTGCCTGGTGAACTTGCAAGACTGTTACAACAGGAAGAGAGGGCAATTCAACCCCATGAAGAGCCAGTGGAAATAATAAACTTTGGTACTGAAGAAGACAAGAAAGGGGTAAAGATTGGTGCCAACCTAGAGCTCAGCGTGAAGCAACGGTTGACTCAGATGCTGCATGACTATAAGGAGATCTTTGCCTGGTCCTACGAAGATATGCCCGGATTAGATACCGACATTGTGGTCCATCACTTACCAACTAAAGAAGATTGCCCTCCGGTTAAGCAAAAGGTCCGCCGTATGCGTCCAGAGATGTCTGAGAAGATTAAAGCTGAGGTTATGAAGCAGTTTGATGCCGGGTTTCTTGCAGTGACTTCTTACCCTCAGTGGGTTGCTAATGTGGTGCCGGTACCTAAGAAGGACGGCAAGGTCAGAATGTGTGTCGATTACAGGGATCTGAACAGGGCCAGCCCCAAGGATGACTTCCCTCTACCTCACATTGATGTCCTTGTTGATAATACAACTCAGCATAAAGTGTTCTCTTTTATGGATGGTTTTTCAGGCTACAATCAGATCAAGATGGCTCCTGAAGACATGGAAAAGACTACATTTGTTACTCAGTGGGGCACCTTCTGCTACAAAGTCATGCCTTTTGGACTAAAGAATGCTGGGGCAACCTACCAACGTGCCATGGTTGCTTTATTTCATGACATGATCCATCATGAGATAGAAGTGTATGTTGACGACATGATCGCTAGGTCCCAGACTGAGGAAGAACACCTTGATCATCTACAGAAACTGTTCGACCGTTTGAAACTGTACAAGCTGAGGTTGAACCCGAACAAGTGCACCTTCGGGGTAAGATCTGGAAAGTTGCTAGGCTTCGTGGTAAGTGACAAGGGAATTCAAGTGGACCCTGCTAAAGTCAAAGCCATTCAAGAGATGCCAGTTCCTAAGACAGAGAAGGAAGTCAGAGGCTTTCTAGGACGTCTGAATTACATTGCTCGGTTCATCTCACACCTAACTGCTACCTGTGAACCAATTTTCAAGCTGCTGAAGAAAGATCAGGTAGTACGTTGGAATGATGAATGTCAGACTGCTTTTGACAGAATCAAAGAATATCTCCAAGAACCACCCATCCTTATGCCACCAGTTGAAGGGAGACCTTTGATACTCTACCTGACAGTGCTTGATAATTCAATGGGGTGTGTACTGGGGCAGCATGACGAGTCTGGCCGAAAAGAGCATGCCATTTATTACCTTAGCAAAAAGTTTACCGACTGTGAGACCCGATACTCACTACTTGAGAAAACTTGCTGCGCTTTGGTATGGGCTGCTCGCCGGTTGAGACAGTATATGCTGACTCACACTACCTTGTTAATCTCAAAAATGGATCCTATAAAGTACATATTCGAAAAGCCTGCTCTGTCTGGGAGAATTGCAAGATGGCAGATGATCTTGACGGAATACGACATTCAGTACACGACCCAAAAAGCCATCAAGGGAAGTGTATTGGCAGACCACTTAGCACATCAAGCTGTGGATGACTACCAATCAATGAACTTCGAGTTTCCGGATGAAAGCATTATGATAGTAACTGACTGTGAAGTACCTGGACCGGATGAAGGACCCGAACCAGGATCCCGATGGTCTATGCATTTTGACGGAGCATCCAACGCTTTGGGAAATGGTATTGGCGCCATCATCATATCTCCACAAGGTACTCATACTCCACTCACTGCCCGGCTGTGTTTCAACTGTACCAACAACATGGCGGAGTATGAGGCGTGTATCATGGGTCTTAAAGTTGCGATCGACCTGAGGATCAAATTTCTGAGTGTCTTCGGAGATTCCGCTCTTGTGATCAATCGGATCAAAGGAGAGTGGGATACGAAACATCCAAACTTGATTCCTTACAGAGAATGTGTGTTGACCCTGATCCCCCACTTCACAGAGATAACATTTGAGCACTTTCCAAGAGAAGAGAATCAGTTGGCGGACGCGTTAGCTACAATGTCTTCAATGTTCAAGGTCAAATGGGATAATGAGGCTCCCCGGATCATCATCTGGAAACTGGACGAGCCGGCATACTGTTGTGATCTCGAAACTGAATTGGTGACTGAGAAGCCTTGGTACCACGAAGTGAAGAGATATCTGGAAACTCAGGAATACCCTGAAGGTGCATCTATCAACGATAAGAAATTCCTGAGAAGATTCGCAGCCAAATTCTTCCTTAGCAACAACATCTTGTACAAGTGAAACCATGATTCAACCTTACTGCGTTGTGTGGATAAAACTGAAGCAGAAAGAATCATGGAAGAGCTACATGAAGGGACCTTTGGTACACATTCCAGTGGACACACTATGGCTAAGAAAATCCTACGGGCAGGATACTATTGGTCCACAATGGAAGCTGACTGCTACCAACATTCCAGGACATGCCACAAGTGCCAGATTTATGCAGACAAGGTGCATGTTCCTCCGGTCCCCCTGAATGTGCTGACTGCGCCATGGCCGTTTGCAATGTGGGGCATAGACATGATTGGCGAGATTAAACCTACAGCATCTAATGGACATCGCTTCATCCTAGTGGCGATTGATTATTTTACGAAGTGGGTTGAGGCAGCATCCTATGCTACGGTAACCAAGACTGTTGTGGCACGGTTCATTCGGCACAACCTGATCTGTCGGTACGGTGTCCCTGAGCGGATTATTATAGATAACGGTACCAATCTGAACAACAAGATGATCGCTGAGCTCTGCGAACAGTTCAAGATACAGCACCACAACTCTTCTCCTTACAGACCGAAGATGAATGGGGCTGTAGAAGCAGCAAATAAGAACATCAAGAAAATCGTGCAGAAGATGACAGTGACTTATAAAGACTGGCACGAGATGTTACCGTTCGCTCTACATGGGTACCGTACCTCAGCTAGGACGTCAACCGGGGCAACCCCTTTCTCTTTGGTTTATGGTATGGAGGCAGTCTTGCCAATCGAAGTGCAAATACCTTCTCTCCGGATAATGAAGGATGCAAATCTGAACGAAGATGATTGGATCCAGACACGACTTGATCAGCTCAACCTTATTGATGAAAAGAGACTTGCTGCTATCTGTCATGGTCAGACGTATCAGAAACGGATGATCAGGGCATTTAACAAAAAGGTCAGACCACAAGAATATCAAGTCGGGGATCTGGTAATCAAGCGAATCATCCTTCCTCAGAGTGATCCAAGGGGCAAATGGACCCCTACGTACGAAGGGCCATTTGTGGTTAAGCATGTGTTCTCAGGAGGAGCAATGATATTAACCAATATGGATGGTGACGACCTTCCTCACCCCGCCAATGCAGACATAGTAAAAAAATATTACGCATGAAAAAAAAAAGACCCGCTAGGCTGACAGGCCTAGGCAAAAATTAGGGCTTCCTGTTGAACCAAAAGGGTCCGGGCAAAATGAAGGGATGAAAATGGAAAAAATCTGTACACCCGGCAAGTCGAAAACCTGAAAAGGCGGCTTGGGCAAAAATGGGTATCCCGGTGGACTGAAAACCCGAAAGGGCGGTCCAGGCAAAAATTAGGGATAAAAGCATAATACTATGTCTCATTGGATCACCTTGCATCCAGAATCCGGTATCTACATCAAGTTCAGACGGCATCGATCAGTCAGCTTCACCTTCAACCAAGGTCATCAAGTGATGAGACGCTCGGAGTTATAAAGGCAATAGCAGGGTTGAAACCCAGTGGATCATTCATCTTTCACACAGCTGTTTTATTTTCTTTTGTACAAAACTTGTATAAACTCTTTTGCTCGGCGACGTTTCTCTTACTAGGACGTCAGCCTCTTGTACACAAAACGCCTATTCACAGGCTATTCAAAATCAATACAAATATATTTTCAGTTAAAATGTGCCTTTTGTTTTTTCCTTTTCTGTTCTGTTTTGTGAAGAACGTCCAAGGTTCAATTTGTGATATATGCATTGACAATAATTTGTTAGCTCATAAATATTTGCATACGAAACAAAAAATTAATTACAGGGGACATTAGAAACCGGGGCAATAAGGAGTTGTTTAGGCAATCTAATTGTTCTATCCTCCAAAGTACCAAGATAGGTTCAGCTAAAGAACATAACCAGGCATCTTAAATTCCCCAGAGAGTGAGACAGCAAGCAGTATACTCTCCTCAAGCAAAACAGTTATCAACCTTAAGGAAGTTGGGTGTCCTCCAGCAGATCCCAACATTCCCCAGCAGCATATATTCTTAACAAGCATCCCCGGCAGTCTTGGTCTAAAGATTGTTCCCCGGCGGCATACATCAACATTCAAAGGAATCACTTCCCCAACACATCAAAACTCCCCAGGAGAGTCCAATTAGTTTCCCCAGGAAAGTTGGAATTCATATCTCCCCAAGCAGTAAGCTTATCCCCAGTAAATTCTGGAAGCTTATCCTTCGCAGAGCACGAACGCGTCGTCCGGCTTGGTTTAAAGAGTTATTTCCTTAACAGGATATAACTGGGTTATCCTCAGCCAAAAGCCACGGAAAGAGTGTCGTCGACAAAGTCTTCCTATCCCCAGCAAACTATTATCAACACTCAGTAAAGCATTTCTCTCCCCACAGAGTATTGCTTCCCAGCATGGTCGCTAGAGTATCTTTTCTCCCCGCAGAATCATCCATTTGCCAAGTTTATTCCGCAACGGAGTCCTCTTCTCCTACCGGTATTCTTGCAGTTATCATCCCCAGCGGAAGCAAAATCTATTCTTCGACATCAGCCCAGGATACAACTTCCCGGCACCCGTCAAGGATTCACTTTCCTAGACAAAAGCATACATAAGACATCACATACATCATTATAGCATGCATAGACGCATCATATCATACGAATCTCGTTTATATTGAGAACATCATTGCTTGATCCATGTCATGCATTGCATATGACTGACTTTTACCTTTCAGGAAAGAATCAGCTAAGTTCTCAATCACATTCCAAGACCTTGTCCGGTTCAGTTAAATCGACCCTAAGATTTTCCTGATGCTTATCCAGTCAAAGGCCTTCTCTGGTTCAGTCAGATCGACCCTAAGATCTCCCTGATGCTTATCCAGTTGAAGATATTTCAAGACCTTGTCCGGTTCAGTTAAATCGACCCTAAGATTTTCCTGATGCTTATCCAGTCAAAGGCCTTCTCTGGTTCAGTCAGATCGACCCTAAGATCTCCCTGATGCTTATCCAGTTGAGGATATTTCAAGACCTTGTCCGGTTCAGTTAAATCGACCCTAAGATTTTCCTGATGCTTATCCAGTCAAAGGCCTTCTCTGGTTCAGTCAGATCGACCCTAAGATCTCCCTGATGCTTATCCAGTTGAAGATATTTCAAGACCTTGTCCGGTTCAGTTAAATCGACCCTAAGATTTTCCTGATGCTTATCCAGTCAAAAGCCTTCTCTGGTTCAGTCAGATCGACCCTAAGATCTCCCTGATGCTTATCCAGTTGAAGATATTCCAAGACCTTGTCTGGTTCAGTTAAATCGACCCTAAGATTTTCCTGATGCTTATCCAGTCAGAGGCCTCTCTGGTTCAGTCAGATCGACCCTAAGATCTCCCTGATTCTTATCCCAGTAGAAGACATCCAAGATTTTTTCTCAACGAGCGTTGTTGAAGTTAAAGTCACCCAAGATTTTTCTCAACGAGCGCTGTTGAAATTAAAGTCGCCCAAGGTTCTCTTACCATTCATGCTAAGGTAGTAACCATCCCTGGTTCTTTCATCGCCGTTTGAAGCCCCAGACTCAGCTCCTGTAACCAGTCAGGACTCATCTATACCAGGCATCTAAAAATCAGCTCCTGCAACGTGTCAGGTACTCATTTTCTGTTTTGCAGGTATACAGGTTCTCGCCAAGGAATCTCTTACGCAATCAAACATCCAGATGGCATCTATAAGCCCATTCCACCATCACTGCCACTATGTGAGCGCAAATTTCTGGGCACTCTAGTGTCCAATCATCTTCTACCCTCGGATTACGAAAGGCACGTCCGCCAATCTGCATCCTCAGGTCTAAGAAGATTGAACAGGGGCAACTGTTGTACCCCAAAATTTGCCCTCCCATATTCTTCAAGAAATTGCCAAGCCAAGTCACAAAATTCCCCAAGGGTTGCACAGTGCAAGGGCCTCCTAAACAGTCAAAATTAGGGTTTTGAGTCTGATCAAGAAAAGGAAGTGTTCAAAGGCTCAATCAAGTCTCATATGCTTACAAACATGGTCAAGCATCCTCATATCAAGTTTCAAGGCATTCAGCTCAAAATTGCACAGTCAAAACTCTAGATTGCACTACAGTCAACTGTAGGGGCAAAATGGTCATTTGGCAGTCAAAAGTTCAAATTTTTGGTCAACATATCATTTTGAAGCCACAAACATCATTTGATCAATGCTTGATCATGATTCTCAAAATTTGGCTCAGAAATCATCAAAGATGCAAAAGTTACTATATTTGGACAGCTGAAAAAGTCAACTGAAATTGACCAGGGCATAACTTTCACATGGATTATCAGAAAAATTCCATCCAAAGCTCATTTTGAAGAGAAAGACATTTCCTACAACTCATCTTCATACTTCAAGTCCAAGAAATGCTCTCACAAAAAGTTATCAATTTCAACATTATAGGTCATTTTCAAAAGTCAACAAAAAGGGACTTTAAGTCAAAGGCCATAACTTGAGATTGGAAAATCAAAATGACATGGGACCAAAGGCATTGGTTAAAGGACTCAAAGACCTTTCCAAAATGTCCAAGAACATGAGAAAAGCTTAAAATTTGAGCAAGTTATGCATTGGAGAAGTTGGGAAATTTTTGTGAAATGGCAAAAGTCAACTATCCTTGAAACTTCAATTTTTGACAAAAGGGCCCACTTTCTTCCACTTGATTCAGCCTTGTCATGCCATACACGTGTCCCATGATTAATTTCAAGATCAAACATTGATTTTTCTATTTTATTTAATTTTTGATAATTTAATTCATTTTAAATCTTTAAAAATTCAAATAAAATTTAAAAGTCAATGGAATAGTGTCATTTGAATTTTGATAGCTTCCATAAATCATGTGCCAGCTCACAAACTCATGCTAGGGTTAAGTTATACACCAAGTCTTCGTTTTGCTTAAAAAAAGGGAAAGTTGGTTAATGGTGAAAAACCTAGGACTAGTTCTCTCATGGGCATGGATCAAGGCCAGCTAATGACCTAATTCTATTCCCTCATAAGTGCTGAGTCAAACCCTAACCACAACACACTGAATGCTGCGCAGAAAGAGCTATTACAAACTTGAAAAATTGGCCATATAACTAAAATCTGAAATCAATGTTCTAGGGGGATTCGAGACATAAAAGTTTTTCCAATAGCTTCCTCAAGCCCTCCTGATCACATTGCAACCCCTAACATCAACTCAAACACAAAGAATTGGTAAAACGGATTCCAACTGAACCAAGAAAAATCCATGATCGTCTTTTGATTTTTAGGCATCTCCATTGCATTTTAATTGTACATTCATGTTCCTTGTCAAGTTTTGAAACTAACCATCATGTTTAATTAAGTTTTTGTGCTATATACGCGATGATACCATGCTCGAATCCTAGGGTTTACAGGTTTGCCAATTTGGGGTTTTTGAAACTAAGCAAAATTAGAACTCAAGACTATTGCCATTAGACTCAGCAAGTCCAGACGAAGAGACTCCAACCCTCGCGCTCAATTTATGAGCGTCGAGGGGCCAATCGCTATTTTCTGGAAAGTAGTCTTAGGCAACGTTTGCAAAACCGTTGCCTCATGTTTATGTTTTCAGAAAAAAGAAGAAGATGAACTCGTGGCAAGCATTGGTTGGGTCTTTTAAAATTACGCGCGTTTTTTCAGAATGACTAACCAATTTTCTTTTATATTGATTAATAGTTATTGTATATTAAAAGAAGTTGAAGTGGTTCAGTGGCGCAGGAAGTGGTTAGCAATGCTAGTGACCTGGGTTCGAGTCCCAGGTCTGTATCATATTTCATGTTATTTTTCCACGCTAATTCCCATGCAGGCACAACAGTGATGCCCACCATGTTCCCTCATTATCTATCCATCCACGTGCTTGGCAGATCAAATCAAGGGCAGGGATCTCAAGAACACTCTAAACCTTGGTCAACGTGTCAATAGGCCATCTGAAAAGTCAACGAATTTCAATGTCAATGGGCCAGCATTCTTGGATCAACACCTCCTAAATTGGGACTTCCACCCCCCTGGTTTGCTTTTGCTATATTTTTTTTATTTTTTTATTGTTATTTTATTTTTGTTATTTGTTTAAAGTAATTATTATTTTTACAAAATACAAAAAAGGGTTTAAAAATCAGAAAAGACAAAATATAATAAATAATTTTTATTTTAATATTTTTCTTGTAAATAAATTAACATGTAATGAATTTAGTTTTAATTAGGATTTTTTGCAATTTTAATTCTTTTCATAATAAATATAAAAAAGGTAGAATTTAGGCTTAATTTTTATCCTTTTTAATTTTTCCTTTTATCATAATATTACTTATTTATTTATTTTCATAATTAAATTGTACATAAATCAACGTAGATTTAGTTTAGGTTAAAACTTAACATTTTCACAATAAATTTAAAAGCCATTAGAATTAGGGTTTGCCTTTTAGCTTAATTTTTAATCAATTCTTTTTCTTTTAAATCTTAAAAAGCATAAAAATACCAAAAACATGTCTTTTAATTTTAATTTTAAATTCCTTATTAGTTTTAATTTTGCAAAAGGGTCCAACGCCCTCGTTCATAATTTATTTAATTCGTACATTTATTTTATGTCGTTTATTATAATTATGTATCTCTCCCAAAGCCATGTAAATAATTGCTCGCACTTTTTATTTCTTTTGCTTTATTTACTTTCCGTCAAATCGGGTCCGGTTTAATTTTGGCGATGTGGACCCGCGCCATTTGTAATAGTCTTAGATTTACTTTTCCCGCAACTTTTAACTGTTAACAAAAGCATGAAAGAATGTATGGACTTAAAATAAAATCAAGCGTAGAACATCACTTTAACATGACAAGACAAATACAAATGAAACTGACACACAAATTCGCACACACCACCCCTAGGGTACGCCTCACTGTTGCCTTGCCTTTCGAAAGGTGATCGCCGAGTAGAGGACGTCTTAGTAAGTCCTCATGATCCGGGAACCTGGCATGAGGGTAGCTTCTAAGGTGTCTTCCCATTACTCCGGTGATCACCATGTCCCTATAAACTCGAATTGACCCGAACACCTCCAACGGTGGTGCTACCTACCTCTCAATGGTGGGATGGCATTACTTTAAAGGACATTTACACAGACGAATTCCTTAGGATAGGTAGACAACTCATGGATACTTGCTCTCTTCCAAACAAACTGAAATCTTTTCACACCAACACTTTTCAAAAGCTTTCAAAGCAAATTTTTCAAACACTCTGACGTACGAGTCGAACTGAAATTTTTCAAAGAAACTTTTTAAAACCCACAATTGAAAAGCAAGCAAACATTTTTGAAAACACATTGAGCAAGTATCTAAGAGCCCATGGATAACCATGGATAGAAAGGGTGCTAACACCTTCCCTTTCTATAACCTACCTCCCGAACCGAGAGCAATCTCTATAAGGAATTTTTCTGTGCTTTTGTCCTTTCCATTTGGAGAAAATAAAAGACGGTGGCGACTCTTGCTTCCGCGACATTTCGCGAACCAGCGTTAAACAGTCAGTTCTAGATCCACCGATCACATCACCCATAACATGTACAAAGATAAAATTAACTGAAATAACACACTCGCACATGTGCACTCTTAGGGTACACCTCACTTGGTTGCCTTCGAACGTGGTCATTGAGTATAGGAAGTTTTAGAGGTCGCCCTCTTGTCCAAATATCATAGTTGCCTCGAAACGGTTGCCTCAGAAAAATGATCTAAGACATTAGGGTTACCGCTAAGGCATTCTAACATTACTTTAGTGACCATATGTCCCTTAATCGAATTGACCCTAAAACTCCAACGACGGTGCTACCTACTCCTCAATAGTGGGCTAGCATTGTCTAAAGGATATTTGCACAGTTTAAATCCTTTTTCGAGTAGGTAGATGGTTCTTAAGTACTTGCTCCTTTTAAAACAAAACAAAACTTTTCGCACTTACACTCCTTTCAAAACAAAAACTTCTTTCAAACCTACAAACACAAAGAAAAGAAAATTTTGAAAACACTTTGAGCAAGTACCTAAGAGCCCGTGGATAACCACGGATAGAAGGGTGCTAAAACCTTCCCTTTCTATAATCTACCCCCCAGACCCGAGAAACATCTCGAAAAAGGAATTTTTCTGTGCTTTTTTCCTTTCCTTGTTGGATAAAATAAAAGACGGTGGCGACTCTTTCTTACCGCGACATTTTGCAAAAACAAACGCAAAACGCAAACCAGCATTCCAAAAACAGTCAGTTCTATTCCCACCGATCATACCTGTAATGGGTACCTGTTATGAAGTGCATGGGATGAAATGCGTATGATATGATTTCAAAGATAATCGAGAGATTCAAATTCGTAAACCAAAAAGGAAACACACTTTTATTAGGTAAACTTGAAATTCAAATTGTTCAACAGATGCCCTTAAGGCGTTACAAGAAAGGAAATACTGAAAAGTAAATAAAAACTAGAAAGGGAATAATCAAAGGACAATCAGTGCTCCCATGGTCGCTTCTTGTCAGTGCGGACATAGTCATTGAGGATCCGCTC
This sequence comes from Vicia faba, assembly GCA_948472305.1. Taxonomy (NCBI): domain Eukaryota; kingdom Viridiplantae; phylum Streptophyta; class Magnoliopsida; order Fabales; family Fabaceae; genus Vicia; species Vicia faba. Next base: position 764,401,415 of record OX451735.1, on the reverse strand, counting down.
GTTCTATAGTTGTCTTGTCAACTTCTGAATCTTCTGCTCTTGTTCGTTAAACTTCTCTCGGTAAGCATCCCGTTCTTCTCTCAGCTGCATCCAAGACCTTTTATGTGCCCTAATGTTAGTGGGCATATGAGAGTGGAGGATGGTTGGAAGAACCCCTTCTTCATCACCAACTTCAACAATGATAGGCTGGATGGCTTCATACGGCATACCCAGCTTTTGGGCATGGATACGGACCCATCTGAGATATGGCTCTATCGAAAGAGAAGCCTTTGGACCCAGCTCGTGTGGATCAGATCTGTGAACTCTATCCCAAGCCCTTATGAATATGCGGCGTTGCTCATTGCTATCTCCTTGAAAATCAAAGATGATACTAGGCATTAGCAATTCATGAGGACCTTCCCTCCTAGCATGCCCAAACTGACGTAAGGCCAAGCATGGATTATAAGAAATTCCTCCATGGGTTCCTATCAATGGAACATTGGGGTACTCCCCACAACGATCAATAATAGCCACCTCGTCCATACCCTTGATAGTCCAGATAATGTCATTATGAGAGAGAGACATAACCCTATAGGCCCAACCCATGCCTTCTTTGTTCTTCAGCACTGATTTGAGGAGGTGCGAAATAAACCACCTCACCAATAATGGAGCACAACACATCAAGGTTCCCCGCTTTCGAGCAGTACGGGCACAAAGCTGATGAAGAATGTCACCAAAGAGAGTGGGTACAGGATTACGAGAGATGAAGATTTTCACCGCATTCACATCAACAAAGGAGTCAGAATTAGGAAACAATACCAAGCCATATATCAAAAGAGACAGAATATCTTCGAATGCCTTGAAGTCTAGACTATCCCAGAAAAGATTAGCCTTACCAACCAAGAACTTAGTCAGAAAGCCCTTTGCTCCACTTCTAGTTTCCCAATTATCCATTACCTCAGCCTTTGTCAGATGAAGGGCTGAAGCAATCTCTTCCGGCCTAAGGATCTTCTCCCAATCTGTAAATGGGGTCTGCTCCAGAATAGAGATATCGAGCAGATCAGAGAACTCTTCTAAGGTGGGAACCAACTGATAGTCCTGAAAAGTAAAGCAATGGTACAGTGGATCATAGAACTGGACTAAGACTCTCATCATCTGTTCGTCCAATTTGGAGGTGACCAAACTAAGAAGATACCCATGTCTTCTAATGAAGGAGGTGGTATCTGGCATATTTTCAACCAAATCTTTAAGCAGAGTGGGAACCTGGACAAAATTGATTTGGATGGTGTTCCTACGCATGGGTGCCATGACCTACAAAACAGAACAAATATGAATCCCTCCTGTCTTTGAAATAGGTTAGCCCAATGCAAGATGTATGCAATGTTATGATGTCATGATGTCATGATAGAAAGCACTCCACAAGTATCCACAAATAGCAAACATGGTAAAGGAACACAAGTCACACAGAGAGCCCTTAGATTTCAGGCTGGCAAGGAGCTTAGGTACTACCCTCTTTCAGTTCAGTTGGTTCAAACCTGTCCTAAAAATAGTAACCGGGTTCTAGAGGATCTCAATATCATAAACTACCCTCAATCGGTCATAATTCCAGTTTAGCAACCTTTTCTTGCAACCGGAATCATCGCGAGAGTTTAGTCTCAATGAGTGTAGCATACTGCTACTGTTCTATGGTCAAGTTGGTCAATTTAAAGGTTATAAGGTCATTGGTGCTTAATGACCCCTTAGTAGACCCATATTCTCCTCGTTGCACCACAAGGGATATCGGTACATACTAAAGTGTCACACCAACGTAGCTACTACTTCAACCGTATCAGTCTACGCCGTACAGTTCCCTCACAGTTTATTGCTACTTACCTAAAGGGTATCCCCAGATCCGGGTTAGGATCTATAGTAACTCCGATACAAGCCCACAAATGTAAAGCATACAAAGCAAACAATTGAAAACACGGTGATCTAATCCTAAGGTACACCCCACTTATTAAGCGTCCCCAGCAGAGTCGCCAGTTCTGTGATACGGTGGGAGAGAACTGACTGTTTTTCGGAATGCTGGTTCGCGTTTTGCGTTTGTTTTTGCAAAATGTCGCGGTAAGCAAGAGTCGCCACCGTCTTTTATTTTATCCAACAAGGAAAGGCAAAAAGCACAGAAAAATTCCTTTTTCGAGATGTTTCTCGGGTCCGGGGGGTAGATTATAGAAAGGGAAGGTGTTAGCACCCTTTCTATTCGTGGTTATCCACGGGCTCTTAGATACTTGCTCAAAGTGTTTTCAAAAATTTGCTTTCTTTGTGTTTGTGGGTTTGAAAAGGGTCTTTGTTTGAAAAGGAGTGTAAGTGTGAAAATTTGTTTTGTTTTGAAAGAGCAAGTACTTAAGAACCATCTACCTACTCGAAAAAGGAATCAATCTATGCTAATGTCCTTTAGAGAATGCCATCCCACTATTGATGAGTAGGTAGCATCGTTGTTGGAGTTTAAGGGTCAATTCGATTAAGGGACATGCGGTCACTAAAGCAATGTTAGGATGCCTTAGCGATAACCCTAATGTCTTAGATCATTTTTCCGAGGCAACCGTTTCGAGGCAACTATGATCTTTGGACAAGAGGGCGACCTCTAAAACTTCCTATACTTAATGACCACGTTCGAAGGCAACCAAGCGAGGTGTACCCTAAGAGTGTGCATGTGCGAGTGTGTCATTTTCAGTTAATTTGTCTTTGTACATGTCAATGGTTATCTATGTTGATTTTAGGTTAAACATTCGATCTTGTCATGCATTCCCTATTACCAAACATCTAACAGTTTATAAGTTGCGGAAATTAAATTGCCGAAATTAAAACTAACTATTACAAGGCGTCGGGTATTTACATCGCCAAAAGCAACCCTTGAAATTAAAATGCGGAAAGTAAATAAAGCGATAAAAATATTTAAAGTCCTATTAAACTATTACATTCCAGGAAACAGATACAATTTTGGATAAAAGGGAACGCGTGCGGGAAATTAAATCGGGCGCAAGATTTAGGGTTTTGACCCTTTTAATTAAAGAAAAGATTTTTGGTTTGTTTTTGAATTAAAAAGAAATTAAATTGGATTAGTTATTAAATTAATAAACTAATTAATTAATGAATGAAAACAATATTTTTTGGATTTTTTGGTATTTAAAGAAATAAAATAAATTTGATCAAAATTAATAAAACCTAATTGTCTAAGTTAATTTTAATTATTGCAAAAGATATTAAAGTTATTTCCTGATTAAACTAAATTAATTAAATTAATATTTATTAACAAAAATAAATTACTGGAATTTAATTTAAATAAGAAAATATTTTTTTGGTTTTTAATTTATGAAGAAAAAAGTTTGATTGGTTAGTGATTAAATAATAAAACAATAATAATAATTAATTAAAAGAAATAATAAAAATAAAATAGAAAGAATTAGGGTTTGGGCCTGATTAGGGGGGCTTGCTTAGCAATTTCCAAGGCCCAATTGAATTGTCCTGTATTGACTTTCTGATTCTAGTGTGGCACTTTGACTAGGGCATATGGTGGACATCACATCTAGACCACCAGATCTGGCCTGGGGCCATCTGGAGCTTTGAGATTTGAGGGAGTATGATGCATCACATGCTTGGGTTCACACTGAATAGCCTGTAGAAAAATAACAAATGCATGGGGGACCTGGGATTCGAACCCAGGTCCTATTGGATTTTGAACGCACGCCTTTGCCACTGCACCACTATGTCTCAATTGTTAGTTAAATGGACAATGAATATTATAAGGGAAATCACATTAATATGCCAGAAAATAAAAAACACGCGCCAAGTATTTGAATGGGCCAACCAGGGAGAGACGCGTCATCGTCTTCTTCCTTCAACCCTGTAAATTTACCTGCGGATTTATATCCGCGACTATATTCGTATGTCCATCCTAAAATCTATTCTAAGCCATGGAAATTCTTCCCAAGACCATGGTCATACTCGTCTCTCTCCCCTAGTTACATCCATGTCCATCAATGGCTCCAATTTTTCCTGTAGAAGAAATGCCCAAAAACACAACTACAAAACCCTAGGTTCGGTTACAGGGCTACAACTTATATAAATGTAATCAAACAATGCCAAAACTTCAGAAATTGAATAAGCATCATGAATATACCAAAGGTTTGCCAAGAAAATGCAAGAACATGGAGTTACGATTTGGAATGCAGGGCGGTAAAATGTGAGGCTTACAATGCGTTTGAGAGCATGTGAGAGATTGCTTTTGATTGCAGGAGGTTCAGTGATCGTCCAACAATGGATTGGTGTTGAGATTTGCCCTTGAAAACGCCTCCAAGCTTGATTTCAGTTTTGCACTTTTTTGTCAATTTTTCAAGTTTAGTTCTTGATGATTTTGCAGCCTCTAGGTCTTGATCTCGTGTGCTTTGGCTTGTATATGTAATAAGCAATGCATTAGGTCAACAAATGTGGGTTGAATCCTTCCAAATTAATGCCTTGAGATTGGATTTGATCCTCCATTGAAAACTTGCTTAATTTGCCAAAAATCCAATCTTTTTGCACATGGAAAGGTTGATACGAATTTGATACACTTGATGATGATGATTCAATCCTGAAATAGCCAAAAAGAGATCAAATAATCAATGTTTGGATTTTATTTGATTTAAATTGATTTAAAATGAAATAATTCATTAAAAAATCAAATTAAATAGTAAAATTGATAAATGGTCACAAGGCTGAAGCTAGGAAACATGTGTAGTGTGACAAGATCAAATCAAGTGGAAATAAATGGGCCCATTTGACAAAATTTGAAGTTTTGGGGATAGTTGACTTTTGGCAATTTTGAAAACATTCCCAACTTCAACAATGCATAACTTCTTAAATTTTTAACTTTTGGAAGTGTTATTGAACTTTTTAGAAAGCTTGAGATGTCCTTTAACCAACCATTTTGGTCTCATATCATTTTGTTGACTTTCAAAAATGACCTATAATGTCCAAATTTGTAACTTCTTGTGAGTGCATTTCTTGATCTTGGGGTGTGAAGATGGATTGTAGGAAATTTCATCCTCTTCAAAATGAGCTTTGTATGGGTCATTTATCATAAAGTATGAGAAAGTTATTCTTGGTTAAAGTTGAGTTGACTTTTCCTACAAAACCCTAATTTAGCAACTTTTGAGTCTTGATGAATTTTGAGCAACCTTGATGAATCATGATCAACCCTTGATCAAATGATGAAATATACTTCAAAATGAGAATGTTGACAAAAAATCCTTAAGTTTGACTGTATTTGGGTCACAGTTGACTTTTGTCCTAGCATAGTCGATTTTGGGCCCTTTGAGCAATTGACTGAGCAAACTTCCTCTGTAAGGCTTGAAATTTGACATGGATGAACTTGAGAGCATATTAGGAAAATTGGGAGAACTTGAGGTCATTTGGACTCAAGGATCTTGATGCAACACAAAACCCTAATTTGGGGTTGACTGCCTTGGGAGATAGTTTGACTGTCCAACTCTTGAGCAATCTTGAGCCACTTAGGGATTTTTCTTGCAATGTTTTGAGAAATATGGGAGGGAAAATTTTGGGGTGCAACACTATATTTATTAGAGGAAAGATTGAATAAGTGGGGATCAACAAAGTGATGATATACGGGGGTGTTGTTGTCAACCTAATACCTTAGTTCTTGCTGAAGAGGATAAGTATGTATGATACAGATATAAAACCCCATAATATGGTATTATATAACTAAAAAGGAAATATTAGTCATACTCTCGGTGTAGTTCAATTTTATCTCACTGTAGGAACTATTACAAGACCAACTATGTTCATGGTCATAGTGGCCAAGACAAATTACAACTTAATCTTGGGTCGTGAGTGGATTCATGGAATAGGCGCAGTTCCCTCCTCAATGCACCAGCATGTGGAAATTTGGAGAGAAGATGGAATTATAGAAAACATCGAAGCTAACCAAAGCTATTATATGGCAGAGGTGAATCATGTTGATCGAAGAAATTTTGATGGAAATCTGGCCAACATAGGGCCTTGCAGTGCTGCAAATGGAGCATATGCACCAAACAACAATGTTATGTATTTTCTGACCCTACATCCAAGGCATGGATTTTGTTGGGATAGGGAGACTGTGGGGAAATAAGATGATGCACCTGGACTCCCAGGAATACGGTGTACAGGCTGGGATGACGAAGATAGTGATCATGTCTGAGTCCTCCTTCTTCAAAAAGATTTCGGCCTATTTGGCTGAAAATAAATTAAAATCGGCTTTGGAAGCCAAAGTAAAGATTATGGCTATGGAGGCCAATGAAGAAGCAAATCATACAAAAGGACCTGGGGTGTTCTTCAAACCAAAACCCCCCGACAAAGAGAAATCCGTCGAAGAAAAATACCAAAGGCTGTACGCTATATACGATGATAGGCCTTTGGGATTCGAGAAGGATCAAGTGGCATCGAACGCGAAGATACTAGCACAGGACCCTCTTGAAGAAGTGGATCTAGGAGATGGGACTGTAAAAAGACCCACGTATGTTAGTTCGAAGCTTAGTCCAAGAGTAAAAGCAGAAGTGATCCAATTGCTTAAGGAGTACAAAGATTGTTTTTCCTGGGACTATGATGAAATGTCTGGTTTGAACAGGGACATGGTCGAATTGAAGCTTCCCATAAAGGATGGCAAGATGCCCATCAAGCAGACGCCAAGAAGATTCGCACCAGAGATTCTCTCGAAGATAAAGGAAGAAGTCGAAAGACTTCCGTGCTGCAAGTTCATCCGGACCACAAGGTATGTTGAATGGATTACAAATATAGTACCAGTAATTAAGAAAAATGGATCTCTTAGAGTATGCATAGACTTTTGTGATTTAAATTTTGCAACTCCTAAAGATGAATATCCAATGTCTGTGGCTGAAATGTTAGTAGATTATGCTGCTGGTTTCGAATATCTTAGTATGCTTGATGGATATTCGGGATACAATCATATTTTTATTGCAGAAGAGGATGTGCCAAAGACAACATTTCGATGCCCCGGGGCAATAGGCACCTACGAATGAGTGGTTATGCCATTTGGTTTAAAAAATGTTGGGGCAACTTATCAAAGAGCAATGAACTCTATATTCCATGATTTCATTGAGACTTTCATGCAGGTCTATATTGATGATATAGTAGTAAAATATATATCTGGATCTAGTCATTTGGATCACCTTCGTCGGTCATTTGAAAGAATGAGAAAACATGGCCTGGAAATGAATACCCTTAAATGTGCATTCTTTGTGCATGCTGGTGACTTTCTTGGCTTTGTGGTCCATAAGAAAGGCATAGAAATCAACCAAAACAAAACTAAGGCAATAATGGAAGCGAAAGCGCCATCGACGAAGAAAGAGTTGCAATCGCTGTTGGGAAAGATAAACTTCTTGCGAAGATTTATATCAAACCTAAGTGGTCGAACTTAAGCCTTCTCTCCACTCTTGTGGCTGAAGCAAGGAGACTTTGCATGGAATGCAGAATATCAAGAGGCATTTGAGAAAATCAAACAGTACTTGGTGCATCCACCTATTCTGTCGCGTCCTCGAAGAGACAAGTGCATGAGGTTATATATGTCTGCGTCAGACAAAACTATAGGGAGCATGCTGGCTCATGAAGATGAAAATGACATCGAAAGGGCCATTTACTACTTAAGTAGAGTACTGAATGATGCAGAGACTAGATATAATACAATATAAAATCTATGTCATTGCTTGTACTTCTCATGTACCAAATTGAAATATTATATAAAACCAGTCGATGTTTACGTTTCTTCACATTTTGATGTTATTAAGCATATGTTGTTTAAACCAATTTTACATAGTTGAATTAGTAAATGGGCATTGGCTCTAATAGTGTACTCTTTGATTTTCATGCATTTAAAAGCAATGAAGGGGAGAGTAGTCTCTGATTTCATTGTTGACCATGCATTGGTCGAAGCATCCTCGAATCTTGTGGAGTTAAAACCTTGGAAGTTGTTCTTTCATGGTTGTACACATAAGGAAGGAAGTGGAATTGGAATTCTGAGTATTTCTCCAGATAAAATTCCAACAAAGCTTAAGTACAAAATAGAAGGACCCCCTTGTTCAAACAATGAGGCAGAATATGAAGCAGTGATAGTATGACTTGAAGCTTTATTGGAATTAGGGGCAACTAGAGTCGAAATAATGGGTGACTTTAAATTAGTAATCAAACAAATTACTAAAGAGTACAAGTGTATAACAGAAAACTTGATATTTTACTTCTTGATAGCAAACAGGTTGCTTCGAAATTTTGAGTATGTATATATCAAGCACATCCCCAGGTTGAAGAATCAAGAAGCAAATGATTTGGCGGAGATCGCTTCAGGATATAAAGTATCAAAAGAAAGATTGGAAGATTTGATCGAAGTACGTGGCAAGGTACTAAATACTAAACTTTCTCCAGCAGATTTAAAACATTCAAATCTAGGTTATGAAAACGAAGTACATTTCGAAATATTAGCAATAGATAGCTTAGCAGATACAAATTGGAGAAGTCCAATAATAAATTATTTATAAGATCCAACAGAAAATACTGAAAGAAAGGTAAAATATTATGCCTTAAGTTATGTGCTAATAGGAAACAAATTGTTTAAGAAAACTCCAGGAGTCTTGTTGAAATGCTTAGGAGAAAGTGAAGATTATTTAGCACTAGCAAACGTGCATAATGGGGACATGTGGAGCACATCAAGCATGTCACAATATTAAGTGGATTTTGTTTCGATATGACATGTATTGACCTACAATTTTAAAATATTGTATAGATTTTTCCAAAGGATGCCAAGAGTGCCAGATTCATGCAGGAATTCAGCACGCTCCTGCAAGTGAACTACATTTAATTGTCAAGCCATGGCCCTTTCGTGGGAATAGATTATTTCACAAAATGGATAGAAGCAATACCTTTGGTGAATGTTGATCAAGAAAGCATCATCGAATTCAACCAGAGGCATATTGTTTATAGATTTGGAATCCTAGAAACCATTACAACAAATCAAGGATTAGTATTTACTGGTCGAAAGATGCAAGAGTTTGCTAAAGATATGGGTTTCAAATTACTAACATCTACGCCTTATTATGCATAAGCAAATGGACAAGTCGAAGCAGCTAATAAGGTAATCATTGGGCTAATCAAGAGACACGTGGGCAGAAAGCCAAAGAATTGGCATAAAACCTTAGATCAAGTCTTATGGGCTTGTCGAGCATCCCCTAAAGAGGAAACGGACACAACTCCATTTTGTCTAACATTTGGACATGATGCAGTTTTTCTAGTGGAGATTTACTTACAGTCAGAATCCAAAGGCAAAACGAAATTCCCACAGATCTCTATTGGGAGATGATGATGAACGAATTGGTGGATTTGGATGAAGAAAGGTTACATGCTTTGGAATTTCTAAGAAGACAAAAGGAAAGAGTAGCTAGAGCATATAATAAGAGAGTTAATGGCAAAGTCTTCTCAAATGATGATTTAGTTTGGAAGGTGATTTTTCCAATGGATGGAAATAATAAATTATTAGGAAAATGGTCCCCACATTGGGAAGGAACCTTTTGAATCATTCAAACATTCACTAACAATGCCTACAAAATCAAAGAACTAGCAGAAGATCGAAGAGTATTGAAAATTAACGATAAGTATTTGAAAAATTATGACAGAATAGTAACGTAGTAAAATAACGAAGCCAACATAATATAAAATAAAAGGGCGCCAAAATGGCTCTGTCAAAGTATTACAAAAGGGATTTATAAAAGAGCTAATACAAAATGGAGAAAAACATTCAAATACAAATTTCAGAGAGGTAAATTATCCTTCATCTTATCATACTTTACCTTCAAGAATCCTAGCCCGCAGTCAATCGAAGCTTGATTGTGCGAAGAGCAGTGATCTCATCTTCTAAGCCTCTAGCTTCATCAATGAATTGAAAACTTTGAGTCAGCTCTTTGTTGTCCTCGTTGTTGTTCATGGCTTCGAGAACTTTCTAACGGTCCTCTGCTTGAGAAATTTGTTTCTGCAACTCTTCGATTTGTTGCTTCCAGAGCATGATGGATTTAGCATTCTTATCATGTTCCTCTTGGGAAAGCTTGAGAGTTTCATTATGTTTTTAAGCTTTCTCTGATAATTTGAAGGCCTTGGACCACTTAGTCTCTTGAAGGGTTTGTTTTTCTGTGATCTTCGAACCAACTTTCCTATCCTTGAGAAAATCTGCTTCCAGATTATTGATAAGGATGGTCATGTCGATCAAAAACTCAGTTGTTGTAGAGGGGAAATTAACCAGATCAATCATGTTAATGAGATTCCTCAAAGAGACACCAGTGGTAGCATTCGCCTTCACAAGTGAGAACAAGTGGCCCCTAAATACTTTTTCCTTAATCTTTTGGAGAAGTGCTTCATTCGTTTCACCAGACGAAGTGCCACTTGAAGTAGTGGTTGGACTGGGGAAAATACTTTGTGCAAGCGACTCTTTTCGATCTTTGAAAAGTTTGATGTAATATAGAGGCTTAGTCTTTTTAAGAAGCTCCATTTCTTCGAGTGAAGGAAGTGTATCTTCAGTAACCATAGGAATGGACATTTGAGCCTGGGCCACTTCAGGATTGTCAATTTGATGTGGATTTTGTTGGGGTTAATCATAGTTGTCATCATTTCCTTGCATTGTTGTATCATCTTTTGGGGGATCCTCCTTCTCAGCAAAAGTTTCATTGGTTTCACTCGTCGAATCCTCATCTTCATCAGAAACCCCTCTATTTTCTTTTGGGGGAAGAATCGGTAGAATGATTTTCTTTTGAGCTTGCGTTATTAGGTTCTTCTTGGACAACAGTGTCTTCCTGATCATCGTCAAACTCCTTTGTCTTTGAATTTTGGGAGGAATGAGGTGAAGTTGGGACTTGCTGAAGATCTTGCATGTGAGTGTCAGTAGTGGAACCCTTATTGGAATACTTTGCTGAGGAAGGATGGATTGATGGAGTGCAGCTACTATGAAGTACTTCATAGTGAATTGGAGATTCAGTAACTTAAAGTTGTTGATCCTGTGAATTGAAGTGTTAGTCACCAATGAGGAGATTTAAAGAAAATTTAAGGCTTCCTTTAGTGGAAGATTATTTCCTTTTCACCCTCTGCCCCATGGCTCGAATTGTAACTTTCGATTTGCTCTAAGATATGGACCACATTCAAGGCTAAACTTTATTTCTTTTTCTTTGGTATGGGGGAAGGTTTTCGAATGTACAAGTTCCCTGTGAAGGAGAACTTGCACTAGAAGGCTTCGACTTCTTTTTCTTCTTAAGCTCCTTTGTAGTGTCTTTGGAAGGCGTTGCATCAGCCTTTTATGTAGTAGTGGTCGAATCATCATCGGTATGTTTTCTTTTCTTGGGGGTGAGAGGTGGCTTCCCGCTATCCTGCAACAAAGTAAAATGTAAACAAGTAAGTTACATAATTCGAAAGATAAAACAGGTAAAAAAGTAACAGAATTTACCTTGTTTACTTTGAGTGTTTCTTTAGCTTCCTTAGAGGCATTGGTTGTCGAAGGTTGAGGTTGTGGGGTTGCTTTCGCAGACCCAGTAGATGTGGTAGGCTTCACCATCTTGGTGTGCTTTCTTTCGATAGATGCAAAGTAAATGTATGGTTAGAATCATTTAGAGAAGAGAGAAATTTATTCGGAGTAGCCATGGAGTCCTTGGTTTCCACACCTTCACTTTCTAGAGTGTCCATTCTGACATGTTTTAAATCCAAGTGAAGGAAGCCTTTGAAACTGTACAAAGTGTGCTTGGTCGCAACCACTCATTTTTCTAGTTTTAGAGCATCTTGTTTCATGACTTTGAAATCCCCCTTCACGCTTAACCCGTTAGGATAAGGTGGATACCAAGCCAAATTGAAGTCAGCTGTAGGAAATCTGGGGAATTTTGGAGGATCTAATTGAAAAGCCAAGTCATACCGATCCTCAGGTTTGACACACGAAGGTATTTTCAAACGTGGGAGTTTTTATGTAAACTTTTCCTTTAAAATCAAAGAAGCGTCTCGAATGGTTTGACCAAGATCAATAGGCTTGTAGACAATTTCAAAGTACTTTTGGAATGCTTGGATCTCCTTGATGTGTTGATGCATACCTTTTTTCGTCTTGTCCTGCGCAGAGGCAAAAGCTTTGGTTATATGATTATTGAAGTCAGTGACACCAAACATATTGGAGACATAATGTTCTTGCCACCAACTTTCAAAGTCTTGAGTACAGAAAGTCAAAAGTTTGAATGGGACAAGATTGATGTGGAGGAAACTTGTGAACTTGCTTATAATTTTCTTCGCTTCGATAGTTGTGAAATTCATTCCTCTATGACAAATGTCACTTTTGTGGTGGTACAATGGTTCAGGAAGGATTCGGAAAAGTCCAAATTGTCTTGCGACAAAATTGGGTTGGTAAGTAAGTAAAATATTCTGAGTTTTCTTGAGCATAATTCTGGTAACAAGAAGTCTAGGGATCATAAAAGCTTCCTAAATCTGGAGGGATTATGTTTGCTGTTCAGTCGAAAGGCCAGTGAGAGGTCTTGTTAACCATTATGGGTCGTGGGTTCTTTTAGAAAATGGTGCCATTAAAGGGGTAAATTTGTACCTATTCGCAAACATCATCAGGTGCCTAGTGAATCACTCTTGCAAGTTTTTCCCTCCATCATCCGGGGTTAAACGAACTAGTATAGTCCATTCGACAGTCCTGTTCTGGATTTCAGAGTCATATTCATCAATTGGGTTTGTATTCAAAAGGGAAGGTTCGAAGGTGGCATTAAGCCACAACTGAAGTAGCCAATACGGGCCAGCCAGTAAAATGTTGGTTTTTGGTTCAAAGTTTTTTAATCTTGTTGAAGCTTCCCCAAGGCTCTCATACAGTCCAGCAAGAATTAGTTCGCTCAAGCAAACATCTCGACCAACATGGAGTTGGTTGGCGAGGGTCAAAAATCTTCTGGAAACTTGTAGAGATTTACAGTAGAAGACACATTGAGAAAGCCATAAACCAAGAAAATATATATGTTCCTGATCACTAACTTCGTCTGTCAATCCCAAGTAGTGATCAATGTAATTGTTGTAAGTGGGAGAAGCATTGCTGAAGTCGATGGAGTCATTAGCGTCCAAGGTAGGATCTAAAGTCTCTCCCGTGGGTCGAAGGCCCGTGATTGCAGTAACATCGAAGAGTGCTGGAGTTAACATTCCGTAGGGTAGGTGAAAGGTGTTATAATTACTATCCCAGAAGTACAGGGAAGCTGTTAGCATTAGCTGACAGTATTCAGGGCCAAACTTCGACAGATGAATCAAGTCGAAGATTCCCAGGTTTTTCCATGTTTTCGATTTCGCTTTCTCTATCCTAGATAACCATCCAAGGTACTTCTTGTCCTCTTTCGATGGACCTGATCTAAAAGGTCTCAACTTCTGTGACGAAGTCTAGCTTAAAGGAAGGTTCATTTTTTTCTTTACCCTCTTGAGGAGTATTTTCCTGAGGAATTGTTTCGTCTTCTACCGTAGTGTTTTCAGCAAATTTCTTACTAACCCTAGGTTTACTAGCTATGGGTCTAGTCAAGTGGTAAGTAGGAAAAAATATATTGAGTTTTGATATATCTGATACATTGATTATAGGACCCATATATCCTAACGTATCAGAAGCAAGAGTGAAGGGAATCATTACCTGAGAAGCGTAGATGGAAATTTATTCATTCCTCAGAGATGGTGTGGGAACAAATTCTTGATTTCCAATCATGATGGGTGTTGCTACTTTGAGTAAAGGGTTGGAAGCAACATCGTCTTTGTTTTGATTACTCTTTCCAAACTTGATTTCTTCTGGGACGCCATTGATTGTGTTTTTGAAGAAGAAGAAGTTGTAGAAAAGTTTGTTGAGGTTTGGAAGAAGAAGGGAGAACTTTTGATTTGAAAAAGTGCAGAAAAGAAAAAATATGAATGGTATTAATTTATATGAAGGGAGATTGAATCGTTTTTGATGGGAAAAGGGAAGTTGAACTATTTTAGTGGGACACATGTAAGGTGATCCTTTGCTTGATGAATATTTTTTGTAAGTTCCAAAGTTAAGACTATTCATCATAGCTAATGATGAGATTTATAGATACCCATACTGCGATTAGACGTTTGAGAATCAAAAGTCATTATGATAATGACGTCATAATAGTTGAAGCGGTTGATGAGTTGTTCAAAAGGTCGAAATTTGAAGAGATTACAAAAAAATATGCATTTCTGGTTTCGAAATGAATATTTCTTGGGGACAATTTGTTAGCTGGAAATTTCGACTAAGGAAAAATTGAGCTGAGTCAATAATCTGAAGATACTTAGAGAATTTTTTGGATATTTTGTTTGTTAAAAGCCATGAAGATTCGAATTCGAATTTCATTAAGAGATTGATGGATAGTTTATAATTCGAATTGTGAAATAAAGTTATTATGCGAAACATGGTTTAAGACTTTATATTTCGACCGTTATCAGATTTTGGCGCTCAAGACGGATAGCGAAGGGTTTAAATTCGAATATTCATTCTTTTCCAGAAGGACACATGGAATCTCCTAGATTGTCGAAGACATGCCAGCGGAAACGTGATAATAGTTTGTTAGAAGACCGTTAGGGTCGAAGTTCTATAAATTGTAGCTTTTGTGTTTCAATTTGTTGTATTCACATCTTTGTACAAAATACTCAAAATACTCAAAGTAGCAGTGTTCGAGAAAAGAGTTAACAAGAATGTAAGTATGATGCACCATATTTTTTATTCGATGTCCTTTACATTCAATGAAGTTTCTTTACGTTATTTAAGTTCTTTACAATTTCCAGTCTAGACTAGTTTATATTTCATTACTTTTATAAAGAAGTTTCACTTCGGCATACGAAGTGATTCCTTTTGTTTAAAGAGATTATCATCAAAACATGCTTTATAGATATTTGAACACAATAGTCCTGAGATCAATATGATCTATCTCGTGAGTAACTGAATCTGTTAAAGGATTTAGAGGATCAACGGTTGTTTACCAAATTCAAGGGTAAACAGTCGCCTCCAGGATAAAACATCTCAGTTCTATACTGTACGATTACTACTTGTATGGTAGATAATGTGTCTAGAAATACACCTTCTGACGGTACATGACCATTCAAATATGGTATCAATACCAATCGTAGTATCTGGTACAAAGACTAGTCGAAATAATTTTTCAAACCAAGAGAAATTCAAATAATTGT
The DNA here is from genome assembly GCA_948472305.1 of Vicia faba. NCBI lineage: Eukaryota > Viridiplantae > Streptophyta > Magnoliopsida > Fabales > Fabaceae > Vicia > Vicia faba. The sequence continues at coordinate 764,386,196 of OX451735.1, read as the reverse complement.
CCAAAGAGAATTTAATAATGGTCATTTGACCACTCATAATAATTTCTCCAACAAAGAGAAATTCAAATAATTCTCAAAAGAGAATCCAAAAAATTAATACTTGAAAATATCTCAACTCAAATGAGGAGAAATTAACATAATTCTCTAAAGAGAATTCAAGAAAATACTCAGAAAATTCAACGAGTAGGAAGAAAAGGGAAGAAGATGGCGCTTCGACAATTCGAGAGACGTAGAGTTATGAGAGTGAGGAAGGAAAAACTAATAGAATAGGTTTTGGTGTAATTTGGAATGAAACACGTGTACTTCTTATATAGTGAAGTAAGCTAGTTAATATTTCTCACATGAGCAATGTGGGACTAAATGGTTTTTTAACCAAAAAGATATTCTAACAATGTGGGAATTGAGAAATTTTTAAATTCAACATATTAGAATATGGACATGTTCCAACAATCCCTCACTTGAATTTAAAAAAATTGATTTTAGAAGTAACGTCAAACATTTCTAAGATTGTGCATAAACAAAGGTGTCTACGACTTGAACCTTTGCATAGGAAGTAGGATTCCAATTCAACAAGAGTGACACAAATGTCTTGAACTCTATCTCAGACATCAAACCTGCACACAAACTTTTCTTAAGGTGTATTCTAATAGCCCGTGCTTTAATGGCCCTACACGTGTATCCCAGTTTAATGAATGCTCTAGGAATTCAGAAGATCATTCAGAAAATGACAGTCACTTACAAGGATTGGCATGAGATGTTACCGTTTGCTCTGCATGGATACCGTACGACGGCACGTACTTCAACCGGGGCAACCCCATTTTCTTTGGTATATGGCATGGAAGCTGTCCTGCCCATGGAAGTTCAGATTCCTTCCTTAAGGATTATGAAGGATGCAGGTTTGAATGAAGATGATTGGATTCATACCCGACTTGATCAACTCAATTTGATCGACGAGAAGCGACTCGCTTCTGTCTGCCATGGTCAAACGTATCAAAAACGGATGATCAAGGCTTTCAACAAGAAAGTAAGGCGTCAAGTATATCAAGTCGGAGATCTCGTAATCAAGCGGATTATCCTGCCGCAAAGTGATCCCAGGGGCAAATGGACTCCTACATACGAAGGACCATTTGTGATCAAGAGCATATTTTCTGGTGGTGCAATGATTCTGACCACCATGGACGACGACGATTTTCCGCACCCTGCGAATGCAGACATAGTCAAAAGATACTATGCATAAAATAACCCGACAAGTCGAAAACCCGAAAGGGCGGCTTGGGCAAAAATGGGCATCCCGGTGGACCGAAAACCCGAAAGGGCGGTTCAGGCAAAAATTAGGGATAAAACAAAAAAATTTGTACACCTGGAAAGTCGAAAACCCGAAAGGGCGGCTTGGGCAAAAAGGGGTTTCCCGGTGGATCGAAAACCCGAAAGGGCGATTCAAGAAAAAGTTAGGGAATTAAAGCGTATGACTATGTCTCGTCGGATCACTTTAAGGACAATCTCTTCATCAACCAGCTCCAAGCTTCTGATCAATCCAGTCATCAACGAACGAAGCATTGAATGGACAGATATTCAGAGTTGTGAAGGCTATAGCAGAATGGAATCCCATGAAATTGTTTCACATAGCCATCTTTCTCTTGTATAAATTTTTCAATTTTTACGACAACATCCTCTTACTAGGATGACTGTCTCCTTTGTACAAATATACTCATAGAAAGTTAATACAAATACTTTTCCAAATACAGAAATTTGCTTTGTCTTCTCTTGCTTTTCTACATTTATGTTTTATTTTGAGAAACGTCCAAGGTTTTGTTAAATAGGCATATGCATTTGAACATAATCATTTTCCTTACAAATCAAGAAAGGTGATTACTGATAGGTTGAAGGTACAGGTAGATATCTCGATACCCTTTCAGAAGAGATCGCCAGCAGATTTGAAATCCAAATTCCTCAGTCAGAACTTAATTCCCTAAACAGAGGTAAACTTCAGGATCCTCAGCAGAGAAAGCTTTCCCAAAACTGATTTCCCCAGACAGAGAGCCTTCTAGAACTCAGGTCCCCTCAGAGTTAAATTTCAGAATCCCTAATGGAGCCTTAAAGATCTGAAAATCCAATCCCCAGCGGAGCTAAAACTTCCAACCCTGAATCCCCAGCTGAACCAGGCTAGTGAACCCTCTCCCCACAGAGATACTTCCCTCCAAGCTGAAGATTCTCAGATCATACCTCTCCAGCATGAGTCTATCAGATTATGAACTCCCTAGTAGAGATCATCAGAAGTTCTCATTCCCTGCAAGTCACCAAGGAATTCCAATTCCCCACAGTGGTCCTAAGATCCCTCAACAATTGAAGATCTTACATTTCCCCAAGCAGAGTGAAGGCTCATTCTCAGTGCCTCGCAGGATAATCAGATGTTCTCCAGTGAAGATCTCCTCAAGACAAGAATACCCAGAAGATTGGTATACAACCCAAGCTCCTATTCTCCAGCAGTAGTCAAACAAGGATGTCTCATCCTCAGCAATCAAAATTCTGGTTTTCCCCTGCAGCAGTCAAGGATTCACTTTCCCTGGCGGCAGTCAAGCTTCTTTATCTCCAGGATTCATCTATCCTCAACAAAGACAGTTCTTCAGCTTACATGCGCATTCATTTACATTCATATCACATATATTGCATCATACATATCATGCAACATAACTTTTTGTTTTAGCTAACATTTCACCCTTTTCAGGATGAGATTAAAAGGCTATCGTTAACAATTATTCAGATACAGTATGGATACACTCCAGACACGACGGTCATTCTATTACTCATTCAGAATTTCAAGTCAGATACAGTACAGATACACCCTAGACACTGCGGTCATTCTACTACTCATTCAGACTACATCAATCAGATACAGACTAGATACGCTCCAGACACGACATACATTCTATCTCTCATTCAGATTCATTTATCCACCTCAAGGTTCAATGCATTCCAAACACGGATACCATTCTGACCCTTACAACAGCAGTTTGATTCTCCCCAGTGCGTTCGCCACGGAAGTCATTTTGTCATTTATTTAGATCCCAGTTACAGTTTCAGATACACTTCAAACACATAAGTCATTCTATTACTCATACGGATCTCAATCCCAGTTACAGTTTCAGATACACTTCAAACACAGAAGTCATTCTATTACTCATACGGATCTCAATCCCAGTTACGGTTTCAGATACACTCCAGACACGGAAGTCAGTCTGCTACTCATACAACTTTCAACTTCAGATACAGTCCAGATACGCTCCAGACACGGTTGCCATTCTGTCACTCACTCAGAATTTGTCCCCAGCACGCAGTTGCTCCATACAGATGTTCCTCTGTTACCCAGATACAATACAGATACACTCCAGACACGAAAGTCATTCTGATATTCATTCTTCAAGCACAGTTACAACTCAGATACGCCCCAGAAACGGAGGCCATTCTTCTGCTCATACAAACTCAGTCCTTAGATGCAGTTCAAATGCATTCCGGACACAGATACCATTTTGATCCTCATTCTTCTGACCTATCACATTGCAGTTCAAAAAACATTCCTGATGGCATCTTTAAGCCCACATCCGACAAGATTCTGTCACCCTTCAGATGGCATCTTTAAGCCCATCTCCAAATGGCATCTCTAAGCCCATTCTCGCATCCATTGTTCCGACGAGTGCAAATTTAAGGGCACTCTAGTGTCCAATCTCCTTTTACCTTCGAGACGTGAAAGGAAAACTTGCCAATCTAACTCTTCAGGTGCAAGAAGATTGAACATGGGCAACTGTTGTACCCCAAAATTTTCTCTCTCATTTCATCAACTTTTTCTCACCACAAGACCTTTGAAGCTCAAGATCAAGTCAGTGTTTGCTCTGCTCAAGATTCCTCCTTGCACTGTTGACCTAAATTAGGGTTTGAGTTTGCACAAAGATGCTTTGACCTAAAACGCCCAAAATGACTTTCATGCTTCATGTTGGACTCACAAGTTTATCCATACCAAGTTTCAAGCCTTGATTCCAATCTTTGCCCAGTCAATTGGACAGTTGACCTAGAAACCAGCTGTATTGGGGAAAAAGTCAACTATGGTCAATTGACAGTCAAACCTCATGATTTTTGACCCACATCAACATTATGAACTCATATGAACCATTTGGTCAAGTTTGGATCACAATTCCACAAGAAATTTGATCAGATCACCAAAAGGGCAAAATGGTCATTTTTAGGGTTTTGACTGCACAAAGGCAATTTTTGACTGTTTGACCTAACCAATGGCAATTCAAGCTCACATATGGACTCAAGGACTCAATGGCATTGTCTTGACATGTTCAACAAGTTCAAAAGATCCCAAATGCACAAGATTGACAGATGAATTTTCCAGTCAACTGATCAAAATTTGACTGTATACTGAAAAGTCAAACTTTGACTTTTTGGTCAAAATCAAGTGCCAAGATTCATTTTTCATCAAAACGTATCAAATTATGGAACTTGTTCATCAAGAATTCAAAAATTACAAATTAGGGTTTGAAATGAAGAAATTTCATAACTTAGAAATTTTCTAAGTTATGAAATTTCCTAATTTTTTCCTAACTTTGTCCCATCTTTTCATCAAGATACATTTGGATTCAAACAAAACTCAAAACATGAAAGTTATAGTCCATTGCAAAATCTACAACTTTTATTCACAAAGTTTCCTCAAAATAAGCTTGTAGCTCAAGTTATGATTTTTGGAATAAGGGTGCAAAACATTCTTAACTTAGAAATTTTTTGACCTATTTTAGGCAAGATTTTTGCCCAACTTCATGGCCACTTTTCACATGCTTCCACTTGGAATATCAACTTGCATTACAAATATGGATTGTAGTACACATTCCAAGATTTCCAAATTGTCCAAGAACTTCTCAAACACCCTTGTGGTTAGGGAGAATCGAATTGGCAAAGTTGGGCAAAAGTCACTTTTGTTCATGACCAAATGCATGTTCATAACATGGGCATTTTTGAAATCAGCTTGTACAAGCTAGATTACAGGCCTCTAACCCTTCTCACACTCAATAATTAAATGCCAAACCAATGTGCCAAGATTTTATTTTATTCATTTGGTCATTACACACAAAATTAATCCATAATTAGAAAAAGTAACTTTGCCATTTTTGAAAAGTAATGCTTTATGTCAAATACAAATCCAAGAGGCATGGGCCAGATCTTTGAAGCTAGCATTTTGTACTCAAATCACTCTGATCAAGAACAAGAGGTGCAACATAGTTTAGGGCATTGGACAGGCCTGTTTTGAAACTTGCATTTTCTTGCTTCAAGTAGAAGAAAACTTGTATAACAGATCCCATCTCTCATTCCTGTAACAACTAGACAAAGCAAAGTTTGTAAACACTTTCCATACATCATAACTGACCTAAGGCACGATTAAACCCTCCCTCATACCTCCTCAAACACAAAAACACCATCCTCTTGCAAAAATAGGGCACCTGCTGCAGGTTGAGGTCCACAACTCAATCCACTCGTGCACTTTGGCTAATAACCTTGCAAACACATTCCATACCATTCATTGAAACTGTTCCAAGCCCTAAACACCAGCTGTAACACTCCTAACCCCATCTGCCATTTTCATTTTTCAGTTTTGCAGGTGAACTTCCATAGCTCGATTCAGTTAGTTTCAAAGCAAGCTAGAGGTTGGAGAAGCATCCCTGAACTTCAAGCAAGTTGTACAAGTCCTCAAATTCCATTGAAAGTACCCACATTGTTGTACACGATTCAAGCTGAACAGGTAAAAACATGGACTTCTATCTCTCAATCTAGGAAGAGTTAGGCTTAGGTTTATGAATGAAACATGCTCTACTCATGGCCCTGAAGCTACCCATATCATTACTTTTCATTTATGTTGTGTGTACTGAGAGAATTTTGAACCTGAACATTGGAAAAAACTTAGGTCAGAAATTGGGGGAGAAGAAATTCTCTCTCATTTCTGAGAGTTAGATCAAGTTTTTCATATGTATGAACTCGTGATTTAATGCACTACATTGTTTATGTTGTGAGTTTTGGCTAAAAATCAAGGAATCAGGAGTTAGCATTAAGCAAGGAAGGGCGCGCGTTTTTGTTTGAATCTGGCTAGAGGTTGAAGACAGAGTTGACTTGGGCTGGGCCTGAGTCAACCTGCTTTTTGCACCCCTTTTTTAGTTTTGCACCCCCTTGGCCCATTGTGTGATTTTTCAATTGTTTTTGACTTTTTGTTTTTTCCCCCGACTTATTATTTTTTGTCAAAATATAAAAAATATTAAAAATATTTTTTCAACCATTTTTGCATTTTATTTGGATTTTATTTACTTTATTTAGATTTATACATATAAAATAACATATATATACTTTTATTTAAAATACTAAAAAATAATACAAATACATTTTATTTTCTGATTTTATTTTATTTTATATTTTGAAAACATTTTCTAAAAAATATACTTTTTTTGTAAATAATAAATATTTTTATTTTTGTATATATTTAATATATTTAATACATAATATAAATACTTATATATTTATTAGAATATTTAGGATAAAAATATAAAAATAATACATTTTTATTTTTATTAATATTTGACCTCAAAAATTACTTTTTCATAATATACTTCTCTTTTATTTATTTTTGTATATAATTAATAAATATTGTATATAATAAATAATAAATACTTTTTATTTAGCAAATTAGGGTTTTGCCCTAAACCATGGAAAATTATCCAAAATTAATCCTTTTTATTTTTGTTTATATGTCACATGAAAAATACTTTTACATACATATAAAAATCATTTTTGTGCATTTTACATATTTATTGTATTTATTCAATTATTGTACAATTAAATAACTTGTATATCCAATTTGGATTGTAATAGCTTAGATTTAAATTTCTTGCTAAATATCCCCATTTGAACATTTGTACCCCCCATCCCATAATTATGTTGTAATAATTTAGGATTTTATTTTTCGCATTTTAAAGCTTTCCAATTATGCCATGATAGACCTAGGGTTTGCATGCAAAAATCAAATAAAGAAAAATAACTTGACCTAATTCAAAGACAAAAAAGCATGAAAATGGACAACACCAATCACACTTGCACCCCTTAGGGTTACTCCACTTGTTGCCTTCAATAATGGGCCATGTTGCATGTTGAGTTTCTTTGGCAAAACAAAATAAATCAAATGATCATAGTCCCTCGATGACGCTTTCAAAAGTTGCCTAAAAATGATCAAGTCCCTTAAAGGAAAAATTGCCAAAGACACTTGGCACTATTGCAATCATGGTCTAAACGATGACCCGCGCCCGTCCCGTTAACATCCTAACACAAGATTGTCCACCAAATACAATGGTGGAACAAAATTGTTAAAAGGGTTAAAACATAGGAAAGATCTTTGAGAAATTTAGGGTAGATAGCTCTTGGTTACTTGACCAACTTGCAAAACAATCCTTGCCTTTTTTTTCAAAACACACATCACAACACACTTTCAAAACAACTTTCAAAAACATTGAAAACTTTTCAAAAGACAAATACACCTTTGTATACATTCAAACATGAATCATTACAAAGGTTGCCACCACATTGGCCTCTTTTCAAAACATTTTCAAACCCACACACAAAGCACCATTTCAAACAATTGAAAGCACCATTTCAAACAATTGAAAATGCAAGGCAAGTGATCTAAGCAAGTAACTAAGAGCCCATGGATAACCATGGATAGAAAGGGTGATAATACCTTCCCTTTCTATAATCTACTCCCCAAACCCAAGAAAACATCTCAAAGGTTTTTGCTGTGCTTTTTAACCTTTCCTTAGGATAAAATAAAAAGTCGGTGGCGACTCTTGCTAAACCGAAACATTTGCGAAAACAAACGCAAAACCTCAAGTCAGTTCTCCCACCGTATCACACCCGTGCTTTAATGGCCCTACACGTGTATCCCAGTTTAATGAATGCTCTAGGAATTCCGCCTCGAAATTCTATAGGAATCGACCTAAGTTCCACAATCACATATGTTAGTCTATCAAGAGTACTCCTGCAGCCTAGGTACTCCCTCATACAGAGTATAGATCTAATTAAGAGTTTCTATTATCTCATCCTCTTATTACTTCAGGATTCATGCTTTACTTGCATGGTCATCTCATATTACTCACAACTTGTTATTACCCATTAAACCTATTTCTTAGGATCTCCAGTCATTTAGGTCGGGTTACCATCATGAGCAACTCATTTTCCTATAGGCATTAGTCCCATCTTATATGATGTATTATAGACTTTCTCTCTAGCTAATCCTTTCGTCAAAGGATCTGCTAAATTTTCATCAGTGGGTACATGATCCACTCTTACAGCTCCTTTAGAGATACAATCTCTAACAGTGTTGTGATTTCTTATAATTTGACGTCTTTTACCATTATAATAACGGTTCTCGATTTTTGCAATAGCCGCGGTACTATCACAGTGGATCAACACAACTGACATATGTTTTTCCCATAAGGTAATCTCAGTTAGCAAGCATCTTAACCAACTTGCTTCTTCACTAACAGTCGCTAATGCTATATTCTTAGGATAGTATGTTTCTTTGATTTCGAAGATACGACTCCTCTAGCTATGTTGAATACATAGCCACTAGTTGCTTTGGAATCAAGTGATAAGGTATTCCAATCTACATCATTGTATCCTTCAAGTACAACAGGAAATCTCTGATAATGTAAACCGAGATTTATGGTCCTTTTAAGGTACCATATGACTCGCTCAATAGCTTATCAATGTTCATTACTCGGTCTACTAGTAAACCCACACAATAATCCCATGACATATGCAATGTTGAGTTTAGTACAATCAATGGAATACCTAAGACTTTCAATGATGCTCGCATATCCTGTTTATCTAACACTTTCACCAGTGTTTTAAACAGCTTCACGCTTGGATCATATGGTGTACTCACAGGTTTACTGCCAAAGTAATTATATTTCTTTAAGATCTTTTTCACATATTGTGATTGATCCAAAGAAATTCCTTGCTCGGATCTCGTGATCTTGATACCAAGAATCACACTCGCTTCTCCGAGGTCTTTCATATCAAATTTGTTGCACAACAATAATTTCATATCATTAATGGCCTGAATGTTTGATCCAAATATGAGTAGATCGTCTATATATAGACATATGATAGTGCAAATGCAATTATCAAATTTGTAATAAGCCTATTTGTCACTTTCATTCACTTTGTACCCATTCCATATCATTAAGTTATCAAACTTTACATGCCATTGCTTCGGAGCTTGTTTTAGCCCATACAAAGACTTATCTAACTTACAGACCTTGTTTTTTTATCCATGGATCACAAATCCTTCCGGTTGTTCCATATAGATTTCTTATTCTAAGTCACCATTTAAAAAAGTTGTTTTAACATCCATTTGGTGTACTATTAAGTTATAAATAGCAGCTATTGAAATAAGTACCCTAATGGATGTAATTCTAGTGACAGGAGAAAAGGTGTCGAAAAAATCTATATTTTATCTTTGTCTAAAACCCTTGGCAACAAGGAGAGCCTTGTATTTATCAATAGCTCCATCAGGTTTTAGTTTCTTTTTCAAAATCCATTTACAACCGGTTGATTTGCAACCAGAAGGCAAGTCTACTAAGTTCTAGGTCTTGTTAGATTCTAGAGATTCTATCTCATCATTGATAGCTTCTTGCCATAAATCAGCATCCAGAGATGACAAGGCTTCTTGAAGATTCATTGGATCTTCTTCTACATTATAAGCTGCATAATCAGGCCCATAGTCTTTAGCAACTCTTACTCGTTTACTTCGTCAAAGTTCTGTTTCTACACTGTTGTTGCTTTATGTGCTTCTTATAACAGGAATGTGACTCGATTGTGTGCCCCCATTATTTCTCAATTTGAAAGGAAATTTGTCTTCATAGAATTCAGCATCATTTGATTCTATGATCACTTTTTCCTTTAGGTCATAAAACATATATGCTTTATTGTTTGTTGCATACCCAATGAATATACACTCATATGCTCTACTAGAGAGTTTAACTCGTTTCGGATCCGGAATTCTGACATAAGCCAGACAGCCCCAAGTTCTCAAATAAGACAAGTTTGGTTGTCTTTTCTTTAATATCTCATAAGGAGAGATCTTATATTTTGACTTGGGTACTCTATTCAGGACGTAGCAAACAGTCAATAAAATTTCCCCCCACCAGTGAGGTGCAACACCAGAATTCATCATAATTGCAACAACAAGTTTAGTAAGAGTTCTATTATTTCTTTCTGCTTTACCATTTATTTCAAGATAATATGGTGCAGTCGTTTCATGTATAATTCCATGTATAAAATTCATTAATAAACTAGAATTATACAGTTTCTCTATCACTACAAATTTTTATTATATCATTAGTCAGGTTGACATGTGCATTAGGGGAAGCACCCAGTTCAAGCTAACTTCTATATTTCTTAGTCATATGACTTGATTTTCCATAGTTAAAACAAAGGGAAACCAGCGTCATTTCTTTTAGATGGTGGTTGTTGTCTAGTTGGAGCTATTGAGATCATAGAAGGGTTCCCATTCTTAATTCGGTTCACAATATTGCGGTTCTGATTCTTTAATCATTTGCCAAATGGCTTCAGAAGTACACCAAATTTCTTTTTGTTGTTTGAAACAACCAAGACTTTTTCTTTTTGATATTGTCTCTAAGATTCCATTTTTTAACTCAAGGCGAATAATCGGATTCTCAATCAAAAATTCTTTAGTTTTATGTCGAAACAAATTTTTGAAATCTTTCCAACCAGGGGGCAGCTTGTTAATTATAACAGCAATCTGAAATTGTTCATCGAGGGGCATACCTTCAATTATGATTTCATGAGTAATTTTCTGACTTTCGTGGCTTTGAGCTTCCACAGACCTTTCATCCACCATTTTGTAATTCAAGTAGCGGTTGACAACATATTTATTTGCACCTACTTCTTCAGTATCATATTTATTCTGCAGAGCCTCTCATACCTGTTTAGCAGTCTTGTAATTACTGTAGTAATCGTAGAGATCATCAGCAAGACTGTTCAGAATGTGATTTTGGCATAGGTAGTCATTCTCTTTCCATAGGGAAATTTCTTTTATGAGCTGTAAGTTATCTGTCGGAACTTTAGTAACAAAGTTTAAGTCAGATGTTTTAGAAGTCTCATCTGATTCCACAATTGTCTTACCATTATTTAGTTCATTTGATCCAGAAGGAGCAACATAATATTATCAATCAGAATGTTAGCAACTTTTTTCAACGTTAAGAACTTTATCTTTTGTTGTCAATGTTTGAAGTGACTTCCCTCAAACATGAATGATTTCTCAAAGACAATATCCGCAAAAGTACCAATAATTTCTTCGGTAGCCATGGCAGTTTGAAACGTCTTAAAATTATTGTTTTTGGATTTTGAAATATTTGCCACCGAAGAAATTATCAGGTTGAGTCGCGGACTAATTCGCTCTCTTTAAGACGTTTCGTGACACTGCTCAAAATTATGCAAAGCAGTCGAACTACCGCGCCGCCTCCAGGATAAAACAGTTCAGTTCTATACTGTACGACCTTCTGATGATACATGACCATTTAAATATGGTATCAATATCACTTGTAGTATCTGGTACAAAGACTAGTCGAAATAATTTCTCAAACTAAGAGAAATTCAAATAATTCTCCAAAGAGAATTTAATAATGGTCATTTGACCACTCATAATAATTTCTCCAACAAAGAGAAATTCAAATAATTCTCAAAAGAGAATCCAAAAAATGAATACTTGAAAATTTCTCAACTCAAATGAGGAGAAATTAACATAATTCTCTAAAGAGAATTCAAGAAAATACTCGGAAAATTCAATGAGTAGGAAGAAAGGGAAAAAAGATGATGCTTTGACAATTCGAGAGATGCAGAATTATGAGAGTGAGGAAGGAAAAATTAATAGAATAGTTTTTGATGTAATTTAGAATAAAACATATACACTCCTTATATAATAAAATAAGCTAGTTAATATTTCTCACATAAGCAATATAAGACTAAATAATTTTTTTAACCAAAAGATTTTTTGATGGTGTCAATGATGGATAGTTACTAAACTTTGTTTACTAAAGTTTGTGAATATGGAACATGTGCACTTTTTGTAATCATGAGTAACGCTCTAATAAAAATCTTCTTTTTTAGTCCGTAAATCCTAATTCAACTAGAATAAGCCGATATTGGTAGATTAGACATTATCACCAGGGTTCGAATCTTGATAGTCACGGAAGCATGTATTAAAACTTCTCTTAATAACACGCCATGAAATTTCTTAATACACGCCAATAATAATAACAGTTTGTAAATTAGTAGGGTTATTTAAGTAGTCGTAAATATGTATATCATCGTTTATTACCTTGACAAACAGTTTGGTCGCGGTGGTTACGAAGGTTCAGATAACATGGTTACCGATGAGAGAGAGCTTCACCTACATCAAAGACTTGAGAAACTTTATATAACAACAAGTGCAAGGAAGGTTAGTTTGCTGATTCATGGTGGTGATCTGATTCTTTATTTAGATTTGAGTTTCATCTTAATTTGTTGCAAGGAAACTGTTTGTTTTCAACATTATTAAAGGGACTTTTTTCATACAAATTTGTTTTAATTTTAGTTTATAACTTGACCAATGTTGCTGCATACATTGAATTAATTGCTTTTAACATTATGGGATATGAATGATATTAGTTATTTTTAATATTAATTAAAAATTTATTTATAAATTAAGCAAAAAAATATACAGGATTTTCAACAAAAAATTGTGAAAATTTTTATTTCTTTTTAATTGTTATTTTCAAAATTCAAGGTAGTAATGATTATACTTTTGTCAAAATTATTCTTAATTATTTATTATAGAAAGAGAAAAAAGTATATCAAAATAATTAAAATTTAGGGAAATTATAAGCAAAAGAAAAATCATAATATGAAAAGTAATAATAATTATATGTTTTCTTGATATGTATAAAAAGTCAAATTGTAACAATTAAAAAAGGACCAGGGAGTACTTGTTAAAGAGAAAGAAAAATTAATAGTGGAAGGTACAATTATTATCATTTAATTCATTAGTTTTTCTTTTGAATGGATATAACAAGGGTCATACTAATACTAATGGGGTTCCAAAGATACTTTTTAAAGATTTCAAATAAGGAAAATATTGTATTTAATAGAAGTTTTTTAAAGAAAAATATAATACTCTTTCCGTTTTTTATTAGAAATCTTTTTGAAAAAAAATTTGCACCACAATATAAATCGATTTATAATATCAATGAATAATTAATATTATTTTTTTATTATACTCTTAAATATTTATTATTTTCTATCATTTCAATTATGTAAATGCATCTTCACCATACCACTAATACACTTTTGTAAAAAAATTTATAATTTCTCATTTTCATATAATAATTATTACTTTTTTTAATGCGTGTGAAAAATGCAAAATAAATTAAATAAAAAACGGAAGTAGTACTCCCTCTGTCTCACAACAGGCGTCCTCTTTCCTATTTTTATTTGTCACAAATTATTTGTCCCGTTAGAATACCAATATGATATTTATTATTTCTTTCCACTAACTTGCTCTTATTTATTGTATTTTAATTCAAATAATTACTTCACTACTATCTATTATTATTAATAAGGTTATTTTAATAAATGAGACTCATTTTATCATTGAAATCAACATAATTAATCATTATCTTAAAAAGTGTGAAAATCTCAAAGAAGACATTTTTTATGAGACAAAGAGAATATATTTTATTCTATAAAAAGATCAATTGTTTCAAACAAAAACATACTTTTTTTTAATTCTTAACTAGTGCCTGAAGGAACTGGGCAAAACTCATCGGATAAAAATCAACGAAGTCGCCACCGAATATCTATTTATCTCACGAAAGAGAAAGGGAAATATCGAAGAAAATCTGAAAGAGAGAAATCACGGTCTTTCGACCAAGAAATCGGGTAAGGGAGTCAGTTACGTGAGGGGAAGATATTAGCACCCCACACGCCCGTATTACTCTATGATATTCACTCTTGTTGTATAGCTAAGGGGTGTGTAAGAATCTATATCTAAGTTGTACGAGGTATGTATGTAAAAAAAAGAAGAAAAAGTGTGGGGAAAAGAAAGAAGTATTTACAAATTGTGCTCGATCATGCCCCACAAAAATCCTCCACCTACGTATCCCTTTTAAGGAATCAGAGCAGCCGTAGTTTGACTCAATAATTTTTGTAGGTTTGTATTTTTTTTAAAGAACAACATCAATTTCACATTCTACCTACAACTCAATCTTTGGAGACTTGCGCATCTGGAGTAGAAAGGAATTAATGTGTTCAAAAAGTTCCTAGAGGCGGATAATGATATAATCGCAACTCGTAGCAAGTAGACATAATGCAACCCGATCCTTGGGGAATTACGCGTCGTATTGCGTAGAGGGACAATAACACATCCAGTTTGAAATTGAAAAGCCGAAAGACAAGAAAAATAAGTTTGAATTTGTTTGTGTCTTTTACCTTTACGAAAGGATTTTGAGTTTATTAGAGGTGTTTTAAAGATTTGTCAAGAAAGAGTGTATTTTACGCACATGCAAAGTGGGAAAAAAGGAAATTCTACGAGGGACTAACCTATTTCTAGCCTAGAGTTATCATATAAACATTGCCTTAAGGTTCAGACTAAGGTTTTCTAGAAACCAACTCATTCGAGAAAGAACCATCTTAATCGCTATTCGGAATGAACTCATCGTCGAGAATAATACACAAGTCCTAATGGAGCATGGAAAATGGAAGAAAGTAAGTATAAAAGGTATAGAGAGATAAGTGCGTAAGGAAAACGAGTAAACGGAACAAGCTCATCATCGAGAGTGAACCGACACAAAAGAGGGAACAAACTCATCATCGAGAATGAACCGTGGCCCATAAGATCTAAGTATTTCTTTTCTTTTTATGCTTGTGCAATAAGTAACAATAAAGAGGGAGCAAACTCATCATCGAGAATGAACCAAACTAAGCCTCAAAGAGAATATCCCGTCCGGGTATGAACCAGGCGCACAACATTATTATTTCTTTCTTTGTATTATTGACATAATCGTAAATGACAAAAAGTAATATGAATTAAACCCACTTAGAACAAAATCATCATCGAAAATGAATCCAAGACCAAGTATTAAACTCATCATCGAGAACAACACGGAACAAGACATGAGAGAAGAATAAACACTCATGCAGAATTGCCTATTCAAGGGTAGGACTTTAAACTAACACAATTAGAATACAGAAAGTGGTGCCTTCTACATGACTTTAAACAGATACTTCCAGCGCACACTCTTCATTTCCTGCTTTCTACTTCACATGATTTCTAAAAAAAACGATAAATGTTCATATGATACATGATCTCTAGAAAGCGGTAAATGTAATATTACAACAAATAGCCTGGAACCATACCAAATAGATAATAAAAATCCACAAAGTAAACTCAATGCGTATAGGGAACTCGGAGGACGCCGCAAGCTAGCATCAACAATAAATAGCGTCAGAAGTGTGAACAATATATGCAAACATAGTGTATCCGTCACTGAAGTGATTGGTATCCACACACATTGGCTTCTCAAAGTATGCACATGTCGCAAAAATTGTTAGTAGATAACAACAAAAATCAAATGCGATAATAGAAATTAGCAATATGCACAAAAAATGAAGTATGAATATGTACAAGACAAAGCAAACAAGTCAAAGGAGTATAACAAAGCAGTCCCGGACAGCAACCCCATACTTATGTAAATAGGTGCAAAACCCGGCTTAGAAATATTCACACTTGCTACCGATATCGAAGAAATGTTTAAATAAGTACAACAATACATTATTCACGAGCCAAAACTCAATGCACATCCGAAATATAAGTCATGGACAGCATTATATGCATTTTTGAAATTCAACATGAATCGATTTGAAACTCAAAGATTTAGTCTGCTAATCTTGAATTTTAACATGAGAAAGTCATCTGAAACTTGCATATGAACATGTAACCTTAAGATTGATCTTAAGTCAAAAATTAAAGTCTTAAAACCACATGAATTTAATGTATCGGAATTTAACCAACAAACTGCAAATCAACTCCAATTCATGAGTTTATGTATTTATGCCAAAAGTGTGATGAATAGGAATCGATTCGCAATTTATCAAATTCAAAAGTTATGAACCAAAAGGTATTCTGATACGCTAAATTCACAAAGCTTCTCAAGCAATTAATTAAACCAAATGATATTACTTAACATCAAAGGAAGTGTTAACATAAAAAAAGTATCACAATTCAAAAATGAAACACAAGATAATGTGCAAAAACTTGTATCAGAGAGCTAGAAAATTAATCGAAAAGTATCCGAAATCAACCGCAAAAATTAAGGCGAAACAAAAACGTGCCAACGGTTCCAGAAATTAACTCGGTTTGGCCAAATTCCGTTCCGAAACATGATTTTCAAAACTTCTACAGTAGCAGAAAAAACGGAATGAAATTTGTCAGAATCGAAAAGGTACTCGCGTGAGTGATTCTGGGTGGCTCAAGAAACTTTGTTTTCATTAAAGAAAGTTGGAAAAACTCAATAAAGATCAAAAGTTAGAGCAAAAACACCAATTATGTCAAACTTTGCCATTTACCAAGTATTGAGGTATTTTCTATCAAACTCAATCAAACTTACTTCAAAAATGTTTTGCAATGGCATTTGAGTCCATTGGAAGTTACCTCAATTCATTGAAATGGAAAGCAACAAGTAAACATCCAAAAATTTGTAAAAAGATTAGTTTATGTCAAGAATCGGTAACTTGAGATCATATGTAAAAATGCATTTCAAATGCACAAAAAATCAATGATCATCAACCAAATAACGGAAACATGTAGTAAAGCTTAAAAATCAAATATTAGATCTAAACTAAACTAATTGTTAGTTTATGTTACAACACCTAAATCAAAGAAATTAGTACCTAACATAAATGTTAGTTTTAACTAAACCTTACATCGAATTCTCCCTAAATTAAGGATACAATCAAATTCTAGATTCAATTAACAACCTAGTTCAAGAAATAAGAATTACACTAAAATCTAAGTGTTATCCTAATCCTAAATCAATTCTAGGTTTTTATGAGGAGTTAAGGCAAACACCTAATGTGCATAAATTATACTAAGTTTCCATCTCACAAAATTGATTCAAGAACCTAATCAATTCCTAAATCAATTTCAACCTAAATCTATAATCTAATTCTAAAATTATATAAACTATGTTAATACCTATTAGATCAGTTAATTCACAATCCAATTGCTCAACTCCACAAAAATCAAAGCATAAAAGCTCAAAAGATAATGGAGTTTGATGTGATGTTACCTCTTGAATACTTGAAGAAGATGAAGAAGAAAGAAATGATGATGTTGTCCGGAGAAGAGGATGTCGCGCCAGAAAAGAGGAAGGGCGCGATGGAGGAGGCGCGACCGGAGGAGAGAAGCGCGTAGAAGAAGCGCGAACAAAGGGAGATTGTACCACGATCGGAGAAGGATGAAGAGATGCGGCCAGAGCGTGAGTAGTCGCCAGAGGGGAGAAACCGGGCGGAGGGGGAAACAACACGGCGGTGGCCGGTGAGGGAAGACCGGCGAAGATGATGGTTATGCAAGAGAGGGGGTTATTGAGTTCTTGAGTGAGAGAAGAGAGAATAGAAAGGAAAATGAAATTAGAAAATAATGAGACCCCCTTTTGAAATTTGGTGGCAAAATAATATATAGTGTTGTTTAAAAAATCAAATTTTCAGCTTATTCGCCGCTTAAGTGAAAATTACACTGTGATCCACGAATCTTTCCGAATGCAGACCTCCTGTGAAAATATACGCCTGAGTCACGGACGTCAGCCAAAAAGAACGGATGCTTTCTGATAAAAATTGAGTGAGTTCAATACGTTTAAGTGGCAAGACGTCATGTCAAAAATTAATTAAGTCAAAATATCACCTTATTTGATCTTCGTCACTCGAACAAACCACGAGCTCGTGCCCGAAAAATTAGAATCTCATCTCGACTTTTCCAGAAGAAAAATAAATCTCTGCATACCTGTCATCATGGCAAAAAATGAGAACCATCTGATAAACAATGAATTTATTATGAATTTTCCAATGGAGCGGCGTCCAGTCTTTTTTACCAGTTCGAAAACCCTATTTTTGTAGAATAAACCAATAATAGAGATCCTCGGGCTACCGTTTGATTTTAAGATCTGAATCGAAGTTGAAGTAGACGAAATTCTTGAGCCAACGCTTTGAAAACCGGCATGATACGGTAAAAATCAAGCGAGTTATGAATTTTTGAATATTGGAAATCAAATCGACAAATTCCAGATTCTACTCAATTTTTTTCCAAGAACTCGAAATTCCCACCACTTTTCATGTAGAATCAGCTCTTGGTCATAACAGACAGTATCAACGTAATACCAAAACTGAATTTTGGGCACCGAAATCTTCTACCTATGGAGTTTGGTATTTTTGGTTTTGAATATTCTGAAACAATTGGTATGGAGGATTTTGATCAAGTTTTACGAAATACGCAATTAGGCCTTGGTGTTGTTAATACATACATAAGGTATATCCGATCTACTTTGTCTAATTAATTGATCAATTCATTTATTCATTTCAAATTTTAATGAAGTCTTTTATTTAAAGTTTTTGTATAAAAAATTGATGCACCCGAGTGGATTGGAGCCAAGACTCACTTTCTTATATCCTTACAATACCAACTTAGGGTTAATCATGCATAAATCAGATGAAGTCATGGCGTATATACTCGAGCGTTTTATGGCCGATAAAGATACTGAAAAGTTGTTCTTTTTACCGCCTAATACCGGCAACGGGTTAGATTTTCATTCTAAATTCATCTATTATAATTTTTCATATTTCGATGTTGTGTAGAAAGTTTTCATCTCACATTTGTTTAATCTTACAGTGGACATTGGTTGTTGGTCGCGATTAATCCTATCAAAGAAGTTGTATACTATCTGGATTCTTTACGCAATGATCCAAGTACATACCAAGATATGAAGAATATAGTTGATACGTAAGTGAGATTGTTCTAAATATTTATGTGTATATTTATTTATTTATTTATGTGAATTGTTCTAAATATGCGTTTATATTTTATTAGCATTATACAAGTTTTTCGAGCACAAAGAGGTATTCAAGTACCAAAGAGTAAAGCCAACAACATTACATGGATCATAGTGGAGGTATATTAATTAATTATCATAATTTTGATTATATTAATAGTGATGATACTTGATAAAACTTAGGTCTTATCCATATTTTCTTTTCATGTGTAGTGTCCTCGACAGCGTAATGAAGTAGATTACAGTTTTTACATGTTGAGGTTTATGAGAGAAATCCTTCTTTTGGATCGAATATAGATTTCATCTAAGGTATGGATTTCTAACTTATGAGTTATTTTAATATTTAACACATATTTCTCATATAATTAAATAGTTTTAACTTAAACATACTATGTTATATTATTATGTAGTACTTTGACGAATTCAAGTGTGCTTATTACTCAAGTTCTTAGTTGGATGAACTTAAGGAGGATTGGTGTCAATACATTATTGAGACGAAAGTTATATAAGGTATATTGTAATCTTATTTTAATTGATGAGAATTTTGAGTATATTCAAGTGTTGCAATTTTTTTGTTGTTTGTCATGTGGTAAATTATATATATTTTGTTTGTATCATTGTATGAATTACGATATTTTGGTGTTGTTTCAGGTTATATGTGCATATGTAGAAGATAGAGATGAATAGATTTTCTAATGGTATATAATGGTGTTGTTTTTTTGTAAAAGTATATATGTACAAGAGTAATAGTATATATAAGTACATTGGTGCAAATGTATAGTATCTTTTAGTATTATTTTTTATTGGATTGAAGCTCCAATATTAGTGAAAATCTGGTGAAATTTGTAATGGTATATACAAGTGCAAAATATAGTGAAAACCTGATGCAAATATGGTTAAAATTTGTGCATATAAAATTGTATATATCAAACAGCGCTTTTTTTTTCAAAAAAGTTATATAAAAAATTTCGTAGACATTAGACAGCGCTTTAAAAAACATTGTCTAAAGCCCTCTTTAAACAGCGCTTTTACTGTAAAAGCGTTGCCTAAAGGGACTCTTTTTATTATTTTTTTGATTTCATAAAATTTAATTATTTTTATATAATATTTTTAAGAAAAATTAATTATTTTTATTTTTAATATTAAATACACATATTTTTAAAAAAAAATATTTTTTTAATCTCTTAAATAATACCTAACTATTATCTTTTTAATCTCTTAACCAATATCTCCCGAACACTCGTTAATATTTTCCTAAAATATAACAGATAATAAAAATAAAATAATTAATACTTAAACTGACATAATTGCACTTTGAATTCTCTCCTCTTCTTTTTCTTTTTATTTTTCTCTTTTATCTATCTCTCTTAATCTCATACTCTCTTTATTATAAAATTATCTCTATCTCTCTTAATCTCATATTCTCTTTATTATAAAATTATTTTTTCTTTAGAGATATAAAAATAAGGAGAGAAATTGTGAAAAAAAAAAATGAAGGAGAACATCCAAATCTACATAATTGAGAAAAACATCATGCCTAAAAAAAAAAACCTAAATGTCTAAATATTTTGTAGATTATATCAACATATATAAAGAAACATGATATCAATCAATTTTATTTGCTTACATAAGATATCATAAATTATAATTTTAAAAATCACTTATGGCTGATTTGACAAACCTTCCTTAAGTGCAACATGATTTATAGCTAAAACAGATATTTCAGTAAGTAAATAGATTTGACTGTTCAGAGCATGCATTGAGGGATTGTATGGCTTTTGAGTGCTAAGAGCTCTCTCACAATTCATAGCTTCACTACCAGCAGCATGTATATCATCAATTGCACCTTTAGTATTGTAACCCAATTTATATATTGCACTTTTGAAATCTTCCATAACATCTATGTATTTAACTGAACATCGTCTAATAACATTATCTTTGGGGAAACGAATAGTCTCTTTGTCAAAATAAGATTGAATTGATGTTGCCATATCGAATGCCATCTCCAAGATAGAGTTTGAGAGATCACGATAGTTTTTGGCTGCAACCACTCTTTTGTCAGCTTTCAAAGTACTCACGCATCTATCTGCATCTTGGCCAGCCTCGTTGCATACTATTTCATACAAGTTCACAGATAGTACTGGAACAACAACATGAAGTACCAGAGGTAAAAAAATTATGAACAATGATGCCATAGATTTCATTTTTCTGAGGATATTGATCAATGTAGGAACTTTTGCTTGATTTTTTTATGGCAATATATTGACCAACAATTGGGGTTATATATAGTTAGAGTCTCTTTGGTAAGATCATTAAAACAACTTTTAGCTTTTATTTTTTGAGATCACATAGATAAAAAAACTCTCTTTTATAATTGATTTTAGTTTTAGCTTTTAGTCTTTTTATTAGCTTTTGACATTTTTTTTTTTTTTTATTTGAAATGGTTTTTGCGTTTGTAGTTTTTAACTTGTGACTTTTTCTTTCTTTTATATATATAAATTCACGTCAACTTACAAGAAGATGATGCAATGTAATATTGAATTTTCATCTAAGAGCATTTATAGATCACGCCAAAAGCATTTGGACAAGTCAAAAGTGTCAAAAATATGAATTTTAATGAAAAATCATGCTTGGAGTCGACTCATCGGTGTTAGGAGTTGACTTCCTTTGAAGAAAATGAAAACAAAAATTTTATGTCAAGGATTGATCGATAAATATGGAGTTATGAGTCGATACATAACACGAAAGAGTTGACTCCCTTGAGCTATGATTTGACTCCCACTGAATGCATATTGAAACAAAAATCTCTGCCTTTGATGGTTTGACTCCTAGAGTCGTTGGAGTCAACACACAACAGGAATGGGTCGACTCTCTTGAGTTGTGGGTCGACTCCTCCTGAAGATGTTTTTCTTTATTTCTTCCATGTCCACTTGAAGTTGAATCTCAGGCTGTATGGGTTGACTCCTCAGCACCTATGGGTCGACTCCCTACACAAATGGGTCGACTCATCCTGTTTTAAAATGTCTAAAACTATAATTTTGCAAATCTGATTTTTCCGTTACTTTATTCTAACACACACACACACACACGCATAATCAAAGATTTTAAACAAAAAATATTCAAAGTTTTTTTCATCATCCCCATCCTCTCTCATTGCATACATACAATAACTACACATGATCATTTTTTATGTGTGATCAAGATATAGTTTGATAAGGTCCACTTATGATTGGTGGTAATCACTTGGGTTGGAAATTCTTTGGGAGTTTCAAGATAAATCCATGTGGGGTTTTCTTCCAATATTAATAATTTATTTGTGAGTTTTTCACAAGATTTCGTAAACTGGATTAAACTGAGAGAAATCTTTGAAGAAATACGTTTCTGTCAAAGGAGTAACGCTAACCAGAGGATTATTTTGGCAATCTTGGGTCACAATAGTTTGCAATTAGGATTCAACAGAGCGAAGACTTTGAAGGAAATGGATTCTATCAAATGAGTAGCGGTAACTAGAGGATCAAATTTGAAGCATTGAGTTACTTGATCGAGCTCAAGATCAAAGAAAGAAAAGAAACTAGGATCAACATCAAACATAGGGTTTAAAGAATTGGATTGCTACTTTTTCTCTTGTAAAAAATATTTGTAAAGGCTAATTTTCATTATCTCGATTCATGTGGAATTAGGGATAGATGTATCCATAGTGAGCTCGATTGGGGAGCTGCCTAAACAAATAATTGTCTCTCTCTCTATCTTTTTTTCCCTCATTTTCATAGCAAATTATTAATCCACTGATTGTGCAATTGATACATTGAGATAATTTATTTTCTCTAATATTTCAAACTGCTTTATTGAGTGATTGCAATTTATAAGAGTGCAATTGGTTTTTTATATCAACAAAATCAAAGAAAAATCTGATTAGAATTGATTGCATACCAAGTGTTTGATAAATTGCTTAAGTCAAGTTTTTGTTTAATATTTCATTGGAAATCAATTATCATTGTGTGGTTTATATTCAAACGTTGTTGTTGAAATTATATTGATTAATTTTATCATCAATTGAATACATTTGTTACGGTTTAACGCATATCTAATCTTTTTTATAATGGTTTAGGATATACGATTGTCGTCTGGAATTGCTTCCAGTTGCTATAGTTGACAATTTTTAAAACAATTTTTAAATCAAAAAATTTCACTAGTGACCTATTCACCCCCTCTAGATCGTAGCATATCGTCTAACAATTATATCATATGTGATTTCTTGTTTCACTAATTCCTCATTGAACGTGTATTCATTTAAATAAATTTTTTAGTTAATAATCAAAGAAATTAAATTATTCTTGAAAATCAACTTTGACGAGCCAATGTTTTTTCGAATTGAATGTATCTTGTAAATCATGATTTTCTCTTTATCCTATAGAATTTGATTTAATGCCACAAAATCTTCAAAATAATGTTGTATATGGTTAATGAGGGGCAAGGAAAAACAAGAAATCTCATGTTTTATAATAAACTCGTATATATACTACAACGATTTGGACATATAGTCATAATGAAATGTAATTTTTTAAGCACTTTAATTTTGGTTGCAGCTGAGTATGGAAAACATGACACTATATTTATGACAACAATTGTTTAAGTCAACCATAGTGATAGGTAGTGCGCTACATAGTTTATCAAACAATTACGCAACTGTAACGAAAAAAATCATACATACAATCACACCTTACCTCATAACAGTTGGTCAGCTGTTGTGGTAAGACTTTTTCAAACGTTGAGGTATCATTTTTTTGTAGTAGTGGTTTGATAATTGAATCCTATTTTATAGGTGTATATCTAGAGTTAATGAAAATTGATGTTTTGTGAAACAACTTAAATAAAAAGTACTTTTGAAAAACAACTTAAATAAAAATCACTTAAAATATTATGAGACACACAAGACTTAGGGTTCATCATCCCTAATATGACATATTCATATGATCCATTCACTTTTATTACTAGAATTTCAACGTTGTTATAGAAAATAGATAAATTTGGACAACACCTACTTTCATCAGTGTGTTGTCCTATCTATGATGAATAATTCGTTTGCTTTCGCACGTGTGAATTATTCATCAAGGATTCTTTTCTTAGCACAACTATAAAATATGAAACATTTCTCGATCTCATCAAAGCACTTTTGTTGTATCAGACTTAATTACTTATAAACCTACTTTCGGGCACTAATGCATATTCTTTCAGATTATGATCGATATCTGAAAACTCTTTACTTTCGTATAAGGGCTGAAATGAAAATTCAAGTTTTAAAATAACACGTGAATGCGACTCTTGTAATAAATTTGCAAAGATTCATATGGATAGTGATGAGATAAGTCTCATGGCCCCTAGTCCCTAATGGACTTACCATTCAAGGTGAGAAACATCACAATCAAAGCAATATTCGTAATCTAAAACATGATTAATACTGAAATAATAATTTGATATTGACAAATAAAGGTAAATAGAACCTAACTGAAAAGAAAATAATTTGAATAATAAAGATTTAGGTGCTTCAATGGAGACTTGAGTAAAGCGATACATAAGAACTTGGAAAATAAAATAAGTAAAAGCTAAAACATAAGAAAGAAGAAGATCCTTAAACTCAAGACTACCTATGAGTTTTATAATAAAATTCTATTAGTGGACTAAATCGCTCTATTCAATTCCATAAAAATAGAAAATATCTCAGATCAAAAGATGCAAAAATCCCAAAACAATAATAGGAGATCCAGAAAAGGAAAGAAAATCTCGCCTTCCTGCTATGGTCACTCGTAGCATGCCTTTGGTGAAAGTATGGGAATAAGTGGCTAGGGCATGTGCTTCTAAGGCTCATATCCCTCTAGATAATGTATGGGAGAAAATATGTCTTTTCTCTTTTCTCTTTTTTCCGAGACACTTATTAAAGACTAAAAACATAAAAAAAAACTACCAAATCATAAAGCATGATAAATGAAAGTGAATTGGACACAAACAAGAAAATGTTGAAGTAAAACAACCAATGAAAGCGATGTAAAAACCTCTTATCAACCTTCTCCATCTTCTCCATCTTCTCCACCGAATGAACTAAATACCATCGTCCATTAACTCAAAAAACACCATCCTTCATCTTTTCCACTAAACCAACCAAACTCCATCTTCCAAGTCGAACGAAGTAAGCAAATGAGTAAGGAAGCTCAAACAACATGGATGGATGGATAAAAATTTCACTGAATTTCTTAAATTGTTGAAAGACATGCTTCTAGAAGATAACACGATGTTGAATCATAATTATGAGAGAAAGATAATATTGTGTCCAATGAGTTTGGATTATGTCAAAATACATACATGTCATAATGATTTCATATTATACAAGATAAAGTATGAAAGAAAATATTATAGAAAAATTTACCATCTAGATGATTCTTTGTAATGCATGGAAATGGATTGTTTTTTCTAGATTTTTGCCATGAGCCAAAAAACCTTAGTCTTGGACTTTCCACCGATAGAATGGTTTATAGTTATATATTAATTTTATACTTTCATTTAAAATAGTAATAAAAAAATAAAAAATCACTAATGTCACATCAATGAGTTGGGTCGACGGGTTGAGAAACTGAAACTTGATACTCGAACAAAACTATATGGGTTATTGCGGGTTATGATGAGTATACTCGTTAATGAACAAGTTCCGGTAATTTACGGGTTGATTTGGTTTGTGTCGACGGGTTCACGAGTAACCTTTACCCATGAACACCTCTAAGTAGGGTTCAAAATAGGTTGAACCGAGTTATGTTTTGCTAAGCTTAAGTCTGATCTGCTACATACTTCAAAGCCTAAGCTTGGTCTATTACCTGTCATAGACACATGAGCTTCATTCCACCAAACAAAACGTTGAATGGTAAAGCCTAATGAAGCTAATTTGTCTGCACAATGGTTTCCTTCCCGGTAAGTATGAAATAAAATAAAAGACATGCTATGCAGTCTATGTATACAGTTAAGCCACCCGTTCTTCAGCGACTAAGGGACTATGTTAGCGTTATTAAAAGCGAGAGTGACTAATTTTGAGTCAGCTTCAACCCAAAGATTCCTCTAATTCCTATCATAATCTAGTTCTATAGCCCTTATAACTCTAATGAATTCTGCATTAATGGCATAATTCTCTCCAAAATTTTCAGCTAAACAACCGATAAAGTTTCCAAAGTGATTTCTGAATATTCCTCCCTGAGCTGCCTGACCTGGAACACCAAGGGAATTGCCATCAATATTACATTTGACCCAAGATTGCAGGGGATGCTTTCAGATGACTTCAATAATCCTGGTAGCTTTAGGAGGATGGAATGAGACTTTGAAAGCTTTCAGAACTCTGAAATCCATAATGATGCAAGCTGAAGTGAATTTTGTAAAGTTTCCAGTCATACTTATATTAGATATCATAAGGGTCCGAGCATTTACCCAAATAATGCTTTTGTTGTTAAACTTCTTCTGATTTCTGCAGTGCCATATGTTATTAAATGTATTGATGATTGCAGACAAGATGACTATTTTGCATTGCTTAGACCAAACCTGATGGCAGACTTCCCAAATATCCACCATATTGAAAATCAGAGAAAATTGAAAGACATTGGGTAACCAATTCCAGAAATATTGCACAAATTTGCAGTGCCATAACAGGTGGTCTGTTGTTTCATCATGGATACCATATAAAACACATCTTGGTGGAAACAAGTATATGCCTCTCCTGGACACAATTTAAGATTATCCGCATCATTAATTTTCCCAACTGACCTGATGCCAAGTCCACCCTCTGAAAAAGGCTTATAAACTTTGTGCCAGGCAACAATAATCAATTTTTTTTACTAGTGTCGCCGCTCCACACAAAATTTCGCATACATTTCTCAAGATATTTAATGAGACTAATTGGCCAAGAATAAATAAGGAGGTTGTATGTAAGCATACTATGAATAACAATTTTGATTACCTGCGCTCTACCAACCATACTTAATAGAGAGGCTTTCCAGTTTGAGAGCTTTGATTTAACTGTCCATAATAGTTTGAGAATGTAAAGCTTTCGACCTACCCTTAAAAATGGGGACTCCGAGGTAAGTGAAAGGGAGTTGTCCTTCAATGAAGCCTGAAGATTGAGCTAACAAGGAGAAACATTGAGAAGGAATGGATCCCTCATAGAATATGGATTTTTGAAGGTTAACTTGTTGACCAGAACATTGGGCATATCTTAAGAACAAAGTTTTGAGAGCTTAAATGTTTGAGCACCATTGATAAAAATAGACAGCGTAGAAGAAGGCAAAATAGTTTTGATCCATGCACAAAACTTATCAGAAAATCCAAATTTGAATTTTTTTTATTAATAACCATGTATTAAAAAAATATTTCGCAAATAACCGGGTTTCGGAAAAAATTACGCAAATAACCATGTTTGAGATGGCTCCACAAAGGAGGAGCCATCTCATTTGGCGCATCCTCCTCTTTTTTTAAGGGAGGCGCCATCTCACTTGGCGCCTAAGGGCAAAGGGCAAGTCCTAAGCCAAGTGAGATGGCGCCTATGTACAAAATTAGGTCAAAAAAAAAAATTTTTTTTTCTTTCCTGCGCGTTGCGTATTAGACAGAGATAAACAAAATGGATTTTTTATTTAAAAAAAAATAATTACATTCAACTGTTTTACATTTAAAGAACAGTAAAAAAATAGATACAAAAAATACTGGGAAAAAAAAAGATACATCAGTGATCCCCAGGAACCCGGTAATGACCCCCAGTTCCGCATCCCCGTCCTCGCCTTTCTCTTGCTGGGTGCCGTCTCGTTTCCTGCTGCGGCAAGGTCGATGGCCCAGCGAAGTCAATGCGATCCGAATCCATAAAATCAGTAAGATCTCCATATCTCGAAGATCCGCTCTGGTACAGCCGGTTACCCATACCCTCGAAGTTTGGTCATGTTGGCGGTGGATGGGGTTCCATGGTTGGTCGGTAGCATTGGTCGTCTGAGTATGGGGGGTAGAAAGGAAATGGATCTTGGGGTGTTTGGTATTGTGGATGTTGGGTTGTTTGGTGATATGGTGGTTGATGGTAGGTTTGGTCGGGTTGGTCATAATCTTCTGACATTCCCATATCAGGGCTAAGGCTGGATGTTGAGGGCGCCATATTGGGATATGTGGAAGACTGAAATTGTGTATGGGGTATGTGGGTTTGCTGGTATTGGGGTTGGTATTGTGGTTGGGTTTGAGGCATATCCGGGTATTGGTAGTTTGGCGGTGATTGTGGTTGGTAGTACGGCATTTGGTTGTAGTTGTGTTGTGGTGGGGAATGTGGTTGTGTGTTTGTTGGTCTATTTCTTCTTGGGGGTTGGTTTGAGGTTGATGGATTTTGGGTTTGTTGGTGGGGAATCGAGGGTTGTGCCCATTGTGTGCGTGGGTCAACCAAGTACCTCGGATGAGACACGTGCATATCTGGGTTACTAACCGACCTGTACCACGACATATATTGATCGGTGTGTCGCATGTTACCTTGAGTAAGGAAAACCGGGGATTGCAAGATGTAGCGGTGACGCCTTTGCCACATTTTACACCATTCTGGAGCAAAGTCTTTCCAGTTGGTAAGATTCCACTGGGCGTCGACCCTTTTTAGATGCCAGGGGGACAAATCTGTTGGATCACTTGGTATCTCTTGGATCATTCCGAACTGCATCTTCACACGGTCGCTGTGGTGCATCTCCACAACGTTGAACCGAATAAGTGCAGTCTTTGCAGTCCAAGTTGCTGCATCCTCTGGATTTGGAGAATGGTCCAAACCCAAATATGGTCTCCAGACGAACTGCGATAAAATTTAAATCAGGTAAGCGCAAAAGTAATGTATAAATAATTAAAATGAACAAAAGTTAAAAGCTACGACGTACGTCATCTGGGCCTAAGTGATCCAACAGATTCCGGTAGAGTGCGACATTGAATCTGGGATTCTTGCCGTAATTCATACCCCTCACGCAGTACCTAAAGGAAATGAGAAACATGTTATTTTTAGCATATATTTTGGAAAGAGAAGAATAGTTATAAATGCTATAACTTAATGACTTACTTTGTTGCGTAAGGGAAACCAAAAGTGTTGTTGTTGATGGGGTTTAAGGACTCCATCCTCCACCAACCCCAGGCTTGTAGTAAAAATGCGCACCCATAAAATGTACATTTTTCCTTGACTGCGTTTTTGCACAAGGAACTGTACAGGTGGGCTAATACTGCAGAACCCCAACTAAATTTTCTAGTTTTATCAAAATTTGTTAGTAAATGTAAGTACATGAAATTTACACTATTTCCCGTACTTTCGGGAAATAAAAATGTACCAAAAAGTATCATAATATACGTTAGGGCTTTTACTACTCGGTCATTCTCTGAGGAATTTTCATTTAATTCCATACTTGCATAATGCCGTTTCAGGTCAGTGAGTAGTATTCCCTGCCCTTTTGCTCCACCACCTTCTACCATGTCCCTACCCAACAGTTCTTCACACTGTGAGTTGGGTTGTTGAACCGACCCGTTCACCGCCTTACCGTCAATAGGGAGGCCCAGTAGCATGTACACATCTTCGAGAGTGATGGTACATTCACCTATTGGTAGGTGAAATGTATGGGTCTCCGGTCTCCACCTCTCCAATATTGCAAGAATGAATTTGGAGTCAATGGTGCAGTTGGAGATCTTTATCACGTGTCCAAAACCTGCATATTCCAGATAAGGGACGATAAATGGATCGGGAGCCAGGTATTTGTGCGAACGGATTCTGAATCTTTGTGTATCCTGAGATCATAATTAAACAAGAGTAAGAAAATGCAGCAATGTTTTGAAGTATGAAAAATGTATAACCAAAGAAGAGACTTACAAATGCAGCATTTTTTTCGCTTGTGCCTCTGTGAGTATCTCCCATTGTTAGAAGGACCATTGTTCAGAACGCTTGAGAGGAAGAAAGACTTAGGAAGAAATAGAGAGTATGATAGACTTAAGAAATATTTCGTAGCAGAGAGTGAGAGTTGTGTGGGTGTGAGAGATGTTTCATAAGGTATGTATTTATAGGCAAATAAGTTTGATGTAGTGGTTGCATGCCTGCGATGTGTCACATTTGCATGCTTTGGGTGTTACACATATGCATGCATGCATTTACAAAAAATATAAGGTGTCACTCTTGCAGGCTAGGTGGCAGCCCATGCATGTATCACGATTGGACAGTAAGGGAGGCGCCATCTCACTTGGCGGAATAGTACAAAAATGAATGGTGTCGCCACCCCATTTGGCGAATAAGAGGTGTCACGTTTTACAGCATTGGCTCAGGCTACGTGACAGCCTTTAGGATTCCTTTCTTTGTTGCATGCAAGGCCATTGGAGTTGATGGGTGGAGTCTTACACAAAACATTTATGTGTGCAGAATAGGGCCAGGCTAGGTGGCAGCATAAGCCCATGCATGTATCACGATTGGACAGTAAGGGAGGCGCCATCTCACTTGGCGGAATAGTACAAAAATGAATGGTGTCGCCACCCCATTTGGCGAATAAGAGGTGTCACGTTTTACAGCATTGGCTCAGGCTACGTGACAGCCTTTGGGATTCCTTTCTTTGTTGCATGCAAGGCCATTGGAGTTGATGGGTGGAGTCTTACACAAAACATTTATGTGTGCAGAATAGGGCCAGGCTAGGTGGCAGCATAAGCCCATGCATGTATCACGATTGGACAGTAAGGGAGGCGCCATCTCACTTGGCGGAATAGTACAAAAATGAATGGTGTCGCCACCCCATTTGGCGAATAAGAGGTGTCATGTTTTACAGCATTGGCTTAGGCTACGTGACAGCCTTTGGGATTCCTTTCTTTGTTGCATGCAAGGCCATTGGAGTTGATGGGTGGAGTCTTACACAAAACATTTATGTGTGCAGAATAGGGCCAGGCTAGGTGGCAGCATAAGCCCATGCATGTATCACGATTGGACAGTAAGGGAGGCGCCATCTCACTTGGCGGAATAGTACAAAAATGAATGGTGTCGCCACCCCATTTGGCGAATAAGAGGTGTCACGTTTTACAGCATTGGCTCAGGCTACGTGACAGCCTTTGGGATTCCTTTCTTTGTTGCATGCAAGGCCATTGGAGTTGATGGGTGGAGTCTTACACAAAACATTTATGTGTGCAGAATAGGGCCAGGCTAGGTGGCAGCATAAGCCCATGCATGTATCACGATTGGACAGTAAGGGAGGCGCCATCTCACTTGGCGAAATAGTACAAAAATGAATTGTGTCGCCACCCCATTTGGCGAATAAGAGGTGTCATGTTTTACAGCATTGGCCCAGGCTACATGACAGCCTTTGGGATTCCTTTCTTTGTTGCATGCAAGGCCATTGGAGTTGATGGGTGGCAGGCTATTTGTCTGCATAAGCCCATGCATGTAATATTATTGGCAGCCTTGGGGGGTTGCATCACTTACTTAATTGAAATATTTTGCCTTACGTTGAACATAACATTCATTCACATAAACTGTAAAATTTTCCAACCTTCGAATCAGTCATCTAACCTTCAAACATTCCAGCATTCATACCTTCATACAATCAATAAACCCAAAACATTCCCACCTTCATACCTAAAACAATTCTACACAATGGTCTCTTCACCACAATTTGTTGTCAAAGCACATTTCAACAGTGAGACATACATGTGTCCCACAGTTGGGTTTTTGTTTAGAAACACCGACAATGTCCGATTTCTCTTAAACGGGAAAGAAAATTTCTCGTACTTTAAGAAAAGATTGGAGGCCAAACTTGAACGAGGCCCGGTATCCCAGATATTTTATCAGAGTCCAGTCTTTTTTGGAAACAACCAAGTTATTTTTTATAAGGTTGCAATTCAAGATGACGAGGATTTCCAGAACATGATTTCCAGCCATGTCTATTCTGGAAACGACTTTATTGAGTTGTACGTTCTGTTTCAAGAGCCTCCGGTGACACAGGAGGTAGAGCCTCCGGTGACACAGGAGGTTGATCCTTTGGAGAATGAGCAAGATGAGGTGGATGCAGTTGATGATGAAGAAGAAGATAACGAGTTAGAGTTTGATGAAATGGTGAACGACGATTCTGACGATGATGGCATCCCAAGTATTCCTACCGACAAAATCTACACACCACCTACGCACATGACAAACTTCAACATGGGCGGAGATGAACCTTCTACGGACTTGTTTTTCCAACCGTATATGCAATCGGATGAAAATTTAAAAGAGAAGGACAAGTTTCGTAATAGAGAGGAATGCATAAGGGCCATCAAAAAATTTCACATGCTCAACTCGGTTGATTATAAGGTGGATCGTGTAAACCCAGAAAGGTACAAGATCAAGTGTGTCCACCCTGACTGTATGTTCAAGCTGACCGCTTCATACAGACTAAGGGGTGACTGCTGGGTCATAGGTTCCATGACTACCCATACTTGTGTAAGTTCCACTCAATCACAAGACCACCGAAAACTCAACCATGATCTAATCTGTCAAGAAATCCTACCCCTGGTCAGCAACGACCCTTCTTTGAAGGTGAAAACAATCATCTCCCACATCACCACGGTTTTTAACTACACTCCGTCTTACCGTAAGGCGTGGTTAGCAAAGACTAAGGCGATTGAAAGGGTGTACGGAAACTGGGAGGAGTCATACCGAGAACTTCCCCACTACCTAAATGCACTCAAGACATATTCTCCAGGTAGTGTTTATGTTCTGGAAACATTGCCAGCGTACGCCCAAGATGGTAGTCTACTACATGGCAACGGAATATTCAGTCGCGTCTTTTGGGCATTTCAACCATGCATCACAGGGTTTGCATCATGCAAACCAATTCTACAAATAGACGGGACTTGGTTGTATGGGAAGTACAAAGGCACGCTTTTGATGGCAGTTGCACAAGATGGCAACAATAACATTTTCCCCGTTACGTTTGCCCTTGTCGAGGGGGAGACCGGTGGTGCTTGGAGCTTTTTCCTGAAAAATCTTCGTACACACGTGGCTCCTCAACCAGATCTCTGTTTGATCTCGGACAGACATGCCTCCATTGAAAGTGCCTATAATAATCCGGCAAATGGTTGGCATGACCCTCCTTCTACGCATGTCTATTGCGTCAGGCATATCGTCCAGAATTTCTCGAGGGAGGTCAAGGACAAAACATTGAGGAAAACGGTGATGAATGCGGGATACGCACTGACACAGCCCACATTCAAATATTACCGCAACGAGATCCGTTTGTCTAACCCAGAAGCCGGTACGTGGATCGATAATATACCGGTCGAAAAGTGGACTAGGTCATACGACAATGGCCAAAGATGGGGGCATATGACAACAAATCTTATTGAATCAATGAATGGGGTATTCAAGGGCATACGAAACCTCCCCATCACTGCCTTGGTGAAATCCACGTATTTTAGGATGGCTGCGTTATTTGCCAAAAGAGGTGAAATGTGGTATGCGGTCTTGCAATCAGGACAACTATGGAGTGAAAGCTGTATGAAATACATTAAGGCTGAAAGTGCTAAAGCCAACACTCACATGGTTACACGGTTTGACCGCCATAGCCACAACTTCATTGTGAAAGAGACAATTGACCACAATGAAGGCCTGGCAAGACAAGAATACCGGGTCATTTTACCTTCTCAATGGTGCGATTGTGGCAGGTTTCAAGCTTTTCGCATGCCTTGCTCTCATGTAATTGCCGCTTGTGCGCATACCCATCAAGACGCGCTTCAACTGCTCTCAAACGTTTATAAATCTGAAACGTTGCTCACTGTTTACAACAACAACTTTCCTTTGGTGGCAAAACCGGACTATTGGCCTGAATACAACGGTGATATAGTTTGGCACAATGACCAAATGCGAAGGAACAAGAAGGGTCGTCCCAAAAGCAGGCGCATAACAACAGAAATGGACGATCTTGACAGGTTGGAAAGAAAGTGTGGTTTATGCCGTCAGGTCGGACACAATCGCAAAAACTGTCCGAATCGGGCGTCTGGCTCGACCACATAAATTTTGTAATACAATAAATTTTTTCAATATTTGTGTTGTAAACATTATGGGTTTTCCGTTAATAAAACTGTTCACACAATTTAAGAAATTCAATATAGGAAATTACATTAGGGTTTTCGCGTACAACAATGATTAACGATATTCAATCTAGGAAATTACAACTGTTAACACAATTTCATCTGACCCATGCATCATCAGCATTACATCGCTGTCTGTTTTGACTTCCTCCAACCACACATTAGGTCTTCCTGTCGCATGCGAGGTTGCTGTTCGTTTTCGCTGGATCCTTCGAATTTTTCCCCCTCGGCGATGTCTCCATCTAGCCACCGCATCAACTCCCGCTTCAGACGCTCCATGGAATGAATGTGCCAGAATTTCATTTTCATCGCAGGTTTCGTGGCGGAGAATATAACGTAACCATCTCTGCTAAAAATCATAGGTGACGTCATTACGTAAATAAGGGAGTACAAAATAAAAATACAGTGCGAGAAAGTGTGAGAAATTTCAAAGAAACGGACGAATTATTTATAAAACAGCAAAAAACCCTAGTTTTGCCCTAGGCGCCAAGTGAGATGGCGCCTCCTCTCCTTTTTAAGGAGCATGCGCCATCTCACTTGGCTAAAAGCCAAGGGAGGCGCCAAGTGAGATGGAGCCTAGGGCAAAACCCTAGGTGCATGCGCCAAATGAGATGGCTCCTCCTTTGTGGAGCCATCTGAAACATGGTTATTTGCGTAATTTTTTCCGAAACCCGGTTATTTGCGAAATATTTTTTTAATACATGGTTATTAATAAAAAAAATTCTCCAAATTTGCTTAGCATCTTCAACAAGAAATTCCAATTTAGGGTGTCAAAGGCTTTTCTTTATGTCAATTTTAGCAGCAATGTTTCCTCCGAAAAAATATTTGCACCAGAATATATCTAAATTCAAAATTTTAAAAATATCGAATAAAAAAAGAGAAAATTTTAAATAATTTTTTTTAAAATTTATTTCATAGAATGAATGTGATATTAAAAGAGAGAGAAAATTGTGTATTTATTTTAATTAATAAAATAATTTTGATTAATTATGTGTAAAAGCACATATGTTTGTGTATCTAAAAATTTTCTAAAAAAAAAGCGTGTAATTACAAATATAATTCAAAAGTGTTTTAAGTATTTAATAAAAATAAATTAATAATTATAATACATTTAAAGTATTATTAAAAGATATTTTTATTAATAGAAAGATTAGAAAAAAATAATCATTCTAATTAAATGACAGATGTCAGACTAAATAATACGTTTCCTTTACTTTATTTTATTTTATAGATTTAGTATTTTTTTTAATGGATTTTGAATAACCTTTGTAATGGTTCATATAAAATTATTGCCTATAGGAAAAAAAAATGCCTTAATATCTTAAAATTTATTTGCTTACATCAGAAATCGTAAACTATTAGTTGAACAATTTCCTATGGCTGATTTCACAAACCTCTTTAAAGTGCAAAATGATTTACAGCCAAAGAAGATACTTTAATAAATAGGTGATTAATTTAAATTTATATATAAAATTATTATTTAACAACATATGAATATATACAATGTTTTTTTAAATAATTTTCATATACTATTATACCAAAAAATGATTATATAATATAATTTAAATGATTTGATTTATATAAAGGAAAGATTTGAATTTCAAAAGTGTAAGAAAAATTAGAAATCTTTTTAATTTTTTTAAATATAATTGACTAAAATAATATAAATAAATGAGGTTGAAAATGAAAAAATAATAAAGAAGATAAAGTTTAAGGTATTTCTTTTAATATTTATTAATTACAATAAAAGATTTTTGATAATGAAAATTTTATTTTAAAATTCATAACAAATTAAAAAGTGGCCGTTAAACTTTCTCTAATTCTAACTCATTAGATTTTAAAACAACTAATTAAAACATTTTATCCAAAACAAATATTTTCGTAAAATTTCAAATTTCATAAATATAGTTTGAACTTTTTTTTAAAAAATAGTTTTTAAAAATACAAATTTTATTTCTTAAATAAATGTCATTTTTAGAAATAGTGATTTTGAAAATTTTTGTAAAAAATTTCAAATTTCATAGAAATAGTTTGATTTTTTTTTTAGAATAGTATAACAATATAGATATTATTAAATATAAATATATTTAAATTTATTCAAAATTTACGATATATATATATATATATATATATATATATATATATATATATATATATATATATATATATATATATATATATATATATATATATATATATATATATATATATATATATATATATATATATATATATATATATATATATATATATATATATATATATATATTAAACACTTTTAGTAAATAGAGAAATATATCTAAATTAACTATAAATTGATAAATTATAATTAAAATAATATATAAATGTTAATTTACTATAAAAATGTATTTGGATATACTAGTGAACTTAAAAATATATTATATAACTGAAAATATTATATAGATATAATTAAACACAAATAAATATAATTTTTATGTAGTTATTAAATGATATTAAAAATCCACTAAAATTATATGATTTTTAATATTTATAAATACAAAAATTTATTTTCATATATAGAATATATTTTTTTCTGAACATTAAGCAAATTTTACGATTTTTAATAGAAATAAAGATATATTTATTTATTTATTTTAAATATTACATTTTTAAATAATAAAAACTAAAAATAATATAACTAAGCAATAAAAATATAATATAGATATAATATAGTATGATTTATGACAAATTTATATCGATGTAATAATATAGATATAATTAAATACAAATACATTTAAATTTATTTGAAACATACTATAAATAAACAACAATATATATAATTAGATAAATATATATAAACATTAATATAGTTAAAGTTCATTATATAAATAGATAAATATTAATAAATATAACATATAAATGTCTATTTACTATGAAAATATATTATAAATTTGAACATACTATATACATATAGTTAAATATAAATTAATATTATTTTAATATAGTTATTAATAAATATGAAAAATTCTTAAAGCTATATTATTTTATTATTTATAAATATAAAACTTTATTTTTAAATAAAAAAAAATATTTTTTCTGAACTTTAAGCAAATTTATTTAAATTTCTTTATATTTATAAATATTAAATATAAAATATTTTAAAGAAAATTTTTATATTTATTAATATCAAACTTTATTTTAGAATATAATTTTTTTTTTTAATTTTAAGTTAAATTTTATAATTTTTTATTTAAATTAAATTAAATTATATTCATTTAAAATATTACATTTTTACTAATGAATATTAATAAATAATATAATAA
Source organism: Vicia faba (assembly GCA_948472305.1). Classification (NCBI taxonomy): domain Eukaryota; kingdom Viridiplantae; phylum Streptophyta; class Magnoliopsida; order Fabales; family Fabaceae; genus Vicia; species Vicia faba. The sequence continues at coordinate 764,348,605 of OX451735.1, read as the reverse complement.
AATAATTTACTAATAAAAATCACGTGATTTTTATTAATAAATTGACTTGTTTATTATTTTTAATATTTATTAAAAAATGCAATATTTTAGTTAAATATATTATTTTTTATTTAAATTAAAAATAATAAAATAATTATATTTCAAAAAAATATATATTATTTATTTATAAATATATATTTTTTAAATCAAATAAGCATGATGTTTAATCCATCAAAATAAAAAACAAATATCTATTATTGATTTATATAAAAAAAACATAATAAACATTTTTTTTATCGAAAATGATAACATAAAATATGGAAGAAATGTTGATCATTTAAATATACAAAGAAAAATACAAAATACAAAATTTTCCTAATAAATATTAGAAAGTATATTTGACAAATATTATTAAAGCATAAAAATAGTATGACACAAATATTTATCACCATTAACATAAAAAAAATATGGAATAAATATTTATCACTATATGTAAAAATAACACTAGTGAAATGTGGATCTTAAATATTTTTTTAAAAAATATTATTTTGGATTAGGCCTGCTATTGACCCAAACATCATATGAGGTCCAATTCGACTGTGCTACATAAGAAAGCATGCTGACAGGTCTGTCTTCGACTATGTCGGACAGTAACCTCACTCTTTTGGTCGATCTGGTTTTATCCTATGGGGAATAACCCATGAATGACGAGAAGGACCAACGACGATCAGAAGGATCTTGCGAGCATCCTTCACTCTTCTCGTCGACCAAAACAAGTCCTCAGGGGACGACCGCATAGCTGGCGGGGAGGGTCCACGACAGACAGAAGGACCCCGCAAGCATCCTCCTCGTAGGGATGACTCTCAAAACTTTTGAATATCACAGAATCCTTTTGGCCGCGAAAAGACCGCATCCATATCCTCCTGATAGTTCGGAGGAGTCCACCCAGGTTAGAGACCACGTGTTGGCCCCCACTACGCAAGTAGGACCTGGAAGTCTCCATTTTGGGCCTGCTTGCCCAACCTAACAATGGAGATCTTGGCCCAACGGTGGGGGTTATAAATACCCTCTCACTTGATAGGGTCAGATACTAAATCTCTCATTCTTACTCTCATACTTGCTTGCATTTGCTTTGAACCTCACTTTGGCATCAGAGTGTCTTGCAGGTACCCCCCCCTCCCTTACTTCACATCCAACCGCTGCTCAGTTTAAAGCTTGTGGTCTTCGACAATCCCTTCTGGTCAAGTACGGTCAGTGGCGCCGTCTGTGGGAAACAGCTTCCCCGTCTCCATCTCAAGACCAAAGTAACTCTTCATCAAACCGGGTGATTGTCATGGCCGACCAAGCTGTCGATAACAATCAAAACGCCGACCTCAACAATAACGTTGGCAACAACATTGGCAACAACAACGCCGATAACGATATCGATATGGCTGATCCTAAGCAGAACTACAGAGACAGACTAACTGTCTCTTCATCATCCCGCTTACGACCATACGAAGACGACTATTATCCTCCACAGAACTATGAACCAAATGCATTCCAGGAGGTCCTTGTCCCCGCGGGCGCCAACACTACGACCAGAGCTATGTTCGCAGCCATCAACCCGATAAACTACATGATCTTCTCACAGGGTGAGCGGCTGAGGATTCTCGAACAGAATTGCCATGCCCCTAGAAGACATAGGAGATCTGACACTCCTCCTCCCAGTCAGAACGAAGATCGTCCCCAGTCTCCCTCGTGGAGACGCATACGGGATGGCTCGTAAAGCCCTTCTCACTGATGAACTTGGCAAGGCCCCGCGTTTGAGAGGCCCTCACCCGAAGCCACGGGGAGACACAGTCACACCCCACGCGCAGGGAGAAAATATCCCCTGGATAACAAAAACATGGGAAACAGAAAAGGACAACCTCGGCCAAGGATCCTCCCCGCGGCCAAGGCCGTCACAACGACCGCCATTACAACTGGTCCCCCTCCCGCTATCTAGAAAGAAGTGACGAAGATGACCCCCGCGGTCCCTTGTCTCAAGCAATCTTGGAGGCTCCTGTTCCTAGGGGAATGGAGAAGCCTCCCTGTAATATGGTGGCAGAACCGACTGTTTAATACTGGTTTGCGTTTTGCATTTTTTGTTTGCAAAATGTCGCGGTAAGCAAGAGTCGCCGCAGACTTTTATTTCATCCAATCGGAAAGGAAAAAAGTGCAGAAAAAAAATCCTTTTTCGAGATTTTGAGTACGAGGGTAGATTATAGAGAGGGAAGGTGTTAGCACCCTATCTATCCATGGTTTTCCATGGACTCTTAGGTACTTGCTCATTTTTAAATTTCTTGTGTTTGTGTGCTTGTTTTTGAAAAATGTTTTACTTCGTGATAACCCTTGTATCAGTCCTCAAGGGTGTGACGAAGTTTGTTTTGAAAATTGTTTGGAAAGGTGTAAGTGCAAAAAGTTTTGATTTGAGCAAGTACCTACTAGCATTTACCTACTCGAAAAAAAAATAGTTTCTATTCTTGTTTCCTTTAGACAGCGCTATCCTACTATTGAGAAATAGGTAGCACCGTCGTTGGAGTTTGTAAGGGTCAATTCAAAAGGGACGTACGATCACTAAAGCAATATTAGGACACCTTAGTAGTAACCCTAGAGTCTTAAGATCTTTTCGAGGCAACATTTCCGAGGCAACATTTGAATGAGACATTTGATCTTTTTAGACGGGAGGGCAACCACTCAGACACCCTATGCTTAATGATCGTTTACCGAAGGCAACCGAAGTGAGAGTATACCCTAAGAGTGAATATGTGCAACTGATTTATTTTCAGTTTATTATCTTTGCACATTAGGGTTTTCTAACCATTTTAATTTTGACATGCATTCTTGCCATACAATACTACATACATCTAAACAGTTAATAATTTGCATGAATTTAAAAGTGCGAAAATATAAAACCTAACTATTACAAGGCTTCAGGGAGGGGGATTAATTACATAGCCAAAAAATCGGGGAAAAGCGATAAGTAAAAAACCTAATTAAAACTATTACATCCTCAAAACAATTACAAAAATAATGGAAAAAGTAATAACGAGCACGCGGCAAATTAAATGCGAGGCGATTAGGGTTTTGACCCTTTTGACTAAACCTAATTGCAATTGATTAAAGAAAAATCATTTTTTTGTCGTTTTTGTTATTTTAAGAAAATAAGGAATAATTGAATTAAAAAAGAACCTAATTACTAATTAACTCTAATTAAGAAAAATAATTAAGTTAACCTATTTTTTGTGTGTTTTTATTTGGAAAAAGAAAATAATTAAATCAAGAATTTAAACCTAGTTTTCTAATTGATTTTAATTGTAAAAAAGAAATTAAATTAACCTAGATTCCTAATTAAATTAAATAATTTATTAAAAAAAAATGTTTTTCTGGTATTTTATGATTTATTGATTTTTATGATAAAATAAAAAAATTATTAATTTTTGTGAAAAAATAATTAAGCAAAATAATTAAATAAGGAAATAAAAAATAAAAGAAAAAGAACGGGCCTGCGTTGTTGTTAGCAAATCTGGGGGTTTGCATCTGAATTTCTGGCCCATCATGCTCCAAGCCTGGTTGACCATGCTTGATTCTGTGCAGTATTGACTTTGAGGTATACCAAGGATCTTCATTGCTGGCACGTTGGATCTGGGTAAGAGCGCATTAAATGGCTGGACGTTGAGGTTGTATGGAATGCGCTTGAGAATGTGGTGCACCTGATCACATGAGAAAAAATAACACAAAGCAAATGTTGGGACCCGAGATCAAACCCAGGTCCTTATGCTCGCCTCCAGTGATGCATTGCCAGTTGCGCTACGTTGTTAACTTGTTAACATAATACAAACAAAATATAATATGCAAAACAAGATAGTTGGGACAGAGAAACGCGCGAGATTCAGACGTCCCAATGGCTGCTTGACACGCCAGCGTCTTCTTCCCTTCTCCACCGTTTTAAATGAAGGGACTTTTACCTACAGCAGTTTTGCTGTAACTATAAACCTGTAACATTCAAAAATCATGTACAAGAAATATAAATGAAAGGTAATGGTACCAATCAACTCGTCTCATCCTCACGAGCATCATGGTACCTAATTCTAGGCCTAATTTTTCCTGTACAAAAAGACGCTAAAAATAACTCAGAAACCCTAGCAATGGCAACATCCTGTACAAGCATCAAAAATGAAATTAAATGGCATGGTTAGGTTGCAAACATGATGTCAAACACGAATATAACAATCAAAAGTGCTAATGATGCAAGAATCCTGATAATCGAATTGAAAAAATATGTCAAACCGTATTAAGTGTAGCACGCGTTTCTGGGTGTTTTAGGCCTTGCAAACGAATGGGGCAGCTTCCTGGGACGTCCAGTAATGGATTGGGATAGCTAGGATGGCTTGAGACGGCGTGTGGAGTGAAAACCTATTCACACTTTTGCCAACTTTTTTGAGTTTTGTTCTATGCTTCTCACGATCTCTAACCCTTCTTTTTTGATCTGGAATTCTTCATTATATAACCTAGAGTGAATTAGGTTAACAAACTTGGACTAAATCTTTGCATTTATCCAAGATTTGATTTGATTTGCAAGTTATATGATATGTTTCTATTTTGAGCCAAAACATGCCTTTCTTGTACCAATTGATCTTGATTCGATTTGATCATGTTAACTCAACATATCTTGATTGCCAATCTGTCAAAAACACAAACCAAATCATATCTTTGTTAATTTTCATCATTTATTTGATTTAATTCACTTTTTAATTAATGAAAAATCAAAATAAATTTAAAAATGAAGCACATAATGGGTGAGCAAACATTTAAGTCGTGGACCACATTATAATTGAGGTGCAAGCATAAAAAGTTGGGCCCATTTAGCAAAAAATGCAAATTTGAGCACATTTGACTTTTGGCAATTTTGCAAAAATGGTTAACTTGTCCAATGCATAACTCTCTCAATTTTGATCCTAGAGAGGTGTTCTTGGACTTTTTAGAAATCTTAGGATGTCCTCTAAGCAACCCTTTTGGTCTCATCTCAATTGAGTCTTCCATGTTCATGTATGAATCTTTGACCCAAAAGGTGTTTTTGTTGACTTTTCAAAAGGACCTATAATGTCAAAATTCATATCTTTTTGTGAGTGCATATTCTGGACTTGGGAGATGAAGATGAATTTTAGGGAATTTAATCCTATTCAAAATGAGCTTTGGATGGGTAATTTCTGATATAGTATGAGAAAGTTATGCTTGGTCAAAGTGTAGTTGACTTTTCCTGTAAAACCCTAATTTAGCAACTTTTGGGTTTTGATGAATTATGAGCAATACTTGAGGAATCATGATCAACCCTTGATCAAATGATGGATAATACTTTAAAATGATGATGTTGACCAAAAATCTTGAAGTTTGACTGTATGTAGGCCACAGTTGACTTTTGACCTAGTATATTTGATTTTTAGGCATTTGAGCAATTGACTGAGCAAACTTCTTCTGCAAGGCTTGAAACTTGACATGGATGATCTTGAGAACATATTAGGAAAATGGTGAGAATTTGAGTCCTTTGTGGTTCACACATCCTGATGAAGAAGGAAACCCTAATTTGAGGTATACTGCCTTAGGAGAGAGTTTGTCTGGTCAACTCTTAGGCAACCTTGAACAAATTGGGGACCTCACTTGACATTTGTTGAGAAATATGGGAGGGAAAATTTTGGGGTACAACATCTGCCCCTGTTCAATCTTCTTAAACTTGAAGATGTAGATTGGCTCGTCTACCTTTCGTGATCTGAAGGTGGAAGATGGTTGAACACTAGAGTGCCCAGAAATTTGCACTCGCATGAAGTGGCACTTAATTTGTGATATCGAGAATGGGCTTACAGATGCCATTTGGAGGTCGATGATTAAAGATTATCGGGGATTGGCTTAAAGATGCCATCCGAAGAGGTGTCGATCGCATAAGAGATTCATTTGCGAGAACCCGTATACTTGTTGTTAAGGAGGACTTTGCTGGGGAATGCTGGTCTCTATTTTGGGAGAAATGGAGTTTTATGAGCTTCTGTTTTCCGTTACTCTATTGGGGAATCACTCTGGTTTGGGGAAGCGGAAGTGAACTGCGTATCTGGTCGGGGTATATGCTGCAACGCGACTTACTAGAGAGATGCGAAATCAATCGTGTTTGATCGGGTCCCGGTCTTACAGTGTTGTGGATTGCTTGTCTTGGGATGAGAGAGGAAGAAACTGGATAGTAAGGTTATGAGAAGGAACCTGGATAGTAGGGTTACTTCGACATGAAAGCCTGGATAGTGGGGCTTGAGAAGGAACCTGGATAGCAGGGTTACTTTGACATGAAAGCCTGGATAGTAGGGCTGTGAGAAGGAACCTGGATAGTAGGATTACTTCGACACGAAATCCTGGATAGTAGGGCTTTGAGAAGTGTGATACGGTGGGAAGAACTGACTGTATTTTGGAATGCTGGTTTGCGTTTTGCGTTTGTTTTCGCAAAATGACGCGGTAAGCAAGAGTCGCCACCGACTTTCATTTTATCCATCAAGGAAAGGAAAAAAGCACAGAAAAATTCCTTTTTCGAGATATTTCTCAGGTTCGGGGGGTAGATTATAGAAAGGGAATGTATTAGCACCCTTTCTATCTGTGGTTATCCACAGGCTCTTAGGTACTTGCTCATTTGCTTTCAAAAATTGTTTTCTTTGTGCTTGTGGGTTTGAAAAAGTTTTTTTTTTGTTTGAAACTTCGATTTAACTCTTGCTTCTGTCCTCAAGAGTGTAATGAAGTGTTTTGAAAACTTTGTTCGAAAAGCGTAAGTGTGAAAAGTTTTATTTTGAAAGAGCAAGTATCTAAGAACTATCTACCTACTCAAAAAAGGAATTTTTCTGTGTTAATTTCCTTTAGACAATGCTATCCCACTATTAATGAGTAGGTAGCACCATCATTGGAGTTTGAGGGTCAATTCGAATGAGGGACTTACGGTCATAAAAGCAATGTTAGGACGCCTTAGCGGTAACCCTAAAGTCTTAGATCATTTGTTTGAGGCAAAAATATCCGAGGCAACCGTTTCGAGGCGACTATGATCTTTTAGACAAGAGGGAAACCTCTAAAGCGACCTATACTCAATGATCGTGTACGCAGGCAACCAAGTGGGGTGTACCCTAAGAGTGCGCATGTGCGAGTGTGTTATTTTCAGTTATTTTTATCTTTGCCCATGTTAAGGGTGTTCTAATTTGATTTTAAGATTAAACATTCAGTCTTGTCATGCAAATTCTATTATCAAACATCTAGCAGTTATAATTTGCGAAATTAAAATACGAAATTTAACTTACAAGGCGTCGGGTATTTATATATCCAAAAGCAACCCTTTGAAAATAAAATAAAGCGGTAAATAAATAAAATGTCCTAATTATCTATTACATACCGGAAGCAGATACATTAATATGGATAAAGAAAAATAAAGCGCGACGCGAAATTAAATCGAATGCGAATTAGGGTTTTGACCCTTTGGATTAAAGAAAATGCTTTTTTTTTGTTTTTATTTAAGAAAAGAAATTAATCCTAAATTAAATACTAAATTAATTATTAAATAAATTAATGGAAAAAATAATTAATGACATATTTTTGGGAGTTTTTGATTATTTAAGAAAGAAATTAAAAATAATTAAATTATGTTAAAACCTAATTAATTCTAATTGATTTTGTTTATTTACTAAAATAAATTAAAGTTTCCTAGAATTAAAAAAAACCTAATTAATTAGTTAATGTTTATTAATAAAGATAAAATTCTAAATTTTTATTGGATACAAATGTTTTTTTTTTTGATAAAAAAAGGAAATTTGTTTGTTGGTTAGAAAATAAATTAATTAAAATAAAGCAATTAAATAAATAAACAAAGTAAAAAAAAAAGAAGAATTGGGCCTGATTTGGAGGTGTTGGAAGCAATTTTCTTGGCCCATTAGTAGCTGATCCGTTTGACCTTTGGGATTCCATGCATGTGCATTGACTGATTCCATGGTATGCCCTCAAGATTTGACCACCAGATCTTGCCCCTTGGATATCTGGCGCATGGATGGTGAGGGAGTATGATGGAGATCTGGCTTATGCACGCACCTGATCGCCTGAAAGAAATTGGAAAAATGCAAATTGCTGGAGGCAGGGATCGAACCCCTGACCTCCAGCCCTTGGGTCTTTAAGCACCTATGTGGCCACCACTGGGCTATGCTGTTTAATTTGTTAACAAAATACATAATAGCAATAATTTAAGAAAACAAGCGTATTAATGGAAATTTGGCACGAATTTTAAACAGACCAACAGGAGGGTGACAACGCATCATCCTCTTCCTCGAAAACCTGTAAAATTTACCTGCGGATTTTTATCCGCAGCTAAAAGCATAACTTCCTCCTAAAATCGTCCTCAGGCCATGTAAACGTATTCCAAGAACATGGTTGAACTCGTCTCAACCTACTGACCACAACCATGACCAATATGATGGCCAATTTTCCCTGAAACAGAAATCCCCAAAAACAAAAGACGAAACCCTAATAATGGTGGGTCTCGTTACAGGTCACGAAAACACAATTGAATGATACCAAATGCTTGCAAATGGTTTGTAGATTCAGAATATGCTATCAATTCATATCAACCATGCTTAAATTGAGAAATACGAAATCAAGAACATGGCGGTTTTACGAAGGACTTACAGCGCGTATGAGGGCCTGAGAATGCCTGGTTTGGATTGGGTTAGCTTGTGAGAATTGCCAGGAAGAGATTGAGATACGTCTCAAGTCTTGAAAATGTCTCCAACCTTGATTTCGATCTCAAGCTTTTTTCTGGTTTTTGTGCATTTGGTTCTGCCTCCTCAAGTGCTCTCTAACCCTGATTCACGTGCCTTTTGCTTACTTATGTAATGTGCATTGAATTAGGGCAACAAACTTTGTCCAAATCTTACCCTATCAATGCTCTTGAATTTGATTTGATTCTTCCATTAAACCTTTCCAAATTTGATTTGATTTCAATCTTTATGTGCTCTAATGCCTTGATCCGAGTTTGGTTGCAATGCTAGCTGTATTTGAAGCCTAAAACAACCAGAAAATCATTAGTTATCAATGCCTTAGATTTTATGTGATTTTATTTGATTTAAAATGAATTAATTCAAATAAAAATCAAATTAAATAATAAAAATGAGATATGGACACATGGCCAAGGCTAGAGCACGTGGGAAACAATGCAAACTCAAAACAAGTGAAAAAGAATGGGCCCATTTGGCAAAATTTGAAGTTTTGGGGATAGTTGGCTTTTGGCAATTTTGCAAAAAAGTCCAACTTCAACAATGCATAACTTCTTCAATTTTGAACTTTTGGAGGTGTTCTTTGACTTTTTAGAAATATTGAGATGTCCTCTAATCAAACCTTTTGGTCTCATCTCATTTTGATATTCCATGCTCAAGTTAGAAGCTCTGACAAAAAAGGTGTTTTTGTTGACTTTTCAAAATGACCTATAATGTCAAAATTCATAACTTCTTGTGAGTGCATTTTTGGATCTTGGGATATGAATATGGATTGTAGGGCATTGAATCCTATTAAAAATGAGCTTTGGATGGGTCATTTATCATAAAGTATGAGAAAGTTATGCCTGGTCAAAAGTGGGTTGACTTTTTTTACAAAACCCTAATTTAGCAACTTTTGAATCTTGATGAATTTTGAGCAATCCTTGATGAATCATGATCAAACCTTGATCAAATGATGAAATATCCTTCAAAATGAGAATGTTGACAAAAAATCTTGAAGTTTGACAGTATGTAGGACACAGTTGACTTTTGCCCTAGCACAGTCGATTTTTGGACCTTTTGAGCAATTGGATGAGCAAACTTCCTCTGCAAGGCTTGAAACTTGACATGGATGATCTTGAGAACATATTAGGACATTGGTGATCACTTAGGGTCACTTGGGCTCAAGAATCTTGATGCAACACAAAACCCTAATTTGGGGAAGACTGCCTTAGGAGAGAGCTTGTCTGACCAACTCTTGAGCAACCTTGGGCAACTTGGAGATTTTTCTTGTAATGTTTTGAGAAATATGGGAGGGAAAATTTTTGGGTACAACATCTGCCCCTGTTCAATCTTCTTAAACCTGAGGATGTAGATTGCCTTTCATGCCTTTCGTGATCCGAAGGTGGAAGATGATTGAACACTAGAGTGCCCAGAAATTTGCACTCGCATGAAGTGGTATCAGCCTCGTGATGTAGGGAATGGGCTTACAGATGCCTTTTGGAGATTACTAACGAGAGGATGGGCTTAAATATGCCATCTGAAGGAGTTTCGTCCGCATAAGAGATTCCTTAGCGAGAGCTTGTATACCTGTTGTTGTAGAAGATTCCGCTGGGGAAGTCTGATCTTTGTTGAGATTTAGGAACTTGCCCGTAATTCAACTGAGGTGTCGAGATTTAGGACCTTGTCTGCACTTCAACTAAGAAAACATCTCTGTTGAGTTTTAAGAACTAGTCAACAATTCGACTGGAGGGAAACATCTTCATCGAGATTTAAGAACTCGCTTGTAATTCAACTGAGAAAACTTCTCTGCCGAGATTTAGGAACTCGTCTATAATTCAACGGAGGAACTTTGTCGAGATTTAGGACTTGTCTGTACTTCAACTGAGAAAACATCTCTGTTGAGTTTTAAGAACTAGTCAGTAATTCGACTGTAGGGAAACATCTTCATCGAGATTTAAAAACTCGCCTGTAATTCAATTGAGAAAACTTCTCTGCCGAGATTTAGGAACTCGCTCGTACTTCAATGGAGGAAAATTTGTTGAGATTTAGGACTTCTTCTGTACTTCAACTGAGAAAACATCTATGCTGAGTTTTAAGAACTTGTCAGTAATTCAACTATAGGGAAACATCTTCATCGAGATTTAAGAACTCGCTCGTAATTCAACTGAGAAAACTTCTCTGCTGAGATTTAGGAACTCGCCCGTACTTCAATGGAGGAAAATTTGTCGAGATTTAAGACTTCGTCTGTACTTCAACTGAGAAAACATCTTTGCTGAGTTTTAAGAACTTGTCAGTAATTCGACTGAGGAAAAAGCTTCAAAACTTTGAATTTTGTGAGAACTTAACCGCATCCTTCCTAAAAGGTAAAGATTAGTTGTATGTAATGTATGATATGTATCGAGCAACGATGTTCTCAAAATAAATGAGATTGTGTCGTATGATGCGTATGCATGTGTTATGATGTATGAAAATGTGATGTTTTTATCTGGGGAAAATAAATCTTGAATAGCTGCTGGAGAAAAGAGCTGAATTCTTAGTTTCCGCTGGAGATAGCGAATGAAGATGATCGTGAGGATAAACCCGCAGGAGAGGATAACTCCGTTGGGGAATAAACTGATGAGGAGATTACTCTGTGGGGAAGAGATGCTCTGTAGAGGATTCTGCTGATAAATTCCGCTGGGGATGAATTACCGTTGATGGTGATACTGAATCCTGTTGGGAATTGAATTCCTGTTTGTGAAAGGAACGAACTCCGTTGAGGATGATCTTCAGTTGCGACTTCACTGGGGATAACCTTTTAGGCTCTACTGGGGATGATTCTCCACACTCCACTGGGGAAGCTTTTTCAGACTGCGCGGGGGAGAATTTTAAACTCCACTGAGGATATTTTATACTCCACCGGGGATGATAAACTTTTCAGTGCTAAAGGTAGATAAACTCTGCTTGGGGAGAATATTACCGATTCGTTCGCGGTTGTGAGTCTCAGCTGGGGAGAGTTAACATTACTATCCTTTCTTACTCTGTGGGGAGTGAATGCACCTTGGCCATATTCTTCAGCTGAATCTACCTTTGTACCTGGTGGACAGAGCAACTGTACAGTTTGGACATTTCTTATTGCCCCTGTTTCTGATATTACAAGTAATCATCTTTTGTTTTGTATGTAAATATCTATGAGCAGCAATTAATGTCAAGTGCATATATCAAAAATGAACATTGGACGTTCTTTGCAAAACAAAACAGATAAAGGAAAAACAATTTGAAATTTCTTTGAAGATGAGTTGTATTAATTTTGAAGTTTGGCCTGTAAATAGGCGTTTTTGTACAAGAGGCTGACGTCCTAGTAAGAGAACACCGCCGAATAATAGAATTTACACAATTTGTGAAAAACTAAACAAAACAGCTATGTGAATAATCCCACTGGGTTCCAACTCTGCTATTGCCTTTATGTTCTCGAGCATCTCATCACTTTGCTACTTGGTTGAAGGTAGATCAGATTGATTAGTGCCGTCCGAGCTTGATAGTCGATACCGAAGTTTGGTTGCAAAGGTGATCCAATGAGACATAATGTTACGCTTTGATCCCTAATTTTTTCCTGGACCGCCCTTTCGGGTTTTCAGTCCACCGGGATACCCTTTTTTGCCCAAGCCGCCTTTTCAGGTTTTCGACTTGCCGGATGTGCAGATTTTTCATTTTCATCCCTTATTTTTGCCCGAACCCTTTTGGTTCGTCGGGAAGCCCTTATTTTTGCCTAGGCCAGTCAACCTAGCGGGTCTTTGATTATGCGTAGTATCTTTTCACTATGTCTGAATTGACGGGGTGAGGAAGGTCGTCACCATCCATGGTGGTTATAATCATAGCTCCTTCTGAGAAAATGTTCTTAACCACAAATGGCCCTTTGTAAGTAGGGGTCCATTTGCCCCTGGGATCACCTTGAGGTAAGATAATGTGCTTGATTACCAGATCCCCAACTTGATACTCTTGTCGTCTAACCTTCTTGTTAAATGCCTTGATCATCCACTTTTGATACGTCTGACCATGACAAATAGCAGTAAGTCTCTTTTTGTCGATTAAATTCAGCTGATCAAGTCGGGTCTGAATCCAATCATCTTCGCTCAAACCTGCATCCTTCATAATCCGAAGAGAGGGTATCTGAACTTCAATGGGAAAGACGGCCTCCATGCCATATACCAAGGGACATGGTGTTTCCCCTGTTGACGTCTGCGCTGAAGTACGGTACCCATGAAGAGCAAATGGTAACATCTCGTGCCAATATTTGTACGTCACCGTCATCTTCTGCACAATCTCCTTGATATTCTTATTAGTCGCTTCTACAGCCCCATTCATCTTTGGCCGATAGGGAGAAGAGTTATGATGTTGTATCTTGAACTGCTTGCAGGGTTCGGTGATCATCTTATTGTTGAGATTTATACCATTATCTGTAATAATCATTTTTGGTATACCGTATCGACAGATCAGATTATGCCAAATGAACCGTGCCACGAAGTTCTTGGTCACTAGTAAAGGAAGTTGCTTCAACCCACTTCGTAAAGTAATCAATTGCTACCAGGATGAAACGATGCCCGTTGGATGCCGTAGGTTTGATCTCGCCGATCATGTCAATGCCCCATATTGCAAAAGGCCATGGAGCCGTCAAGACGTTCAGAGGTACTGGAGGTATGTGCACCTTATCAGCATAAACTTGGCACTTGTGACAGGTCCGAGAATGCTGATAACAGTCGGCTTCCATTGTGGACCAAAAATATCCTGCCCGAAGGATTTTCTTTGCCATGGTGTGTCCACTGGAATGAGTTCCGAAAATACCTTCATGTAACTCTATCTTGATTATTTCTGCTTCATTTTTATCCACACAACGCAGTAAGGTCGAATCATGGTTACGCTTGTAAAGAATGCCATTGCTGATGAAGAACTTTGCCGCGAACCTCCTCAGAAACTTCTTGTCATTAACAGATGCACCCTTGGGGTATTCCCGAGCCTCAAGATACCTCTTCACTTCATGAAACCAAGGTTTATATGTTGCCTCTTCAGTCTCAATATCACAGCAATATGCAGGTTTGTCGAACCTTTCAATGGTAATCCGGGGAGCTTTGTTGTCCCAATTGACTTTGAACATAGAAGACATTGTAGCTAGCACGTCCGCTAACTGATTCTCCTCTCTAGGGAAGTGTTCAAAAGTTATCTCCTCGAACCGTGGAAGCAACGTCAACACATACTCTTTGTAAGGAATAAGATTAGGGTGTTTCGTATCCCACTCGCCTTTGATTTGACTGATCACGTGAGCGGAATCTCTGAAAACACTTAGAAACTTAATCCTTAGGCCAATTGCTGCTCGAAGACCCATGATGCATGCTTCATACTCCGCCATGTTATTGGTGCAGTTGAAACATAATCGGGCGGTAAACAAAGTATGAGAGCCTTTAGGAGATATGATCACGGCGCCAATGCCATTACCCAAAGCATTCGAAGCTCCATCAAAGTACATAGACCATTGGGATCCTTCCTCAGGTCCTTCATCCGGTCCAGGTGTCTCGCAGTCCATTACTATCATGATACTCTCATCCGGGAATTCAAAGTTCATAGACTGGTAATCGTCCACTGCCTGATGTGCCAAATGATCCGCCAACACACTTCCCTTGATTGTATTTTGGGTCGTGTACTGGATGTCATACTCAGTCAAAATCATCTGCCATCTTGCTATTCTTTCGGACAAGGTAGGCTTCTCAAAGATATACTTGATTGGATCCATCTTTGATATCAATAAGGTGGTGTGAGTCAGCATATACTGTCGCAGCCGGCGAGCAGCCCATGCCAAAGCGCAGCAAGTTTTCTCAAGCAACGAGTATCGGGTCTCGCAGTCGGTAAACTTTTTGCTAAGGTAATAAATAGCATGCTCTTTTCGGCCAGACTCGTCATGCTGACCCAACACACACCCCATTGAATTGTCGAGTACTGTTGTGATCGGTTGGAATGAGAACTGACTATTTTTGGAATGCTGGTTCGCGTTTGCGTTTGTTTTCGCAAAATGTCGTGGTAAGCAAGAGTCTCCATCGTCTTTTATTTTATCCAACAAGGAAAGGACAAAAGCACAGAAAAATTCCTTCTTGAGATGTTTCTCGGGTTCGGGAGGTAGATTATAGAAAAGGAAGGTATTAACACCCTTTCTATCCGTGGTTATCCACGGGCTCTTAGGTACTTGCTCATTGTGTTTTCAAAAGTTTGCTTTTCTTTGTGTTTGTGGGTTTGAAAAGAGTTTTTGTTTTGAAGAGAGTGTAAGTGCGAAAAGTTTTGTTTTGTTTTAAAAGGAGCAAGTACTTAAGAACCTTCTATCTACCTAAGAAGGAATTAAACTGTGAAAATTTCCTTTAGACAGTGCTATCCCACTATTGAGGAGTAGGTAGCACCGTCGTTGGAGTTTTCGGGTCAATTCAATTAAGGGACGTGTGGTCACTAAAGCAATGTTAGGACGCCTTAGCGGTAACCCTAATGTCTTAGATCATTTTTCTGAGGCAACCGTTTCGAGGCAACTTTGATCTTTGGACAAGAGGGCGACTTCTAAAACTTCCTATACTCAATGACCACGTTCGAGGCAACCAAGTGAGGTGTACCCTAAGAGTGGCATGTGCAAGTATGTTATTTCGGTTAATTTTATCTGTACATGTCAATGGTGAGCTATTGTTGATTTTAGGTTAAAGATTGATCTTGTCATGCATTGCCTATTTATCAAACATCTAACAATTAATATTGTGCGGAAATTAAATTGCGGGAAATTAAATCTAAGCTATTACAAGGCGTCGGGTATTTACATCGCCAAAAACAAACCCTTTAATTTAAATAGCGAAAATAAAAGAAAGCGATAAATAAAAGTCCTAATTAAAAAATTATTACATACCGGAAGCAATTACAATATTGGAAATAAATAGATCGCGTGCGAAAATTAAATCGGCGCATTTTTAGGGTTTTGACCCTTTTTTATTAAAGAAGGGATTTTTTGTTATTTTTGAATTAAATGAAATTAAATCTAAAATAATTATTAATTAATTAATAAAAAAGATATTTTTGGATTTTTTAATATTTGAGGAAATAAAATGAAAATGGTTAAAAGTTATTACAAACCCTAATTCTAAATTGATTTTAATTTATTGCAAAAATATTAATGTTAAACCTATTTAAAACTAAATAAATTAACTATTGTTTATTTACAAAAAAAATAAAATAATGAAATTAAATTTAATAAATAAAAATAATGTTTTTTTTATGTTTTCTGATTTTATTAGGAAAAATATTAATTATTTGGTTAGTAATTAATTAAGAATAATAATTAATAAAAAGAATTAAATAAAAATATAAAAGAGAAAAAGAAATAAACCCAGGGGGTGCTGGGCCCAAATTGAGTGTGAAATCAGCAATTGTGTAGCCCAATATGTCCCAGCCTCGTTTGACTTTCAGAATCATCCACGCGCTTGTTGACTTGGACACATGATAGTCCTTCAATCCTAGCCTTCAGATTTGGCCAGGAGGCCATCTGGCGCTTGGATCTTTGAAGCATATGGTAGACTGCATCTTGAGCGTGGCATGAGAATATCTGAAGAAAAATTAAACAAAGGTTTTGGGGGACCTGGGATTCGAACCCAGGTCCCAATGGACTTTGACACGCCTCCCTTACTAACTAACCACTGCATCTCTTTGTTAATGGAATAAGCAATGAATATAATATATGAAAACAATCAATAATGCTGGAAATAAAAAAACGCGCTAAACAATTTGAACAAGCCAATGACGCAGAGACACGTCTTCGTCTTCTTCAACGAAGACTGTATTTTTTCCTGCGGATTTTATTCCGCGACAAAATTCGTGGCATCATCCTATAATGGATTCTAGGTCACAAAAATGCAAACTAAAACCATCATCTTGCTCGCCTCGTTCTCCTGAATTCATCCATGGCCATGGCTTGTTTCAATTTTCCCTGAAATCAAAATACCTAAAAACAAGAAACCCAAAGCCTAGTTTCGGGTAGGGCTACACAGGCTATCAAAACAAAATTAAATATTACAAACATGTTCTAAGTGAAGCGATAAACACAAATATGCAAAGATTTTAATGAAAGGATGCAAGAATCAGAGGGTTGGATTTCATGTTCAGAGCCATATTCGTGACGACTTACAGGGCGATTCTGGTGGTCTCAGGACTTGATTCTGGTTGCTATAGCTTCAGGAGATTGCAAGCAAGAACACCACGTTGTGATTTTGGATTGAAACGAGCCCTAATATGGATTTCGATCTTCACTTTTTCAAGATTTTTCTCAAAGTTTGTTTTTCCGTTTCTTGCAGTTTTTGGTCTTGTCCCCGTTATGCATGTCTTGTGTGTGTATAAGGGAATGGGTTTAGGTTAAAACTTGGGCTTGAATCCATAGGAATTGATGGATGGAGATTTGATCACCATTGATAAAGTTTCCAAAAATGCTTCAAATATGATTTTTTGTGCACAACAATGCTTGATACGAGTTTGATTTGATTCATGATGATAATTGAAGTCTATACCAATCACAAAGATATCATTCCATCAATTTTTAGATTTTATTTGAATTAATATTGATTTAAAATGAATTAAATCAATAAAAATTAAATAAAATAGAAAAATAAATGATTGGTAATGAAATTGAATATGGGGCACGTGTATGGTGTGATAAGACCAAATCAAGTGGGAAAAAGTGGGCCCTTTTGTCAAAAATTGGAGTTTTGAGGATAGTTGACTTTTGGCAATTTTGGAAAAATGCCCAACTTCAACAATGCATAACTTCTTCAATTTTGAACTTTTGGAGGTGTTATTTGACTTTTTAGAAACCTTGAGATGTCCTATAACCAACCTTTTTTGTCTCATCTTATTTTGATATTCCATTCTCAAGTTATAAGCTTTGGAAAAAAAGGTATTTTTGTTGACTTTCAAAAATGACCTATAATGTCCAAATTTGTAACTTTTTGTGAGTGCATTTCTTGATCTTGGAGTGTGAAGATGGATTGTAGGAAATTTCATCCTATTCAAAATGAGCTTTGGATGGGTTATTCCTAATAAAGTATGAGAAAGTTATGCTTGGTCAAAGTTGAGTTGACTTTTCCTACAAAACCCTAATTTAGCAGTTTTTGAATCTTGATGAATCTTGAGAAATCCTTGATGAATCATGATCAAACCTTGATCAAATGATTAATTATCCTTCAAAATGAGAATGTTGGCAAAAAATCTCTAGGTTTGACTGTATTTAGGTCACAGTTGACTTTTGCCCTAGCACAGTCGATTTTTGGACTTCTTGAGCAATTGACTGACCAAAATTTCTCTGCAAGGCTTGAAATTTGACATGGATGAACTTGAGAACATGTTAGGACATTGGGGAGAATTTGAGGCCATTTGGATATGAGGACCTTGATGCAACATAAAACCCTAATTTTGAATTGACTGCCTTAGGAGGTGATTTGACTGTCCAACTCTTGAGCCATCTTGAACAACTTGGAGATGATTCTTAACATGTCTTGAGGAATATGGGAGGGAAAATTTTGGGGTACAACAGTTTCCCCTGTTCAATCTTCTTAAACCTGAGGATATAGATTGGCGTTCGGGCCTTTCGTGATCCGAAGGTGGAAGATGATTGAATACTAGAGTGCCCAGAAATTTGCACTCGCATGAAGTAGTATTTGTCTTGTGATGTCGGGAATGGGATTACAGATGCCATTTGGAGATTGATGATGGGGAGATGGGCTTAAATATGCCATCCGAAGGAGTGTCGATCGCGTAAGAGATTCCTTAGCGAGAGCTTGTATACCTGTTGTTGAGGGAGATTCTGCTGGGGAATGCTGTTCTTTGTCTTAGGAGAAATAGAACTTTAGGATCTCCGGTCATCCGTTATTCTACTGGGGAATCATCTCTGTTGAATTTTAGGAGCTTCGGTCGTCCGTTATCCTACTGAGGAATCATCTCTGTTGAAGAGGTGAGAGTGAACTACTATCTGGTCGCAACCCAGGCTTCATAGTGATAAGACCGACTGCTATCTGGTCGTAATCCAGGCTTTACAGTGACTTATTGGGGAGATGAGATTAAACTTTCTATCCGGTCGTAATCCAGGCTTTGTAATACCTCACTTCTTATCTGGTCGAAATCCAGGCTTCAGAACAAATTAAGTGGTTATCTGGTCGCCTCCGGGCTTCAACTTGAATTTAGGGCACACTAATATCCCACCGACTTCGGGCTTCTTAGTAACTGTTCATGTAAACTGCTATTTGGTTGGAATCCAAGCTTCACAGTGTCTTGTACCGCTATCTGGTCGTGATCCAGGCTTCACGATGTGTTATACCATTATCTGGTCGAATCCAGGCTTCATGGTGTCACGTACTACTATCTGGTCGAATCCAATCTTCACAATACCTCACTTCTTATCTGGTCGAAATCCAGGCTTCAGAATAAACCAAGTGGTTATCCGGTTGCATCCGGGCTTCCCTTTGACTGTTGGGTTTACTAATATCCGGTCGAATCCGGGCTTCATAGTAACTGGCTGGGTAAACTGCTATTCGGTCGTAATCCAAACATCATAGTGCCCCTTAATGCTATTTGGTCGTAATCCAGGTTTCACGATGTATCATACCATTATCTGGTCGAAATCCAGGCTTCGTAGTACTCTTGGTTGCTATCTGGTCGTAATTCAGTCTTCACAACATCTTCTACCATTATCTGGTCGTAATCCAGGCTTCGTAGTACTCTTGGTTGCTATCTGGTCGTAATCCAGTCTTCACAACATCTTCTACCATTATCTAGTCATAATCCATGCTTCGTAGTACTCTTGGTTGCTATCTGGTTGTAATCCAATTTTCACAACATCTTCTACCATTATCTGGTCATAATCCAGGCTTCATGGTCTTGTATTGCTTTCTGGTCGTAATCCAGGTTTCACAATAACTTGCTGAGCTGTTATCCGGTCGTGATCCGGGTTTCACGGCTTGTGTTTATGATATACCACTATCTGGTCGAATCCAGGCTTTATGGTGCTCACTGAGCTGTTATCCGGTCGTAATCTGGGCTTCATGACTCACTGGGGGAATGAACTATTATCCGGTCGTTCTCCGGGCTTCATAGCTTACTTTTGAGATATATCACTATCTGGTCGTAATCCAGGCTTCACGGTAGTCTGATATTGTTATCTTTCCTGAAATGTAAATGTTAGCTGTATGTAATGCATGATGTGTATCAGGCAATGACGTTCTCAAAATAAATGAGATTGTATGGTATGATGCGTATATGCATGCATCATGATGTATGGACATGTAATGTCTTAGCTGGGGAAAATAAAACCCGGAGCTGCTGGGAGAATAAAGTTGAATGCTTTGCTTCCGCCAGGGATGGTGGACGAAGATGATTGTGAGAATGAACCTGCGGGAGAAAAGAACTCCTGTTGGGGGATAAACTGATGAAGAGATTACTCTGTGGGGAAAGGATATTCTGCTGAAGATTTTAACGATAAACTCTGCTGGAGATTCCGTTGATAAGCTCTGCTAGGGATTTCAATGATAAACTCCGCTGGGGATGATTTTATGCTTGCTGGGGAATGTCTTTATACTCCGTTGAATAATATTAAGACCTTCTGGGGATACTAAACCTTTTTAGCGCTTGATGGTGGATTAACTCTGCTTGAGGAGAGTATTGCTGATTCGTCCGTAGTTGCAAGTCTCAGCTGAGAGAGCTATCATTACTGTCTTACCCTACGGGGAATGAAGGTATCTTAGCCATATTCTTCAGCTGGATGTACCTTGGTACCTGGTGGATGAAACAACTACACAGCTTGGACATTTCTTATGCCCCTGTTTCTGATATTACCAGTAATTCATCTTTCGTTTCGTGTGTAAATATTTATGATCAACAATTAATATCAAATGCATATATCAAAATGAACATGGGACGTTCTTTGCAAAACAAAACAGATAAAGGAAAAACAGCTTGAAATTTCTAGAAATGAATTTGTATTGATTTTGAAGTTTGGCCTGAAAATAGGCGTTTTTGTACAAGAGGCTGACGTCCTAGTAAGAGAATGCCGCCGAACAAATGGAATTTATACAATTTATGAAAAGGAAACAAAACAGCTATGTGAATGATCCCACTAGGTTCCAACTCTACTATTGCCTTTATATCTTCAAGCATCTCATCACTTTGCTGCTTAGTTGAAGATGAATCTGATTGATTAATGTTGTCCGAGCTTGATAGTCGATATCGAAGTCTGGATGCGAGAGGTGATCCAATGAGACATAATGTTACACTTTGATCCCTAACTTTTGCCTGGACTGCCCTTTCGGGTTTTTAGTCCACCGGGATACCCATTTTTGCCCAAGCCGCCTTTTCAGGTTTTTGACTTGCTGGGTGTACATATTTTTTTTATTTTCATCCCTTATTTTTGCCCGAACCCTTTTGGTTCACCGGGAAGCCCTTATTTTTGCCTAGGCTAGTCAACCTAGCGGGTCTTTGATTTATGCGTAGTATCTTTTCACTATGTCTGCATTGACGGGGTGAGGAAGGTCGTCACCATCCATGGTAGTTAGAATCATAGCTCCTCCTGAGAAAATGTTTTTAACCACAAATGGCCCTTCGTAAGTAGGGGTCCATTTGCCCCTGGGATCACCTTGAGGTAGAATAATGCGCTTGATTACCAGGTCCCAAACTTGATATTCTTGTCGTCTGACTTTCTTGTTAAATGCCTTGATCATCCGTTTTTGGTATGTCTGACCATGACAAATAGCAGTAAGTCTCTTTTCGTCGATTAGATTCAGCTGATCAAGCCGGGTCTGAATCCAATCATCTTTGCTCAAACCTACATCCTTCATAATCCGAAGAGAGGGTATCTGAACTTCAATGGGCAAGACTGCCTCCATGCCATAAACCAAGGAATAGGGTGTTGCCCCTGTTGACGTCCGCGCTGAGGTACGGTATCCATGAAGAGCGAATGGTAACATCTCGTGCCAGTCTTTGTATGTCACTGTCATCTTCTGCACAATCTTCTTAATGTTCTTATTTGCAGCTTCTACAACCCCATTCATCTTCGGCCGGTAGGGAGAAGAGTTATGATGTTGTATCTTGAATTGCTCGCAGAGCTCAGTGATCATCTTGTTGTTGAGATTTGTACCATTGTCCGTAATGATCCTCTCTGGTACACCGTATCGACAGATCAGATTGTGCCGAATGAACCGTGCCACGACGTTCTTGGTTACGGTAGCAAAGGAAGCTGCTTTAACCCACTTCGTAAAGCAATCAATTGCTACCAGGATGAAAGGATGCCCGTTGGATGCCGTAGGTCTGATCTCGCCGATCATATCAATGCCCCACATTGCAAAAGGCCAAGGTGCTGTCAAAACGTTCATAGGAACTGGAGGTATGTGCACCTTATCAGCATAGACCTGGAACTTGTGACATGTCCGAGAATGCTGATAACAGTCGGCTTCCATTGTGGACCAGTAATATCCTGCCCGAAGGATTTTATTTGCCATGGTATGTCCACTGGAGTGAGTTCCGAAAGTACCTTCATGTAACTCCGACATGATCCTTTCTGCTTCAATCTTATCCACACAACGCATTAAGGTTGAATCATGGTTACGCTTGTAGAGAATACCATTGATGATGAAGAACTTTGCCGCGAACCTCCTCAAAAACTTCTTGTCATTAACAGATGCACCCTCGGGGTACTCCTGAGCTTCAAGATACCTCTTCACCTTATGATACTAGGGCTTTCCTGTTACTTCTTCAGTCTCAAGATCACAACAATGTGCCAGTTCGTCCAATCTTTCAATGATGATTCGGGGAGCTTCGTTGTCCCAATTGACTTTGAACATAGAAGACATCGTAGCCAGCGTGTTCGCCAACTGATTCTCCTCTCTAGGGAAGTGTTCAAAGGTTATCTCCTCAAAATGGGGAAGCAACATCAACACATACTCCTTGTAAGGAATAAGATTAGGGTGTTTCATATCCCACTCGCCTTTGATCTGACTGATCACGAGAGCGGAATCTCTGAAGACACTCAAGAACTTAATCGTTAGGTCAATTGCTGCTTGAAGACCCATAATGCACGCTTCATACTCCGCCATATTGTTGGTACAATTGAAACATAGTCGAGCGGTAAATGGAGTATGAGAGCCTTTAGGAGATATGATCACAACGCCAATGCCATTACCCAAAGCGTTCGAATCTCCATCAAAGTACATAGACCATCGAGATCCCTCCTCAGGTCCTTCATCCGGTCCAGGTGTGTCATAATCAGTTATCAACATGATATTCTCGTCCAGAAATTCAAAGTTCATAGACTGGTAATCATCTGCTTCCTGGTGTTCCAAATGGTCTTCCAATACACTTCCCTTAATTTCCTTTTGGGTCGTATACTGTATGTCATACTCAGTCAAGATCATCTGCCATATCACTATTCTTCTGGACAAAGCAGCCTTCTCGAAGATATACTTGATTGGATCCATCTTTGATATCAATAGAGTAGTGCGAGTCAACATATACTATCTTAGCCGGTGAGAAGCCCATGCCAAAGCGCATCAAGTTTTCTCGAGCAGTGAGTATCGGGTCTCACAGTCGGTAAACTTTTTGCTAAGGTAGTAAATAGCATGCTCTTTTCGGCCAGACTCGTCATACTGCCCCAGCACACACCCCATTGAGTTGTCAAGTACTGTCAAGTATAAGATCAAAGGTCTCCCTTCAACTGGTGGCATAAGAATAGGTGGCTCTTGGAGATACTCTTTGATTCTTTCGAAAGCGGCCTGGCATTCATCATTCCAACGTACCACTTGATCTTTCTTCAGTAGCTTGAAGATTAGCTCACAAGTAGCAGTTAGGTGTGAGATGAATCGAGCAATGTAGTTCAGACGTCCCAGAAAGCCTCTGACCTCTTTCTCTGTTCTGGGAGCTGGCATCTCCTGTATAGCTTTCACTTTTGCAGGATCCACTTAAATACCTTTGTTGCTCACGATGAAACCCAGTAATTTACCAGACCTCACCCCTAAGGTGCACTTGTTCGGGTTCAATCTCAACTTGTACAACTTCAACCTGTCAAAAAGCTTCTGCAGATGGCCAAGGTGTTCTTCCTCAGTCTGGGACCTTGCAATCATATCGTCGACGTATACTTCAATATCATGATGGATCATGTCATGAGACAAAGCAACCATGGCACGTTGATACGTTGCCCAACATTCTTCAGTCCAAAAGGCATGACCTTATAGCAAAAGGTACCCCACTGAGTAACAAAAGTCGTCTTCTCCATGTCCTCGGGAGCCATTTTTATCTGATTATAACCGGAGAAGCCATCCATGAAGGAGAATAACTTATGCTGGGCAGTGTTATCAACCAGAACGTCAATGTGAGGTAGAGGGAAATCATCCTTAGGGATCGCCCTGTTCAGATCCCTGTAGTCAACACACATTCGAACCTTACCGTCTTTCTTCGGCACTGGAACCACATTGGCGACCCACTGAGGGTAAGAAGTCACTAATAGAAAACCGGCGTCAAACTATTTCATAACTTCAGCCTTGATTTTCTCAAACATCTCTGGGTGCTTACGGCGAACCTTCTGTTTTACTGGAGGACAGTCTTCCTTGGTAGGCAGGCGATGAACCACAATATTAGTATCCAACCCCGACATATCTTCGTAAGACCAGGAAAAGATCTCAACGTAGTCACGCAGCATCTGAATCAACCGTTGTTTCACACTAAGCTCCAGATTTGCACCGATCTTGACTTCCTTCTTGTCTGTCTCAGTACCCGGATTCACTGATTCTACCGGCTCTTCATGTGGCTGAATAGCCCTTTCTTCCTGGAGTAACAGTCTTGCAAGTTCACCAGGAACTTCGCAATCATATTCACCCTCGTCTTCGACTAAGTAGATCGGATTTTCGAAGTCATAACCGGCAGTAGCAGATTCGTTACCAGTAGGATCCATAGTGGATGTGGACCTGTATATGCGAGTGTGTGTAAAATAGTTATTTTGCAATATAAAATAAAGAAAAACAAGGAGCGCAAAATTTGAAATGCAAGAAACGTCCAATGCTTTTATTAATGATATATGAAAATGACACACAAAAGCCCTCACAAATGAAGCCACGGTGCCCCGGGTAAGACACCGGGCCGTAAAGTTTCAAACATTGTCTGTTAAAAATTCAAAACAAAAGTTTCATTACTGGGTAACAAAAGTAATAGGGATGAAGTCCTTTGCTGTGTAGTTGCTTGGTCCACTGTCGGTCGTAGGATAGATCCAGCTGTCGAATTCAGACTCTTCCACATCATCTTCAATGGCATTCACTTCCGAGTTGCTGATGAACACAGGAGGTCTTCCGATCCTCGCACTTCAGACAACCCTTTGAGCTTCTGCAGTGAAACCCAAACCAAACTTGTTAGTCTTTTGTGTAAACTCGGGTAGTCGGCCACAATTTGCATACTCACCCTTCTCAACAACAGCCCGGGCATCCTTTAAGGAAGCCATCTTCATAGGAGAGTCTTCAATAACAGTCTCAGCTGATGCCAGCGTCTGGGGAACCTCTTCAAAGTGCTGGAACGGGGTTTCAATGAATTCTCCATCTATTTCTACATATCGGAACGAGTTGAGGTGGCTGACCATATACTCTTCCTCCCCTTGTACTGTCACAATCTTCCCTTTGACCAGGTACTTCAGCTTCTGGTGGAGCGTTGATGTTACGGCCCCATCTTTATGGATCCAAGGACAACCCAACAAACAAGAGTAAGATGGCCGAATGTCCATCACATAGAACGTAGAATTAAAGACCTGAGAACCAACTTTAATTGGAATATCAACCTCACCATGCACCATCCTCTTAGACCCATCAAAGGCCCTGGCAATAATGTTACTTGGTTTCAACTCCAACCCTTTGCAATCCAACCGGTCTAGAGCTTTCTTGGGCAAGACGTTCAATGAGGAACCAGTATCAACCAATATATGTGCAAGAGTAGTGCCCCTGCATTCAATGGAGACATGCAGGGCATCGTTATGATTTTTCCCCTTGGCAGTCAAATCGGCGTCGGAGAAACCCAATCCATTATCAGCAGTCAAATTAGCCACACAATATGTAAACTGATCAGCTGATGTCTCTTGTGGCACGTGGGCAGTCTTCAGGAAGGTAATCAGAGCCTTGGCATGGGCCTCTGAGCACAGTAATAGTGACAACATAGAAATCTTGTATGGGGTTTTCCCCAGTTTCTCAACTACGTTGTAATCACTCTTCTTAATAATCTTCAGAATCTCTTCCATTTCCTGTTTGGAAGCTTCAACAATAATTGTCTTTGGTGCCTCCGTCTGGGCAGGCACATCAGTGGTGATCCCTTTGCCCCGAGCGTCAGATGACTCGGCGACAGGGGTAAGAATAGGAACTTGATCAGGAATGGTAGTAGGCACACTTGCAGGTGTAATAACAATAGGTCTTCAGACAGTTGGTGGAGCAATATCAGGTGAGAAAAGTCTGTCGCTGCGGGTGACTTTAGCAGGTCCAGTAATGTTGCTGACGTCAGTATCAGCATCCAACTCTTTTTTAACTCCATGAACATAAACATCAGCCCCATAGTGCCAAGGGACAGCTTTATCCGAGATGTAGGGGATGGGCCCCAGAACAATGATAATTACAGGTACAATTTTCGGAACAGATGTAATTCTAACAGGCTTCCTCGAGGGAGCCTTGGAAGAATTGTCGAAAATGGTAATGATGGCGACTTCTTCAGTAGGAATGGAAGGAACAACAGTCTTCTCAAACAGGATCTCCTTACTATCCATCAGGTTTTGGATACCTGACTTCAGGAATGGGCAACCGGTAGGTAAAACATAACACATATGGCAACCTTCATCACAGCCCAGAAATAAACCGGCTAGCAATAGGTTCTTATTGACAGTCATCAGAGGGGTAACAATGTCATCCACAGAAACTACAAACAAGTCTTCCTCTACAGCATTTACTCCATGTTTGGGCATGGGAGAAGTCACAACATTAGGCCTCTCGGGCACCTCGAACTCAATCTCCTTTGCATCAATTAAGTCTTGTATCTTGTTCTTCAAAGCCCAACAATCATCTGTATTATTCCCCGGGCTATCGGAGTGATAAGCGCAGTGGGCGTTAGGGTTATACCTTGGTGACGTTGTATTTGAATTCTTTGGGGGTTCCCTTAGAGTCACCAGATTAGTCTTCAGCAACTGTGGCAGAATCTGAGATAAGGTCATGCTGAGACGAGTGAATTGCCTCTTAGGTATATCATCCTTTTGTTGATTGTTATACTGAGGAGCACCAGCTGGTTTTGAAATAACGACCACATTGACATCTTGGCGGTGTTCAGGTCTACTCTGTCTTCTTGCACTGTAGACAACACTGGACTCTTTCTTAAACGGCTTCTTCTCGGTGCTTGATGAAGCACCCTTCTGTATCTTCCCAGCCTTAATACCAGCCTCAATTCTCTCACGAGTCAAAATAAGATCTGTAAACCCAGATGAAGAGCTTCCAATCAAGTGGTTAAAGAATGGACCAGACAGGGTCCCCAGAAACATGTCAACAAGCTCACGATCAGCCAAAGGTGGTTGTACCCTTCCAGAGAGGTCCCTCCACTTCTGGGCGTAATCTTTAAATCCTTCACCCGTTCCCAATGACATACCCTGGAGTTGGGTACGCGTAGGAGCGAGGTCGGAGTTGTACTGATACTGCCTGTAGAATGCAGTAGCCAGATCTTTCCAGCTGCGGATATTGGCTCTGTCTAACTGATAGAACCACTCAAGCTGAGTCCCTGAGAGACTGTCTTGAAAGAAATGGATCCATAAGTTCTTATCAGCAGTGTAAGGCTGGATCTTCCTCACATATGATCGGAGGTGCAGCTTCGGACAAGAAACTTCGTCATACTTGGCAAAGGCTGGTGCCTTGAACTTATGGGGAATCACCACCCCATATGATAGACCTAGATCTCCGAAGTCCAGACCGGGCACCTTCTGAATTTCCATAGCGTTAAAACGGTCTTCCAGTTGTTTGTACTTATCCTCAGCAGGAGGATACTGTTCTTCATCGTAGGCCGTCTCGTTGTCGGAGACCACAGGGCTAGGAGCCCTCCTTTCTTGTGGACTATCTTTCCCTCCAGATGAGGTGGTCAGATCAACTTCATTCTGTAGCCTGTTCCCAAACATGTGTCATGTGTTGAACATGACTGTCCTCTTCTTCTTCTTCTTCTTCTCTTTCAGAATCAAGGTCTTCAGGTCCTGCTGACCCTTAGCTAGGCTCATGAACAACTCTTGAAATTGGGCATTCTGGGCCTGGAGGGCCTTGATAGCTTGCTCAGTTGAAGGTTCAGTAGACATGATGAACACTGAAATAAACAGCGAAGAAGATAAGAGACCTGTAATGGGTACCTGTTTATGGAGTGCATGGGATGAAATGCGTATGATTATGATTTCAAAGACAATTGAGATTCAAATTTGTAAACAAGAAAGGAAACACACTTTATTAGATAAATTTGTAATTCAAAATGTTCAACAACTTGCCCTTAAGGCATTACAAGAATGGAAATACGGGAAAGTAAATAAAAACTAGAAAGGAAATCATCAAAGGTCCATCAATGCTCCCATGGTATCTTCTTCTCAGTGTGGACATAGTCGTTGAGAATCTGCTTGTTTTCTAACTGCCTAGTCAGCTTCTGGATCTTCTGCTCTTGTTCATTGAACTTCTCTCGGTAAGAATCCCATTCATCCCTCAACTGTATCCAAGACCTCTTCAGTTCCCCAATGTTAGTGGGCATATAAGGGTGGAGAATGGTTGGAAGAATCCCTTCTTCATTAGCAACTTCAAGGGTGACAGGCCGGACAACTTCATAAGGCATACCTAGCTTCTGGGCACGGATGCGGACCCATCTGAGATATGGCTCCATTGGCAGAGAAGTCTTTGGACCCAACTCATATGGATCTGATTGGTGAACTCTGTCCCAAGCCCTTATGAATCTACGATGTTGCTCGTCGCTATCTCCCTGAAAATCAAAGATGATATGGGGCATCAACATCTCATGAGGTCCTTCTCCTCTGGCTCTTCCAAACTGACGAAGAGCTAAGCATGGGTTGTAAGAAATTTCTCCATGGGTTCCTATCAATGGAACATTAGGATACTCTCCACAGCGATCGATGATAGTCACCTCATCCATACCTTTAAGAGTCCAGATAATGTCATTATGAGAAAGAGACATCACCCTATAAGCCCAGCCCATTCCTTCTTTGTTCTTCAATACTGACTTAGGGAGGTGCGAAATAAACCACCTCGATAATAAAGGAGCACAACACATCAAGGTTCCCCGCTTTCGGGCAGGACGAGCATAGAGCTGATGAAGGATGTCACCCAAGAGAGTGGGTACAGGGTTCTGAGAGATGAATATCTTTATGGCATTAACATCAACAAAAGTATCAGGATTCAGAAACAATACCAATCCATATATCAGGAGAGCCAAAATATCCTCGAACGCTTTAAAGTCTAGGCTATCCCAGAAGTAGTTAGCCTTGCCAACCAATAACTTAGTCAGAAAACCCTTAGCTCCACTTCTAGTTTCCCAATAGCCATTACCTCCTCTTTGGTCAAATGAAGGGCTGCAACAATTTCTTCAGGCCTAAGAGTCTTCTCCCAACCAGTAAACGGGGTCTGCTCCAAAACAGAGATACCGAGCAGCTCAGAGAACTCTTCTAAGGTAGGAACCAGCTGATAGTCTTAAAAAGTAAAACAGTGGTACAGCGGATCATATAACTGGACCAGGACACTCATCATCTGCTCGTCAAATTTAGAGGTGACCAAACTGAGAAGAGAACCATGCCTCCTGATGAAGGAAGTAGTGTCAGGCATCTTGGCAACCAACTCTTTAAGAAAGGTAGGTACTTGGACAAAGTTGATCCGGATGGTATTCTTACGCATGGGCATCATGCTGACCTACAAAACAGAGCAAAGATGAAACCCTCTTGTCTTTGAAATAGGTTAGTCTTATGCAAGATGTATGCAATGTTATGATGTCATGATGTCATGATAAAGGCACACCAAAAGTATCCACAAAAAGAAAACATGGTAAAGGCACACAAGTCACATTGAGAGCCCTTAGATTTCAGGCTGTCATGGAGCTTAGGCACTACCCTCTTTCAGTTCAGTTGGTTTAAACCTGTCCTAAAAATAGTAACTGGGTTCTAGAGGATCTCAATATCACTGACTACCCTCAATCGGTCATAATTCCAGTTTAGCAACCTTTTCTTGCGGCCAGAATCATCGCGAGAGTTTAGTCTCAATGAGTGTAGCATACTGCTACTGTTCTATGGCCAAGTTGGTCAATTTAAGGTTCTAAGGTCAGTTGGTGCTTAATGACCCCTTAGAAGACCCATATTCTCCTCGTTCCAACACAAGGGATATCGGTACAGACTAAAGTGCCACACCAACGTAGCTACTACTTCATCCGTATCGGTCTATGCCGTACAGATCCCTCACAGTTTATTGCTACTCACCTAAAGGGTATCCCCAGATCCGGGTTAGGATCTATAGAACTCCGATACAAGCCCATAAAATTAAAGCATACAAAGCATACAATTTAAAACATAATGATATGATCCTAAGGTACACCTCACTTATTATATCCCCAGCAGAGTCGCCAGTTCTGTGATCGGTGGGAATGAGAACTAACTGTTTTTGGAATGCTGGTTCGCGTTTGTGTTTGTTTTTGCAAAATGTCGCGGTAAGCAAGAGTCGCCACCGTCTTTTATTTTATCCAACAAGAAAAGGACAAAAGCACAGAAAAATTCCTTCTTGAGATGTTTCTCGGGTTCGGGAGGTAGATTATAGAAAGGGAAGGTGTTAGCACCCTTTCTATCTGTGGTTATCCACGGGCTCTTAGGTACTTGCTCATTGTGTTTTCAAAAGTTTGCTTTTCTTTGTGTTTGTAGGTTTGAAAAGAGTTTTTGTTTTGAAGAGAGTGTAAGTGCGAAAAGTTTTGTTTTGTTTTAAAAGGAGCAAGTACTTAAGAACCATCTATCTACTCAAGAAGGAATTAAACTGTGCAAATGTCCTTTAGACAGTTCTATCCCACTATTGAGGAGTAGGTAGCACCGTCGTTGGAGTTTTCGGGTTAATTCGATTAAGGGACGTGTGGTCACTAAAGCAATGTTAGGACGCCTTAGCGGTAACCCTAATGTCTTAGATCATTTTTCCGAGGCAACCGTTTCGAGGCAACTATGATCTTTGGACAAGAGGGCGACCTCTAAAACTTCCTATACTCAATGACCATGTTCGAGGCAACCAAGTGAGGTGTACCCTAAGAGTGGCATGTGCAAGTGTGTTATTTCGGTTAATTTTATCTATACATGTCAATGGTGAGCTATTGTTGATTTTAGGTTAAAGATTGATCTTGTCATGCATTGCCTATTTATCAAACATCTAACAATTAATATTGTGCGGAAATTAAATTGTGGGAAATTAAATCTAAGCTATTACAAGGCGTCGGGTATTTACATCGCCAAAAACAAACCCTTTAATTTAAATAGCGAAAATAAAAGAAAGCGATAAATAAAATTCCTAATTAAAAATTATTACATACCGGAAGCAATTACAATATTGGAAATAAATAGATCGCGTGCAAAAATTAAATCAGCGCATTTTTAGGGTTTTGACCCTTTTTTATTAAAGAAGGGATTTTTTATTTATTTTTGAATTAAGTGAAATTAAATCTAAACTAATTATTAATTAATTAATAAAAAATATATTTTTGGATTTTTTGATATTTGAGAAAATAAAATGAAAATGGTTAAAAGTTATTAAAAACCCTAATTCTAAATTGATTTTAATTTATTGCAAAAATATTAATGTTAAACCTATTTAAAACTAAATAAATTAACTATTGTTTATTTACAAAAAAAATAAAATAATGAAATTAAATTTAATAAATAAAAATAATGTTTTTTTTTATGTTTTCTGATTTTATTAGGCAAAATATTAATTATTTGGTTAGTAATTAATTAAGAATAATAATTAATAAAAACAATTAAATAAAAATATAAAAGAGAAAAAGAAATAAACCCAGGGGGGTGCTGGGCCCAAATTGAGTGTGAAATCAGCAATTGTGAAGCCCAATATGTCCCAGCCTCGTTTGATTTTCAGAATCATCCACGCGCTTGTTGACTTGGACACATGATAGTCCTTCAATCCTAGCCTTCAGATTTGGCCAGGAGGCCATCTGACGCCTGGATCTTTGAAGCATATGGTAGACTGCATCTTGAGCGTGGCATGAGAATATTTGAAGAAAAATTAAACAAAGGTTTTGGGGGACCTGGGATTCGAACCCAGGTCCCAATGGACTTTGACACGCCTCCCTTACCAACTCAACCACTACATCTCTTTGTTAATGGAATAAGCAATGAATATAATATATGAAAACAATCAACAATGCTGGAAATAAAAAAACGCGCTAAACAATTTGAACAAGCCAATGACGCAGAGACACGTCTTCGTCTTCTTCAACGAAGACTGTATTTTTTCCTGCGAATTTTATTCCGCAACAAAATTCGTGGCATCATCCTATAATGGATTCTAGGTCACAAAAACGCAAACTAAAACCATCATCTTGCTCGCCTCGTTCTCCTGAATTCATCCAGGGCTATGGCTTGTTTCAATTTTCCCTGAAATCAAAATTCCTAAAAACAAGAAACCCAAACCCTAGTTTCGGGTAGGGCTACACAGGCTATCAAAACAAAATTAAATATTGCAAACATGTTCTAAGTGAAGCGATAAACACAAATATGCAAAGATTTTAATGAAAGGATGCAAGAATCAGAGGGTTGGATTTCATGTTCAGAGCCATATTCGTGACGACTTACAGGGAGATTCTGGTGGTCTCAGGACTTGATTCTTGTTTCTATAGCTTCAGGAGATTGCAAGCAAGAACACCACACTGTGATTTTGGATTGAAACGAGCCCTAATGTGGATTTCGATCTTCATTTTTTCAAGCTTTTTCTCAAAGTTTGTTTTTCCGTTTCTTGTAGTTTTTGGTCCTGTCCCCGTTATGCCTGGCTTGTGTGTGTATAAGGGAATGAGTTTAGGTTAAAACTTGGGCTTGAATCCATAGGAATTGATGGATGGAGATTTGATTTGATCACCATTGATAAAGTTTCCAAAAATGCTTCAAATCTGATTTTTTTTGCACAACAATGCTTGATACGAGTTTGATTTGATTCATGATGATAATTGAAGTCTATACCAATCACAAAGATATCATTCCATCAATTTTTAGATTTTATTTGAATTAATATTGATTTAAAATGAATTAAATCAATAAAAATTAAATAAAATAGAAAAATAAATGATTGGTCATGAAATTGAAGATGGGGCACGTGTATGGTGTGATAAGACCAAATCAAGTGGAAAAAAGTGGGCCCTTTTGTAAAAAATTGGAGTTTTGAGGATAGTTGACTTTTGGCAATTTTGAAAAAATGCCCAACTTCAACAATGCATAACTTCTTCAATTTTGAACTTTTGGAGGTGTTCTTGGACTTTTTAGAAACCTTGAGATGTCATCTAACCAACCTTTATTTTCTCATCTTATTTTGATATTCCATGCTCAAGTTATAAGCTTTGGAAAAAAGGTGTTTTTGTTGACTTTCAAAAATGACTTATAATGTCCAAATTTGTAACTTTTTGTGAGTGCATTTATTGATCTTGGGGTGTGAAGATGGATTGTAGGAAATTGCATACTCTTCAAAATTATATTTGGATGGGTCATTACTTATAAAGTATGAGAAAGTTATGCTTGGTCAAAATTGAGTTGACTTTTCCTGCAAAACCCTAATTTAGCAGTTTTTGAATCTTGATGAATCTTGAGCAATCCTCGATGAATCATGATCAACCCTTGATTAAATGATGAATTATCCTTGAAAATTAGAATGTTGGCAAAAAATCTTGAGGTTTGACTGTATTTAGGTCACAGTTGACTTTTGCCCTAGCACAGTCGATTTTTGGGCTTCTTGAGCAATTGAGTGACCAAACTTTCTCTGCAAGGCTTGAAATTTGACATGGATGAACTTGAGAACATGTTAGGACATTGTGGAGCATTTGAGGCCATTTGTATATGAGGATCTTGATGCAACACAAAACCCTAATTTTGAATTGACTGCCTTAGGAGGTGATTTGACTGTCCAACTCTTGAGCCATCTTGAACAACTTGGAGATGATTCTTGACATGTCTTGAGGAATATGGGAGGTGTAATTTTGGGGTACAACAACTGTCAAGTATAAGATTAAAGTTCTCCCTTCAACCGGAGGCAACAAAATGGGTGACTCTTGGAGATACTCTTTGATCCTTTCGAAAGCAGCTTGACATTCATCGTTCCATCTTACCACTTGATCTTTCTTCAGTAACTTGAAGATCGGCTCACAAGTAGCAGTCAGGTGTGAGATGAATTGGGAAATGTAGTTCAGACGTCCTAGAAAGCCTCTGACTTCTTTTTCTGTTCGGGGAGCTGGCATTTCCTATATAGCCTTCACTTTTGCAGGATCCACTTGAATACCTTTATCACTTACGACGAAACCCAGCAGCTTACCAGATCTCACCCCGAAGGTGCACTTGTTCGGGTTTAACCATAACTTGTACAACTTCAACCTGTCAAACAACTTCTAAAGATGGTCCAGGTGTTCTTCCTCAGTCTGGGACCGTGCAATCATGTCGTCAACGTATACCTCAATCTCATGATGGATCATGTCATGGAACAAAGCGTCCATGGCGCACTGATACGTTTCCTCAGCATTTTTAAATCCGAAAGGCATGACCTTGTAGCAAAAGGTACCCCATTGAGTAACAAAGGTTGTCTTCTCCATATCTTCAGGATCCATTTTAATCTGATTGTAACCGGAGAAACCATCCATTAAGGAGAAGACTTTATGCTGAGCGGTGTTCTCAACCAGAACGTCAATATGAGGCAGAGGGAAATCATCCTTGCGACTTGCCCTGCTCAGATCCCTATAGTCAACACACATCCGAACCTTACCATCTTTCTTCGGAACTGGAACCACGTTGGCTACCCACTGTGGGTAAGAAGTAACTACTAGAAAACCGGCATCAAACTATTTCATCACTTCAGCCTTGATTTTCTCAGACATCTCTGGGCGCATTCGACAAACTTTCTGTTTCACTGGAGGACAATCTACCTTGGTAGGCAATCAGTGAACCACAATATCGGTATCCAACCCAGGCATATCTTCATAAGACCAGGCAAAGATCTCAACATAGTCACGCAGCATCTGAATCAACCGTTGCTTAACACTAGCTTCCAGACTTGCGCCGATCTTGACCTTTTTCTTGTCTACCTCTGTACCCAGATTTATTATTTCCACCAGCTCTTTGTGCGACTGTATGGCCCTCTCCTCCTGAAGTAACAGTCTAGCAATTTCACTAGGCACTTCGCAATCGTCTTCACCTTCGTCCTCGGCTTGGTTGATCGGACTTTCGAAGTCATAACTGGCAGTAGCAGAGTCGTTATCAGTGGGATCCAGAGTGGATGTAGACATGTATATGTGAGTGTGTGTAAAATAGTTGTTTTGCAATATATAATAAAAGAAAAACAAGGAGCGCAAAATTTGAAATGCAAGAAACGTCCAATGCTTTTATTAATGATATATGAAAATGACACACATAAAGCCCTCACAAACAAAGCCACAGTGCCTCGGGTAAGACATCAGGCCGTAAAGTTTTAAAGATTGTCTGTTACAAATTCAAAACAAAAGTATCATTACTGGGTAATAAAAGAAATTGGGACGAAGTCCTTTGCCGTCCAATTGCTTAGTCCACCATCAACAGTCGGGTAGATCCAACTGTCGAACTCAGATTCTTCAACACCATCTTCAATGGCATTTACTCCTGAATTGCTGATAAACAGGGGAGGTCCTTCGATCTGTGCACGCCGTACAACCCTTTGAGCCTCTGCAGTGAAACCCAAACCAAACTTGTCAGTCTTATGTGCAAAGTCAGGGAGTTTGCCCCAATTCGCACACCCACCTTTCTCAACAACAGCCCAGGCATCCTTTAGGGAGGCCATCTTCATAGGAGGATCTTCAGTAACAGTTTCAGCTGATGCCGGTGTCTGGGGAACCTCTTCAAAATGTTGAAACGGGGTCTCAGTGAACTCCCCATCCATCTCTACATATCGGAAAGAGTTGAGGTGGCTTACCATGTACTCCTCTTCTCCTCGTACCGTAACAATTTTCCCTTTGACTGGGTATTTCAGCATCTGGTGAAGCATAGAAGTTACTGCCCCAGCTATGTGGATCCATGGGCTACCCAACAAACAAGAATAAGATGGCCGAATGTCCATCGCATAGAATGTAGACGCGAAAATCTGAGAACCAACCTTAACTGGAATATCCATTTCTCCATGTACCATTTTCTTGGACCCGTCAAAGGCCCTAACCATAATGTTACTTGGCTTCAGCTCCAACCCTTCACAGTCTAACCGGTCTAGTGCTTTCTTGGGTAGAACATTCAACAAGGACCCAGTGTCCACAAACACATGATCTAGATTAGTGCCCCTGCATTCAATGGAGACATGCAGGGCGTCATTGTGATTCTTCCCCTTAGCAGTCAAGTCAGCATCGGAGAAACCCAACCCATTATCTGCTGTCAGACTAGCCACACAATCTTTAAACTGATCAGCTGATGTCTCCTGCGGCACGTGCACAGTCTTTAGGAAAGCAATCAGAGCCTTAGCATGGGCCTCTGAACACAACAACAAGGACAACATAGAGATCTTCGACGGGGTTTGCCTCAGCTGTTCGACTACATTGTAGTTGCTTTTCTTGATGATCTTTAAGATTTCGTCTATCTCCTATCTAGAGACTTCAACAGTAATCTTCCTCGGTGCCTCCGTCAGGGCAGGCTCACCGGTGATCCCTTTGCCCCGAGTATCAGACGACTCGGCAACAGGGGTAAGGATTGGAACTTGAGCAGGGACAGTAACAGGTGTACTGGTAGGTATAATAACAACAGGCTTCCGAACAGTTGGTGGAGAGATCTCAGGGGAGAAAAGTCTTCCGCTGCGAGTGACTTTGGCAGGTCCAACAATATTGCTGACATCAGTATCAGCCTCTTCATCCTTCAAGTCTTGCTTAACCCCGTGATAATATACATCAGCCCCATAGTGCCACGGGACAGCCTTATCTGATGTATAGGGGATAGGCCCGGGAACAGTAATAATCAAAGGAGCGATTCTCGGAACAGATGTAATTCTAACAGGCTTTCTTGAGGAAGCCTTGGAAGAATTGTTGCAAAATGGTGATTATAGAAACTTCTTCAACAGGAACCAAAGGAACAACAGTCTTCTCAAACAGAATTTCTTTGTTATCCATCAGGCGTTGGACACTTGACTTCAAAATATGGAAACCAGTAGGTAGAACGGAACACAGACGGCAACCTTCGCCACAACCCGTAAATAAACCGGCTAACAAAAGGTTCTTCTTCACAGTCATTAATGGAGTAGCAATGTCTTTCACAGAAACCACAAACGAGTCTTCATCTACAGCATTCACTCCATGCTTGAGCATAAGAGCAGTCACAACATTAGGCTTTTCGGGCGCTTCGAACTCAATCTCTTTGGCATCAATCAAATCCCATACCTTATTCTTCAGGACCCAGCAATCATTCGTATCATGCCCCGGGCTATCAGAATGAAAAGCACAGCGGGCGTACAAATTGTACAGCGGTGATGTTGTATTAGGATTCTTCGGGGCCTCCTTCGGAATCACCAGATTGGTTTTCAGCAACTGTGGCAGAATTTGAGATAACGTCATGTTGAGCCGAGTAAATTGTCTTTGCGGCCTCTCGACTCTTGGCTGTTTGTCGCGTTGTATGGCAACATTTGGTCTTGAAATAACAACCGTATTGTCTTCTTGGCGGCGCTCAGGTCTATTCTGGCCTTTTGAACTGTAAACAACACTGGACTCCTTCTTAAAAGGCTTCTTTTCGGCACTAGACGAAGCACCCTTCTGTATCATGCCGCTCTTGATACCGGCTTCAACTCTTTCCCCGGTCATAATCAACTCAGTAAACCCGGACGATGAACTTCCAATCAGATGGTTGAAATACGGACCAGACAAGGTCCCCAGAAACATATCCATAAGCTCCCTATCAGCCAAAGGGGGTTGTACTCTCCCAGCAAGGTCCCTCCATTTCTGAGCGTACTCTTCAAAACCTTCGCTCGCACCCATAGACATACCCTGGAGTTGGGTACGCGTTGGAGCAAGGTCGGTATTGTATTGGTATTGCTTGTAAAAAGTAGCAGCAAGGTCTTCCCAATTACGGACGCTAGCTCCTTCCAGTTGGTAAAACCATTCAAGTTGAGTCATTGAGAGACTATCTTGAAAGAAGTGGATCCAGAGGTTCTTATCAGCAGTGTACGGTTGGATCTTTCTAACTTACGAACGGAGGTGTAGCTTTGGGCAGGAGACCCCGTCGTATTTAGAAAAGGCACGTGCTTTAAACTTGTGGGGAATCACCACCCCAGATGACAAACCCAAATCACCAAAGTCCAATCCAGGTACCTTCTGGATCTCCATCGCACTTAACCGGTCTTCAAGCTGTTTATACTTATCCTCAGCCAGAGGATACTGGTCTTCGTCAAAGTCAGTCTCATGGTCAGATACCACAGGGCTAGGCACCCTCCTTTCTTCTTGGTTTTCTCCCCCTCCAGATGAGTGGGACAAATCAACTTCATCTCGCAGCCTGTTCCCAAACATATGACCCATGTTCAGGAGAACCGTATTTTTCTTCTTCTTCTTCTTATCTTTCAGGATAAGAGTCTTCAGATCTTGCTGACCCTTGGCCAAGTTCATGAACATTTCCTGGAACTAAGCGTTTTGATCTTGCAGAGCCTTGATAGCTTGTTTAGTTGAAGTTTCAGCAGACATGATATGCTGAAATAAACAACGAAGAAGATGAGAAAACCTGTAAGGGTACCTGTAATGAGGTGCATGGAATAAAATGCGTATGATATGATTTCAAAGACTTTAGGGATTCAAATTCGTAAACCAAAATGAAACACACTTTTATTAGATAACAAACTTGAAACAATGTTTGACAAATGCCTTTAAGGCGTTACAAAAAGAAAAACTGGAAAGTAAATAAAAACTAGAAATAACAAAAGACATCAGCACTCCCATGTTCGTCTTCCGTTGGTGCTGACATAGTCGTTGAGAACCCTCTCGTTCTTCAGCTGCCTTGTAAGCTTCAGGATCTTCCGCTCTTGCTCGTGATACTTTTCTCTGTAAGTATCCCGTTCTTCTCTTAAATGTATCCAAGACCTTTTTAATGCCCCAATGTTAGTAGGCATGTATGGGTGGAGAATGGTAGGTGAATCCCCTTCTTCATCAGCACTCTTAATAATTACCAGTAAGACAGCTTCGTACGACATCCCTAGCTTTTAGGCACGGGTACGAACCCACCAGAGATACGACTCCATTGGAAGAGAAGTCTTTGCTCCTAGCTCGTGCAGATCAGACCTGTTAACCCTATCCCAAGCTCGTATGAACCTGCGGCGATGCTCGTCACTATCCCCTTGGAAGTCAAAGACAATGCTTGGCATCAGCAACTCATGAGGTCCTTCCCTCCTAGCTCGCCCAAACTGACGTAAGGCCGGACAAGGATTATAGGTAATCCCTCCTCGAATTCAAGGTAGTGGAACATTGGGGTATTCCCCACAGCGATCAATAACGGCCACTTCTTCCATGTATTTAGTGCTCCAGATAATGTCAGTGTGAGCGAGAGACATAATCCTTTAGGCCCAACCCATGCCTTCCTTATTCTTCAAAACTGATTTGGGGAGGTGAGAAATAAACCACCTCGCCAGCAATGGTGCATAACACATAAGGGTTCCCCATTTCCGAGCAGTACGGGCATAAAGAGAGTGCAGAATGTCACCCAAGAGAGTGGGCATTGGATTACAGGACATAAAAATCTTCACTGCATTCACGTCGACAAACGAATCTGAGTTAGGAAACAACACCAAACCATAAATGAGAAGAGCCAGAATGTCTTCAAATGCCTGAAAGTCTAAGCTGTCCCAAAACTGATTAGCCCCATCAACCAAGAATTTAGCCAAGAAGCTCTTTGTCCCACTTCGAGTCTCCCAGTTAGACATTACCTCCGCCTTTGTCAGATGGAGGGCTGAATCAATCTCTTCCGGCCTAAGGACTTTCTCCCAACCTGTAAACGACGTCTGCTCTAGAATAGAAATACCAAGTAGATCAGAGAACTCCTCCAGAGTAGGGACCAACTGATAGTCCGGGAAAGTCAAGCAATGGTATAGTGGATCGAAGAACTGGCACAAGACACTCATCATCTGCTCATCCATCTTAGAAGTGACCAACCCAAGGAGGTGACCATGTCTTCTGATAAAGGAGGAAGCATCTAGAACGTTGGAAACCAAATCTTTAAGCTGAGTAGGAATCTGAACAAAACTGATCCGAATAGTGTTTCTATGCATATGTGCCATGACCTATAAAATAGAACAAAGATGAATCCCCTCTGTCTTTGAAATAGGTTAGTCTGATGCAAGATGCATGCAATGTCATGATGTATGATGTCATGATAGAAACACATCACAAGTATTCACAGATGGCAAACATTGTAAGGGCAAACAAGTCACACAGATAGCCCTTAGATTTCGGGCTGGCCTGAAGTTTAGGTATTACCCTCTTTCAGTTTAGTTGGTTCAAATATGTCCTAGAAATAGTAACCGGATTCTAGAAGATCTCAATATCACTGACCACCCTCGATCGGTCATAATTCCAGTTTGGCAACCTTTTCTTGCAGTCGGAATCATCACGAGAGTTTGGTCTCAATGAGTGTAGCATACTGCTACTGTTCTATGGCCAAGTTGGTCAATTATAGGTTCTAAGGTCAGTTGGTGCTTAATGACCCCTTAGAAGACGCATATTCTCCTCGTTGCACCGCAAGGGATATCAGTACATACTAAAGTGTCACACCAACGTAGCTACTGCTTCAACCGTATCGGTCTACGTCGTACAGTTTCCTCACACTTTATTGCTACTTACCTTAAGGGTATCCCCCAGATCCAGGTTAGGATCTATAGTAACTCCGATTCAAACCCACAAAGATAAAGCATACAAGTCAAGCAATTGAAAACATTATGAACTATTCCTAAGGTACACCCCACTTATTAGCTTCCCCAGCAGAGTCGCCAGTTCTGTGATACGGTGGGAAGAACTGACTGTGTTTTGGAATGCTGGTTTGCATTTTGCGTTTGTTTTCGCAAAATATCGCGGTAAGCAAGAGTCGCCACCTACTTTTATTTTATCCAACAAGGAAAGGAAAAAAACACAGAAAAATTCCTTTTTCGAGATATTTCTCGGGTTCGGGGGGTAGATTATAGAAAGGGAAGGTATTAGCACCCTTTCTATCTGTGGTTATCCACGGGCTCTTAGGTACTTGCTGATTTGCTTTCAAAAATTGTTTTCTTTGTGCTTGTGGGTTTGAAAAAGTTTTTTTTGTTTGAAACTTCGATTTAACTCTTGCTTCTGTCCTCAAGAGTGTAATGAAGTGTTTTGAAAACTTTGTTCGAAAAGTGTAAGTGTGAAAAGTTTTGTTTTGAAAGAGCAGGTATCTAAGAACTATCTACCTACTCAAAAAAGGAATCATTCTATGTTAATTTCCTTTAGACAATGCTATCCCACTATTAATGAGTAGGTAGCACCGTCGTTGGAGTTTGAGGGTCAATTCGAATGAGGGACTTACGGTCACTAAAGCAATGTTAGGACGCCTTAGCGGTAACCCTAAAGTCTTAGATCATTTGTTTGAGGCAACAATATCTGAGGCAACCGTTTCGAGGCGACTATGATCTTTTAGACAAGAGGGCAACCTCTAAAGCGACCTATACTCAATGACC
Source organism: Vicia faba (assembly GCA_948472305.1). Classification (NCBI taxonomy): domain Eukaryota; kingdom Viridiplantae; phylum Streptophyta; class Magnoliopsida; order Fabales; family Fabaceae; genus Vicia; species Vicia faba. Next base: position 764,306,886 of record OX451735.1, on the reverse strand, counting down.
GTGTACGCATGCAACCAAGTAGAGTGTATCCTAAGAGTGCGCATGTGCGAGTGTGTTATTTCCATTTATTTTTATCTTTGCACATGTTAAGGGTGTTCTAATTTGATTTTAAGATTAAACATTCAGTCTTGTCATGCAAACCCTATTATCAAACATCTAGCAGTTATAATTTGCGGAATTAAAATATGGAATTTAAATTACAAGGCATCGGGTATTTACATCGCCAAAAGGAACCCTTTGAAAATAAAATAAAAGGGTAAATAAATAAAATGTCCTAATTATCTATTACATACCGGAAGCAGATACATCAATATGGATAAAGAAAAATAAAGCACGACGCGAAATTAAATCGAATGCGAATTAGGGTTTTGACCCTTTGGATTAAAGAAAATGCTTTTTTTGTTGTTTTTATTTAAGAAAAGAAATTATTCCTAAATTAAATACTAAATTAATTATTAAATAAATTAATGGAAAAAATAATTAATGACATATTTTTGGGAGTTTTTGATTATTTAAGAAAGAAATTAAAAATAATTAAATTATGTTAAAACCTAATTAATTCTAATTGATTTTATTTATTTACTAAAATAAATTAAAGTTTCCTAGAATTAAAAAAAAAACTAATTAATTAGTTAATGTTTATTAATAAAGATAACATTCTGAATTTTTATTGGATAAAAATATTTTTTTTTGATTTTTTTGATAAAAAAAGGAAATTTGTTTGTTGGTTAGAAAATAAAGCAATTAAATTAAATAAACAAAGTAAAATAAAATAAGAATTGGGCCTGATTTGGAGGTGTTGGAAGCAATTTTCTTGGCCCATTAGTAGCTGATCCGTTTGACCTTTGGGATTCCCTGCACGTGCATTGACTGATTCCATGGTATGCCCTCAAGATTTGACCACCAGATCTGGCCCCTTGGCCATCTGGCGCTTGGATGGTGAGGGAGTATGATGGAGATCTGACTTGTGCACGCACCTGATCGCCTGAAAGAAATTGGAAAAATGTATATTGCTGGAGGCAGGGATCAAACCCCTGACCTCCATCCCTTGGGTCTTTAAGCGCCTATGTGGCCACCACTGGGCTATGCTGTTCGATTTGTTAACAAAATACATGATAGCAATAATATAAGAAAACAAGCGTATTAATGGAAATTTAGCGCATATTTCAAACAGACCAACAGGAGGGTGACAATGCATCATCCTCTTCCTCAAAAACCTGTAAAATTTACCTGCAGATTTTTATCCGCAGCTAAAAGCATAACTTCCTCCTAAAATCGTCCTCAGACCATGTAAACGTATTCCAAGAACATGGTTGAACTTGTCTCAACCTACTGACCACAACCATGACCAATATGATGGCCAATTTTCCCTGAAACAAAAATCCCCAAAAACAAAAGATGAAACCCTAATAATGGTGGGTCTCGTTACAGGTCACGAAAACACAATTGAATGATACCAAATGCTTGCAAATGGTTTGTAGATTCAGAATATGCTATCAATTCATATCAACCATGCTTAAATTGAGAAATACGAAATCAAGAACAAGGCGGTTTTACGAAGGACTTACAGCGCGTATGAGGGCCTGAGAATGCCTGGTTTCGATTGGGTTAGCTTGTGAGAATTTCCAGGAAGCGATTGGGATACGTCTCAAGTCTTGAAAATGTCTCCAACCTTGATTTCGATCTCAAGCTTTTTTCTGGTTTTTGTGCGTTTGGTTCTGCCTCCTCAAGTGCTCTCTAACCCTGATTCTCGTGCCTTTTGCTTACTTATGTAATGTGCATTATATTAGGGAAACAAACTTTGTCCAAATCTTGCCCTATCAATGCTCTTGAATTTGATTTGATTCTTCCATTAAACCTTTCCAAATTTGATTTGATTTCAATCTTTATGTGCTCTAATGGCTTGATCTGAGTTTGGTTGCAATGCTAGCTATATTTGAAGCCTAAAACAACCAGAAAATCATTAGTTATCAATGCCTTAGATTTTATGTGATTTTATTTGATTTAAAATGAATTAATTCAAATAAAAATCAAATTAAATAATAAAAATGAGATATGGACACATGGCCAAGGCTAGAGAACGTGGGAAACAATGCAAACTCAAAACAAGTGAAAAAGAATGGGCCCATTTGGCAAAATTTGAAGTTTTGGGGATAGTTGGGTTTTGGCAATTTTGCAAAAAAGTCCAACTTCAACAATGCATAACTTCTTCAATTTTGAACTTTTGGAGGTGTTATTTGACTTTTTAGAAAGCTTGAGATGTCCTGTAATCAATATTTTTGGTATCATCTCATTTTGGTATTCCATTATCAAGTTAGAAGCTTTGACAAAAAAAGTGTGTTTGTTGACTTTTCAAAATGACCTATAATGTCAAAATTCATAACTTCTTGTGAGTGCATTGTTTGATCTTGGGATATGAATATGGATTGTAGGGAACTGCATCCTCTTCGAAATTAGATTTGGATGGGTCATTTATCATAAAGTATGAGAAAGTTATGCTTGGTCAAAGTTGGGTTGACTTTTCCTACAAAACCCTAATTTAGCAACTTTTGAATCTTGATGAATTTTGAGCAATCCTTGATGAATCACGATCAAACCTTGATCAAACAATGAAATATACTTCAAAATGAGAATTTTTACAAAAAATCTTGAAGTTTGACTGTATGTAGGACACAATTGACTTTTGCCCTAGCATAGTCGATTTTTGGACCTTTTGAGCAATTGGATGAGCAAACTTCCTCTGCAAGGCTTGAAACTTGACATGGATGATCTTGAGAACATATTAGGACATTGGTGAGCACTTGGGGTCACTTGGGATCAAGAATCTTGATGCAACAGAAAACCCTAATTTTGGGAAGACTGCCTTAGGAGAGAGCTTGTCTGACCAACTCTTGAGCAACCTTGGGCAACTTGGAGATTTTTCTTGCAATGTTTTGAGAAATATGGGAGGGAAAATTTTGGGGTACAACAAGAAGGAACCTGGATATTAAGGTTACTTTGATATGAAAGGCTGGATAGTAGGGCTGTGAGAAGGAACCTGGATAGTAGGGTTACTCCGACATGAAAGCCTGGATAGTAGGGCTGTGAGAAGGAACCTAGATAGTAGGGTTACTTCGATATGAAAGCCTGTATAGTAGGGATGTAAGAAGGAACCTGGATAGTAGGGTTACTTCGACATGAAAGCCTGGATAGTAGGGCTGTGATAAGGAACCTGGATAGTAGGGTTACTTCGATATGAAAGCCTGGATAGTAGAGCTGTGAGAAGGAACCTGGATAGTAGAGATGTGGGAAGGAACCTGGATGGTAGGGTTACTTCGATATGAAAGCCTGGATAATAGGGATGTGAGAAGGAACCTGGATAGTAGGGTTACTTCGATATGAAATCTTGAATAGTGGGTCTTGAGAAGGAACCTGGATGGTAGGGTTACTTCGATATGAAAGCCTGGATAGTGGGGCTTAAGAAGGAACCTGGATGGTAGGGTTACTTCGACATGAAATCCTGGATAATAGGGCTGTGACAAGGAACCTGGATAGTAGGGTTACTTCGACATGAAAGCCTGGATAATAGGGCTTTGAGAAGGAACCTGGGTAGTAGGGTTACTTTGATATGAAAGCCTGGATAGTAGGGCTGTGAGAAGGAACCTGGGTAGTAGGGTTACTTCGATATGAAAGCCTGGATAATAGGGCTGTGGGAAGTAACCTGGATGGTAGGGTTACTTCGATATGAAAGCCTGGATAGTAGGGCTGTGAGAAGGAACCTGGATAGTAGGGTTACTTCGATATGAAAGCCTGGATAGTAGGGCTTGAGAAGGAACCAGGGTAATGTTACTTGGTGATAAGTTCGTGTAAAACTTCAGAATGAACCGGGGTAAGGTTACTTCGGTCACATCGATGATTACTCTGTTTAGCTTCGAGTGTTGATCATGGACCTACTGGAAATTGTTGATAATAAATGTCTTTCCTGAAAGAAATACAGGGTTAGTTATGCGCGGTGCATGAGATGCATTGTGATGAGGTTTTCAAAATAACTGAGATTATGTTATATGTAATTTATGTACATGTCATGATGTATGAACATGAAATGCTGATGTAATAATCTGAGTCTGGGAAAATAAATCACTGACTGCTGTTTGGAGAGTATGAGAAATGGTAATCTTGACTGCTGTAAAACCATAGTTCCTCTACTTCTGTTAGGGATGGTGAATAAAGATGACTAGATGAGGACTCACATCCATTCCGCTGGTGAATATTCTGCCGTAAGAGACCCTGTCTGATGATAACTCTATGGGGAATAATTCTATTGGAGAGGAGATATTCTGTTGATAGATCTGCTAATTTGGAGAAATAAACTCAGTTGAGGATGAATTTCCGTTGCTGGTGATAATGAATTCTGTTAAAGATTGAATTTTTGCTTGTGAGAGAAATAAACTATGCTTGGGGAAAAGTTTACTGACTCACTTGCGATTGTGAACCTCAGCTGGAGAGAGTTATGTCCTGTTCGAGAAAGCTAACATCACTGTCTTTGGATACTTTTGACTTTGTGGGGAGTATATGTACCACTACTCCTGTTCTCAAACTGGCTCTATCCTGGTACCTGATGGGCAGAGTAACTGTAAGGTTTGGGCACTTCTTGTTTTCCCTGTTTTTGGTATCACGAGTAATCGTATTTTGTTTCTTGTGTAAATATTTATGAGCAGCCATTATTTTCAAATGCATATATCAAAAATGAATCATTGGACGTTCTTTGCAAAACAAAACAGAAAAAGAAAAACAAGTTGAAATTTCTTATGAAAAAGAATTGTATTGATTTTTGCAATTGGCCCGTAATAGGCATTTTTATGCAAAGAGGCTGACGTCCTAGTAAGAGAACGCCACCAAAAGAAGTTACAATTTGTGTAAAAGAAATAAAAATAGCTATGTGAAACAACCCCATTGGGTTCCAACTCTGCTATTGCCTTTATATCTTCAAGCGTCTCATCACTTTGCTACTTGGTCGAAGGTTGATTAGATTGATTGGCGCCATCCGAGCTTGATAGTTGATACCGAAATCTGGTTGTGAGATGATCTAATGAGACATAGTGTTACGCTTTTATCCCTAATTTTTTCCTGGACCTCCCTTTCGGGTTTTCAGTCCACCAGAATACCCTTTTTTTGCCCAAATCGCCTTTTCAGGTTTTCGACTTGCCGGGTGTACAATTTTTTCATTTTCATCCCTTACTTTTTCCCGAACCCTTTTGGTTCGCCGGGAAGCCCTTATTTTTTCCTAGGCCAGTCAACCTAGCGGGTCTTTGATTATGCGTAGTATCTTTTCACTATGTCTGCATTGACGGGGTGAGAAAGGTCGTCACCATCCATGGTGGTTAGAATCATAGCTTCTCCCGAGAAAATGTTCTTAACCACAAATGGCCCTTCGTATGTGGGGGTCCATTTGCCCCTGGGATCACCTTGCGGTAGTATGGTGCATTTGATCACTAGATCTCCGACTTGATATTCTTGACGTCTGAATTTCCTGTTAAAAGCCTTGATCATTCGCTTTTGATACGTCTGACCATGACACATAGCAGTAAGTCTCTTTTCATCGATTAGATTCAACTGATCAAGTCGGGTTTGGACCCAGTCGTCTTCGTTCAAATCCTCATCCATCATAATCCTGAGAAAGGGTATTTGGACTTTGATGGGTAGGACTGCCTCCATGCCATACACCAAAGAGTAGGGTGTTGCCCCTGTCGACGTCCGTGCTGAGGTACAATACCCATGAAGAGCAAATGGTAACATCTCGTGCCAGTCTTTGTATGTCACCGTCATCTTCTATACAATCTTTTTGATATTCTTATTAGATGCTTCAACAACGCCATTCATTTTCGGCCTGTAGGGAGAAGAGTTATGATGCTGAATCTTGAACTATTTGCAGAGCTCCGTGATCATTGTGTTATTGAGATTTGTACCATTGTAAGTAATAATTCTCTCTGGCACACCGTATCGACATATCAGATTGTGTCGGATGAACCGCGCCACAATGTTCTTGGTTACTGTAGCAAAGGGAGCTGCCTCAACCCACTTCGTAAAGTAATCAATGGTTACTAGGATGAAACAATGTCCATTGGAAGCGGTGGGTCTGATCTCGCCGATCATGTCGATGCCCCACATTGCAAAGGGCCAAGGAGCTGTCAAAGCATTCAGGGGAACTGGAAGTACATGCACCTTATCAGCATAGACTTGGCACTTATGATAGGTTCGAGAGTGCTGATAACAATTGGCTTCCATAGTAGACCAGTAATATCCCGCCCGTAGGATTTTCTTCTCCATGGTATGTCCACTGGAATGAGTTCTGAAGGTACCTTCATGTAACTCTGCCATGATCCTTTCTGCCTCGCTCTTGTCTACACACCGCAGTAAGGTTGAATCATGATTACGCTTATAGAGAATTCCATTACTGATGAATAACTTCGCAGTGAACCTTCTCAGAAACTTCTTATCATTAATAGATGCCCCTTCTAGATACTCCTGAACCTCGAGATACCATTTGACTTCGTGAAACCAGGGTTTGTCTGCCACTTCTTCGGTGTCGATCTCACAGTAGTGTGCGGGTTCATCCAACCTCTCAATGGTAATCTGTGGAGTTTCATTATCGCACCTAACTTTGAACATAGAAGACATGGTAGCTAGCGCGTCAGCCAGCTGGTTCTCTTCTCGTGGGAAATGTTCAAAGGTTATCTCCTCAAAGTGTGGGAGCAATGTCAGTACATATTCTCGGTAAGGAATGAGATTCGGGTGCTTCATATCCCACTCGCCTTTGATCTGACTTATTACCAGAGCGGAATCTCCGAATACACTCAAGAACTTAATCCTCAGGTCAATAGTAGCTCAAAGACCCATGATACACGCTTCATACTCCGCCATGTTGTTGGTGCAGTTGAAACATAATCAGGCGGTAAACGGAGTATGACAGCCCTCGGGAGATATAATTACAGCGCCAATGTTGTTACCCAGTGCGTTCGAGGCTCCATCAAAATACATAAACCATCGGGATCCCTCCTCAGGTCCTTCATCTGGTCCAGGTTCTTCGCAGTCGGTTACCAACATGATATTCTTATCTGGGAACTCGAAATTCATGGACTGGTAGTCATCCACGGCCTGATGTGCCAACTGATCCGCCAATACACTCCCCTTGATTGCTTTTTGGGTTGTGTATTGGATGTCGTACTCGATTAAGATCATCTGCCATCTTGTTATTCTTCCGGATAAGGCGGGCTTCTCGAAAATATATTTAATTGGATCCATCTTTGATATCAACAAGGTAGTGTGAGTCAGCATATACTGTCTCAGTCGGCGAGCAGCCCATGCCAAAGTGCAGAAATTTTTCTCGAGCAATGAGTATCGGGTCTCACAGTCGGTAAACTTTTTTCTAAGGTAGTAAATGGCGTGCTCTTTTCAACCAAACTCGTCATATTGTCCCAACACACACCCCATTGAATTGTCTATCACTGTCAAGTATAATATCAAAGGTCTTCCTTCAACTGGAGGCATCAAAATTGGTGGTTCTTAAAGGTATTCCTTGATTCTTTCGAAAGTGGTCTGGCATTCATCATTCCACTTTACCACTTGATCTTTCTTCAGCAGCTTGAAGATTGGCTCATAAGTAGCAGTCATATGTGAAATGAACCTGGCGATGTAATTCAGACGTCCCAAGAAACCTCTAACTTCCTTCTATGTTCCGGGAGCCGGCATCTCTTGTATGGCTTTTACCTTTGCAGGGTCTACCTGAATACCTTTGTCACTGACAAGAAAACCCAAAAGCTTACCAGACCTTACCCCGAAGGTACATTTGTTCGGATTCAACTTCAGCTTGTACGTCTTCAACCTATCAAACAGTTTCTAGAGATGATCAAGGTGCTCTTCCTTAGTCAGGGACCTGGCTATCATGTCATCAACATAAACCTCGATCTCATGGTGAATCATATCATGGAACAAAGCGAACATGGCACGCTGATAAGTTGCCCCAGCATTCTTCAACCCAAAAGGAATTACTTTGTAACAGAAGGTGCCCCACTGTGTAACAAAGGTTGTCTTCTCCATGTCCTCAGGAGCCATCTTGATCTGGTTGTAGATAGAAAAACCATCCATGAAGGAGAAGATCTTGTGCTGCACAGTGTTGTCGACTAGAACATCAATGTGAGGAAGTGGGAAGTCATCCTTGGGGCTTACCCTGTTCAGATCTCTGTATTTCACACACATCCGTACCTTACCGTCCTTCTTAGGTACCGGAACGACGTCGGCAACCCACTGTGGATAAGAAGTGACAGCTAAGAATCCTGCGTTGAACTGTTTCATGACCTCTGCCTTGATTTTCTCTGACATTTCAGGGTGCATACGGCGGATCTTCTGCTTTACCGGAGGGCAGTCTTCTTTAGTCAGTAGTCGATGTACCACAATATCAGTGTCCAAACCAGGCATGTCTTCATAGGACCAGGCGAAGATCTCAACATAGTCGTGTAGCATGTGTATTAACCGTTGTTTGACACTAGGCTCCAGATTTGCACCTATTTTAACCTCTTTCCTGTCTTCCTCTATACCCAAATTCACTGAATCAACTGGCTCTTCATGAGGCTGTATGGCCCTTTCTTACTACTGTAATAGTCTAGCAAGTTCTCCAGGCACCTTACAATCGTCCTCACCTTCGTCCTCGGCTTGGTTGATCGGATTTTTGAAGTCATAACTGGCAGTAGCAGAGCTGTTATCAATGGGATCCAGAGTGGATATGGATCTGCAGTATGATACGTGAGTGTGTGTAAGAGAATAGCTGTTTTGATAAAGTGAGAGACAGAAAAGAAAAACAAGGAGCGCAAAATTTGTATGCAAGAAACGTCCAATGCTTTATTAATGATATATGAAATGATAAATAATATCCCTCATAAGCAAATCCAAGGTGCCTCGGGCAAGGCACCGGGCCGTAAAGTTTCAAACTGTTTATTACAAATCTTAAAACAAATGAGTCAATTACTACGGAATAAAAGAAACAGGTATGAAGTCCCTAGCCATCCAGTTATTCGGTCCACCGTTGGTTGTTGGGTAGATCCAACTGTCAATGTCTGAATCCTCTTCACTGTCTTCAAATGAATTAATTCCCTGATTGCTGATGTGTAGAGGAGGTCTTCCAGCCCAAGCGTGCCTAACAGCCCTTTGAGCCCCTGTAGTAAAGCCCAAACCAAATTTGTCAGTTTTGTGAGTGAAATCATGAAGCTGACCCCAATTGGTACACCCACCTTCTTCAACCATAGCCCTGGCGTCCTTGAGAGAAGCCATCTTCTATGGAGGTTTGTTGGTAGTAACTTCAGTTGATGCCAAGACCTGAGGGACCTCTTCGAAATTCTGACACGGAGTTTCTATGAATTCCCCGTCCATCTCTACATAGCGAAAGGAATTGAGGTGACTCACCATATATTCTTCTTCACCTCCCATTGTGACAATCTTTCCCTTCACCGGATACTTCAGCATTTGATGGAGTGTGGAAGTAATTGCCCCAGTCTCATGGATCCAAGGACGACCCAGCAAGCAAGAATACGACGGCCTGATATCCATTACGTAGAAGGTGGACCCAAAAGTCTGAGAACCCACTTTGATAGGGATGTCCACCTCCCCGTGCAACATTCTCTTTGATCCATCAAAAGCCCTTACCACAATGTTACTAGGCTTTAGAGTCAAACCCTCACAATCCAAGTGGTCCAACACTTTCTTCGGCAAAACATTCAGCGAAGACCCAATATCTACCAGCACGTGAGCCATAGTGATGCCCCTGCACTCAATCGAGACATGAAGAGCATCATTATGCTTCCTTCCTTTTGGTGTCAGATCCACATCTAAGAAAACCTAGCCCATTGTCAGCAGTCAGGCTGGCCACACAATCTTTGAACTGATCTGCTGAAGTTTCCTACGGCACATGCGCAATCTTGAGAAATGCAATCAAAGCCTTCGCATGGGATTCAGAACACAACAACAGAGACAACATGGATATCTTTGATGGGGTCTACCCCGGCTGCTCGACCACATTGTAGTCGCTCTTCTTAATGATTTTCAGTATTTCCTCTATTTCTTGTTTAGAGGCTTCCACAATGATTTTCTTAGGTGCCTCCGTCCGGGCAGGCTCACCTATAATTTCCTTGCCCCGAGTCCCAGATGGCTAAGCAGCAGGGGTAATAACTGGAGTAGGAATAGGAGAATGTCAGGAGTGCTGGTTGGAGCAGCAGTTGGAATAACAGTAGGCTTGATGATCTTCGGAGCAATCGCAGGAGAGAAAACCCTTCCACTTCGGGTAACCTTACTAGTCCCGACAATATTACTGACATCAGTATCGGCTCCTTCATTCTTCAGATCTTTCTTAATGCCATGATAGTACACATAAGCACCATAATGCCATGGGACAGCCTTGTCTGAGGTGTACGGGATGGGACCAGGAACAGTGATTATTAGCCGAGCAATTCTTTGAACAGGTGTAATCCTAATAGGTCTTCTCGAGGAAACCTTGGAAGGATTGGCGGAAATGGTTATAATAGCGACGTCTTCAATGGGAACAACATGGATCACAGTGTTCTCGAACAAAATCTCTTTATTATCCATCAGACGCTGAACACCCGACTTCAACAAACGACAACCAGAAGGTAGAATCAGACACATGTGGCAACCTTCACCACAACCTGGAAATAAACTGGCCAACAACAAATTCTTCTTAACAGTCATAAGAGGAGTAGAAATTTCTTCAACAGAGGTCACAAACAAATCAGTGTCAACAACATTAACTCCACGACCATGTTTGGGCATGGGAGAAGTTATAACATTCGGCTTTTCTAAAGTATCAAACTCTATCTCCTTGGCTTTAAGCAAGTCTTGTACTTTGTTTCTCAGAGCCCAACAATCATTTTTATTGTGGCCAGGACTCTCAGAATGTTAGGCACACTGCACGTTGGGATTGTATCTGGGAGAGGTAGTGTTTGGATTCTTGGGAGCCTCTCTCAAGGTTGCCAAGTTGGATTTTAATAAATGAGGTAAAACTTCAGCCAAAGTCATGTTGATGCGGGTAAACTGTCGTTATGGTCTTTCCTCCCTTTGTTGATTGTTACGTTGTGGAGCAACTACGGGTCTTGGTATCACTACAGCATTTACCGTTTTACAGTGTTCAGATCTGCTTTGGCCCCTCGGGCTATAGACCGCACTGGATTCCTTCTTTCTAGAGAAAGGCTTCTTTGCTGAACTTGACGAGACATCCTTCTGTATTTTATCACTTCGAATTCCAGCTTATACTCTTTCTCCAGTTAAAATCAGCTCGGTGAAACCAGATGATGAGCTGCCGATTAAGTGGTTGAAAAATGGACCTGATAGCGTTCCTAGAAACACATCAACCAACTAACTATCAGACAAAGGGGGTTGAACTCTCCCAACCAAGTCTCTCCATTTTTTAGCATAATCTTTAAAACCTTCACCTGCACCCATGGACATACTCTAGAGTTGAGTACGAGTGGGAGCAAGGTCGGCATTGTACTGATACTGCTTGTAGAAAGCAGCAACAAGATCTTCCCAATATCGGACACTGGCTCCCTCCAAATGGTAGAACCATTCAAGCTGAGTCCCTGACAGACTATCTTGAAATAAGTGCACCCACAAATTTCTATCAGCGGTGTGGGGTTGAATCTTCTTGACATACGAGCGGAGATGGAGTTTTGGGCAGGACACCCCATCATACTTGGAAAAAACTGGAGCTTTGAACTTTTGCGCGATGACCACTCTCGACACCAGACCCAATTCTTCAAAATCCAACCCAGGTATCATCTGAACTTCCATGGCACTCAGACGATCTTCTAACTATTTGTATTTATCCTCAACATGAGGATATTGCTCATCGTTGTAATCCATATCATTGTCAGAAACTGCAGGACTAGGGTCCTTTTCCCCTTCTTGGTTCTCCCCTTTCTTGGATGAAGAGGTCAGATAAGTTTGTTGCTTCAACCTTTCTCCAAACCTTCTGACCATATTTAGAATACCGACAACCTTCTTCTTCTTCTTCTCTTTCAGAATGAGGGCTTTCAGATCCTCTTGCTCTTTTGCCAGACTGATGAACATCTGTTGGAACTGGGCGTTCTGTGCCTGAAGATCTTTGATGGCTTGATCGGAAGACATTTCTGCTGAAATAAACAACGAAGGAGATGAGAAACCTGTAGTGGTACCTGTAATGATGTGTATGATAATAGGATGCGCATGTAATGATTTCAAAGACTTCGGGAAATTTAAATTTGCAAACCAAAATAAACAAAAACTTTATTAGCTTAAAATTGAAGGTTCAAAATGCCTTTAAGGCGTTACAAATAAGTGAATAAAAAAATCTAAAACTAGAAAAGAAATATCAAAAGTACCATGGACGCTTTCTCTTTGTGATGATATAATTATTGAGCACTCTTTCTTCCTGGAGCTGCCTGGTGAGCTTTAAAACCTTCCTCTCTTGATCATGGAACTGTTCCCTGTAAGTATCTCGCTCATTCTTCAGCTGAATCCAAGACCTCTGTAACTCCCCAAGATCAGTGGGCATGTAAGGATAGAGAACTGTGTAAGGAATGCCTTCTTAAGTAGTGGGCTCCATAATCACTGGTAATACGGCCACATAAGGCATCATAAGCTTCTGGGCACGAGCTCGTACCCACTGGAGGTAAGGCTCCATAGGAATGGAAGTCTTTGGTCCCAAATCTTTGGGGTCATATTTTTTTACCATTCCCCAAGCTCCTATGAACCTCCAACGATACTCATTAACATCATCCTCATAGTTGAATACAATGCCCTCAATAAGTAACTCTTGGGGACCATCCCTTCGAGCATGACCAAATTTTTGCAAAGCTAGACAAGGATTGTAAGTTATACCCCCTCTGATACCAAGTAATGGGACATTAGGGTACTCCCTAAAGCGGTCAATAATAGCAATGTCTTCCATAGCTCGGGAACACCAAAGAATATCCGTATGAGCGAATGACATTATCATGTGCGACCAACCCAAACCTTCTTCGTTCTTCGGTACAGACTTAGGGAGGTGAGAAATAAACCACCTCGACAGCAACGGCATGCAGCACATAAGAGTCCCTCTTCTCTTCATGGTACGAGTATGGAGAGTATGCAAAACATCTCCAAGCAAGGTAGGCACAGGGTTGCGAGAAAGGAAAATCTTGATAGCATTCACATCTACGAAGGAGTTTGGATTAGGGAAGAGAACTAAACCATAGATAAGAAGAGCCAAGACCTCCTCAAAAGCCTGAAAATTAAAATCATCCCAAAATAGTTGAGCTTTGTCTATCACAAATTTGGATAGAAAACCCCCGACTCCGCTTCGAGTTTCCCAATTGGATACCACATCGGCCCGTTTCAAATGCAGAGCTGAGGTAATAACTTCTGGTTTAGGAACTTCTTCTATACCTGTGAAGGGTACCTGTTCAAGAATGGGTAAGCCCAATAGCTGAGAGAATTCTTCCAAGGTTGGTACCAACTGATAATCTGGAAAGTTGAAGCAGTGATGCTTGGGATCGAAGAACTGAAAAAGTACGCTCATCATCTGTTCATCAATGTTTGAAGTAACCGGGCTGAGAAGTTGACCGTGTCTCTTAATGAAAGTAGAAGTTTCATAAACTCTTGATACTAGCTCTTTGAGTTGGGAAGGTATCTTCACAAAGTTGATTCAGATAGTATTTCTACGCACGAAAGCCATGATCTGCAAAACAGAACAAAGATAAATTCCCTTGGTCTTTGAAATGGTTAGTGTAATGAAGCATGAATTCCATGTTATGATGCATGATGTCATGATAAACCATAGGTATAGCAAACACAGGTATTGCAAACACAGTCAAATAACACAAAGCCCTTAGGTTTAAGGCTTGCATGAGGTCAAAGGTAATACCCTCTTGAAGTTAAGTTGGTTTCAAACTTGTCCTAGAAAAGTAACCGGGTTCTAGAGGATCTCAATATCACTGACCATCCTTTATCGGTCATGGTTTCAGCTCGCGCAATCTTTTATTGCAGCCGAAATATTCCAAAAGTATGGTCTCAATGAGTGTAGCATCGAGTATCAACCTGTTCTCAACTCTACACCGAGGCCGGCTATCTCGCTACTTTCTAATGGTCAAGTTGTTCAACTAAGGTTCTAAGGTTCGTTAGTGCTTCACAACACCACGCATCGGCCCCGTATTCTCCTTGTTTCACCATAAGGGATACCGGTACCAACCAAAGTGCCACACCAACATAGCTACTGCTTCAACCGTATCGGTCTACGTCGTACAATTCCTTCACAGTCTATTGCTACTTACCTAATGAGTGCCCCCAGATCCGGGTATAGGATCTATAGTAACCCCAAATAAAACACTAAAAAATAAAGCAAACAAAGCAATCAAGAGAAGCAATTTCAATGACCTAGATCCTAAGGTATACCCCACTTATAACTCCCCAGCAGAGTCGCCAGTTCTGTGATACGATGGCAGAACCGACTGTTTAATACTGGTTTGCGTTTTGCGTTTTTTGTTTGCAAAATATCGCGGTAAGCAAGAGTCGCCACCGACTTTTATTTCATCCAATTGGAAAGGAAAAAAGTACAGAAAAAAAATCCTTTTTCGAGATTTTGAGTACGGGGGGTAGATTATAGAGAGGGAAGGTGTTAGCACCCTCTCTATCCATGGTTTTCCATGTGCTCTTAAGGACTTGCTCATTTTTAAATTGCTTGTGTTTGTGTCCTTGTTTTTGAACAATGTTTTACTTCGTGATAACCCTTGTATCAGTCCTCAAGGGTGTGACGAAGTTTGTTTTGAAAATTGTTTGGAAAGGTGTAAGTGCGAAAAGTTTTGATTTGAGCAAGTACCTACTAGCATTTACCTACTCGAAAAAAAATCGTTTCTATTCTTGTTTCCTTTAGACAGCGCTATCCTACTATTGAGAAATAGGTAGCACCATCGTTGGAGTTTGTAAGAGTCAATTCGAGAGGGACGTACGGTCACTAAATCAATATTAGGACACCTTAGTAGTAACCCTAGAGTCTTAAGATCTTTTCGAGGCAACATTTTCCGAGGCAACATTTCTGAGGCAACATTTGAATGGGACATTTGATCTTTTTAGACGGGAGGACAACCACTCAGACACCCTATGCTTAATGATCGTTTACCAAAGGCAACCGAAGTGAGAGTATACCCTAAGAGTGAATATGTGTGAGTGATTTATTTTCAGTTTATTATCTTTGCACATTAGGGTTTTCTAACCATTTTAATTTTGACATGCATTCTTGCCATACAATCCTAAACATACATCTAAACAGTTAATAATTTGCAGGAATTTAAAAGTGCGAAAATATAAAACCTAACTA
Source organism: Vicia faba (assembly GCA_948472305.1). Taxonomy (NCBI): domain Eukaryota; kingdom Viridiplantae; phylum Streptophyta; class Magnoliopsida; order Fabales; family Fabaceae; genus Vicia; species Vicia faba. Next base: position 764,291,513 of record OX451735.1, on the reverse strand, counting down.
TTACAAGGCTTCGGGGAGGGGGATTAATTACATAGCCAAAAAATTGGGGAAAAGCGATAAGTGAAAAACCTAATTAAAACTATTACATCCTCAAAACAGTTACAAAAATAATGGAAAAAGTAATAACGAGCGCGCAACAAATTAAATGCGAGGCAATTAGGGTTTTGACCCTTTTGACTAAACCTAATTGCAACTGATTAAAGAAAAATCATTTTTTTGTCGTTTTTGTTATTTTAAGAAAAATAATTAAGTTAACCTATTTTTTTGTGTTTTTATTTGGAAAAAGAAAATAATTAAATCAAGAATTTAAACCTAGTTTTCTAATTGATTTTAATTGTAAAAAAGAAATTAAATTAAATAATTTATTAAAAAAATTCTTTTTTTGGTATTTTGTGATTTATTGATTTTTATGATAAAATAAAAAAAAAGATTAATTTTTGTGAAAAAATAATTAAGCAAAATAATTAAATAAGGAGATAAAAAATAAAAGAAAAAGAATGGGCCTGCGTTGTTGTTAGAAAATCTGGGGGTTTGCATCTGAATTTCTAGCCCATCATGCTCCAAGCCTGGTTGACCACGCTTGATTCTGTGCAATATTGACTTTGAGGTATACCATGGATCTTCATTGTTGGCACGTTGGATCTGGGTAAGAGCGCTTCAAATTGCTGGATGTTGAGGTTGTATGGAATGCGCTTGAGAATGTGGTGCACCTGATCATATGAGAAAAAATAACACAGAGCAAATGTTGGGACCTAGGATCAAACTCAGGTCCTTATGCTCGCCTCCCGTGATTCCTTGCCAGCTGCGCTACGTTGTTAACATAATATAAACAAAACATAATATTCAAAACAAGATAGTTGAGCCAAAGAAACGCACGAGATTCAAACGTCCCAATGGCTGCTTGACACGCCAGCGTCTTCTTCCCTTCTCCATCGTTTTAGACGAAGGGACTTTTACCTATAACAATTTTGCTGTAACTATAAACCTGTAACATTCAAAAATCATGTACAAGCAATATAAATGAAAGGTAATGGTACCAATCAACTCGTCTCATCCTCACGAGTATCATGGTACCTGATTCAAGGCCTAATTTTTCCTATACAAAAAGACCCTAAAAATAACTCAGAAACCCTAGCAATGGCAACATCCTGTACATGCATCAAAAACATAATTAAATGGCATGGTTAGCTTGCAAACATGATGTTGAACACGAATATAACAATCAAAAGTGCTAATGATGCATGAATCCTGATAATCGAATTGAAAAAATATGTCAAACCGTATGAAGTGTAGCACGCGTTTCTGGGCGTTTCAGGCCTTACAAACGAATGAGACAACTTCCTGGGACGTCCAACAATGGATTGGGATAGCTAGGATGGCTTGAAATGGCCTATGGAGTGAAAACCAATTCACACTTTTGCCAACTTTTTTGAGTTTTGTTCTATGCTTCTCACGACCTCTAACCCTTATTTTTTGATCTGGAATTCTTCATTATATAACCTAGAGTGAATTAGGTTAACAAACTTGGACTAAATCTTTGCATTTATCCAAGATTTGATTTGATTTGCAAGCTATATGATATGTTGCTATTTTCAACCAAAACATGCCTTTCTTGTACCAATTGACCTTGATTCGATTTGATCATGTTAACTCAGCATATCTTGATTGCCAATCTGTCAAAAAAACAAACCAAATCATATCTTTGTTAATTTTCATCATTTATTTGATTTAATTCACTTTTTAATTAATGAAAAATCAAAATAAATTGAAAAATGAAGCACATAATGGGTGAGTGAACATTTGAGTCGTGGACCACATTATAATTGAGGTGCAAGCATAAAAAGTTTGGCCCATTTAGCAAAAAATGCAAATTTGAGCACATTTGACTTTTGGCAATTTTGCAAAAATGGTCAACTTGGCCAATGCTTAACTCTCTCAATTTTGACCCTAGAGAGGTGTTCTTCGAATTTTTAGAAATATTAGGATGTCCTCTAAGCAACACTTTTGGTCTCATCTCAATTAAGTCTTCCATGTTCATGTATGAATCTTTGACCCAAAAGGTGTTTTTGTTGACTTTTCAAAAGGACCTATAATGTCAAAATTCATATCTTTTTGTGAGTTCATATTCTGGACTTGGGAGATGAAGATGAATTGTAGGGAATTGCATCCTCTTCAAAATGATCTTTGGATGTCTCATTTCTGAGAAAGTATGAGAAAGTTATGTTTGGTCAAAGTTGTGTTGACTTTTCCTATAAAACCCTAATTTAGCAACTTTTGGGTTTTGATGAATTGTGAGCAATCCTTGAGGAATCATGATCAACCCTTGATCAAATGATGGATAATACTTCAAAATGATGATGTTGACCAAAAATCTTGAAGTTTGACTGTATGTAGGCCACAATTGACTTTTAACCTAGTACAGTTGATTTTTAGGCATTTGAGCTAATGACTGAGCAAACTTCTTCTGCAAGGCTTGAAACTTGACATGGATGATCTTGAGAACATATTAGGACAATGGTGATAATTTGAGTCCTTTGTGGTTCACACATCCTGATGAAGATGGAAACCCTAATTTGAGGTATACTGCCTTAGGAGAGAGTTTGTCTGGTCAACTCTTGGGCCACCTTGAGAAAATTGGGGACCTCACTTGACGTTTGTTGAGAAATATGGGAGGGAAAATTTTGGGGTACAACACTTCCCTACTAAAGGAATACGATGGCATTGAAGATCATGTCGACCACATCAAGGGACCAATTAAATGCCGACTGTTCTCCACGAGCCTGAGAAAAAAAACCATGATCTTGTACAAGAACCTCTCCCCCGGGTCGATCACCTTCTGGAGGAGCATCAAGAACCAATTCATCAACTCCTTCACCATGTCTCATCGACATTCGAAGACTGAGGCCACCCTTGAGGCAATCGTCTAAAGAAGCAACGAGACCCTCAGGGAATACATTGATCGATTCAACCACAAGGCCATTCAGGTCCCATTCACCGATCACATGAAAAGGTACCTGCTCGAGAGAGGACTCCTCCCGAGCACTGAATTTAGAAAGGCCGTCGACATCGAGCCCCCTCGGTCTTTCGACGCTCTCCTCGAAAAAGCTCGGGCATACATGGACTACAAGGAGAAAGAAGCAATCAATAAAGCCTGTAACTTGAGGACTCATGGACCAACTAACATCCAGTGGCACCAGGACATGGGCCCTTCTCGATGCACTAGGGATAAGAGAAGGGAGGAGAAACCGCGCGATCCCTACGAGCATAGAGGACCAGTAGGGTGGTTCACATAGTACACTCTACTGACCGCTTCCCGCGAGCGTATCCTTGCGCAGTTCTCTAATACCAAATTCAAGGACGGCGACATCAGACGTCCTGGACCCGCCCCTGCAAAGCCCGGGGCAGACATCACTAAATACTTCCAGTACCATCGTAGCCACAGGCACTTGAAGGAAGATTGCGTCCACCTCAAGGATGCCATCGAGACTCTCATCAAGGGTGGGAGACTTGTGCAATAAAGACGCAATAACTCCCCTCGCTGGGACACCCGTGAGGTAAAAGAAATCGAAGAAGACACCCGACCGTCTGATGGATCGGGCCCCCTCTAGGTGGCTTTCTTCGTGACGAGTCCGGAAGACTTCCACGTCCCCGACAGCTACGAGGATAAACCCTTATCCATACATAGCAGATAGGAGAAATTCCCCTCTTCCATGGGCATATCTGGCGGGGGATTCAACGACATCTCAGTGAACTCGGCAAACAGGAAGCTCGACGAGTTGGTAGACGCAAACCCAACCCAGGAAGTAATGCTCGAGAGGTTCAAAGGAAAATCTGAGCTAATCACTTTCTACCTGGAGGAACTTCCCAGCGGTGCCCCGAACTTAAGCATTCCTCTGCTAGTGAGGGAAAGGATAGCCAACTTTCACGTGTATCTGTTTACCGTGGAAATTGGTAAACAACCGCTGATTCTCCAAAAGGTTACTTATTTGGTGACTCGCAGGATCGATCAGATTGATCCTAAGACATGGTTGATTTTTGGGGTTTTGACTAAGTTTAATGATGGTTAAATGACAAGAAAATAAAGACACTTTATGTAAATTGCATGAAGAAAACTTGGTAGAATAAAGGAAAGTTTTAAATAAAGGCTTCGACTGGAAAAGTAAATGAAAGGAAATAAAGTTCTGGAAAATAAATGACTTTGATTAATTAAAGTGGTGTTTCACACATACATTCTCAACAATTCTTTCGCTCACACTGGGTACTTGAATCTATATGAGTGACTTGTATATAATTGTGAACACACGCGAAAAACTACGTGAACAACTAATATTTATACTAAACACATCTCAAGTAACCGTCGGGCAGTTACGCTGCTTCGAGATGACTCCACTTAGCACTCTCACAGCATTCGACGCTCCAGATCTTGGCACGTTGCACTTGGTAACTGCTGGGAACCGTTTTCCCTCCAAACATTTGAATCTCAAACTGTTCCACTCTAAGCGTCGAATACCTCTGTCGAGAAGCACCATCGACGTCGAAGGCAACAAGATTCTTACTTAGAAGAAATTCTCCAAGTACCTTGCCATCTTCTGATGAGCATTTCGACAGAATCAGCTGATCGAAACCGTCCCTCATGATTAATGGTTTATATTAATAAAAACAAAGGTGTCGAGTTTAGGAGCCAACAAATTGCCCCCCAAGAATGCCTTATTTCGACGCTGAAAAGAAAAAGGCATTCTTTGAGATTCCACTCGACACCTGTCCTTCATTCTTAGCCACAGATTAACCTGTGTGCTTTTTGTCTTCTACCAACCAACTGACAATCCCAAGAAAAAGCCATCATTCCATCTGTACCTAAGACGTCACCTCAGTAAGGCGTTTAGCGTGCCCAATGTCTTTTCACTGCCTTAAGAGGCATAAAGGTCAAGGAGTATTCAGTTAACGCTAGCGCCCACTTGCCAATTCGGCTGTGCAGGATGGGTTTCGACAACATGTACTTGAAAACATCAAAATGAGACGAAACATACACATCAACTGGTTTTATATATTGTTTGAGCTTTGTACAAGAGAAATACAGACATAGACATAATTTTTCAACTTCGCTATATCTAGTTTCTGCATCGTTCAAAACTCTACTAAGATAGTAAATGGGTCTTTCGACTCCATTTTCATCTTCTTGGGCTAACATGCTTCCCAAAGTTTTGTCGGATGCAGCTATGTACAATCTCATACTCCTGTTGCTGCAAGGAGGCACCAAAATAGGTGGCTTTGTGAGATACCCTTTGATTTTGTCGAAGGCTTCTTGTTGCTCTTGCCGCCATTCGAATCTTTCCTTGTTCAATCGAAGTAAGGGTGAAAAGGCTTGAGCTTTCCCACTTAGGTTATATATGAATCTCCTCAAGAAATTTATCTTGCCTAACAGAGATTGCAGTTCCTTTTTGTTCGCTGGCGCTTTCGCTTCCAGAATTGCCTTCGTCTTGTTCTGGTTGATTTTGATTCCTTTCTTATGGACGACGAAGCCCAAGAAATCTCCAGCTTTTACACATAATGCACACTTCAAAGGGTTCATTTTCAGACCATGTTCTCTCATTCTTTCGAATGATTGTCGAAGGTGGTCTATATGGTTCTTCCTGGAAACAAATTTTACAACAATGTCATCAATATATACTTGCATAAAAGTGTTAATAAAATCATGGAAGATAGAGTTCATCGCTCGCTGATATGTTTCCCCAGCGTTCTTTAGGCCAAAAGGCATCACTACCCATTCGTAAGTGCCTAAAGCCCCGGGGCATCGAAAAGCTGTTTTCGACACATCTTCTTCAGCAATGAATATTTGATTATATCCTGAATAACCATCGAGCATACTCAGGTACTCATAGCCAGCGGCAGAATCGACTAGCATTTCCGCCACAGGCATAGGATATTCATCTTTGGGTGTAGCAGCATTCAAATCTCTGAAATCTATGCACACCCTCAATGTACCATTTTTCTTAATCACTAGCACAATGTTTGCAATCCATTCGACATACCTCGTAGCTCGTATGAATTTGCACTTCAGCAGTCTTTCGACTTCCTTTTTGATCTTCTACAGTATCTCTGGAGCGAAGCGTCTTGGACTTTGCTTGACTGGCTTCTTCCCAGGTTTGATTGGCAACTGAAGTTCCACCAATCCTCTGTCGAGACCAGGCATCTCGTCGTAATCCCATGCAAAGCAGTCCTTGAACTCCTTTAACAAATGGATCACTTCTAACCTGAGTTCTGGGTCTATTTTTGCGCTAATGTAAGTTGGCTTTTTCTCTAACCCTTCGCCCAAGTTGATTTCTTCTAAAGGATCTTGCGCTAACATTTTGATGTTGTTCGCTAAGGGGTCCTTTTCGAATCCCAAAGGCTCATCGTCGTAGATGGCGTCGAGCCTTTGTTCCTGCATTTCTTCTGGCATGATATCAGGAGGCTCTGGATCGAAATCCTTTCCAGGACCTGCAGAAGGTAACTCTTGATCATTGGCCTGTGTGGCCATATATTTTACTTCGGCTTCGAGAGCCGTTATCATCCTTGTTTCGGCTACGTAAGCCGAAATTCGATGCAGTGATTGTGACTCAGTCATTGTCACTGAATTCACTTCCCCAACCAGTTGGCTGGATATCAGTTAGCCCACTAAATATAATGTGGGACAAGTCTTCTCTATCCCATTGAAAACCATGCTCAGGGTGCAGGTATAAGGAACAAAAAGTATTTGGCGCTGGCGCCAAGTCGAAGTCAGGTGTTAGGCATGGCCCAATGTGAGCCAGATTTTTGTCGAAGTCTGCCATCCCTAGGTGATTTACTTCGCCCAAGTAATAGCTTTGATCCGCTTCTATGTTTTCTACCATTCCATCAGGACGCCATAGTATCAACCTTTGGTGCATTGATGATGGTACAGCTCCAACACCATGTATCCATTCACGGCCCAACAAAAGATTATAATTTGTTTTGGCCGATATGACCATAAACATAGTTGGTCGAAGGATAGATCCCACCTTGATGTCCAGTTGGATCACAACCATAGTGGTCCCTATGCCGCCTTCATAATTCGACTGGACCATGTTGTAAGGCTTGATGTTCTCATCGCTTTTGCCTATTTTTCTTAGCATAAAGTGAGGGATGATGTTGATGGTTGCCCCACAGTCTACCAAGATCTTATTTACTGTGGTTTCTTCGAGTTTAGCCCTTATAAATAAAGGCTTAAGGTGATTTTTCATCGCCTCTGTAGGAGGTTCGAAGAACCCATTCTGCTCTTCAGTAGCACCATTATCCATGATGAAATAGCACACTGGCCTATGCTTGGCCATTTCTTATTCGACTTCCCAGTCGCTTGCTTCGACCTCTACCTGGCGGTTGAACTCTCTTGGCAAAACTGAGACTATGTTCACCATGATATCTAGGGTGTCATCAGACTCAGAGCCATCTTCGTTATCAACTTCACCCTGGTTAGGCCAGACTAGCCTATTGGTCACGGGTTGTCTTTCCAGAGGCTTCCTCTGCTTTCTCTGAGGGACATTTGAACTTGATTCTGGCTTTGGTTCATTAGCAGCTTCCCTCTCAGCTTTTCGCCGCCTCTGGTATCTTCTCCATTGAGATCGAGACATGGGATTCTTTCCCTTGTAGTTGCTTGACACCTGTGTCACTTTAGGGGTAGCAACCTGAGGTTCTTTCTTATGTGTAAAAGATGAACCCCTTGGAACTTCGAAGGAGTGCCATCTTTCCTCGCTTGGACTCTTTCGACCTGATGTTTTGTACCATGTATCAACTGGCACATTGGTTGGAGGCCTGAAAGTCAGTGGCCTCTTTTCTTGATTTGAACCCTTTTGGTAGGTTCTTCTGGGGTCATGTCGAGTATCAACACTTTCCCTTTTTCTGTTTGCTGCTCTTACACCTTGAATATGTTCAGCAGCTTTTTTGTCGAAAATCGAGCTGCATCGAGAACACAGCATCACTTCTGACTTCTTCTTCTGGCATCTTTGCAGGAAATCTGCCAGATTTTCGTTTTCCCGAGGGAAAGCAGTTTTGTTGGCTTGTTCTTGCCTAATGGCCTCCTCTGATGCTTTTGGTTCAGAGACTTCGACCATGTTGACATTCATGGTGTCTTTGGTGGAAAGAGTCAACTGCTTCATCTGAGTCTCCAAGTCCTCTGTCTGGCCTTGAACTGCAGCCAAGTAGAAACTGGGTTTTGTTCCAGATTTTTGGGCTCCAACTGTCTCCAGCTTCGGGCTTTCGACCGCCTTTTGGACCGCTTCAATTGTTTTTCTAGATAGATTCCCAGAAAAACTGCCAAAGATTGGCATGTTGACATGGTCCTTTGTGACTTCGACCATTGTGATTCCTGGCCTCTTCGCCTGGCTTCTGGATGCCTCGATCACGTTCACTTCTGAAGGTTCAGCATAATGGGCTTCAACCTGCAAAAGGTTAGAGTCCACAGTCATGGGGGTCTTGTCAGCAAACTTCAACCTCCCTTCTTCGATAGCGTCTTGCACGAGATTCCTGAAAAGAAAACATTGAGATGTTTTATGGCCCAGAAAATTATGATATTTACAAAAGCCCCTCTTTTTTCTTTGATCAAGAGGAGGCACTTTTACCCCTGGGGGTACTATCATTTGGCCATCTTTTACAAGTAAGTCAAAAATTTCATCACATTTTGTAATATCAAAACTGTAAGTCTTTTTGGGGAACCTATCGTTGGTCCTTTCCGGACCAGTGGGATTTTTCCCACTTTAGGGGACTAACAGTTTGCAAGAGTATGGTGGCCCTTGTTTCAGTTCCGCTAAATCGACCTCGCTTTCTTCGACGGTTATAGTTTCGTCGAAGGTTTCTGGATCTTCATCATCCATTTCGACATACGCTATCCTCTCTCTTTTATGAGTTTTTGTCGCCTTGGCTTTTTCATCCTTAAGGCATTCTACCTGTCGAACTCTATCGGCCAATTGGGCCATGTCTCTCAGGTATTGAGTGTCTAACTTCTTCCTAATGGAATAGTCTAGCCCTCCTGCGGCTATTTCGACTAACTCATGTTCTGTCACTTGAGTAAAGCATCTTGCTTTGAGCAACCTAAACCTATTTAGATATTCGTCTATAGGTTCAGTGAAACGTCTCTTTACACTGGCCAATTCTTTCAGGCTTATCTTGGTTTGTCCCATGTAGAATTGCTCATGGAACAATCTCTCCAATTGGGTCCAATGATGGATCGAATTGGGGGGAAGAGTTGTGAACCAAGTAAACGCGTTCTTTGTTAAAGAACTTGGGAAATACTTAATCCTCAGGTTTTCGTTGTTTGAAATATCTCCTGCTTCGATCAAGTATCTCGCCACATGTTCGACAGTAGATTCTGTCGTGTCCCCTGAAAATTTAGTGAACTTAGGGACTTTACATCTAGGAGGTAAGTCTGTTTGTAACACATATTCTGACAGTGGGGATGTGAAGTTGGGCCTACGAAAGCCCATATTCATCCCATTTTGCGTCATGATTCTTTCGATCATGGCTGCCAGGTTATTTTCCAAACCCATGTTTTGGTATTGGATGTGCTGAACTACTTCGTCAGCATTTTGGTTTCTGTTGACTATCCTTACCTCTGGGGCTATGACCCTAGGTTCTTCGACAGTCTGCTCCAATCGTGCCCTAAGGTTTTCTTCGACAGGCTGCTGGACTTGGTTAATAGTGGTTTCTTCCTCTAAAAGTATACCTTGGTTTCCCCTTATTTGCGCCCTTTGGGGCTGTCGAATAGGTTGGGGTACCCCAAAGAAATCAGCCAGACGCGTCATTTGCGCTGTCATCTGCTGATTCGACTGGGTGGTGTTTTGTATTAGAGGATTCAGCACTGTACTTAAAGTTTGTGCCAACATTTGAACCATATCATGGTTGCTTTCGTCCATTTGCTGCCTCAAGACTGTTGTCGAGGCATTTGTAAGGCCATGCGCTACTTGGGACGTTCCTCCTAAGAGTTGGGTCCTATTTCTGTTCGCCATACCAACTCCAGAACCTTGGAGTGGCGAAGAGGCACTCACTAAAGGGTCTGAAAAAGTGGACGCAACGTTCGTCAGGCTAGCCAATTCAGACGTTGGCATGCCATAGAGTGGTTCTCGATTTGGACCGCCTGACACAAATCCTGGGGGAACATAAGGCCTTGTTCCTGGATTTCCCCTTGGTAGGGGAGTTCCTAAAGGCACTCTGGGGCCAGTGAACGGAGGCATTGGCCCCGTTTGTGTGACCGTTACTGCTGGTGTTGAACCATCGGTTATCTCTTCACTTACGGTTGGGATAACCGTTGTTCCCACATTCGTCTGTGGGATTTCATTATTGTTTGGCGGATTCGCCATCACTTCTCTTCTTCTGGAAGTATTGGTATTGTTAGTGTATATTCTACCACTTCTCAATAACATGCAATACTTCTCGAAAAAGATGATATTCTGTGTAAATACGGTTAACCTTCAAAATCAACACAAGGTCCCACTGGGCGTGCCAATTTGTTTACCGTGGAAATTGGTAAACAACCGCTGATCCTCCAAAAGGTTACTTATTTGGTGACTCGCAGGATCGATCAGATTGATCCTAAGACATGGTTGATTTTTGGGGTTTTGACTAAGTTTAATGATGGTTAAATGACAAGAAAATAAAGACACTTTATGTAAATTGCATGAAGAAAACTTGGTAGAATAAAGGAAAGTTTTAAATAAAGGCTTCGACTGGAAAAGTAAATGAAAGGCAATAAAGTTCTGGAAAATAAATGACTTTGATTAATTAAAGTGGTGTTTCACACATACATTCTCAACAATTCTTTCGCTCACACTGGGTACTTGAATCTATATGAGTGACTTGTATATAATTGTGAACACACGCGAAAAACTACGTGAACAACTAATATTTATACTAAACACATCTCAAGTAACCGTCGGGCAGTTACGCTGCTTCGAGATGACTCCACTTGGCACGCTCACAGCATTCGACGCTCCAGATCTTGGCACGTTGCACTTGGTAACCGCTGGTAACCGTTTTCCCTCCAAACATTTGAATCTCAAACTGTTCCACTCTGAGCGTCGAATACCTCTGTCGAGAAGCACCTTCGACGTTGAAGGCAACATGATTCTTACTTAGAAGAAATTCTCCAAGTACCTTGCCATCTTCTGATGAGCATTTCGACAGAATCAGCTGATCGAAACCGTCCCTCATGATTAATGGTTTATATTAATAAAAACAAAGGTGTCGAGTTTAGGAGCCAACAGTATCGTATTCTGGTCGACGAGGGGAGTTCCATCGATGTCATGTACAATCACCTGTTTCGAACCCTGCAGCTCGTTGATACCCACCTATCATCGTACGTGGGATCTGACCTGCAAGGGTTCAACAGCTCGCCCTCCAAGTTGTGGGGCTATGTTGAGCTTTTTTTCACCTTCAGAGAAGAGACTGCCTCCCGACAGGTCAAGGTGCAGTTTCTGGTGATCGACTTCCCGTCTCTCTACAACTACATCTTAGGGAGGCCGATGCTAGCCGAGCTAAATGCCATACCATCCACCGTCCATTTGAAAATGACGTTCTACACCAGGAGGGGATGCGTCGCCACCATCCATAGAGACATTCCAGCTGCCAGGAGATGTTTTCACGCAGCCTCCAAAGGGCAGAGCATGGTCGACACTGGACCGCAACCCGCCAAAAGAGAAACCATTTCTCGAGCTGAATCAAAGCCTGCTCAGATCGAAGAACAAATGGCTCCACCTAAGGTCGACTCTATCTCGATCGACACTCGCTTGGACAAAGTTGAACTCGAAGCCTCCAACGAAGAACATGATCTTTTGTGGCCCATTCCATACCGAGACTTCAAGTTCATCCCCCTCGGCAAAGACCCTTACAAAGGCGTGAAGATGGACACTGGACTCCCCGACTTGGCGAGGAAGCAACTCAAAACTTTCTTAAGGGAGAACACATACTTGTTCGCATTGAGTGTTGCAGAGATTCTCGGAATTGACCCCGAGGTCGCCTGTCACAGACTCGCCGTTGATCCAGCCGCTAGGGCAGTAGTGCAACGTAGGCGTAGGCAGTCTCCTGAGAAAACGGAGGCTGCTTAAAAAGATGTAAAATATTTCCTAGAGGAAAATTTATTTCTGAGGACCGATATTCAACCTGGCTCTCAAACATTGTACTTATCAAAAAGAATAATGGAAAATGGAGAATGTGTGTTGATTATACTGATCTTAATCGAGCATGTCCCAAAGATGTTTTTCCTTTACCTAACATTGATATACTGGTCGACAACTCGGTCGACTACAAAATTATATCATTTATGGACACCTACTCGGGCTATAACCAAATTTCAATGGCGATGAGCGACAAACATTGCATCCCCTTCTTGACCGGCTCGGGCGACTACTTCTACAACGTAATGCCCTTCGGCCTAAAAATGTAGGGGCAACATACCAGCAAATGATGAACAAAGTCTTCTACGACGAGATCAGATACATGCTCAAGGTTTATATGGACGATATGATCGTCGAATCTCGAACAGAAATTGACTACGCTGCCTGTCTTAAAAGAGTTTTCGCCCAAGCGAGATAATGCAAAAAGAGATTCAGTCCAGAGAAATGCACCTCTGGGTCAAGGCGGGAAAGTTCCTCGATTTATATCTAACTGAACGGGGGATTGAAGCCAACACCGACAAGTGTCGAGCATTCTCCTAACTTCTCACGCCTAGCTCGATGAAATCCATACAAGTTCTAAACGGTATGCTCACCTCGCTTTCCCGTTTCGTGGTGAGGTATGTGCAACATGCACTACCATTTTTCAAACTTCTACACAAAGAAGCAGCTTTCGAGTGGACCGAGGAATGCGAGCAAACCTTCCTCCACCTTAAGCTAAGCCTTTCACAACCGCCCGTGCTGTCACAGCCAGAGGGAGGGGAAACTTTATTCCTTTACCTGGTCGTCTCCTCCAAGGTTGTAAGCGCGACCCTCATTCGCGAGACACCAGATAGACAGAAACCAGTGTATTTTACGAGAAAATTGTTACAAGGGCCCAAGGTTAGGTATCAACATATTGAAAAAGTAACCTTAGACCTCATCAACGAAGCGAGGAGACTTAGACACTACTTCTTGGCCCACACGGTCATCGTACAAACAGACCAACCCGTGAGACAGCTCCTATGTCGACCAGAGATGGTCAGTCAAATGCTGAAGGGGTCCCTAGAGCTATCGGAGTTCAAAGTCCAGTACGTTATCAAGAAGGCCATCAAAGCCCAAGCACTGACGGATTTCATCATAGAGATGACCATTTATGATTCCCCCATATGGAAGAATCATAAGTGGACCATCTTTATAGACGGAGCTTCCACCTCGACGGTGAGCAGAGAAGGAATCCTCCTCAAGAACGAAGAAGGCATCGTGATCGAGCACTCCCTCACCCTCTTGTTTCTGATGTCGAATAATTAGGATGAATACGAGGTCCTGCTCACAGAGTTAAGGCTGACCGAGAATATGGGTTCCCGAGAAATACAAATATTCAGACTCCTAACTCATCACGTCTCAAGTACAAGGAGGATATCAGGCTATGAACAACAGCCTCGTCAAATATCTGAACCTGGTCAGAGAACAAATGAAGAGGTTTGACCGCAAAGAAATCAAACATGTACCTCGCAAACAGAACACACGGGGAGACATACTTTCAAATCTCATGAGCACAAAGAATAAAGGTGGGAACAAATCCGTCATCCAAGAATCCCTTTCCCGCTCGAGCATTGAAAAATCCACTGTACCACCCGAGGTGAATGCCATTGGGGACAATTCATGTTGGATGACCTCGATCTTTAATTTTATGACTAAGGGGGAATTGCCCATTGACCAAACAGAGGTGGCTGCGACCAAATGGCGAGCTTGTTCGTATGTGATGCTCGAGTACAAACTTTACCGGCAAGGATTATCCATCCCGCTCCTGAAATATTACGTCGAGGAATCTAAAATCCCCAAGATATTATGGGAAATCCACGAGGGAATCAACTCCCAACACTTGGGAGGAATATCCCTAGTGCGAAAGGCGTTGTGAGCAGGCTATTACTGCCCCACCATGCAGTAAGATGCAAAGGAACACGTCAAAAAATGTGACAAATGTCATAGACACGTGGACATGCACCTCACGCCCCCACACGAGCTCAAAACACTTTTGTCCTCATGGTCTTTCGCCTGGTGGGGGATGGACATCCTCAGACCGTTCGTGCAAGGTTCGTATCAAAATAAATTCCTTATCGTAGTCATTAACTATTTCACAAAGTGGGCCCTGGCCAGAATCACTTTGCATAATATCCTCCGATTCCACAAGAGAAACGTACTTGTCCGATTCGGGATACCACAAGCGCTCCTCACCAACAATGGGACGCAGTTCACCGACCAAGGTTTCCAAGACTTCATCTCCAGGCTCGACACCAAGCAGAACTTCACCTATGTCGAACACCCTTAAACCAACAGGCATGCTGAGGCCGCAAATAGAGTCATCTTACGAGGACTCAAGCGCAGACTGGGTGAGGCCAAAATGGGGTGGGTCGAAGAACTACACATTGTCCCATGGGCATACCGAACAACACCACACTTGACGGCCAGTGAGACCCCTTTTCGACTAACCTATGGCACCGAAGCAGTCATCCTCGTGGAAATCATGGAGCCATCCAGAAGGATTGAATTCCCTCTAGACGAGGAACTAAATGATGAGGCTCTAAGAGAAGAGCTCAACCTAGTCTAGGAAATCCAATCTGGAGTATCTCTTTGCAAAGCCATGCATAAACAACAGATAGCCATTCGCCATGACAACAAAGTCATAAAGCGTGAATTCCAAGTCGGCAACCTAGTCTTGCAGAGAAATCAGAAGGATTCTCATAATGGGAAGCTAGCTGCAAATTGGGAAGTGTCATACCACATCCATGGAGCTACGGGCACTGGGGCATACTACCTCAAACACCTAAATGGAGAACCGCTACCTCGACCATGGAATGCTACAAAGTCGAAACAATATTACAGCCAAGTCCTTGTTAAACGACGGGCCTTAGTAGTCGACTGGTCCTCTCCAACAGATGACAGGACACGCTCGACCATGAAGGCATGTCGAGATATAGACATAGCCTCTAACCATTAACCAAATGCGGTTTTGTTGTTCATTTATCAAGCAGAACCTTAGTCTGACAGAGACACCTCGATCGAGCTCCACTATCGAAGTACCCATTAGGAAGGACACCTAGCTCGTGATGGACAGTCCAAGCCATGAAGTCAAGACCCAGACCGTGATCTTGAATTTGTTCTGCAGATCCCTACTCCACCTCCTCGACACATCCTAACATGTGTCGACCACAACCAAGGTCGATAACTAATCTCTTGGAGATATCAACTTTCATAAAATAAACAAGTCAAGCACAATGACAATAAGCAAATATTTAACAAATATAACATATAGGCAAAGTAAAAGCATTTATAAATGCCGACCACAAGGGATGAAGTTGTCTGAATATTACAAGATTACAGGCACGTGGGCCCCAAATAAACATCCAAGTTATCAAGAAAACACTAGTCACTCCGCGGAGTACTCACATCAATCTCTTGCTCGAGAGAATCAGGAGGAGGGACCACCTTACCATCAATTACTTGGGACAAAACTCCGGCACCTTCAATATTAAGCCCCAGATTCAGCACAGACAGCTGGACCATCCCAGTCTCAAAACCCTCGGTCAGAGCATCCATACAGTCTGACTCGAGGACTTGGATTTGACCAACCAGCTCTGCAAGAGTTCTCAAGTTAATGACTCCCACAGGTTCGCCTTCCACGGGCAGCATGGGGCCTGTAAGTTGGCAACCTTCTTCTCATGGCGTTCTCTCTCGAGCAACGAGGAATCCCTGTCCTCTTAGGCTTTTACCATCTTCTCCTTCTCCTTTTCCAACTCATCAGCCTGCCCTTAGCAATTTTCCTCGCTTCGCTAAAGGGTAGCTTTCAACTGTTGCGCCTTTTCCTGAAAAGTCGTCTACTCCGACTCCAGCTTCCTCACTAGAGCAGAAGAGTCAGCGCCTTCACCTACAAGGACAATAACCATCTCCGCGACTGTAGCGGTAGAAATGTTAAAGACTAAGTCATTAGATTTGACTAGACTTATACAGATCAAAATAAAAATCTCCACAATGCTTTATTGTTTCCAAAGGAATGAGAAAAGAGTGAATAACCCAAAAGAGGGGGGAAAGATTCAAGGTAAGGGGGTTGGTTATGCAAAGGGAAGGTATTAGCACCCTAAACATATATGGTACTCTGCATGTGTTAGAACAATGTTTGAATCTACTACCCTATATTTAAGTTTTGATGATAACAAAGTGAAAAAATATAGTATTTATATGTTTCATGTTTGAACTATATACTGCCTAAAATTACTATGCTCTGACTTGCAGATACGCTGATTAAAATAAGCAAGATCACTTCTTCAGCATCAGAATTTGATTTCATACACCAGCATCAGAAGTTGCTGAATCAGAACGTCAAGATCAGATGATCAACTCACGTACATGCTGAAGCTTGATGAACAGAACTGCGCGTAAACACTCTGATACAAAAACAATAGTTCATCAGCAGCGAAGCAGAATCAGAATGAGCCAAGCCAGAACGTGCATTGAAGAAGCAACGGTACTGTGCATTGAACGCTAATTAATTCCAACGGCTTCATTCCAGACAAGATCTGCTCAAAAAGGAAAGCTTGTTATTAGCATTGAATCAAGAATATTGCATTCAACGTTCATCTTCTCAAGTGCTATATAAACAAGGCTTCGAAGATTATAATGGCTAATGCTCTCCAAATCTCTACACGCACAAAGCTGAACAATAATCTTCATTCTACCAGTTTTGCTAAACCAAACTCTGATATTCATTCTGTTTAGCAATCTAGTTTCTAAGCTTCATTTTGTGTATACATCACAGTTGTGATAAAGTTTTGTAGAAAACATTCACACACATTGTTTTATACCTTTGTAAGAAAGTGTTGCCTTGACAAACCGGATTGTGGTTTGAATCAAGAAGGCTTTAGCAGTTGTTAAAGCAGTCTGTAATATTCAGTTGAATATAGTGAATTAAGACCTCGTTGGAGAGAGGCGAAATCACCTTGACGGGTGGACTGGAGTAGTTTGAGATCAAACGAACCAGGATAAAAATATCGTGTCAATTGCTTTAAGATTTCAGTTTTACAATTCAACCCCCCCTTCTTGTGTTTTTCACCCCTTCAATTGGCATCAGAGCGCCTGGTTCTGAGCTAAAACACTTAACCGTGTCAGTACAAGATCCAGCGTCAGAAAAACACAATGGCAGGAAACAACTCTCACTTCAGCAATGACAATAATGAGGACAGAGACAGATTCAGCGGCAAACCTCCAGTCTTTGATGGAGAAAACTTTGATTACTGGAAAGACAGAATTGAAAGCTTCTTTCTAGCACATGATGCTGATCTGTGGGATATGGTGACAGATGGATACACGCACCCTGTGAATGCTAGTGGTCAGAAGATTGATAGAAAATCAATGACTGATCAACAAAAGCGTGATTTCAAGAATCACCATAAGGCCAGAACCATCCTCCTCAGTGCCATCTCCTATACTGAGTATGAAAAGATCTCCAACAGAGACACAGCTAAGAACATCTTTGATTCTCTCAGAATGACGCATGAGGGCAACGTTCAAGTCAAAGAAACAAAAGCTCTGGCGCTCATTCAGAAGTATGAGGCGTTCAAAATGGAAGAATCTGAATCCATTGAAACTATGTTCTCTAGATTCCTGATTCTGGTAGCTGGTCTCAAAGTTCTGGACAAAGGATACTCTACTGCTGACCATGTCAAGAAGATAATCAGAAGTTTACCCAAGCAGTGGAGGCCTATGGTTACTTCTCTGAAGCTAGCGAAGGATCTCAACAAAATCACTCTGGAGGAACTTATAAGCTCCCTCAGAAGTCATGAGATAGAGCTAGAAGCTGATGAGCCTCAGAAGCAAGGTAAGCCTTTAGCATTAAAATCTAATAGAAAATCTGAGTCTAAAGTTTTGCAGGCAGTTGAAGAAACATCTGATGGATCCTCATCAGAAGAAGACGAACTTTCCCTTCTCTCCAGAAGAGTAAATCAACTGTGGAAGCAAAGACAAAGGAAGTTCAGGAATCCCAGAAGATCTGATCAGAACGAGTCTTCTTCCAGATACAGAAGGACAGATTCTTCCTCTGGATACAGAAGATCTGAAGGCTCCTCCAGTAGCAAGAAGCCAAACACAAAAGACATCATCTGCTACGAGTGCAATGAGCAAGGACACTACAAGAGTGACTGCCCAAAGCTTCAGAGGGAAAAGCCCAAAAAGAAGTTTGGAAGAGAGAAGAAGAAAAGTCTCATGGCCACATGGGATGACTCTGACTCGTCTGAAGCTGAATCAGAATCAGATGATGAAAGGGCAAACATAGCGCTCATGGCTAACATTCCAGATGATAGTGAAGCTTCTGAATCAGACTCAGAATCAGACACAGAAGAGGTATTCCCTAACTTCGCTGTTAATTTTACAAAGGCTGAACTTGCTGAAAGCCTCAATGAAATTCTGGAACGTTATCAGCAGATTAGAGCTAAACTCAGAGACCTGAAAAGGAATCTTGAATCTGACTCTAATAAGTCTGAGAGTCTCAAATTGGAAAACTCTGAGCTGAGAGATAAAATTTCAAAATTAGAAAACTCTTTACAAAACTCTCAGAAGGAACCAATTTCTGAAACTCCCAGCAACGCTGATGAGATCATCAAGGAGTATGATCATAGTTTCCAGAAGTTCCTTGCTAAAAGCATAGATAGAAGCAGAATGGCTTCAATGATCTATGGAGTTAGCAGAAACGGCAGGAAAGGAATAGGATACCAAGGTAAGGTTCCTACACCTAAGAATGTCATGGATTTAACTATTAAACACACTCCTCTAAATTCACACTTTGTGTATGGTCACACACACGACATCAAATACACTAGCAGTAAGCACTCTGTGAAACCAAAATTCAACCAGAGTTTTGGTAAAACTAACAAGTCAGGACCCAAGAAAATCTGGGTACCTAAGGATAAAATAATACATGTTGCAGATATCTTTAGCAGCAAGTCAGAAACACCAGTCATGGTACCTGGACTCTGGCTGCTCACGACACATGACGGGAAGAAGGCATATGTTCCAAAGCCTGGAACTTAAGCCTGGAGGCCACGTTGGCTTTGGAGGCAATCAGAGGGGAAAGATAATTGGCTCTGGAACTGTAGGTAATGGAAATCTTCCCTCTATTAATAATGTTCTGCTAGTAGATGGATTGATGCATAATCTGTTATCCATAAGTCAATTAAGTGATAACGGTTATGATATAATCTTTAATCAAAAATCATGTAAAGCTGTTAGTCAGAAAGATGGGACTATCCTGTTTAATGGTAAGAGGAAAAACAACATTTACAAAATCAAACTTTCTGAACTAAAGAGTCAGAATGTAAAATGTCTTCTGTCTGTTAACAACGAGCAGTGGATCTGGCACAGAAGATTGGGGCATGTTAGTATGAGAAGAATATCTCAGATTAACAAACTCAATCTGGTCAGAGGACTTCCTAATCTGAAGTTCAATTCAGATGCTCTGTGTGAAGCATGTCAGAAAGGCAAATTTGCAAAACCTTCTTTTAAATCCAAAAATGTTGTTTCCACCTCTAAGCCATTAGAACTTCTGCACATTGACTTATTTGGACCAGTTAAAACTGCTTTAGTCAGTGGTAAGAAGTATGGGTTAGTAATCGTAGATGACTATAGCAGATGGACATGGGTAAAGTTCTTAAGACACAAGGACGAGTCACACTCTGTGTTTGTTACCTTCTGTAACCAAGTTCAGAATGAAAAAGATCTTAGAATCGTTAAAGTCAGAAGTGATCATGGTAGAGAATTTGAAAATAAAGATTTTGAGTCATTCTTTAATGACAAAGGCATTCTGCATGATTTCTCTTGTCCTAGAACTCCCCAACAAAATGGAGTTGTAGAACGAAAGAACAGAACATTGCAAGAAATGGCCAGAACCATGATCAATGAGACAAACGTTGCTAAGACTTTCTGGGCAGAGGCAATAAACCCAGCGTGCTACATTCAGAATAGAATCTCAATAAGACCTATTCTGGAAAAGACTCCATATGAATTGTGGAAGAACAGAAAGCCCAACATTTCGTATTTTCATCCATTTGGATGTACTTGCTTTATATTAAATACAAAGAATTATTTGAACAAGTTTGATTCTAAGGCACAGAAGTGTATTATGTTAGGATACTCTGAACGCTCAAGAGGGTACAGAGTATACAATACAGAAACACAGATTGTGGAAGAATCAATCAGTGTTCGTTTTGATGACAAGCTTGACTCTGAAAAGTCAAAGCAGAATGAAAATCTTGCAGGTATAGAAATTGAATTTGCAGGTTCTGAAGACAAGTCATCAGAAGCTCTCAACACAGACATTCCTTCAACGTCTGAAAGAAGCAATGCTAGAAATCCTACAACTGCTGCTGATCAACCTCAGAAGAGATTACCCAGAAGCAGTTTGGATCACCCAGAAGAGACTATCCTAGGAAGAAAGGAAGATCCAATCAGAACAAGAGCAAGCTTCAGAAACTCTGAAGAAACTCTTATGGGACTTGTGTCTCTGATTGAACCTTCTTCTATTGATGAAGCACTTCTGGATAATGACTGGATTCTGGCAATGCAAGAAGAGCTGAATCAATTCACCAGAAACGACGTATGGGATCTCGTTCCCAGACCAAAAGGATTCAACGTCATTGGAACAAGATGGGTGTTCAGAAACAAGCTAAATGAACAAGGTGAAGTCATCAGAAACAAGGCACGACTGGTTGCACAAGGTTATAGTCAGCAAGAGGGGATAGACTATACAGAAACCTTTGCCCCAGTCGCCAGGTTAGAATCTATCAGACTTTTAATCTCATTTGCTGTTAATAGAGGCATCACTCTGTATCAGATGGATGTCAAAAGTGCATTCTTAAATGGTTATATAGAAGAAGAAGTTTATGTTCACCAACCCCCAGGTTTTGAAAATACAAAACATCCAGAACATGTTTTCAAACTAAAGAAGTCACTGTATGGTCTGAAACAAGCTCCCAGAGCTTGGTATGAAAGGCTAAGTAACTTTCTGCTTGAAAATGAATTCACCAGAGGGAAAGTGGACACTACTCTATTCTGTAAAACAGTTAAGAGTGACATTTTAGTCTGTCAAATTTATGTTGATGATATAATTTTTGGTTCTACTAATCCTTCTCTTGGAAGAAAGTTTGCTAAGTGTATGCAGGCAGAATTTGAGATGAGCCTCATGGGGGAACTGAAATTCTTTCTAGGAATTCAGATCAATCAAACTCCAGAAGGAACTTACATTCATCAGAGCAAATACATCAGAGAACTTCTGAAGAAATTTGACCTCTCAGAATGTAAGCCATCAAAGATTCCAATGCATCCCACGTGCATTCTGGAAAGAGAAGAGGTAAGCAAAAGTGTAGAACAGAAAGTCTACAGAGGTATGATTGGTTCTCTCCTTTATCTGACAGCTTCAAGACCTGATATCTTATTCAGCGTATGTATTTGTGCTAGATTCCAATCAGATCCTAGAGAATCTCACTTAACAGCTGTTAAGCGAATTTTCAAGTATCTGAAAGGTACTACTAATCTGGGTTTGTTTTATAGAAAATCTAGTGATTACAGCTTAGTAGGCTACTGTGATGCTGATTTTGCTGGAGACAGAGTGGAACGTAAAAGTACTTCTGGAAGCTGCCAGTTTCTGGGAGAAAATCTGATCTCGTGGTCCAGCAAAAGGCAATCAACAATTGCTCTGTCAACAGCAGAAGCTGAGTACATAGCAGCAGCAGGATGTAGCACACAAATGCTCTGGATGAAAAGTCAGCTTGAAGACTTCCAGATTTTTGAGAGTAACATTCCTATTCTTTGTGATAATACTTCTGCTATTTGCTTAAGTAAGAATCCTATTTTACATTCTAGAGCTAAGCATATAGAAATAAAACATCATTTCATTAGGGACTATATTCAGAAAGGAATTTTAAACTTAAAATTTATAGATACAGACCATCAATGGGCTGATATCTTTACTAAACCCCTTTCAGAAGATAGGTTCAATTTCATTCTGAAACATCTCAGCATGAAAGTATGCCCAGAATGAAAATGTTTTAATTCCATATTTTTATCTTCAGAATGTAATTATTTTACTGTGAACTTCTGATCAATCTCCTTTCAGAAAGATAGAACATGCAGATTGTATCAGATGCAAGTCTAAAGATCTGAGAGTCTAATCTCAAAGACAGACGTGCTGATCACTACATCAAACAAGTGTCATCCAATCATCAGCAAATCCCTGAAGCAGAACGCGTGCACGCTTCTGAGAAGGCAAAGCGCTGATTGGGTGCATTGAGACACATGTCTGGTAACCGTTTTTAAGTATCTTTCTCAAATCCCCCAAAATCAGCAAGCATTTAATGAAAAGTAATCACGCTTGTTAAATGGCAATCATTATTTTTTTTCTCTCTTAAAAACGTTTAATTTTTCAAAATAATTTTTGAAAACTCTATTTAAGCACTTTAATCCTTCATTTTTATTCTTTACGCTTTCTCATAATCATTCAAGTTTTTTTTCTGCATATTTCTGAGTTTATCTCCTACAAACCTTTTCTCTCAAATCATTCTCAAAGCTTTTTTAGTGTGAACAATGGCATCCTCCAGCATTTCTGCAGGCAATCAGAAGAAAGAAACCTCTGAACAATATCAGGTGCCCCTCAGAACTCTTCTCACACCGGTAAAGAATCTTGAAGTTCTCTCTGAGTTAATCATCGACTTTGAAAGCTTGAAGGAAAATGGATTTGACCTAACTGAAGAAATTAGGGCTCAAAAGTGGGAGAGGTATTTCGATAGGTTGGTTGGACCAACATTCCCAGCACTAGTCAAGGAATTTTGGATTCACGCCAAGATTTCTAAACATCTAGTCATCTCTTCTGTCATGGGAAAGAAGATCGTGATTTCTGAAGATCTCATTGCAAAGCTAATCGGTCAAAGTGGTGGTGGAGTCCGTTGTGTGGACATGGCTGATAGATGCCCTGATGTAGGTGTGGTAGCCAACAGAATTTTCACTCTTGGATTACCCAGCAGCAAAATTAAGGATCTGAAGGATCACTGCAGAGTATGGGCTAAGATTGTTCTTGGATGCTTCAATCACAGGAAACCAACAAGTTCTCCTGATTATATAAACGTGGATCAGCAGTTTCTGATCTACTTTATTGATCAGAGGGTAAAGATCAATCTGGCACACTTCCTGTTCAACCATCTCAAGACCAGTGTCAAAGAAACAAGAGAAGAAGAAAGGACCAAAAGGGACTGGATACCGTTTGGAAGGCTTATATCAGATATTCTGACAGAGAATAAGCTGATAGAGTATCTGAGCGAAGCTCAAGTGCTGAGCACTATTGAACCAACTGTTGGAAAACCGCTGAACGCTAAGAACCTGAAAAAGATGAAGCTGATAGAAAATATTAAGAAGGAACCCAGAGCTACTTCAACTGCTGACATCTCCAGCAGAAGAGTGCCTCTGAGTGATTTTCCAAAATTTTCTGAAATGGAATCCAAACCAGAGATGTTTCTCAAGTATCCAGATTCATACAAGGAAGAAGATACAGGTTCAAAGCTGAAGATCAAAGATCTGAGTCAAATCCAACCAGAAGTGACTCAGAAGAAGACAAAGAAGAGGAAAGCGCCAACAGAAGGATCATCTCATCAGACTCCAAAGAAAAGAGGTATTTCATCTGCTGCCCCTGTTTTAATTTCATCTACTATTCCAACATCTGCTGCCCCTTCTCAAACCTCTCACAGAATATCCATTCCAATCCCTACCATTGATGAAACCATACCAGAAGACCCTTCTGAGGGCTTACAACTCAGAAGAACCAAAACTAAGATTCCCAAACAACCAACTGTTTCAACAACACCAGCACTTGATCGAGTGCTAGCTGATATTGAGCGTGAACATGTTTCTGCTCAACCAAATTCTGAACCACCAAATATTCCTCCTCCACAACCAGAACAACAACCTGAACCAGAAATACAACAACAACCAGAACCAGAACCACAACAACAACAACCTCTCACAGAAGAACCTCTGATCCCTGAGCAATCAGAGATTCCACCTCCTCAACCAGAAAATAATCCACCTTCACCACAAACAGAGTTTCACCACTATGAAACCCCTTCTCCTCATCATTCTGACCCTCACTCACCTCAACCATCACCGTTGGCAATCCAGTTGCCATGTGGAACCACTATTGTCAGGCCCCAGTTGCCATCCTCATTAGAATCAACACCTCCAAAAACTCCAACCACTCCAATAGAAATATCTGACTCTGACTCTGATACCCTTCCTCCAAAACAAACAACCTCTCAGAAAACCGCTGAAAACCCCAGCAGAACTTTCATTGACTTAACAAGTCTTGAACGTCTTGCTGATCTAAGACACAAAATTGCCATCCCCAAACCAAAGCAACCAGATGTTGGCTCTGGTATTTTGAATTTTGAAACAGGTATGCTGCAATGGATTGCTTCTTTGAAGCAAGTCTGTCCTGGGATGATTGACCCAGCTGCTTCTGATCAGCTCTGGTCACAGTTCAGACTATGGGTACGTGATGAAGCCCTCAAGCAGCAGGACGTCAACTATCAGCAAGCTCAACAGAACTTCAGCAAGCTGCTGAAGGAAGTTGAGAGTCAGCTGCCTCAAGAAGTTGTGCTCCCTCTGGACAGTGAATCTTGGTCTGAAAAAGAGCAAGCTGCAAAGGTGCAACCATCAGAAGAAGACAAGACCATTCAGGCTGAAGAAAATCCAGCAGAAGATGTCGCTGAAAGTTCTGAGAAGCTACCTCCTTCTGATGCTTCTCAAGCTGCCTTGGACAGGCAGGCTCTGGAAGAATTAAGGCTGAATGACTTGCGTCTACAACAGCGGATGGAAGAGAATGATCAGAAGATGAAGGCAAGAATGGATGTACAGGACAGCAAGATTGACACTGTTGTCAACATGGTTCAGAAGCAGAATGAAACTTCTGAAAAGATTCAAGCAATGCTGGAAAGCCTGTTCTCACGCATGCCCCCTCAACCTTAAAACTTTTTCATGCATGACATTCTCTATGTTTTCTTGATTTTCTAAAGTACTGTTTTGACTATGTTTTGTAATGTTCTTTTGCTCTGATTCTGAACTATTTTAATATAATTTGTTTTTCTGATCTAAATTGTTTTAGCACATCACCAACACTTTTTGATTGCTGACAAAAAGGGGGAGAACAAGAATGATATTTAAAATCAATAACGGCTAACTAGACAGAAATTCTCAAACATTCTAACTCTATTACTTGAAATGTTTTTCTGTTTTGTTTTAAGTCTACAGGCACAAGGAAGCTCCTGAACACTATGAAGACTAGAAGCTCTGATCAAAATGTAGAAGCTCTGATCAATGTTGCTCTGATCAAATATGAAGTTCTGATCGTCTTAACACTCTGATCCAAAGCAAAGCTCTGACAAGAAAAGCTCTGAAGCTCTGCTCTCTGATAAGTCAAGACTCTGATAAATCTGATGATCAAAGAAAGAAAAAGATTTGATCCTGAAGAACACGTATCATCAAAGGGAAGTAATCAACTCAGGGGGAGTATCTCTTAACTCTGATTTTTCCGTACTTCTTATTCTGATACATATTCAGACACCTTTTCACGTTATCTTTCATTTAAAATATCTAGTTTTTGTCATCATCAAAAAGGGGGAGATTGTTAGAACAATGTTTGAATCTACTACCCTATATTTAAGTTTTGATGATAACAAAGTGAAAAAATATAGTATTTATATGTTTCATGTTTGAACTATATACTGCCTAAAATTACTATGCTCTGACTTGCAGATACGCTGATTAAAATAAGCAAGATCACTTCTTCAGCATCAGAATTTGATTTCATACACCAGCATCAGAAGTTGCTGAATCAGAACGTCAAGATCAGATGATCAACTCACGTACATGCTGAAGCTTGATGAACAGAACTGCGCGTAAACACTCTGATACAAAAACAATAGTTCATCAGCAGCGAAGCAGAATCAGAATGAGCCAAGCCAGAACGTGCATTGAAGAAGCAACGGTACTGTGCATTGAACGCTAATTAATTCCAACGGCTTCATTCCAGACAAGATCTGCTCAAAAAGGAAAGCTTGTTATTAGCATTGAATCAAGAATATTGCATTCAACGTTCATCTTCTCAAGTGCTATATAAACAAGGCTTCGAAGATTATAATGGCTAATGCTCTCCAAATCTCTACACGCACAAAGCTGAACAATAATCTTCATTCTACCAGTTTTGCTAAACCAAACTCTGATATTCATTCTGTTTAGCAATCTAGTTTCTAAGCTTCATTTTGTGTATACATCACAGTTGTGATAAAGTTTTGTAGAAAACATTCACACATATTGTTTTATACCTTTGTAAGAAAGTGTTGCCTTGACAAACCGGATTGTGGTTTGAATCAAGAAGGCTTTAGCAGTTGTTAAAGCAGTCTGTAATATTCAGTTGAATATAGTGAATTAAGACCTCGTTGGAGAGAGGCGAAATCACCTTGACGGGTGGACTGGAGTAGTTTGAGATCAAACGAACCAGGATAAAAATATCGTGTCAATTGCTTTAAGATTTCAGTTTTACAATTCAACCCCCCCTTCTTGTGTTTTTCACCCCTTCAGCATGAACCTCTTTGTAAAAATCTGTATATTTTGGCTATAAAATGTTGTATGAAAAATAGATCGTGGAGATGAGAAAAGAAGTATATTTTTTATGATTTTTGCACCCGCCGCAGTTGCGAACCTTTAGGGCCTACGTACTACCTTTCGTGCAATAAGGGATCAGGGTACACATAGTTCACCTTTAAAAATTTCAAAACACAAGTGTGTTGCTTAATTTTATGAGATAAGACATCATCATCATTGTCCGTGTGGAAAACATACTTACTACCCACAATTATGAGAAAGGAGAATTTACATCATCTCAAAGTGGAGGATATGGCTTGGATTTTAAAATCAACAATGCCTCACTCAACACCCAAGTGGAAAATATCTCACTTCACTACATATTGTAGAAGTATTATTG
This sequence comes from Vicia faba, assembly GCA_948472305.1. Classification (NCBI taxonomy): domain Eukaryota; kingdom Viridiplantae; phylum Streptophyta; class Magnoliopsida; order Fabales; family Fabaceae; genus Vicia; species Vicia faba. The sequence goes on along the minus strand of OX451735.1, from coordinate 764,264,306 downwards.
TTTTTATCACTACAAGGATTAACAAGAGTCTAATCTTTTGAGAAAAGTTCAAAGTAAAAGCCAAAGTGGCAAAATGGTTTGAAATGAGATTGATTGACTTTTAGTCTTCTCACAAAAAATGTCAAGGTATTATTAAATTGATTGGAGTTTATTTATGAAAAATGTTTTGAAAAATGCATGGACATAAGTCCAAGTTTATCATGAAAGTGGTTCAAGTTTAAAAACAAGAAGAGTTTTCAAAAGGAGGAAGAAGATTTTGGAAATTAAAAAAGATGGAATAAGAAGAAGAGACTATCCTAAAGCATAAGGTAAAAGCTAGGGAGAAGAACCATCTAACCAACAAGAAGCAAATACTTGACATTATGAGTCAAAATAAAATTCCCATTCTTTGAATTGAAACCAAGCAAGCAAAGATATTAGACCTCTTGAGAAAATCAAACTTCAAGTGTATTAAGTCTTCACAAAAATTGGGCAGAGTAACGGCTGTATACAGGTGAATTCAATATTACAAACAAAGTATGTAATCACAATGACATGCACACAAAACAAACAAACAACCCAATGTCTTGAGATAAACCTCAAGAACTCTAGAAAAAATATCAATTAAGGCCACAAGGTCTCCAACATAGGTCAAGGTTTCTAACCCTAATTCCAAGAAGTCCAATACTCCACAATGCCAAGGATAGTAACCAAATAGTCCAAGTATCATTAAAGGGTTTTTTAGGGTTCATGTTGATTATTAGGTGTCTTGAAAAAGAAAATAAAGGCTCAAGTGAGAAAAATAAAAATAATAAGAATATAAATGCTCAAGTGAGAAAAATGTAAATAGCATGAAATGTAATGCTTAAAGTAAATGGAATATAAAGCATAAAAAATACAAGCATAAAGTAAAATCAATTGTATAATTAGTGGTTAGTTGGATGAACATCTTGAAATTTGCATTTGAAACTCATTAGAGGATTGGTAGAACCAAAGCCTCCACACAACAAGTTGCATTTGCTTTTTATCAAGTATATCATCCATTTAGAATCCTCAAAAGTACCATTTAATGATCAACGATGTTTAAGTGATCCGCGTTGATCAAAAGTGTTGTAGATCCATTAGAGGATTGGTAGAACCAAAGCCTCCACAAAATGAATCTCAAAGTTATTGGATCAAAGAGATCAAATTAACATACTTGGGCTTGCAAACATAAGTTTGGGCCACAAATGATCATTTATTCGAATCAGGACAAAATTTAGCATTATGTTAAGCAATCCTAAATGGACTTATATAGAAGTCGCACCTATTTTAAGGCCGGTCAATAACAATCTATGCACCATTTGTTTTGAGACATGATATAGAGATTATGCTCCAATAACACTTAGTGCAATAAGAAAGGGATAAGATGAAGAGGGGTTGTGAAGAATATACAAACCACATTTGGATTAAATTTTAATCAAACTATTATTAAAATCATTCATCCATTTTTATGGAGTTGGACTCAACACCATGGATACAATGATGTTAATAAAGTTCATAATCAAAATTTCAATCCAAGATCATCCAGAAAATAATCACAAAATAATATTGCATTTAATATATACATTAAAAAAAGATTTTAAAAATGTTTTAAAATAGAAATAAAAGAGAAAAATATCACCTATGTTCAAATTAATCAAGAAATAAAAAGTAAGACCATAGAAAAATCAGAAAAGGACTCAAATATTTTTATAAAATTTTTGGTAATTTTTTAAAGTCGAAAAATATTTTTTAAAATTAAAAGACATGAGTAAAGTAAACCAAAAATGATAAAAAATAACAAAATCCGAAATAAAAAATAAATGAGGTCACCAATATTTGTCACAATATCATTGGATCATTCCATAATTTTTTCAGAATTTAAAAATGCATAAAAGTATTTTTAAACATTTAAAACAATTCAAATAAAGTGAAAATTTATAAAAAAATATCAAAACACAAAATAAATTTGTGAAAAAATATAAATCAGAAAGAGGAAAATCAAAAATATTTTTCATAATTTTTTTAGTATTTTTTGGACTAAAAATGAATTTTCTATGATTTTTTGAAATTTAAAACAATTAAAATAAAAATCATAAAATAAAATATCAAATATGATGCAGCTCTTTGGCGTGGGTCGATCAAATATGACTCATGAAACAAATTTTTTTTTGAAACCGATGTGTACCATGTCAAATATTGGAGAGTTGGTTTTAAGTCATCTTGCGAGATCGGATCCCTTAGGACCAATTCACATCGATGCCTCCATTGACGATATTGATTTCTAGCGAAGTCTCTCAAATCATTAAATCCCCATTGATCGTCAACTCTGAGTAGATGCCATTGTCCCAAACATGTAGGAGTATGGGATACCCTGTTGCATGCCGAACTGTAGCTTCACACGATCATTGTGGTGCATCTCCACAGTAGTGAACCTGATGAGTGCTGTTTTTGCAGTCCAGACTTCAGCATTTGCTGGGTTAATCTCATGGCCGAGATCCTTATACGGCCTCCATACAAACTGTAGAGAAAAAAGAGTGTTAATCTAATATTAATATTAAACATAATTAACCTATTGAAAGCGTTGTATAAAATTTGGGTAATATATTAATACATGTTGGTTATACTATTGTATTTCCAACGTGATCAATAAGATTTCATAGACTACTATTGTATTTCTAGGGGATTTATTGTAATTCATACTAGGAACAAACCACCTACATAGAAAAAATGGGTAATATATTAATACATGTTGGTTATAGTATATAGTATGTAAAATTTGTGTTTTCGTAATCTTTCTGTATTTTCGAAATCGTAAGGGACATACTCATGGACACGACAACAAAATATTTTAACATCCTATTAAAAACATGAATTACGTATAATAAATATAAGATTTAAGTATAAAAATCATAAGAACTACGGAAATCAAATTTGTCGACAATTAACAGGTATTGAAGAAAATAAACTTACAAAGGTTTCAATGTTGTTGACAGTTCTTCTATGTTGATCACCCATGGTCAAGAGAGCCATTTTTTCTTGGTTACTCTTGTGTTCTTATTGATGTTTCAAGAAATAAATAGTGTGTGAGTTATGATTGTGATGAACATATATGGTGAATGTCATATGTATTTATAAGAAAATATGGAGGAACACTATGCATTCACGTGAGTATGCTCTGCATGAGATTAACACATAGGCACCACACTAGGTGGCACATCCTTTTTTTTTGCACTAAGCCACCATTTAATATGGCTTATTACTTTTTGCATGCATGCAAAGCAACAACGTGGCAGTGATCAGATGACATGCATGCAAGCGTGTCATTCACGTGACAAGCTACCCTAGGTGGCGCATGCTTACAAAAATTAGAGGACAAGCCACCCTAGGTGGCGCATGTGTTGTATTGTTAAAAGAGAAGCCATATTGGATGGCACATTAGTGGTATACACCTTATACTTTCATTAGTCTATTTAAGCCTCTGTTTATGGTGCATTACTGGTATACATCCATGACTCACAAAAAACATACCTCAACAGATGGATCATTCACAATATTATAGTAATTATTTCTCATATTAATGGTGAGACGTTCAACTGTGATAACTTCGGTTTTAATTTTCGTAATACCGATTTTATCCACTTTTGAACAAATAAGAAATCAAATTTCGCACGCTTCAAAGATAGACTAGAAGAAAAATTGTAGTGTGGTCCAGTTTACCAAATTCTTTACAAGTCTCCGTTTTTATTTAACAACAATCAAGTCAGATTTTATCAACTAAAAGTGCACGACAATGATGATGTTCGAAACATGTTTCAAACTCATGAACAATCTGGGTTCAATCAGATTGAGTTGTATGTTTTATTAGAACAACCTAATCAATCTCAGGTGGTAGACCCTTCTCAATATTTTGAAGAAGAGGATGAATGTGACGAGGACAACCACCCAGAAGTCGATGTTATTGACCAAGAAGAAGAAGATGATGAGCCAATTATTGGTCTTATGGTCAATAATGCCGATGCAGATCAAAAACATGAACCTCTACCTACGAGTCATGCGTATGTCCCTCCATTTTACATGATGAACTTGAATTTAAGGGAAGACGGACCAGCCTCATATATCTTTCACAATCCTTATATGCAGATCGAAGGGGCCTTGAAAGTTGGAGACAAATTTCGTACAAAAAAAGAGTGTGTTAGAGCTATCAAAAAATACCACATGGAAATTTTAGCTGATTTCAGTATAGATCGAACTAATTCAGGGAGGTACATTATTTTATGTCGTCAAAAACCAATTTTCCCTTTTCGTTTAACTGCATGTTACAAGAAGAGAAGTGATTCATGGGAAATATGTACCATTCATGCACTTCACACTTGCATCACTACCGTTCCACCGCATAATCATCAGAAACTTAGTTCTCAACTAATATGTCAAGAAATGTTTCCTTTTATTAACAAGGATCCATCATTAAAGGTGAGTACAATTATTTCTCATATCATTACAAGATTAAATTATACTCCCTCTTACAGAAAGGCATGGACCGCGAGGACTAAGGCAGTTGAACTTGTCTACGGTAATTGTGAGGAATCGTACAAAGAACTTCCAAGATTTTTGGTGGCACTCAAATATTATGCTCTGGGAATTGTTATAATTTTGGAGACACTCCCGACATTTACCCTAGACAGAACCCGTGTCAGTAGAAATGAAATATTTCATCGTTTGTTCTGGGCGTATGAACCATGCATCATTGGTTTTGAATTTTTCAAACCTATTATACAAATTGATGGAACTTGGTTATACGAAAAGTATAAAGGAACATTACTCATGGTAGTGGCACAAGATGGCAACGATAATATTTTTCTGATTGCCTTCGCTCTATTTGAAGGTGAGATAGGTGGTGCATGGAATTTCTTTCTGAAGAATCTCTGATTACACGTTGCTCCTCAACCCAACCTTTGTTTGATTTTAGACAGACATCCATTGATTGTGAGTGAATACAATAGCCTTGATAACGGTTGGCAGAACCCCCCTTCAACATATGTCTATTGCATTAGACATATCACACAAAACTTCATGCTCCATATCAAAGACAAGACACTTTGAAAGAAAGTTGTTAATGCAGGATATGCCTTAACAAAACCATCATTCCAACATTATCGCAAAGAAATCTGGTTGACAAATACATAAGCATTAAGGTGGATCGATAACATTCTAGTGGTGAAGTGGACTTCGGAATTTGACAATGGTCAACGATGGGGCCACATGATGACAAATTTGGCGGAATCATTGAACTTTATCTTCAAAGGCATTCGAAACCTACCAATTACTGTTTTGGTTAAAGCAACATATTTTAGGTTGGGGTCATTGTTAGACACAAGAAGTTAAAAATGGAGGGCAGTGTTACAATCAGGGCAGATGTTCAGTGAATGCATAATGAAATCATTTAACGAGGAGGCTGCCAAAGAAAACACCCATACTGTCACTGTGTTTGACCGTATTAAAGGTTGGTCAAGTGTACAAAAGACAATGGATCATAATGAGGGAAGGTCAAGGGGATATTATCGGGTCAAACTAGATAGAAGTTGGTGTGATTGCAGAAAGTTTCAAGCATTTCGCATGCCTTGCTCTCATGTCATAGCGGCATGTTCACATGTTCGCTTGGACCCAATACGACATATATCCCTCGTTTACACAGTAAATAGCGTTTTAAGTGCGTACATCAGTACCTTCTCCGTGTTGGCAAAGGATGATTACTGGCCTGCTTATCAAGGGGACATTGTTTGGCACAATGAACAAATGCGATATAAGAAAAAGGGGTTCCCCAATAGCACCCGTATTAGAACTGAAATGGATACGACCAACAAAATGATAAGATTATGCAGTACATGTCGTCTTCCCAGACACAATCAAAAAAATTGTCTGAATATTGGGTCTAGCTCTGCAACCTAATTTTTTTATAGCAAACTTTTCGGAGTAATTAATTTGTTGTAAGCAATAAATTTAAACTTAAATCCGGGTTTTCATTTCGTGTTCAATTTATCATTCGATTACAACAATCTTCAGATAATGACCCAAAAAATTACAACACGAAAAACTCAAGACAATAACACAACAATATGATAAGCAAACAAAACAACTAAACACATCATAATATCTAAGAGATAAAAATCATCAACACAATATCGTCTGGTCCAAGCATCATCATCATGACATCAGCGTCGCATCCATTATAGGCTTACTCCATTTTCATTCCTCATTGTAATTTGTCTTTCAGTTTTTCTGATCTATTCACCTTCAGGAATGTCTCCTTCCAACCAGCGAATCAAGTGTCTCTGAAAATGCTCAAATGTCTGCGTGTTCCAGATTTTGATCTTCATCAAAGGCTTTGTCGCTGAAAAAATAATATGCGCATCTCTTTTGATCAGTGAAAAACTTGGCAAGGGAGTGAAAGACATTTTCTAAGAGTGATGTGAGAAATGGTGTGAAAAAATAAAGAAGATGTATGGTTGCATTTATAGAAAATCATATACAACTGTCAAGCCACACAAGGTGGCGCCTCCTCTATGACTATGCATGCATGTGCCACACTGCATAACATTACATAGAAGGACAAGCCATACAGTATGACGTCTCCTCTCTATTTTCTATGCATGCGCCACACAGAGTGGCGCCTCCTCTGTGGAAAATTTTTTTTGTTTGAAAAGTGATTACTTTGATAAATATTTTGAAAATATGATTATTTAGTTTTTTTTTTTTGAAAAAAATGATTATTTAAAATAAAATCCACTTTGACTCTCTCCTCCGTTTTTCTTTCTATTTTTCTCTTTCCTATCTATTTCTCTTGTAATCTCACTATATTTTCTTCAATATAAAATTATTTTTCTCTTTAAAGAGAGAATGTGATTAAGAAAAAGATAAAGAGAAAGGAGAGAAGTTGAAAAAAAAGAATGAAGGAGAGGATACAAATATTTATTAAAAAATCGTCATGTTTAGAAAAAATTAAATGTCCAAATATTTTGTAGATTATATAAGGTTGTTTCATTGCGACTTTGGATTCATCGGTTCAAACTTGTTAGAAATAACCTCTCTATTATATAAAACAGGGATAAGACTGCGTACATCCGACCTCAGAGAATCTATAAAATGGGAAACTCGTGTACTGAATAACCTTTTTTATATATAAACAAACATAATATCAATCAACTTTATTTGCTTACATAGGATATTCTAAACTATTATTTTAAAATTTTCCTATGGCTGATTTCTCAACCTTCCTTAAGTGCAAAATGATTTACAGTTAAAGAAGCTATTTTACTAAGTAAATAGATCCCATCGTTTAGAGCATGCATTGATGGATTGTATGACTTTTCACCACTAAGAACTTTCTCACATTTCATAACTTCTTCACCAGCAGCATGTATATCATCAATTGCACCTTTAGGATTGTAACCCAATTTATAAGTTGCACTTTTGAAATCTTCCAAAACATTAACGTAGAATACAACTGAACATCGTCTAATACCATTATCCTCGGGGAAACGAATAGCCACTTTGGCAAAATAAGATTGAACTGATGTTGCCTTATTGAATGCTATCTCTAAGATAAACTTTGAGAGATCAAGATAGTTTTTGGCTCCAACGATTCTTGAGTCACCTTTCAAAGTGTTGATGCAACTATTGGCATCTTGTCCAGCTTCATTGCATACAGATTCATACAAGTCGAGAGATAATGCTGGAACAATGGCATAAAATATGAGAGGTACAAAAATTATGAACAATGATGATGAGGTAGATTTCATTTTTTCTGGAGGATAATGATCAAAGTAGGAACTTTGGCTTGATTTTTTATTTCAATATATCAACCAACAATTAAGGTTATATATAGTTGGTTCAAATATTGTCTACAAGATATTTATTTAATATATAGTATTATTTAAACTAGTATTTTAATATTTTTTTGCTATTAAGCAATAAATAGTCAACCATAAAGGTGCAAAAAAAAAGAGGATCCTAATTCAAATGCAGAATATCTGATAGAATATTCTCAGGACAAAAATAGGTGATAAACTTAATTGGCAATTTCAATTTTTATATAAAATTATTATTTAACAACGTATAAATATATACATTTTTTAAAATAATTTTCATAAATTATTATACCAAAAAATGAGAATATAATATAATTTAAATGATGTCATTAATTATACATATGGATTTATTATTAATGTATTATCAACTAAATTATAAAAAATATGCAAGAGAATTTGGATGAGATGACAAGAATCTCTTTCCGTTTAATTAAAAAAGTTTTGGATTCACTACTACGGAAAATTCAATTAACAACGAAAAAATATATAGCAACGCGGGTCCAGGCGTTATTATGTAGAGGGTCGTTGAATATATGATACTTATACTCACGGGTCCGTAGGCGTTGTAATAAATTTAAAAGCGCACTCCTCATCACAACAGTTTTCCAAAAGGCCATTGTAATAAATGTAATGGTCCCGGGTTTGATTCTCAGATGCGCCGTTTTGATATTTATTATTTTTTGGACAGCGCGCGAGATATTATAACGATTATGACTATAACCGTTGTTAAATGTTCTGCATAATTAACAAATATTATCCTACTTTTATAATAAATTCCATTTTTTTAACCTGTATTGTTGTTCACCATATCACAGCAGAAAATAAAATTCACATTTGTGATAAAGTTATCTGAATAATATTAATTGTATCATATTCATAATATCACATAATTGTATCATATTCAATTGTACCATAACAAACATCCTACGATTTATCAGAACAAACAATCTACTGTTTACACATTACATAACATCACATAATTGTAATTTGGTGTTTTAGTGTCTGGTTTCTTGGTGTCTTGTCTCTTGGACTCTTGATTCTGAAGACCTATAATTTCAAATAATTATACTTGTTAGTAAAAATACTTGAAACTATAACATTTATGAATATATTGTGAATAAAGAATAAATTACGTACTTGCTAATTTTCTCAAATACCTTCTTCATGATCGATTCGAATAGCATAGACAACATCTCCATCAATTTTATCATATGAGGTAGGAATTTATGTTGTGTAAGAAGCTGCAGATGGAATATCAAGACTTTTATCACTAAGAGTAATGTGTTTTTATTGGAGTACGATTGACCATTTCCCTGATATGTCCGATGGATCAGTAACATAGAAAACTTGTTTTACTTGAGAAGCCATGATGAATGTGTAATACAGTGGGAGAACTGACTTTTACTAGTTTTGTGTTTTATCGCAATGTTGCGGTTAGCAAGTGTCACCATCGACTTTTGTTTTATCTAACAAAGGAAAATGTGAAAAGAACAGGAAAGATCTTTCGAGATTATTTTCCGAGTAAGGGGGTGTTTACAGTGATTTCTGGTAAACAACCGCTAGTCCTCCAAACTATCAAATAATCTTAATGACTGTTATTTAATCTCTCTGGTAACTTGCAGGATTGACTAGATTGATCCTATGGGGTATTGGTCGTTTGGATAAATCTACTTGTAAAACTGATATTCATAGTTAGGATTTGTATTTGGAATGTTTTATAGACGTTCAACTCACTTCGATTACCATATTAAAAGGATCTAATGGCATGATCAAATAAAGACATACGAAACTGAATTGCATGAATAAAGATTCGATTGCAAAGAAATGTTTAAATGTAAAGACTTTAATGTAAAAAGCATGAATATAAAAGCATGAAATGTAAAAGAGTTTCTGAAATGTAAAGGATTCGAATAGAAGAAAACATTTAAATGCAAGAAATAAGTAAATGACTTTGAATGTAAAGACTTTAATGTAAAAAACATGAATATAAAAGCATGAAATGTAAAAGAGTTTCTGAAATGTAAAGGATTCGAATAGAAGAAAACGTTTAAATGCAAGAAATAAGTAAATGACTTTGAATGTAAAGGTATTTGAATGACATTGACATGAAAATGGAAGGTAAACTGGAAAAGGTAAAGATTTTTACTGAATTATAAATGTTTGGTGTTATCATACGTACATTGTTCGAGCATTCGTTTCCCTAGCCATGTGGTATTTTGAATGTTTACTGAATTTTGTACAATAGATATGACACACGAAATCCTAATACTAAGACTTCTATTTATACTACTTCGACCATACCGGTCTTGCCTATAGGATTCTTCCACGTTCAGAACATGCAGAGCACTGCTCCTCTCTAGCTTCCACGCGTCTTCGAACGCTCCAGCGCATATATATTTGAATTCCAACATCCCGCTCGCGTTCGAATTTCAAATGCTTTGGCAATCTTCGCTTCGAATTCATTTCACAGACACAGTCTCGATACCACTTCGAGGCTTCTTTTAAATATATCTTCACAACTGTCACTTGAAGCTCCGAGCTTTGACATGTCTGTTCAAAGAACCGCTTCTACCATTCCGAAATGTAACATTTTGCTTTATTCCAACGAAACATCCATATTGCTTCATTTCGAACTGTATCATCAAAATCTTCAGCCAACAGGGGGTAGGTTATGGAAAGGGAAAGTGATAGCACACTTTCCATCCATAGTTATCTAAGGGGTCTTAGTTGCTAGCTCACTTTGAAAATGCTTTTTTTTTGTGTAAGTGTGTTTTGAAGATATTTTTAAAAGGCACCTTAGTGCGGTGAACTTTGTAATGTTTCTCATTTCGGAGAGAATGTATATAAAGTGTTTTTTTGTCTTTGAAAATATTTTGAAAAGAGTTTGTGTATGTGTGAAAAAATTATTTTTTTGATTGTGTATGAGCAAGCAACTAGGAGCTATCTACCTACTCGAAAGGTTTGTTCTTTTCCTCTTTTCCTTTAGACAGTGCTATCCTACTATTAGTGAATAGGTAGCCCTATCGTTGGATGTTTGAGGGACGGGCAAGGATCATCGTACAGTCATAAAGGCATCTCGTAGGGCACTTTAGCAATTTTATCGTAAGGGACTAGATCGTTTATCGAAGGCAGCACCAGAGGGTCATCGAGGGACTACGATCTTTTTAACTGAGGGTCTTTGTTAAAGTGTTCCACGTTCGAGGGACATGACTGTTTTTCAAAGGCAACAAGTGGAGGTACCTTAGAGGTGCGCGTGCGCGAGTGTGTTGTGTTTCAGTTATTTATCTTCAGATGTTAGTTTTGCTAGCGTTTACTTTTAGTCTTATCATACAATCCTATTAGCATTCATCATACAATCCTACGCTATTACAAGGCTTCGGGGAGGGAGAATTATAAACCAAAACGGGGAAATAAAAGTAAAGTCCTAATTTTAAAGTTATTACATCCTTTTGCAGTTATATAATTATGAAAGAATAAAAAATGCGAAAGTAAATAAGCAAGCGGGAGAAAGAAAGAAAGAAAAATGGAAGGATGGAGAAATAATAACCTAAAAAATTTCTAAGTGATAAAAGAAATTTATTTTTGTTGTTTTATGATTTTTAGAAGAAAAGACTTAAATTAAAGAAAGAAACCTAATTCTAATAAATTTTAATTGCAAAATAAACTCAAAAATGATTTAAATTAATTAATTTTTATTATAAAAATAAAGTTACCCAATTAAATCCTACATCTAATTTTATTTGATTTTATGATTTTTTTATTAAAAAGAAAATAGTTATTAAAGAAAAGAATAAAAAAAATATGACGGGGTGGTGCAAGGAAATGGTTGGATCCAGGCCCAAACCACAAAGTCCAAAAACCCGCAAAAAGAGAAAGTTAGAAAAGAAACACAAAATGCAAAAACTTGGGATCGAACCCGGGTCTTCTAAACTTGTACGCGTGCTTTTCAGCACCAGACCACCTGCTCATTCATTGTTTTAAATAACCAAATAATAATATATACAAAAATCAGTCAGAAGAAATTAAAACTAAAAAAAACGTGTGCGCTGTTGATTCGAATGGGCCAATGGTATTGCTTTATTGTTCCACGTAGACCTCCACCGGAGTCAACGAAAATCAAAGATGCCGGAGTCAAACTCCGTTCGTCTTCTCCGACTAGGCCAAGAACAAAACCTGCATTTTTGTGAGTTTTAAATCCAGATAAAAGGTCTATTCCACATAAAATTAACCCCTGAGTTCAAATACGGGCTTAGATTCAACAAATCACTACTGTATCATCCGGTTCGAACCTAAATCTAGATTGTGCCCTTAACATGGGAAATCTCTATTTCTGCATCCAACCTTCCATGTAATACGTTAGACTTGCTCATAATATTAAGAATAATAAGAATGCATGCATATAAATGATTTAAATTGCGTAACAAAAGAGATTCGAAACCATATTTTTACCATATCGGAGGGATGATATGGAGAGGTTCTGAGACGCGTGGGAGGTTGAGTAATGGTATGGATCACTTCCAAGAGGTCTTAGAAGGATGAGGGAGTAACTGGATTTGAGTGAGATAAGCTGGAATCTTGTTTTCGATTTTCATAACTTTTGACAATTTTGAGAGCTCTTTCAAGGTAATGATTTTTCATGTCCTTAGCTTGTGGTTAGCTTGTATATTTATAGAGGAATGGAATGGTGAATAATCATGGTAAGAATCCACACATTGATCATGGTTTTGAAAGAAAAATCACAAATTTGAAAAGTTGTCATGTTTTGGTGATTTCTTGCCCTTCTTGCCATACATTGAATCAATTCCTTTTCTAGATGCCTTGCACGAAATTATGGGCCTTATATTGACCCAAATCATCAGCCTATATGTCAAAACCTATTATCTATTATTTTATGGAATTTATTTTGTATTCATTTGAATAGAAACCAAAATAAATATGAATAAAATAAAGAAAAGTGTAAAGCAAGGTAAGAGTTATTTTATGAGTCCTTGGCATGGTAATGGACATGTTTGAAGTCCAAAATATTAAGCCCAATAAGCAAAAATCACAAATTGCTGAATTAAGACTCCATGCATTTCTTTGAAAATTGCCCAATTTGTGCACCTCATAACTTACTCAATTTTCATATTTTGGAGACGATCTTGGACTTTTTGGAAAGCCCAAGATGTACTCTACAATCTCTATGTTGACCATTTTTTTTTTGGAGATATTATCATGATGTAAGTTGCCTTGACCAAAAGTGTCTTTTGTCGACTTTTTGAAAATAACCTATAATGTATGAGATCATATCTTCCAAATGAAGCATCTTTTGGACTTGAGAATAAAAGAAAAGTTGTAGAGAATTGAATTTTATTGAAAATGGGCTTTGGTTGGGGAAAAGTTGATGAAGCATGTGAAAGTAATGTCTGATCAAAGTTCAGTTGACTTCTCCTAATGAAACCCTAGTTTGGCAATTCTTGACTTTTGATGATCTGTGGACTTTCCTTGAGGAATAATGATCAACCCTTGATCAAATGATGAATATCACTTCAAAATATTGATGTTGACAAGAAATATTAAAGTTTGACTGTATGTTGACCATAGTTGACTTTTTGATCAATATATTTGATTTTCAAGCATCTAAGCCATTGACTGAGCAAACTTGTAATGTAGGGCTTGAAACTTGACATGAGCCTTGTTGAGGACCTATAAAGATACATGGGATCCACTTGAGACTTTTTCAGACCAAATTTTCTTGAGAAACTCCAAATCCTAGTTGTAGGCTTTTGGTCTAGGAGGTGCATCTTGACTAGTCAACCCTTGGGTTCCTTGACCATTTGAAGAGCCTTGAAAGAATACTTTAAAGAAAAATGGGAGGTAAAATTTTGAGTTACAACAGGATGGTTCAGTCATAAAAGATGCATTGCCAAGGTCGACCCAGGTGAATCCTAATTTATCAATGTGTACACCATTACTATTATTGGGAACCCACTTGCATTTAAATAAAGTCACTTTAAAAATAAAATAATCAGTCTATCAAATCTCATCAATGACACCATAAAACGCGGTAGTTGTCAATACAAGATTCTTATATTTCGAACTAGAGAAATACATTATTTCGGCTTCAACCATAACCCCACTATTTTTCATTGTACTACAATCATCTTTTGATTTTGTATAAAAGGTATAATGATCAATATCGTATGCAGTCCAAGTAATGACATAAAATTTTGGCTTGTACGACAATAATTTAAGTATCTCGGATGCACTACGATCATTAGATACACTTTTATTAAACTAATCTATGAATCTCTTGTTATGCTCTATCAACAACGAATTGTCACTCATTCGGTGATATTCTTTCCTCAATAGTCTTTTGTGAGTATCTATGAAAGGTTGAACTTCATTTATATGATCTTTTACCGAAGGCAACATTGAAGGGTCATCGAGGGACTATGATCTTTTAATCGGGGGTCTTTGCTAAGACATCCCACATTTGAGGGACATGTCTGTTTTATTCGAGGCAACAAGTGTGAATTACCCTAGAGGTGCATGTGTGCAAAGTGTTTTTTTTCCAATTATTTGTCTTGAATTAAGGTTGTCTAATATTTGATTTTAAGTCTTGCCATACAAACCCTAATTACTAGCAATAATAAGGAAAGTGATAAATTGCAGAATTTAAATACCCTATGCTATTACAATACTTTAGGGGATGGGGATACAAATTTACAAATGGGGATGACAAGTAAAATAAAGCCTAGTTACTATTACAAAGCTTTGATAGTTATATAAATTGTAATGCGAAATAATAAAATGTACAAAAATGTAAAGATAAAGAAAAGAGAAAAGAAAATTGTTTTTAGGGCTTTTTATGGAAAATGTTTTATGGTTTACCTAATTTAATCCTAATTAACTTACAAGGGAAATTAAATAATTATTTAACAAAATCTAATAGTCTAAGTCAATTAAATGAAAATTAAATAAATCTTGAGTCTAGTTTAATTTTAATTAAAAGAGATTAATTAGTTAAGGAATTATTTCTAGGGTTTTTGTTTATAAAATAGATAAATAAATAAAAATAAAATAAAATTAGAAAGTTTTAGTCTAATTATTTAATAAAAATATTTTTGTATTTTTATTTAATTGATTGAAATCCAAATAATTATACAAAGTAATATAATAAAAAACAAATATAAAAGAAGAATAGAGAAAGGGTCTGGGATAAGTAAATCACGGGGGTGTGAGATGGAAAGCCCAAAACAATTATAAAAAAAACAAAACAGTTATGAAAAATGAAATAATAAAAAAAGGTTTAAAAAAATGGGCCTGATTGCAACAAATATGAGGGTGGGAAAAGCCAGTCCGTCTAAGGCCCAACTTCATGTCCATGATTCAGCACCTGCGGTATCTGAGGGTGCATGGTGGAATGCATGTTTTGGCCTATTGGATGGCAATCAGGTGATGCTGAGTGAGGGTTGTGATACGGTGACAGAACCAGATTGTTTTAGGAAAATGCTGGTTTACGTTTTGCATTTGTGTTCGCAAAATGTCGCGGTAAGCAAGAGTCGCCACCGACTTTTATTTTATCCAACTGGAAAGGAAAAAAGCACAGAAAAATTCCTTTTTCGAGATTTTGAGTTTGAGGGGTAGATTATAGAAAGGGAAGGTATTAGCGCCCTTTCTATCCGTAGTTTTCTACGGGCTCTTAGGTACTTGCTCATCATTTAAAAATTGCTTGTTTGTGTTTATTTTGAAAAGTTCTTGTTTTACTTCGATTTAACCCTTGCTTCTGTCTTCAAGAGTGTTACGAAGTCATTTTGAAAACTTTGTTTGAAAAGAGTGTAAGTGTGGAAAAGTTTGTTTTGAGCAAGTACCTAACATTTATCTACCTACTCGAAAAGAATTTTTTTGTTCTTGTTTCCTTTAGACAGCACTATCCTACTATTAGTGAGTAGGTAGCACCGTCGTTGGAGTTGTAAGGGTCAATTTGAAAGGGACGTACGATCACTAAAGCAATGTTAGGACGTCTTAGTAATAACCCTAATGTCTTAAGATCATATTCGAGGCAACATTTTCGAACGGGACATTTGATCTTTGTTTAGACAAGAGAGCGACCACTAAAATACCCTATACTTAATGATCATTTACCGAAGGCAACCGAAGTGAGAGTATACCCTAGGAGTGCGCATGTGCGAGTGATTTGATTTCAGTTATTATCTTTGCACATTTAGGGTTTGCTAACCATTTTAAAATTAACATACATTCTTGTCATGCAATCCTATTATCATACATCTAACAGTTAATATTTGCGAAAATTAAAATGCGAGAAATAAAACTACGCTATTACAAGGCTTCGGGGAGGGGGATTAATTACATAGCCAAAAACCCGTAAAAACGATAAATAAACGAAAAATCCTAATTAAACTATTACATCCCATGAGCAGTTACATTAATATTTGCAAAAAATAAATAAATGCGCGCGATGAATCGAGAACGAAAAAGAACTAGGGTTTTTGACCCCGTCTAGACCTAATTTAAAGAAAAATCATTTTTTTTGTTGTTTTTTATTATTTTAAGAAAATAAGGTTTTAATGAATAAATACAAACCTAATTACTAATTAAATTAAATTGAGAAAATTAATTAATTTTGACCTATTTTTGTATTTTTGTTATTTTAAGAAAAGAAAATAAAAATTAAATTAAACAAAAACCCTAATTTTCTAATTGATTTTAATTTATTTACAAAAGGTTAAAATTGCCCTAAAATTAAATTAAACTAATTAAATTAATTTTGACAAAATATATAAAAAACCTAAATTTGATGAAATTGATTTTTATGAGTTTTTGGTAAAAAAAGAATTAAATTTGTGTGAGAAATAATTAAAACAAAGTAAATTAAATAAAGAAAATATATCAAAGAAAAAGGAGAATTGGGCCTGGTATGCTAGCAATTTGAGGGGGTATCCATAGCAATTTCTGAGCCAAAAAGCCTTGGCCCACGTTGACTCTTTTGATTCCATGTTGCATGTTTGACTAGGCCTATGGTAGACCTTCATGTGATGGCCTTTGGATCCAGTTGGTGGGCATCTGGTTGGCTGTGCATTGAGGCGTATGGTAGTCACCTTGGATGCATATGTACCTAATTATACAAGAGATAAAACTATGAAATAATATGGGGGACCTGGGATTCGAACCCAGGCCCTTTGTCCTTTTCCACATGCCTCCAGACCAACTCTGTTAGCGCGCTTGTTTGTATAGGGAATAGTAAACAAACATTATATTAGCAAAAGAAATTCAACATATCAAAAACGCGTGAAATTTAAATGGATGAATCACATCACGCCACGCCATCATCTTCCCCAGCGTCCGTCGTCTTAGGTAAAACTACTTTTACCTACGGACATTTTCTGTAGGTACAGCCCCTGCACATTTTCAAAATCTCATACAAGCTTGATAAATGAACACTAATGCCATAGGACAGTTCGTCTTGGCCTTGTGAACACCATAGTACCCCTCTTTTGGGCCAATTTCACTTGTATGAGAAAACCCTAAAATGAACACAGAAAACCTAACAATGGTGGATCTTTGTATGGTCAGCAAAAATGTAATTAATTATTACCATTAGCTTGCAAATGCTTCAAGGATTCAAAATATATAAACCAATCATGCTAACAATGTCAAATTCATGAGATTCGATTTCAAAAAGGGAAGGATGTCATGAGGCACTTACATTGCGTTTCTGGGCACGAAAATGCTTGTTGGTGATTGGGATAGACTCCTTGAATACCCAGGAAGCGAATGAGATAGCTTGGAAGGCTTGAGATAGCATGGAATTATGAAATCAGATTGCCACTTTAACTTGATTTTTTGAAATTTGTTCTTCTCTCTCCACGCCTCTAACCCTTGTGCTTTTGGGCTGGATTTGTTCTATATGTAGCCTTGAGGGAATTAGGTTTACAAGTTTGCATCCAATCTTCTCCAATAATGATTATTGATCAAGATTTGATTCTCATGTAAATCTTTCCAAAACAAGCCAAAAACCAATCTTTTTATGTACAAACAAGCCTTACACGATTTGATCTCATTGCCATCTATCCATGGACCTGAAATATGCACAAAATCTCAAGGTTTAAATGATTTTGGATATTTTCATGATTTTATTTTGATTTAATTGAAATAAAAATCAAAATAAATGGCAAAAATAAAATAAAGGCAAGTGGGAAGGATCATTGGTCGTGGATCATGTTACAAACTCAATACAAGCACAAAAAGTTGGGCCCATTTGACAAAAATTGCAATTTGAGGCACATTTGACTTTTGGCAATTTTGCAAAAAAGGTCAACTTCACTGATGTCTAACTTCCTCAATTTTGACCCTATGGGGGTGTTTCTTGGACTTTTTAGAAATCTTGAGATGTCCTATAAGAAACCCTTTTGGTCTCATCTCAATTGAGTTTTCCATGTTCATGTATGAAGCTTTGACAAAAAAGGTGTTTTTGTTGACTTTTCAGAATGACATATAATGTCCAAATTCATAACTTCTTGTGAGTGCATATTTTGAACTTAGGAGATGAATATGAATTGTATGGAATTTCATCCTATTAAAAATGAGCTTTGGATGGGTCATTCTTGATAAATTATGAGAAAGTTATGCTTGGTCAAAGTTGGGTTGACTTTTCCTACAAAACCCTAATTTAGCAACTTTTGGGTTTTGATGGATTGTGAGCAATCCTTGAGGAATCATGATCAAAACTTGATCAAATGATGAATAATACTTCAAAATTAGGATGTTGACCAATAATCTCGATGTTTGACTGTATGTGGGCCACATTTGACTTTTGCCCTAACACAGTCGATTTTCAGGCCTTTGAGCAATTGACTGAGCAAACTTCCTCTGCAAGGCTTGAAACTTGACATGGATGATCTTGATAACATGTTAGGACAACAGTGAGAATTTAGGATCCCTTGGATTCAAGTATCTTGATGCAACATGAAACCCTAATTTGAGGTAGACTGCCTTAGGAGAGAGCTTGTCTGGTCAACCTTTGGACTTCCTTGAGCAATCTGAGGACCTCACTTGAAATGTATTGAGAAATATGGGAGGGAAAATTTTGGGGTACAACATCTGCCCCTGTTCAATCTTCTTAAACCTGAGGATGTAGATTGGCTTGTCTGCCTTTCGTGATCTGAAGGTTGAAGATGATTGAACACTAGAGTGCACAAGAAATTTGCACTCGCATGAAGTGGTACTTGTCTTGTGATGTCAGGAATGGGATTATAGATTCCATTTGGAGATTGATGACGGAAGATGGGCTTAAAGATGCCATCCGAAGGAGTGTCAATCGCATAAGAGATTCCTTAGCGAGAGCTTGCATACCTGTTGTTGAGGAAGATTTCGCTGGGGAATGATGTTCTTTGTCTTGGGAAAAATTTGAATTTTAGGAGCTTCGGTCATCCGTTATTCTACTGGGGAAATGTCTCTTGGTCGAAGAGGTGAAAGTGAACCACTATCTGGTCGTGATCCAGGCTTCATAGTGATAAGATCGACTACTATCTGGTCGTATTCTAGGCTTTATAGTGACTTAACGGGGAGATGAGATTAAACTTGCTATCCGGTCGTTCTCCAGGCTTCGCAGTTTCTCAATTCTTATCTGGTCGTAATCCAGACTTCAGAAGGAATTAAGTTGTTATCCGGTCGCATCCGGGCTTCAACTTGAATTTAGGGCACACTAATATCCGGTCGACTCCGGGCTTCTTAGCAATTGTCCAGGTAAGCTTCTATTTGGTCGAAATCCAAGCTTCGCAGTGTCTTGTATCGCTATTTGGTCGTAATCCAGGCTTCACAATGTTTCATACCATTATCTGGTCGAATCCAGGCTTCATGGTGTCCTGTACTGCTATCTGGTCGATTCTAGGCTTCATAATACCTTACTTCTTATCTGGTCATAATCCAGGCTTCAGAGGAAATCAAGTGGTTATCCAGTCGCATCCGGGCTTCCATTTGACTTTAAGGCCTACTAATATCCGGTCGATTTCCGAGCTTCATAATGATTGGTCGGGTAAACTGCTATTTGGTTGAAATCCAAGCTTCGTAGTGTCCCTTACTGTTATCTGGTCGTAATCCCAGGCTTCAGTGTCTTTTACCTCTATCTGGTCGTAATCCCAGGCTTCAGTGTCTTTTACTGCTATCTGGTCGTAATCCAGGCTTCACGATGTATTATACCATTATCTGGTCGAATCCAGGCTTCATGGAGTTTGGAGAAATCAAGATATTATCCGGTCGAATCCGGGCTTCATAACTTGCATTAAAGATATACCACTATCTGGTCGACTCCAGGCATGATATGTATCAGGCTATGATGTTCTCTAAATAAATGAGATTGCATGGTATGATGTGTATATGCATGTAGCGTGATGTATGGACATGTAATGTTTTAGCTGGGGGAAAATAAATCTCGGAGCTGCTGGAGAATAAAGTTGGATGCTTCGCTTCCGCCAGGGATGGTGAACGAAGATGATTGTGAGGATAAACCTGCAGGAGAAAAGAAATTCGTTGGGGAATAAACTGATAAAGAGATTATTCTGTGGGAAATTATTCTGTGGGGAGAGATATTCTGCTGAAGATTTTAACGATAAACTCCGCTGGAGATTCCGCCGATGAACTCCGCTGGGGATGGATTACTGTTGTCGGTGACACTGAATCTATTGAGGATTGAACTCCTGCTTGGGGAAATGAAAGAACTTCGCTGGGGATGATCTTATGCTTGCTGGGGAATATTCCTATACTCCGCTGGGGAATATTAAGACCTTCTGGAGATACCAAACCTTTTTAGGGCTGATGGTAGACTAACTCTGCTTGGGGAGAGTATTGTTGATTCGTTCATAGTTGTAAGTCTCAGCTGAGAGCTACTATTACTGTCTTACTCTGTGGAGAATGAAGGTATATTAGCCATATTCTTCAGCTGAATCTATCTTGGTACCTGGTGGATAAAGCGACGACACAGCTTGGACATTTCTTATGCCCCTGTTTCTATTATTACCAGTAACTCATCTTTCGTTTCGCATGTAAATATTTATGATCAGCAATTAATGTCAAATGCATATATCAAAAATGAACATTGGACGTTCTTTGCAAAACAAAACAGATAAAGGAAAAACAATTTGAAATTTCTGAAAATGAATTTGTATTGATTTTGAAGTTTAGCCTGAAAATAGGTGTTTTTGTACAAGAGGCTGACGTCCTAGTAAGAGAACGCCGCCGAAAAAATAGAATTTATACAATGTGAAAATAAAACAAAACAACTATGTGAACAATCCCACTGGGTTCCAACTCTGCTATTGCCTTTATATCTTCAAGCATCTCATCACTTTGCTGCTTAGTTAAAGATGAATCTGATTGATTAGTGTCGTCCGAGCTTGATAGTCGATACCGAAGTCTGGATGCGAGGTGATCCAATGAGACATAGTGTTACGCTTTAATCCCTAACTTTTGCCTGGACCGCCCTTTCGGGTTTTCAGTCCACCGGGATACCCATTTTTGCCCAAGCCGCCTTTTCAGGTTTTCGACTTGCGGGTATACAAATTTTTTTCATTTTCATCCCTTATTTTTTCCCGAACCCTTTTGGTTCGCTGGGAAGCCCTTATTTTTGCCCAGGCCAGTCAACCTAGCAGGTCTTTGATTATGCGTAGTATCTTTTTACTATGTCTGCATTGATGGGGTGAGGAAGGTCGTCACCATCCATGGTGGCTAGAATCATAACTCCTCCTGAGAAGATGTTTTTAACCACAAATGGCCCTTCGTAAGTAGGGGTCCATTTTCCCATGGGATCACCTTGAGGTAAGATAATGCGCTTGATTACCAGATCCCCAACTTGATACTCTTGTCGTCTGACTTTCTTGTTAAATGCCTTGATCATTCGTTTTTGGTACGTCTGACCATGGCAAATAGCGATAAATCTCTTTTCGTCGATTAGGTTCAGTTGATCAAGTCGGGTCTGAATCCAGTCACCTTCGCTCAAACCTGCATCCTTCATGATCCAAAGAGAGGGTATCTGAACTTCAATAGGCAAGACTGCCTCCATGCCATAAACCAAGGAATAAGATGTTGCCCCTGTTGACGTCTGTGTTAAGGTGCGATACCCATGAAGAGCAAATGGTAACATCTCGTGCCAGTCTTTGTATGTTACTGTCATCTTCTGCACGATCTTCTTAATGTTCTTATTAGCAGCTTCGACAACCCCATTCATCTTCGGCCGGTAGGGAGAAGAGTTATGATGCTGTATCTTGAATTGCTCGCAGAGCTCAGTGATCATCTTGTTGTTGAGATTGGTACCGTTGTCTGTAATGATCCTCTCTGGTATACCGTATCGACAGATCAGATTGTGCCGAATGAACCGTGCCACGACGTTCTTGGTTACAGTAGCAAAAGAAGCTGCTTCAACCCACTTTGTAAAGTAATCAATCACTACTAAGATGAAACGATGCCCGTTGGATGCCGTAGGTATGATCTCACCGATCATATCAATGGCCCATATTGCAAAAGGCCAAGGCGCTGTCAAAAAATTCAGAGGAACTGGAGGTATGTGCACCTTATCAGCATAGACTTGGCACTTGTGACATGTCCGAGAATGATGATAACAGTCAGCTTCCATTGTGGACCAATAATATCCTGCCCGGAGGATTTTCTTTGCCATGGTATGTCCACTGGAATGGGTTCCGAAAGTACCTTCATACAGCTCTGCCATGATCCTTTCTGCTTCAATCTTATCCACACAACGTAGTAAGGTCGAATCATGGTTACGCTTATAGAGAATACCATTGCTGATGAAGAACTTTGCCGCGAACCTCCTCAGAAACTTCTTGTCATTAACAGATGCACCCTTGGGGTATTCTTGAGCTTCAAGGTACCTCTTCACCTCATGATACCAAGGCTTTTCTATTACCTCCTCAGTCTCAAGATCACAACAATGCGCAGGTTCGTCCAATATTTCAACAATGATCCGGGGAGCCTCGTTGTCCCAATTGACTTTGAACATAGAAGACATCATAGCTAGCGCGTTCGCCAAATGATTCTCCTCTCTAGGGAAGTGTTCAAAGGTTATCTCCTCGAAATGGGGAAGCAATTTCAACACATACTCCTCGAAATGGGGAAGCAATGTCAACACATACTCCTCCGAAGACACTTAGAAACTTAATCCTTAGGTCAATTGCAGCTCGAAGACCCATGATGCACGCTTCATACTCCGCCATGTTGTTGGTGCAGTTGAAACATAGTCGGGCGGTAAACGGAGTATGAGAGCCTTTAAGAGATATGATCACGATGCTAATGCCATTACCCAAAGCGTTTAAAGCTCCATCGAAGTACATGGACCATCGGGATCCTTCCTCAGGTACTTCATTCGGTCCAGGTGTCTCACAATCAGTTATCAACATGATATTCTCGTATGGGAATTCAAAGTTCATAGACTGGCAATCATCCACTGCCTGATGTGCCAAATGGTCTGCCAATACACTTCCCATGATTGCTTTTTGAGTTGTGTACTGGATGTCATACTCAGTCAGGATCATCTGACATCTTGCTATTCTTCAGGACAAGGCAGGCTTTTCGAAGATATACTTGATTGGATCCATCTTTGATATCAACAGAGTAGTGTGAGTCAACATATACTGTCTCAGCCGGCGAGCAGCCCATGCCAAAGCGCATAAAGTTTTCTCGAGCAGTGAGTATTGGGTCTCACAGTCGGTAAACTTTTTGCTAAGGTAATAAATAGCATGCTCTTTTCGGCCAGACTCGTCATGCTGCCCCAGCACACACCCCATTGAGTTGTCGAATACTGTCAAGTATAAAATCAGAGGTCTCCCTTCAACTGGTGGCATTAGGATAGGTGGCTCTTGGAGATACTCTTTGATTCTTTCGAAAGCAGCCTGGCATTCATCGTTCCAACGTACTACTTGATCTCTCTTCAGTAGCTTGAAGATTGGCTCATAAGTAGCAGTTAGGTGTGAGATGAATTGGGCAATGTAATTCAGTCGTCCCAGAAAGCCTCTGACTTCTTTCTCTATTTTGGGAGCTGGCATTTCCTGTATGGCTTTCACTTTGGCAGGGTCCACTTGAATACCTTTGTCGCTCACGACGAAACCCAGTAGTTTACCAGATCTCACCCCGAAGGTGCACTTGTTCGGGTTCAGCCTCAGCTTGTACAACTTCAACCTGTCAAACAACTTCTGTATATAGTCAAGGTGTTCTTCCTCAGTCTGGGACCTTGCAATCATATCGTCGATGTATAATTCAATCTCACGATGGATCATGTCATGAAACAAAGCAACCATGGCACGCTGATACGTTGCCCCAGCATTCTTCAGTCCAAAAGGCATGGCCTTGTAGCAAAAGGTACCCCACTGAGTAACAAAGGTGGTCATCTCCATGTCTTCGGGAGCCATCTTAATTTGATTATATCCGGAGAAACCATCCATAAAGGAGAATACCTTGTGCTGAGCAGTATTGTCAACCAGAACGTCGATGTGAGGTAGAGGGAAGTCATCCTTAGGGCTTGCCCTGTTCAAATCCCTGTAGTCAACACACATTCGAACCTTACCATCCTTCTTCGGTACCGGAACCACATTGGCGACCCACTGAGGGTAAGAAGTCACTGCTAGAAAACCGGCGTCAAACTGTTTCATAACTTCGGCCTTGATTTTCTCAGACATCTCTGGGCGCATACGGCGAACCTTCTGTTTTACTGGAGGACAATCTTCCTTGGTAGGCAGGCGATGAACCACAATGTCAGTATCCAACCCAGGCATATCTTCGTAAGACCAGGAAAAGATCTCAACATAGTCATGTAGCATCTGAATCAACCGTTGTTTCACCCTAAGTTCCAGATTTGCACCTATCTTGACTTCCTTCTTGTCTGTCTCCGTACCCAGATTCACTGTTTCCACTGGCTCTTCGTGTGGCTGAATGGCCCTCTCTTCCTGGAGTAGCAGTCTTGTAAGTTCACCAGGCACTTCGCACTCATCTTCACCTTCGTCTTCGGCTAAGTTGATCGGATTTTCGAAGTCATAACTGGCAGTAGCAGAGTCGTTACTAGTGAGATCCAGAGTGGATGTGGACCTGTATATGTGAGTGTGTGTAAATAGCTGTTTCGCAATATACAATAAAGAAAGACAAGGAGCGTAAGATTTGAAATGCAAGAACGTCCAATGCTTTTATTAATGACATATGAAAATGACACATAAAAGCCCTCACAAATGAAGCCACGGTGCCCCGGGTAAGACATCGGGCCATAAAGTTTCAAAACATTGTCTATTACAAATTCAAAACAAAAGTTTCATTACTGGGTAACAAAAGTAATAGGGATGAAGTCCTTTGCTGTCCAGTTTCTTGGTCCACTGTTGGTCGTAGGATAGATCCAGCTGTCGAATTCAGACTCTTCTACATCCTCTTCGATGGCATTCACTCCCGAGTTGCTGATGAACACAGGAGGTCTTCCGATCCTTGCACTTCGAACAACCCTTTGAGCTTCCTTCTCAATAACAGCTCGGGCATCTTTCAAGGAAGCCATCTTCATAGGAGAATCTTCAACCACAGTCTCAGCTGATGCCAATGTTTGGGGAACCTCTTCAAAGTGTTGAAATGGGGTCTCAATGAACTCCCCATCCATCTCTACGTATCGGAACAAGTTGAGGTGGATGACCATGCACTCTTCCTCCCCTTGTACTATCACAATCTTCCCTTTGACCGAGTACTTCAACTTTTGGTGAAGCGTTGAAGTCACGGCCCCAGCTTTATGGATCCATGGACGACCCAGCAAACAAGAGTAGGATGGCCGAATGTCCATCACATAGAACGTAGAATTGAAGACCTGAGAACCAACTTTAATTGAAATATTAACTTCACCATGCACCATCCTTTTAGACCCATCAAAGGCCCTGACAACGATGTTAGTTGGTTTTAGCTCCAACCCTTCGCAATCCAACCGGTCTAGAGCTTTTTTGGGTAAGACGTTCAATGAGGAACCAGTATCAACCAATACATGTGAAAGAGTAGTGCCCCTGCATTCAATGGAGACATGCAAGGCATCGTTGTGGTTCTTCGCTTTAGCAGTCAAATCAGCGTCGGAGAAACCCAAACCATTATCAGCAGTTAAATTGGCCATGCAATCGGTAAATTGATCAGCTGATGTCTCTTGTGGCACGTGGGCAGTCTTCAGGAAGGTAATCAGAGCCTTGGCATGGGCCTCTGAGCACAACAATAGTGACAACATAGAAATCTTGGATGGGTTTTCACCAGTTTCTCAACTACGTTATAATCACTCTTCTTAACAATCTTCAGAATCTCTTCCATCTCCTGTTTGGAAGCTTCAACAATAATTGTCTTCGGTGCCTCCGTCTGGGCAGGCACATTAGTGGAGATCCCTTTGCCCCGAGCGTTAGATGACTCAGCGACAGGGGCAGGACTAGGAACTTGATCAGGAATGGCAGTAGGTACACTTGCAGGTGTAATGACAACAGGTCCTCGGACAGTTGGTGGAGCAATATCAGGTGAGAAAAGTCTACCGCTGCGGGTGACTTTAGCAGGTCCAGTAATGTTACTGATGCAGGTATCAGCATCCAACTCTTGCTTAACTCCAAGAACATAAACATCAGCCCCATAGTGCCAGGGGACAGCTTTGTCAGAGGTGTAGGGAATGGGCCCCGGAAAAGTGATGATCACAGGTGCGACCTTCGGAATAGGTGTAATTCTAACAGGCTTCCTCAAGGGAGCCTTGGAAGAATTTTCGAAAATGGTAATGATGGCGACTTCTTCAGTAGGAATGGAAGGAACAACAGTCTTCTCAAACAGAATCTCCTTACTATCTATCAGGTTTTGGATACCTGACTTCGGGAATGGGCAACCGGTAGGTAAAGTAGAACACATATGGAAACCTTCGTCACAACCCGGAAATAAACCGGCTAGCAACAGGTTCTTCTTGACAGTCATCAGAGGGGTAACAATGTCATCCACAGAAACTACAAACAAGTCTTCCTCTACAACATTTACTCCAAGTTTGGGCATGGGAGCAGTCACAACATTAGGCCTCTCGTGCGCCTCGAACTCAATCTCCTTTGCATCAATTAAGTCTTGTATCTTGTTCTTTAATTCCCAACAATCATCTGTATTATGCCCTGGGCTATCGGAGTGATAACCGCAGCGGGCATTAGGGTTATACCTTGGTGATGTCGTATTTGAATTCTTTGGGGCTTCCCTTAGAGTCACCAGATTAGTCTTCAACAATTGTGGCAGAATCTGAGATAAGGTCATGCTGAGACGAGTGAATTGCCTCTTAGGTCTATCGTCCTTTTGTTGATTGTTGTACTGAGGAGCACCGGTAGGTTTTGAAATAACAACCGCATTGACAGCTTGGCGGTGTTCAGGTCTATTATGTCTTCTTGCACTATAGACAACACTGGACTATTTCTTAAACGGCTTCTTCTAGGTGCTCGATGAGGCACCCTTCTGTATCTTCCCCGCCTTAATACCAGCCTCAATCCTCTCACCAGTCAAAATAAGATTTGTAAACCCAGATGAAGAGCTTCCAATCAGATGGTTAAAGAATGGACCAGACAGGGTCCCCAGAAACATGTCAACAAGCTCACGATCAGCCAAAGGTGGTTGCACCCGTCCGGCAAGGTCTCTCCACTTCTGAGCATACTCTTTAAATCCTTCACCCGTTCCTATTGACATACCCTGGATTTGGGTACGCGTAGGAGCGAGGTCGGAGTTGTATTGATACTGCCTGTAGAATGCAGTAGCCAAATCCTCCCAGCTACGGATACTGGCTCCGTCCAACTGATAGAACCACTCAAGCTGAGTCCCTGAGTGACTGTCTTGAAAGAAATGGATCCATAAGTTCTTATCAGCAGTGTAAGGCTGGATCTTCCTCACGTATGACCGGAGGTGCAGCTTCGGACAGGAAACTCCTTCATACTTGGCAAAGGCAGGTGCCTTGAACTTATGGAGAATCACCATCCCATATGATAGACCTAGATCTCCGAAGTCTAGACCGGGCACCTTCTGGATTTCCATAGCGCTCAAACGGTCTTCTAGCTGTTTATACTTATCCTCAGCAGGAGGGTACTGTTCTTTATCGTAATCCGTCTCGTTGTCGGAGACCATAGGGCTAGGAGCCCTCCTTTCTTGTGGACTATCTTTCCCTCTAGATGAGGTGGTCAGATCAACTTCATTCTGTAGCCCGTTTCCAAACCTGCGTCCAGTGTTGAACAGGATGGTCCTCTTCTTCTTCTTCTTCTCTTTCAAAATCAAGGTCTTCAGGTCCTGCTGACCCTTAGCTAGATTCATGAACAGCTCTTGAAACTGGGCATTCTGGGCCTGGAGGGCCTTGATAGCTTGCTCATTTGAAGGTTCAGTAGACATGATGATTGCTGAAATAAACAACGAAGAAGATAAGAGACCAGTAAAGGGGTACCTGTTTATGAAGTGCATGGGATGAAATGCGTATGGTTATGATTTCAAAGACAATCGGGATTCAAATTTGTAAACAAGAAAAGAAACACACTTTATTAGATTTAAACTTCAAAATTTAAATTGTTCAACAAATTGCCCTTAAGGCATTACAAGAATGGAAATACTGAAAAGTAAATAAAAAACTGTAAAGGAAATCATCAAAGGTCCGTCAATGCTCCCATGGTCTCTTCTTCTGAGTGCGGACATAATCATTCAGGATCCGCTCATTCTCTAACTGCCTGGTCAACCTCTGGAACTTCTGCTCCTGGTCGTTGAACTTCTCCCGATAAGAATCCCGTTCTTCCCGCAATTGCATCCAAGACCTCTTCAGTGTCCCAATGTCAGTGGGCATATAAGGGTGGAGAATGGTTGGAAGAACCCCTTCTTCATTAGCAACTTCAAGAGTGACAGGCCGGACAACTTCATATGGCATACCTAGTTTCTGGGCACGGATGCAGACCTATCTAAGATATGGCTCCATTGGCAGAGAAGTCTTTGGACCCAACTCATGTGGATCAGATTGGTGAACTCTGTCCCAAGCCCTTATGAACCTACGACGTAGCTCGTCGCTATCTCCCTGAAAATTAAAGATGATATGAGGCATCAACATCTCATGAGGCCCTTCTCTTCTGGCTCTTCCAAACTGACAGAGAGCTAAGCATGGGTTGTAAGAAATTCCTCTATGGGTTCCTATCAATAAAACATTTGGATACTCCCCACAGCGATCAATGACAGTTACCTCATCCATACCTTTGAGAGTCCAGATAATGTCATTATGAGAAAGAGACATCACCCTATAAGCCCAACCCATTCCTTCTTTGTTCTTCAGCACTGACTTAGGGAGGTGCGAAATAAACCACCTCGACAATAAAGGAGCACAACACATCAAGGTTCCCGCTTTCGGGCAGTACGAGCATAGAGCTGATGGAGAATGTCACCCAAGAGAGTGGGTACAGGGTTCTGAGAGATGAAGATCTTTATGGCATTAATATCAACAAAAGTGTCAGGATTCGGAAACAATACCAAGCCATAAATCAGAAGAGCCAGAATATCCTCGAACGCCTTAAAGTCTAGGCTATCCCAGAAGTAGTTAGCCTTTCCAACCAAGAACTTAGTCAGAAAACCCTTAGCTCCACTTCTACTCTCCCAGTTAGCCATTACCTCCTCTTTGGTCAAGTGAAGGGCTGCAGCAATCTCTTCAGGCCTAAGAGTCTTTTCCCAACCAGTAAACAGGGTTTGCTCCAGAACAGAGATACCGAGTAACTCAGAGAACTCTTCTAGGGTGGGAACCAGCTGATAGTCTTGAAAAGTGAAGCAATGGTAAAGCGGATCATAAAACTGGACCAAGACACTCATCATTTGTTCGTCCAATTTGGAGGTGACCAAACTGAGAAGAGAACCATGCCTCCTGATGAAGGAAGTAGTGTCAGGCATCTTGGCAACCAACTCTTTAAGCAAGGTAGGGATTTGGACAAAGTTGATCCGGATAGTATTCTTACGCATGGGCATCATGATGACCTACAAAACAGAGCAAAGATGAAACCCTCTTGTCTTTTAAATAGGTCAGTCCTTATGCAAGGTGTATGCAATGTTATGATGTCATGATGTCATGATAAAGGCACACCACAAGTATCCACAAAAAGCAAACATGGTAAAGGCACACAAGTCACACTGAGAGCCCTTAGATTTCAGGCTGGCATGGAGCTTAGGTACTACCCTCTTTCAGTTCAGTTGGTAAAAACCTGTCCTAAAAATAGTAACCGGGTTCTAGAGGATTTCAATATCACTGACTACCCTCAATCGGTCATAATTCCAGTTTAGCAACCTTTTCTTGCGGCCGAAATCATCGCGAGAGTTTAGTCTCAATGAGTGTAGCATACTGCTACTGTTCTATGTCCAAGTTGGTCAATTTAAGGTTCTAAGTTCAGTTAGTGCTTAATGACCCCTTAGAAGACCTATATTCTCCTCGTTCCAACACAAGGGATATCGGTACAGACTAAAGTGCCACACCAATGTAGCTACTGCTTCATCCGTATCGGTCTACGCCGTACAGATCCCTCACAGTTTATTGCTACTTACCTAAAAGGTATCCCCAGATCCGGGTTAGGATCTATAGAACTCCGATACAAGCCCACAAAATTAAAGCATACAAAACATACAATTGAAAACATAATGATCTAATCCTAAGGTACACCTCACTTTATGATATCCCCAGCAGAGTCGCCAGTTCTGTGATCGGTGGGAATGAGAACTGACTGTTTTGGAATGCTGGTTCGTGTTTTGCGTTTGTTTTCTCAAAATGTCGCGGTAAGCAAGAGTCTCCACCGTCTTTTATTTTATCCAACAAGGAAAGGACAAAAGCACAGAAAAATTCCTTTTTGAGATATTTCTCGGGTTCGGGAGGTAGATTATAGAAAAGGAAGGTGTTAGCATCCTTTCTATCCGTGGTTATCCACTGGCTCTTAGGTACTTCCTCAATGTGTTTTCAAAAGTTTGCTTTTCTTTGTGTTTATGGTTTTGAAAAGAGTTTTTGTTTTGAAGAGAGTGTAAGTGCGAAAAGTTTGTTTTGTTTTAAAAGGAGCAAGTACTTAAGAACCATCTACCTACTCAAAAAGGAATTAAACTGTACAAATGTCCTTTAGACAGTGCTATCCCACTATTGAGGAGTAGGTAGCACCGTCGTTGGAGTTTTCGGGTCAATCTGATTAAGGGACAGGTGGTCACTAAAGCAATGTTAGGACGCCTTAGCGGTAACCCTAATATCCTAGATCATTTTTCCGAGGCAACCGTTTCGAGGCAACTATGATCTTTGGATAAGAGGGCGACCTCTAAAACTTCCTATACTCAATGACCACGTCCGAGGAAACCAAGTGAGGTGTACCCTAAGGGTGGCATGTGCGAGTGTGTTATTTTTCAGTTATATTATCTTTGTACATGTTATGGTGAGCTATGTTGATTTTAAGTTAAAGATTGATCTTGTCATGCATTGCCTAATTATCAAACATCTAACAGTTAATATTGTGCCGAAATTAAATTGCGGGAAATTAAATATAAGCTATTACAAGGCGTCAGGTATTTACATGGCCAAAGACAAACCCTTTAAAATTAAATTGCAGAAAGTAAATAAAAGCGATAAATAAATAAAGTCCTAATTTAAAACTATTACATTCCCGAAGCAGTTACAATATTGGATAAAAATAATATACGTGCGAGAAAATTAAATCGGAGCATTTTTAGGGTTTTGACCCTTTATTATTAAAGAAAGCATATTTTTTTGTTATTTTGAATTAAAATGGAAATTAAATCTAAGTTAATCAATTAATTAATTAAATGAAAATATTTTGATTTTTTTATTAATTAAGAAAATAAAATAAGAATGATTAAAAGTTATTAAAAACCCTAATTCTATATTAATTTTAATTTATTGCAAAAGATATTAAAATTGTACCTAATTAAGAAACTAAATTAATTGGTTAAAGTTTATTTACAAAAATAATGAAATAGTGAAATTAATAAAAATATTATTTTTTTTATTTGGGTTTTCTGATTTTTTTGTTATTAAGAAAATAAATAATTTGTTAGTGAAATAAATAATAATTAACTAAATAATTAAATAAAAGAAATATAAAGAGAAAAAGAAATAAACCAAAATGGGGGGTTTGGGCCTGAATCTGGGTGTAGGATCAGCAATCTTCCAGGCCCAAAACGTTGGCCCTTGCTGACTTTTTCAGTCTTCTATGCGTGCATTAACTTGAGTACATGGTGGATACTCAGATTTGGCCATTGGATTTTATTTATGGGACACTTGGCGCTTGAGATCTTGGCAGAACATGATGGTCCATGCCTTGGATGCTACATGGAATAACCTGAAACAAAATTGTAATAAAGTTTTGGGGGACCTGGGATTCGAACTAAGGTCCCAATGCTCATTGACACGCCTCCTTTGCCAACTCAACCATGCTGCTTTATTGTTAATGGGATTAGAAGTAAATATAATATGTGAAAACAATTAACTATGCTGGAATAAAAAAAACGCGCTAAACACATTTGAATAGGCCAATGACGCAGGGACACGTTATCATCTTCTCCAACAAATCCCTGGTTATTTACCTGTGGATTTTTATCCGCAGGAAGATTCGTGGGATGTCTCAAAAATCTTTCTTAGTCCATGTAAACGCAAGCTAAGGGTATCAATGTGATCGTCTCTCTTCCCTGAGCACGAATATGGCCATGGTTTGCCTTGATTGTACTTGTGCCAAGAATACCTAAAAACAAAACAAGAAAACCCTAGATTCGGGTATCATGATACAGGCTCTGAAAATAAAATTGAATATTGCCAAAATGTTCTAAATCAAACGACAAACACAAATATGCAAAGATCTTAATAAAAGGATGCAAGAATCAAAGACTTGGAGTTCATGTTCAGAGCTTGGTTCGTGGACACTTACAGCGAGTTACAGGCGATGATAAGGCTTGGTTTTGATTGGTATCACTTCAGGGGATTGCCAGCAAGAGATTAGTGTCAAGCTTTTGCTTTGAATCGAGCTCTAATATTGATTTTGATCTTCCACTTTTCATACTTTTTTTCAATTCTGAGTTTGCCGTTTTTGCAGTCCTTAGGGCGTGTTCTTTATTTGCTCGGCTTGTACAAGTGTTATAGAATGAATTAGATTTAAACTTTGGGCTTGAATCCATGTGCATTGAAGGTTCATGATTTGATATGATCTTCCATTAACAAACTTCCAAAAATGGCTCAAATCAAATATTTTGTGCACCATAAGGCATGATTCGGATTTGGTTTGGTGTATCTTGATAATGAAGACCTATAATGACCACAAGAATCTCATTACATCAATTTTTAGATTTTATTTGATTTAATATTGATTTAAAATGCATTAAATCAATAAAAATTAAATAAAATAGAAAAATAAATGAATGGCTATGAAATTAAAGATGGGACACGTGTGTGGCATGACAAGACCATATCAAGTGGAAAAAAGTGGGCTCTTTTGTCAAAAATGAGAGTTTTGAGGATAGTTGACTTTTGGCCATTTTGGAAAAATGCCCAACTTCAACAATGCATAACTTCTTCAATTCTGAACTTTTGGAGGTGTTCTTGGACTTTTTAAAAACTTTGAGATGTCCTCTAACCAACCCTTTTAGTCTCATCTAATTTTGATCTTCCATGCTCAAGTTATAAGCTTTGGAAAAAAAGGTGTTTTTGTTGAATTTCAAAAATGACCTATAATGTCCAAATTTGTAACTTTTTGTGAGAGAATTTTTTGATCTTGGGGTGTGAAGATGTATTGTAGGAAATTGCATCCTATTCAAAATGAGCTTTGGATGGGTCATTTCTCATGAAGTATGAGAAAGTTATGCTTGGTCAAAGTTGAGTTGACTTTTCCTACAAAGCCCTAATTTAGCAACTTTTGAATCTTGATGAATCTTGAGCAATCCTTGATGAATCATGATCAACCCTTGATCAAATGATTATTTATCCTTCAAAATGAGATTGTTGACCAAAAATATTGAGGTTTGACTGTATTTGGGACACAGTTGACTTTTGCCCTAGCAAAGTCGATTTTTGGACCTCTTGGGTAATTGACTGACCAAACTTCCTCTGCAAGGCTTTAAATTTGACATGGATGAACTTGAGAACATGTTAGGACATTGGGGAGAATTTGAGTTCATTTGGATGTAAGGACCTTGATGCAACACAAAACCCTAATTTTGAATTGACTGCCTTAGGATGTGATTTGACTGTCCAACTCTTGAGCCATCTTGAACCACTTGAAGATTATTCTTGACATGTCTTGAGAAATATGGGAGGGAAAATTTTGGGGTACAACAGATATGCAATGTTTTTATGATATTCTCTAACTGGGGAAAATAAATCCTAAACTGCTGCTGGAGAATATGAGGAGTTGATCTCTTCTTTCTCGTTGGGAATAACGGTCGAAGATGATTTGAGAATAAATTGGCGGGAAAAGAACTCTGTTGGAGGATAAACTGGCGAAAGAATGACTCTGTGGGGAAGAGATATTTTGCCAGAAGATCTGCTGATTTGGAGAAATAACCTCGGCTGGGGATGAATTACTGTCTGTGGAAGAAATAAACTCCACTAGGGATAATCTTCTATTGCTGGTGATAGATGAACTCTGTTTGGGGAGAATTAACACCAATGTTTTTAGATACCTTTTTACTCTGCGGGGAGTGTATGTACCTTTAGTCATATTCTCCAGCTGGGTCTATCCCTGTACCTGGTGAATAGAGCAACTGTAAGGTTTGGACATTTCTTGTTTGCCTCTGTTCCTGGAATTACGAGAAATTGTCTTTTGTTTCACATGTAAATATTTATGAGCAACAATTATTTTCAAATGCATATATAAAAAATGAACCATTGGACGCTCTTGCAAAACAAAACAGGAAAAGAAAAACAATTTTGAAATTTGTTGTAAAATGAATTGTATTGATTTTGAAGTTGGCCTGTAATAGGCGTCTTGTACAAGAGGCTGACATCCTAGTAAGAGAACGCCACCGAAAGATAGAAATTATATAATTTGTGAAAAACAAAGAAAAACAACTATGTGAACAATCCCACTGGGTTCCAACTCTGCTATTGCCTTTA
This sequence comes from Vicia faba, assembly GCA_948472305.1. Classification (NCBI taxonomy): domain Eukaryota; kingdom Viridiplantae; phylum Streptophyta; class Magnoliopsida; order Fabales; family Fabaceae; genus Vicia; species Vicia faba. The sequence continues at coordinate 764,229,326 of OX451735.1, read as the reverse complement.
TATCTTCGAGCATCTCATCACTTTGCGACTTGGTTGAAGGTAAATCAGATTGATTGGCGCCGTCCGAGCTTGATAGTCGATACTGAAGTCTGGTTGCAAGATGATCCAATGAGACATAGTGTTATGCTTTAATCCCTAATTTTTTCCTGGACTGCCCTTTCCGGTTTTCAGTCCACCGAGATACCCTTTTTTGCCCAAGCCGCCTTTTCAGGTTTTCGACTTGCCGGGTGTACAATTTTTCATTTTCATCCCTTATTTTTTCCCGAACCCTTTTGGTTCGCCGGGAAGCCCTTATTTTTGCCTAGGCTAGTCAACCTAGCTGGTCTTTGATTATGCATAGTATTTTTTCACTATGTATGCATTGACGGGGTGAGGGAGGTCGTCACCATCCATGGTGGTTAGAATCATAGCTCCTCCCGAGAAAATGTTCTTAACCACAAATGGCCCTTCATAAGTGGGGGTCCATTTGCCCCTGGGATCACCTTGCGGAAGTATGATGCGTTTGATTACTAGATCCCTGACTTGATATTCTTATCGTCTAACTTTCTTGTTAAATGCCTTGATCATCTGTTTTTGATACATCTAACCACGACAAAAAGCAGTAAGTCTCTTTTCATCGATTAAGTTCAGCTGATCAAGCCGGGTCTGGATCCAATCGTCCTCGCTCAAACTTGCATCCTTCATAATTCTAAGAGAGGGTATCTGGACTTTAATGGGTAAGACTGCCTCCATGGAATACACCAGAGAGTAGGGTGTTGCCCCTATCGACGTCCGTGTTGAGGTGCGATACCCATGAAGAGCGAATGGGAGCATCTCGTGCCAGTCTTTGTATGTCACCGTCATCTTCTGCACAATCTTCTTGATATTCTTATTAGATGCTTCAACAGCCCCATTCATCTTCGGCCGGTAGGGAGAAGAGTTGTGATGCTGTATTTTAAATTATCTGCAAAGCTCGGTGATCATCGTATTGTTTAGATTTGTACCATTGTCCGTAATGATCCTCTCTGGTACACCGTATTGATAGATCAGATTATGTCGGATAAACCGCGCCACGACGTTCTTGGTGACTGTAGCAAATGAAGCTGCCTCAACCCATTTTGTAAAGTAATCAATAGCCACCAGAATGAAATGATGCCCGTTGGATACAGTTGGTCTGATCTCGCCGATCATGTCGATGCCCCACATTGCAAAAGGCCAAGGAGCTGTCAAGATGTTCAAAGGAACTGAAGGTAAATGCACCTTATCAGCATAGACTTGACACTTATGACAGGTCCGAGAATGCTGATAACAATCGGCTTCCATAGTAGACCAATAATATCCTGCCCGTAAGATCTTCTTTGCCATGGTATGTCCACTGGAATGAGTTTCAAAAGTACCTTCATGTAATTCTTCCATAATCCTTTCTGCCTCGCTTTTGTCCACACATCGCAATAAGGTTGAACCATGGTTACGCTTAGGGGTTTTCGCGGTGCGGTTTGGGCGGTTTTGAAGAAAAAAATCATCCGAAACGCAAGAGAAAAAAACATGTGATTCAGTTTGGTTTGGTTCATTGAGAAAAAAAATCCAAACCAAAACAAACCAAACCAATGCGGTTTGGATTGGTTCGGTTCTGTTAAATGTATAAATGCATAACACATAATTACTCACATGCGGTAACACTACTGTTGTTACAATTAACTTTCACATATTCTCATAATTTGACACTAATGTGAGTTTTTTCTTCTTGCACACAATTTGACAATAATTAAAATAGTATGCAATCAAATGCAATATTCAAAATAGTTGACATGAAAATAATATTTAATACATAAATTACCCATCAAAGTAGTATTCAATCACTAATAATCAAAAGCATCAAATTAACCATCAAAGTAGTATTCATTTCAATACATAAATTAACCATCAAAATAGCATTCAAATGAAGGACTTTAAAGTCATCAAAAGCACTAATAATATGTTTCTTCCTTTGTTTCTTCTTGCTTCTTGGATTGAGCTGCCAAGTTGTAAATCACCTTCAAGCAATAACCTTCAAACCACAAATCAAGTTGTAAATAATTATAAATATTGGATTCCAAAACCTGCTACAAAAAGTAAAACCATGCCATATAACACTATAAACAAAAACCAATTATAGACAAAACAAAAACAAAAAGAATCTACTCCAAATAAAACATACCATTTTTTCAAGCAAGTCTCTAATCAGATTCAATATCAGAAAGTCCCTCATTTACTTGTGGGATTGGAGCCATTTCTAAAAATAATCAAATATATTACCAAATGTTAGAGAAAACAAACAATTGAATAAAATATATTCATAAACAAAGTTTACAACATATACCTTGTTCGAGTTTCTCCAAGTCTTCCAAGTGCTCTTCAATATCCACTTTCAAAGGAGAGGATCTTAACCAATTTTGTGCACATCAATAGTTTGTCCAAATCAATAGTTTATGGTTGGTTTGCTGTAGGCATCGGTGGATTATTTTGAGACTAAAAATACATAACACATACACTGTAAATATAACTACTTTATTATAGCCATTAAATAAATTCCAATCACGAACTTAACATTTATCAAATACATTCATTTATCATTATTTTACCTGATTTTCGGCCATGGAAAAGGAAGCATCAGAGCCAGCAACATAATTGACTTCTTTATCAATAGTCATATCTAAGAAATAGAGGAGACAATATATTAGAGAAAAGGAAATGAAAATAAAACATAAACCTTTATGAGTATTGCAAAGTTAGCTAACTTATTTGTTTTGATGTTTGACTTCCTTGTGACTTCCTTGCGAGCAACATTTCAGATTTATGGGTTTAGGGTACTAAATAAATTTAGTAGGCCAAAGACATGATTTATTCAATTTGTTGAAAATAAAATAAGGAAATTGTGGTGTTACTAGTGGAATAGATTGGGCTTAAGTTACTATATTTACTCAAATAAAACAAATAAACAAAATGGATGTTAAAACTCCCAACCACTCAAATGTTTTGTTTTCACGCTAGACTTCCTCTGTTTCTCACTTTAACCTCATTAACTCTGCTCCACGCTTCTTTCTCGTTTCTCATCAATTTTTCTTTGTTTCGTTTCTTATATTTCTTCCGTTTTAAGAACAACAACTTCAACATTCCCACTATCTCGTTCTGTTTATCTTCTGAATATCATTAACAAATATCCTTCTCTCGGTTCCTATATTTCTATCGATAACAAACAACAACAAAATCTTGTTTCTAAATTATGGATTAACATCAACAAGTTTGAGCAGCAAACAACAAGCATGGAAACAACAATAAGATTCAACAACATCATGGCACAATAACAATAGATTTATAATAGAAGAATATGACTCACATGGTCGGAGTTAGTATGACGGTTTACGGTTCCAATAAAGGTGAAAAAGAAATTTAGAGGTAATTATAATACTTCCTAATTCCTAAAGGATGCACTAATATGTGAGATGATTTCTCAATGTTAACTATTAAGAGCAACAGTTGAAAATTTTAATGTGTACATCTTGAGGTTTGAGCTGAATGGCACATTAATAAATCCTATCATGTCTGATTTATTCATCCTGGTCAAATCCTATCATGTTACACATTTTATACCTTAACAACATGAGTATCAATGATCAAAGAGCCAACAAGTAGAACATGAACATGAACATTACTGATTTCGAACAAATTACATATTACATTACATTACTGATTTTCAGAATGAATTGGTGATATTTGCAAAACAAAAATTTCAGCTTAAACAGGATGAACATGATGAACATAATAAACATTATGATCAGTAACCAAACCAAACTGATTTTCAGATTTCAGTAACCAAAAAGAGAAAATAGAACACAGCTTAAACATGATGAACAATAAGGTTACTGAGTGATTTTCAGATTTTGATAATGTTCTTCGAATTCAATTTATGTTTCGCTGTTTGCTAATGTTCTTTAACTTCGATCTGTGTCCGCTGTTCTTCGATCAACAAGGTGGTGCTGTTGTGCGAGTGTGCGTGTTGTATGGCGTTCTTCGTTCAACAACGTGGTGTTGTGCTGTGCTGTGTGTTTTTGTTCTGGTGTGACCGTGATGTTCGCTGTTCTTCACTCGCTAGCTTGTTTCCACTTTCCTATACCGGTGGCAGTGTACCCTAGCAAGCAAACAGGTGAAACATCAAACATGTATATTGGATTTGGGCCATTTAAGAATGGGGCCTATTCAGTAATTAATAAACAAATCTGTAAACATCGCGGTTTGGTTCGGATCGGTTTACAAAAGAAAACCGCAAACCAAACCGAACCGCGCGGTTCTATCAAAAATTGGTCTGAATGCATCCGAAGAAATGCGGTTTTTGCAGTTTTCGATTTGGTTAGGTTCAGTTTGCGGTTTTTTATTGGGTTTGTTTGGATCTGAACACCCCTAGTTACGCTTGTAGAGGATACCATTACTGATGAAGAACTTCGCAGCGAACCTTCTCAAGAATTTCTTATCATTAACAGATGCACCCTCGGGGTAATCCTGAGCCTCATGATACCTCTTTACCTCATGAAACCAAGGTTTATTTGCTACCTCTTTGTCTCAATATCACAACAATATGCGGGTTCGTCCAACCTCTCAATGGTAATATGGGGAGCCTCATTGTCCCACCTGACCTTGAACATAGAAGACATGGTAGCTAGCGCGTCCGCTAACTGATTCTCCTCTCTTGGGAAGTGTTTAAAGGTTATCTTCTCAAAGTGTGGGAGCAACGTCAATACATACTCCTTGTAAGGAATAAGATTTGGGTGTTTCGTATCCCACTCGCCTTTGATCTGACTGATCACTAGAGAGGAATCTCCAAACACACTCAAGAACTTAATCCTTAGGTCAATAGCTGCTCGAAGGCCCATGATACACGCTTCATACTCCGCCATATTGTTGGTGCAGTTAAAACATAATCAGGCGATAAACGGAGTATGACAGCCCTCAGGAGATATAATCATGGCGCCAATGCCATTACCCAACGCATTTGAGGCTCCATCAAAATACATGGACCATCGAGATCCCTCCCCAGGTCCTTCATCCGATCCAGGTTCTTCACAGTCAGTCACCAACATGATGTTCTCATCCGGGAACTCGAAATTCATAGATTGGTAGTCGTCCATGGCCTGATGCGCCAAATGATCTGCCAACACACTTCCTTTGATTGCCTTTTGGGTTGTGTATTGGATGTCATACTCAGTTAAGATCATCTGCCATCTTGCTATTCTTCCGGACAATGCAGGCTTTTCGAAGATATACTTGATTGGGTCTATCTTTGATATCAATAGGGTAGTGTGAGTCAGCATATACTGTCTCAGCCGGCGAGCACCCCATGCCAAAGAGCAACAAGTTTTCTAGAGCAACGAGTATCAGGTCTCTTAGTCGGTAAACTTTTTGCTAAGGTAGTAAATAGCGTGCTCTTTTCGGCCAAACTTATCATGCTGCCCCAGCACGCACCCCATTGAATTATCCAGCACTTTCAAGTATAAGATCAAAGGTCTTCCTTCAACTAGAGGCATCATAATAGGTGGCTCTTGGAGGTATTCCTTGATTCTTTTGAAGGCGGTCTGACATTCATCATTCCATTTTACCACTTGATCTTTCTTCAGCAGCTTGAAGATCGACTTACAAGTAGCAGTCAGATGTGAAATGAATCGGGCAATGTAATTCAGACGTCCCAAAAAGCCTCTAACTTCCTTTTCCGTTCAGGGAGCTGGCATCTCCTGTATAGCCTTCACCTTTGCAGGATCCACCTGAATACCTTAATCACTGACGATTAAACCTAGCAGCTTACCAGACCTTACCCCGAAGGTGCACTTGTTCGGGTTTAACCTCAACTTGTACATCTTTAACCTGTCGAACAGTTTCTGGAGATGGTCAAGGTGTTCTTCTTCAGTCTGGGACCGTACAATCATGTCATCAACGTAAACCTCAATCTCATGGTGAATCATGTCGTGGAACATAGCGACCATGTCGCACTGATAAGTTGCCCCAGCATTCTTCAACCCGAAAGGCATTACCTTGTAACAGAAGGTGCCCCACTATGTAACGAAAGCTGTCTTCTCCATGTCCTCGGGAGCCATCTTAATCTGATTGTAACCAGAAAAACCATCCATAAAGGAGAAGACCTTATGCTGCACGGTGTTGTCGACCAGAACATCGATGTGAGGAAGTGGGAAATCATCTTTAGGGCTCGCCCTATTCAGATCTCTATAGTCCACACACATATGTACCTTACCATCCTTCTTAGGCACCGGAACCACGTTGGCAACCCACTGTGGGTAAGAAGTAACAGCTAGAAATCCAGCGTCAAACTGTTTGATGACGTCAACTTTGATTTTCTCAGACATCTCGGGACGCATACGGCGAACCTTCTGCTTTACCGGAGGACAATATTCTTTAGTCGGCAGGCGGTGTACCACAATATCGGTGTCTAAAACAGGCATATCTTCATAAGACCAAGCAAAGATCTCAACATAGTCGCGTAGCATCTGTATCAACCACTGCTTGACACTAGGCTCCAGATTCGCACCTATCTTGACCTCTTTCTTGTCTTCCTCTGTACCCAAGTTCACTGATTTCACTGGCTCTTCATGAGGCTGTATGGCCCTCTCTTCTTGTAGTAACAGTCTAGCAAGTTCCCCAGGCACTTCACAATTATTCTCACCTTCGTCCTCGACTTGGTTGATCACATTTTCGAAGTCATAATTGGCAGTAGTAGAGTTGTTATCAATGGGATCTAGAGTGGATGTGGATCTGCATTATGATATGTGAGTGTGTGTAACACAATAGCTGTTTTGATAAAGTGCGATATAGAAAAGAAAAACAAGGAGCGTAAAATTTGTAATGAAAGAAAATGTCCAATGCTTTATTAATGACATATGAAAATGACAAATAATAAGCCCTCATAAACAAAGCCAAGGTGCCTCGGGCAAGGCACCGGGCCATAAAGTTTCAAACTGTCTGTTACAAATCTCAAAACAAAAGTCAATTACTGTGTAATAAAAGAAACATGTATGAAGTCTTTCTCTGTCCAGTTGTTCAAGCCACCATCAGTTGTAGGGTAGATCCAGCTGTCGATATTTGAATCTTCTTCACCATCTTCAATTGCATTAACTCCCGAGTCATGCGTGGGCATGGCTGCAGTTATGACGTTGGGCTTCTCCGGAGCGTCAAACTCAATCTCTTTGGCTTCGATCAAGTCTTGCACTTTGTTCTTCAAAGCCCAACAATTGTTTGTATCATGACCTGGGCTATCAGAGTGATAGGCGCAGCGGGAGTTCAGGTTATATAGCGGAGATGTGGTGCTGGGATTCTTCGGGGCTTCCCTCAGAGTTACAAGGTTGGTCTTCAACAATTGTGGTAGAATTTGAGACAAGGTCATATTAAGCCGAGTGTACTGTCTCTGCGGTCTCTCCATTCTTTGCTAATTGTTGCATTGTGGGGCAACGGTGGGTCTTGATATTATTACCACATTTACTTCTTGACGGCGATCAGGTCTGCTTTGGCTCCTCGAGCCGTAGATTGTGCTAGCTTCTTTCTTACCGATGAAAGGCTTCTTTTCTGCACTTGATGAAGTACCTTTCTGTATCTTACCACTTCGGATACCAGCTTCTACTCTCTCCCCAGTCAAAATCAATTCAGTAAACCCAGATGATGAACTGCCGATCAGATGATTGAAAAATGGATCAGACAACGTCCCTAGAAACATATCCACCAACTCCCTATCAGACAAAGGGGGTTGGACTCTTCTAGCCAAATCTCTCCACTTTTGAGCATAGTCCTTAAAACCTTCACTTGCACCCATAGACATACCCTAAAGCTGAGTACGAGTGGGAGCAAGGTCGGCATTATACTGGTACTTCCTGTAGAAAGCAGCAGCAAGGTCCTCCCAATTTCGGACATTAGCTCCTTCCAATTGATAAAACCATTCAAGCTGAGTCCCTGACAGACTATCTTGAAAGAAATGCACCCACAAATTTCTATCAGCAGTGTAAGGTTGGACTTTTCTGACGTACGAGCGAAGATGGAGTTTTGGACAGGATACTCCATCGTACTTAGCAAAAACCGGAGCTTTAAACTTATGAGGGGTCACCACCCCAGATGCCAGTCTCAGATCTCCGAAATCCAAACCAGGGATCTTCTGAATCTCCATAGCACTCAGACGGTCTTCAAGTTGTTTGTACCTATCCTCAGCAGGAGAATATTGCTCATCATCAAAATCAGTATCATTATCGGAGACTACAGGACTAGGACCCTTTTCTTCCTCTTGGTTCTCTTCTCCTTTGGATGAAAGAGACAGATCAACTTCCTGTCGCAAGCTATTGCCAAATCTGTTACCCATATTCAGAAGAACCACCTTCTTCTTCTTCTTCTTCTTCTCCTTCAAGATGAGAGTCTTCAAATCCTCTTGCCCTTTAGCTAAGTTCAAGAACATCTCTTGGAATTGGGAATTATGTGCCTGAAGAGCTTTGATGGCTTGATCGGTAGGTATTTCAGAAGACATTTCGTGCTGAAATAAACAGCGAAGAAGATGAGAAACCTGTAATGATACATGTAATGATGTGCATGATAATGGAATGCGTATGTAATGATTTCAAAGACTTTGGGAGATTTATATTTGCAAACCAAGAAATAAACAAACTTTATTAGATTAAACTTGTAAAAGGTTCAACAATGCCTTTAAGGCGTTTACAAATAGGTAAATGAAAAACAAATCTAAACTAGAAAAAGCAAAATCAGAAATCTCATGGCCGCTTCCCCTTCGTGCTGACGTAGTCATTAATCTTCCTTTCATTCTCAAGTTGCCTCGTGAGCTTCAAGATCTTCCTCTCTTGCTCATGGTACTTCTCTCGGTAGGTATCCCTCTCCTCTTTCAACTGAATCCAGGATCTCTTAAATGCCCCAAGATCAATGGGCATGTAGGGATAAAGGACTGTATAAGGAACACCCTCTTCATTGGTAGGCTCCATAATCACTGGCAACACAGCTTCATAAGGCATCCCAAGCTTCTGGGCTCGAGCTCGGACCCACTGGAGATAAGGTTGCATAGGGAGATAAGTCTTTGGTCCTAGCTCTTGAGGGTCAGACCTGTTCACCATGCCCCAAGCTCGTATAAACCTTCGGCGATGCTCGTCAACGTCCCCCTTATAGTCAAATGCAATATCTGTAAGAAGTAGCTCATGAGGACCGTCTCTCTGAGCATGACCAAACTGTTGTAAAGCCAAGAAAGGACTATAGGTTATTCCCCCTCTAATTCCAAGAACCGGGACATTAGGGTATCCCCCACATCGATCAATGATAGCAGTGCTTTCCATAACCTTGGAACTCCAAATAATGTCTGTATGGGCAAGGGGCATTATCCTGTAAGACCATCATAAACCTTCCTCATTCTTCAACATAGATTTGGGGAGGTGCGAAATAAACCACCTCGCCAGCAAAGGCATGCAACACATGAGGGTCCCTCTTCTTCGCACAGTACGATTATAGAGGGCATGTAAAATATCACCCAGAAGAGTAGGTAAAGGATTGCGGGACAGGAAGATCTTAACCGCATTCACATCTATGAAGGAATCTGGGTTCGGGAAAAGAACCAAACCGTAGATAAGGAGAGCCAAGATATCTTCAAAATCCTGAAAATCCAAGTTATCCCAGAACTGTTAAGCTTGATCTATTGGAAACTTGGCTAAGAAACCTTCAACCCCACTTTGTGTTTCCCAATTAGATACTACATCAGCCCGTTTCAAATGTAGAGCTGAAGCAATATCCTCTGGTCTACGAGTCTCTTCCAACCCTGTGATGGGCATCTTATCAAGGATGGATTTGCCCAATATGTGAGAAAACTCTTCCATAGTGGGAACTAGCTGATAGTCCGGGAAAGTGAAGCAATGATGCACCAGATCGAAGAACTTGAAAAGCACACTCATCATCTGCTCATCAAACTTTGAGGTAACCAAGCTAAGAAGCTGACCATGTCTTCTAATGAATGAAGAAGTATCAGAAACTCTCGAGGCTAAATCTTTGAGTTGAGCAGGTATTTGCACAAATTTAACTCGGATGGTGTTTCTGCGCATGGAAGCCATAATCTACAAAACAAAACAAAGATAAATCCCCTCAGTCTTTGAAATGGTTAGTATAATGAGGTATGCATGCTATGTTATGATGCATGATGTCATGATAAAACAAACAACAGGTATAGCAGATAACAGACATGGTAAAGGCAAACAAGTCACACAAAAGCCCTTAAGTTTAGGCTTGCATGGAGTCTAGGTACTACCCTCTTGAAGTTCAGTTGGTTTCAACCTGTCCTAATAATAGTAAACGGGTTCTAGGGTTTCTCAATATCACTGACCATCCTCCATCGGTCATGGTTTTAGCTCACACAATCTTTTCTTGTGGCCAAAACTATCTCGAGAGTACGGTTTCAATGAGTGTAGCATCGAGTATCAACCAGTTCGCAGCTTTACACTGAGGCCGACTATCTCGCTACTCCCTAATGGCCAAGTTGGTTAATTATGGGTTCTAAGGTCAGTTGATGCTTAACGACACACATAGCAGCCCCGTATTCTCCTCGTTTCTCCACAAGGGATACCGGTACCAACCAATGTGCCACATCAACGTAGCTACTGCTTCAACCGTATCGGTCTACGCCGTACAGTTCCCTCACAGTTTATTGATACTTACCTAAAAGGTGTTCCCCATATACGGGTTAGGATCTATAGTAAATCCCAATACAAAACCCTTAAAAGTAAAGAAATCAAATCAAACAAGAGAAGCAATTTATGATGAACTAATCCTAAGGTATACCCCACTTATTTTTTCCCCAACAGAGTTGTCAGTTCTGTGATACGGTGGCAGAACCGGACTGTTTTAGGAAAATGTTGGTTTACGTTTTACATTTGTGTTCGCAAAATGTCGCGGTAAGCAAGAGTCGCCACCGACTTTTATTTTATCCAACTGGAAAGGAAAAAAGCACAGAATAATTACTTTTTCGAGATTTTGAGTACAGGGGGTAGATTATAGAAAGGGAATGTATTAGCACCCTTTCTATCTGTAGTTTTCTACGGGCTCTTAGGTGCTTGCTCATTATTTAAAAATTGCTTGTGTGTGTTTGTTTTGAAAAGTTTTTGTTTTACTTTGATTTAACCCTTGCTTCTGTCTTCAAGAGTGTTACGAAGTCGTTTTGAAAACTTTGTTTGAAAAGAGTGTAAGTGTGGAAAAGTTTGTTTTGAGCAAGTACCTAACTGTTATCTACCTACTCGAAAAAAGATGTTTTTGTTCTTGTTTCCTTTAGACAGCACTATCCTACTATTAGTGAGTAGGTAGAACTGTCATTGGAGTTGTAAGGGTCAATTCGAAAGGGACGTGTGATCACTAAAGCAATGTTAGGACGTCTTAGTAATAACCCTAATGTCTTAAGATCATATTCGAGGAAACATTTCCGAGACAACTTTTCCGAGGCAACATTTTCGAACAGGACATTTGATCTTTGTTTATACAAGAGAGCGACCACTAAAATACCCTATACTTAATGATCGTTTACCGAAGGCAACCGAAGTGATAGTATACCTTAGGAGTGCGCATGTGTGAGTGATTTGATTTCAGTTATTATCTTTGCACATTTAGGGTTTGCTAACCATTTTAAAATTAACATACATTCTTGTCATGTAATCCTATTATCATACATCTAACAGTTAATATTTGTGAAAATTAAAATGCGAGAAATAAAACTACGCTATTACAAGGCTTCGGGGAGGGGGATTAATTACATAGCCAAAAACCCGTAAAAACGATAAATAAACGAAAAATCCTAATTAAACTATTACATCCCATGAGCAGTTACATTAATATTTTCAAAAAATAAATAAATGCACGCGATGAATCGAGAACGAAAAAGAATTAGGGTTTTTGACCCCGTCTAGACCTAATTTAAAGAAAAATCATTTTTTTTTGTTGTTTTTGATTATTTTAAGAAAATAAGGTTTTAATGAATAAATACAAACCTAATTACTAATTAAATTAAATTGAGAAAATTAATTAATTTTGACCTATTTTTGTATTTTTGTTATTTTAAGAAAAGAAAATAAAAATTAAATTAAACAAAAACCCTAATTTTCTAATTGATTTTAATTTATTTACAAAAGGTTAAAATTTCCCTAAAATTAAATTAAACTAATTAAATTAATTTTGACAAAATATATAAAAAAAAACCTAAATTTGATGAAATTGATTTTTATGAGTTTTTTGGTAAAAAAAGAACTAAATTTGTGTGAGAAATAATTAAAACAAAGTAAATTAAATAAAGAAAATATATAAAAGAAAAAGGAGAATTGGGCCTGGTATGCTAGCAATTTGAGGGGGTATCCATAGCAATTTCTAAGCCAAAACGCCTTGGCTCACGTTGACTCTTCTGATTCCATGTTGCATGTTTGACTAGGCCTATGGTAGACCTTCATGTGATGGCCTTTGAATCCAGTTTGTGGGCATCTGGTTGGCTGTGCATTGAGGCGTATGGTTGTCACCTTGGATGCATATGTACCTGATTATGCAAGAGATAAAACTATAAAATAATATGGGGGACTTGGGATTCAAACCCAGGCCCTTTGGCATTTTCTACATTCCTCCAGACCAACTCTGCTAGCGCCCTTGCTTGTATAGGGAATAGTAAACAAACATTATATTAGCAAAAGCAATTCAACATATCAAAAACGCGCGAAATTTAAATGGATGAATCACATCACGCCATGCCATCATCTTCCCCAGCGTCCGTCGTCTTAGTTAAAACTACTTTTACCTACGGAAGTTTTCTGTAGGTACAACCCCTGCACATTTTCAAAATCTCATACAAGCTTGATAAATGAACACTAATGCTACAGGTCAATTCGTCTTGGCCTTTTGAACACCATAGTACCCCTCTTTTCGACCAATTTCACCTGTATGAGAAAACCCTAAAACGAATACAGAAAACCTAACAATGGTGGATCTTTGTATGGTCAGCAAAAATGCAATTAATTATTACCATTAGCTTGCAAATGCTTCAAGGATTCAGAATATATAAACCAATCATGCTAACAATGTTAAATTCATGAGATTCAATTTCAAAAATGGAAGGATGTCGTGAGGCACTTACATTGCATTTTTGGGCACAAAAATGCTTGTTGGTGATTGGGATAGACTCCTTGAACACCCAGGAAGCGAATGAGATAGCTTGGAAGGCTTGAGATAGCCTGGAATTATGAAATCAGATTGCCACTTTTTCTTGATTTTTTGAAAGTTGTTCTTCTCTCTCCACGCCTCTAACCCTTGTGCTTTTGGTCTAGATTTGTTCTATATGTAGCCTTGAGTGAATTAGGTTTACAAGTTTGCATCCAATCTTCTCCAATAATGATTATTGATCAAGATTTGATTCTCATGTAAATCTTTCCAAAACAAGCCAAAAACCAATATTTTTGTGTACAAACAAGCCTTGCAGGATTTGATCTCATTGCCAGCTATCCATGGACCTGAAATATGCACAAGATCTCAAGGTTTAAATGATTTTGGATATTTTCATGATTTTATTTTGATTTAATTTGATTTAATTGAAATAAAAATCAAAATAAATGGAAAAAATAAAATAAAGGCAAGTGGGAAGGATCATGGGTCGTGGATCATGTTACAAACTCAATACAAGCACAAAAGTTGGGCCCATTTGACAAAAATTGCAATTTTAGGCACATTTGACTTTTGGCAATTTTGCAAAAAAGGTCAACTTCACCAATGCATAACTTCCTCAATTTTGACCCTATGGGGGTGTTCTTGGACTTTTTAGAAAGCTTGAGATGTCCTCTAAGCAACCAAATTCATAACTTCTTGTGAGTGCATATTTTGAAAGTGTGAGCTGAAGATGAACTGTAGGGAATTGCATCCTCTTAAAAATGAGCTTTTGATGGGTTATTCTTGATAAAGTATGATAAATTTATGCTTGGTCAAAGTTGGGTTGACTTTTCCTGCAAAACCCTAATTTAGCAACTTTTGGGTTTAGATGGATTGTGAGCAATCCTTGAGGAATCATGATAAACCCTTGATCAAATTATGAATAATAATTCAAAATGATGATGTTGACCAATAATCTTGATGTTTTACTGTATGTGGGCCACAATTGACTTTTGCCCTAGCATAGTCGATTTTCAGGCCTTTGAGCAATTGACTGAGCAAACTTCCTCTGCAAGGCTTGAAAATTGACATGGATGATCTTGAGAACATATTAGGAGAATGGTGATAATTTGGGATCCCTTGGACTCAAGTATATTGATGCAACATGAAACCCTAATTTGAGGTAGACTGCCTTAGGAGAGAGCTTGTCTAGTCAACCCTTGGACTTCCTTGAGCAATCTGAGGACCTCACTTGAAATGTATTGAGAAATATGGGAGGGAAAATTTTGGGGTACAACAAGGGTGTATGGTAGAAATGATGGAGCCACTATATGGAATTGGATAGCCTGCAACCACAAGGGCGGTGACAAGTGTCACCGCGTGATTAATTTGAGTTAAAAAAACAAATATAACAAAAAAAGATAAAAACTGAATTATATTTTCATTAGAAACAGAAAATATCATCTCTCTTCATCCCTGAGTTCTCTCTCCTCTCTCTGTCTTTAAGGCTTGCTGAAAATCGCCCCCGGCCGCAGCAGACAGCGGCTCTTATGGCAACTTGGCTTCGATCCTCATTTTTTTAATCATTTTGTTCACCTTCTTCTTCTGATCCTGATTCCAGTGCTTGATTTTTGTTGTACCCGAAAATTTTCCCTCTCATTTCTCAAGGGTTTTCTCACAAGATCTTCCATAGCTCAAGTTTACCGCACTGATACATCAATTTAGGTTTGGGATTGACACAAGGGCAAAATAGTCAAAATACACACTGAAAAGTCAAACTTTGACTTTTGGATCAAAGTCAAGTTTTCAAGAACCACATTTCATCAAGACATGTTAGAATATGAAATTGGTTCACCAAGAAAATCAAAAGTCAAAATTACTTTGGAAAAGGTAAAGTTCTAAACACAGAAATTTTTCTAAGAGTTAAGAGAGTATGATAAGTTCAGAATTTTTAGCCAGATTTTCATCATGATGCAAGTTGATTTAGGAAGAACTTCTGACACAAGAGTTGAAGATCTCAATGAGATATGAAACATTTCATAATAGAACTTCTCTTATAAATTCTAGGATTTCAAGTTATAAATCCTTAAAGACACATTCATGAAACTAAAGCACTTAGTAAATTCTGAGCATTTCCAAGTCAGAATTTGATTAGAACTTCTGGGCCAGTTTTCACGTAGGTTCAATCAGACTTTGCAAAGATCATTTAAAGAGGAGTTACAAAGCATGTTGCAAGCTTTCTGAAAAGTCTGAGAACTCCTTCAGATCATGCTGGAGCAAGAAGAATCAAAGATCAGAAGTTGGATATTTATTCTTAATTTATGTTACGTTTATATTGACCTTCTGATCCAGTTTTAAGCTAGGCTGCATAATCCCATATTGAGGGCCTTCTTGCTTGTTAAATCTCATCATCATTTATTGCTCGCACCAACTTTTGAGTCTTTATCCCAGTGTTTAAGTCTTTATCCAAAAGATCTTCCCCACGTGTAGCATTAAAGTACCACTGTTGTCCCTGAAAATCAGACTTTTGTACAAAGTTCATTTTGAGCCCATACTTTACTTTGTTTCTGAGGGTGCTTCCCCATGAGTCATGCCTACAAATTCAGATTAGGTGTGTTTAAAGCTTCTAATCACCCTACCTTGCATAAACTTTCTTCAAAAACAAGTTAACGATCCATAACACATGATGGCTGTACTCCTGATTTCTCCAAGCTTCTAAATCCTTTTCCTATAAATTAAACTTCATTTTCAAACTGTAAAAGGATTCGAAAAGATAGAAAAAAATCCTTGAAACCTTGCTGAAAATTACCAAGAACCTGAGACTGCAACACAAACACAAAACCTGCTAGTTTCTAATTTTTGCATCCAAACTCTAATTTTCCTTGAGTGTTTCTTAACCAAATCATCCATACAGTTTCTAGCATACACGTAGAAGCATTCCCAACTTCTGTTTTCAAACTGTAATACAGTCTTCAACATTCTCCATTTCAAAAATTAGAACTTTGTATCTTGACTGCTCTAGAGCATTCTAATCAGCCATAATTCAAGTTAAGGGTTGCTTCAGCTTTCTGAGAACTTGAGGAAATTGACCAGAACATCATAGCAGTCTGAACCAGGCTCTAACTCACATAACAATCTCCAGCAACAAGGTAAGTTTCTTCTGATTTTCATCTCATTACTTAGGCATTGTTAGGATTGCAATTTCAAAGATACAACGTAGATATCATGGCTCTGAGTCTATACGTATTTATAGATTTCATTTATATGTCCTAAGTAGAGAGAATTTCAGATAAGAACTTCTTGAGGAAATTAGGGTTCAAAATTAGGATTAGAAAAATTCATGTTTTCTTCTGGTTTACAGTTGTGATGCTTTATATTTATGAAATTATGATGAAATTTTCCGTAACTTCTATGTTTGCATTTTGCATTTTTGTTGAGAAATAACTAAGTTGCAAATACTCTAGTTGGCACGAAGCAGAAGATGAAGTTCATCATCAGAACTTACTTCATAATATATGTTTATGTTTTTGTTTCTAATACCGGATGTATAGACACCCCAATGGTAGAGAATGCGTGCACAAGGCATTAGTGTTAAGGGTCCTGGGTTCTAGCTTCATAAGCATCTTTTGTGTTTATTTCTTCATTTTTACCCTATTATTTGTCAAAATAATAACCCTATACCAGAACTTCTAGATAAACCCCCTCCCAGTTGTTTGTCAAACAATATTCCTGGACCAGAACTTCTAGATAAACCCCTCCATTTGTTTGTCAAAACCGTATTCCAGGACCATAACTTCTAGATATTCTCATCCAACAGCTTAGACACCTCATTTACCCATTACCAGAACTTCTAGGTTTCCAGCTGCATCAGAACTTCTAGGCTCTCTCAACAACCATAACTTCTAGCCTTCCAGTAACACTAGAACTTATAGGTTTCCAGCTGCATAAGAACTTCTAGGCTCTCTCGACAACCATAACTTCTAGCCTTCCAATAACACTAGAACTTCTAGGTTTCCAGCTGCATCAGAACTTCTAGGATCTCTCAACAACCATAACTTCTAGCCTTCCAGTAACACTAGAACTTCTAGGCTCTCTCTGCAATCAGAACTTCTAGGTTTTCCTTTGTTCCCAGCAACCCCTGAACTTTAGTGCGTATGGACCCAGATCTTCTGGCTTTCCCCATTTTTGCTAACATTTGCTTCTTGATTTGCAGCGCACCTGGGTCTGAACTTCTGCTCTCTCTTATTTCTATTCTTTCAGCAACGCGCTGACTCTAACTCTTATTCTCTTATTATTTTTATCATCACTTTTATTTTCATTAATAAAAAACACCAAAAATACTTTATATTCATATACTTTGCTTTATTTATTTTAAAACAAAAAGACTAAAAACATTTCCTTAAGCAAATTTATTTCTTAATAAAAACAAAACAAATCTATTTTACATTTCAATTCTTGTACATTATTTCAATATGGTTGTAATAGATAATTAGGACTTTAATTTCTTGCAACCCCCATATGTAAATTTGTACACCCCATCCCCAAGTGATTGTAATAGCGCATGATATTTTTCCGCAATTTACCGCTTTCATATAAATGTTAGTAAAGTAGGATTTGTATGGGAAGATAAAAACAACAAGTAGACAACCCCTAATCAAAGACCAAATGCATGCAAATAAAACACACTGTTCACATATGCACCCCTAGGATAATTCCACTTGTTGCCTTATAAAAATAGTCATGATATGCATGTGAGGTGTCTTAGCAAAAACAATAAAAAAATACAAGATCATAGTCCCTCAATGACGTTTCGAATGTTGCCTTTCAAATGATCTTAGTCCCTCAAGAGAAATGCTAAGATATCTCACAACATTGCTATCGTGACTATACGATGACCCACGCCCGTCCTTTTACATCCAAAGATAAGGCTTCTTACCAATCAATAATAAGATAGTAACATCTAAATGAGGAGGAAAAGAACAAAGACTTTTGAGTAGGTAGAAATGTTCTTAGTTGCTTGCTCATCTTCAAACATAAACACTTTTTTAATGCACCGACACTTTCCATGAAATATTTTCAAAAGTCCAACACTTTGTATACATTCTTATAGAGATGGGAATCATTACAAAGTTAGCCTAAACGAAGGCTCTTTTCAAAAATACTTTCAAAACCAACCACAAAGCACACTTTCAAACAAAAGCAATGAGCTAGCAAGCAACTAAGAGCCCATAGATAACTATGGATGAAAAGGATGCTAACACCTTCCCTTTTCATAATCTACCCCCCGAACTCAAGAAATTAATCTCAAAGGTCTTTTCTATTCTTTTCACCCTTTCCTTTATTAGATAAAAGAAAAGCCGGTGGCAACTCTTGCTATCCGCAACAATTGTGATCAAACACAAAACACCTAAGTCAGTTCTCCCACCGTATTACAATTTTGCAGATGGTACACGGTATTTCCTAGATCTAAAAAGGGAAGGAACAAAACCATAGCGGTTCCGATTTGCGATTTCTGGTGATATTTTTTTGATTTATGAAATCTCTTCATCTCTATGTTTCTGAAGGGTTTTGTTGTTGAGAAAATGATGATACAATTTTTTAGGGTTTGGTTTTTTGTTCTTGTCGCGACTCCATTTTTCATGATATGAATAATAATCTCTCTTTTCTCTCTGTGAACAAATTTTGATGGGTTTTTGAATATAGGGTTTGTGTGGTTGTGCTATATTTATTTGTGAACTCTGTATTTGGTTTTCACGATTTGGAAGGGTTTGTTATTGTTCTTGTTGTGGCCTCTGTTTTTGTATACTTGTCGACTTCTCCTAAAATATCCAACTCAAAAGCTCCTTGGTAGATGAATAGCCTCGTAGTTTAGTGAGAAGATATATCTAGGATCAAAACCCTATCATTTCTGATATTTTAAACTCAGATGCCTCAAGTATTGAGATAAAACTCATAATGATAATGATTCCCAAAACTTTATCAATAAAGGTGCCACATATTTTATCAATCAGAAACCATGCACAAGGGTCAGTGGATAAGAGAAGAATGAGATTTACTTTGAAACTCTTTCCATTTTTAAATTCTCTGATGAAACAAGGAACCAACTTGAGATGTCACAAGGCCTGAGAAGCCTTGGTAGCTTGAATGATCAAAAGAGAGAAGATATGAGAGCCTTCTTAGATTAATTGACAATACAACCATTTCCCACAGCTTAAAGAAAACTATGAGAGCCAGAGATACTTTGACACCATCTCAAAAACATAAGGTAAAATGAAGAGCAAAAATTTTGGGGTACAACACCGGAAAAGTCTAAATGCCTTCAAACTGAAAGTGGGGCATCTTCCAGCTGATAACATAGTCATACTCACTAGCAGACCCCCCTAGCAGATAAAGGAGCATGATCTTCTACTCGACAATATCTCCCACCTACGGAGTTCCAATTAGTACAATTCATGGAAATTCTCTTCCCCAAGTGAGTTTGAGAACTATAAAACTCCTACAAATTTCTTCTCTCTAGAAAATTCAATTTCCCCAGGAGAATCTATTTCCTCAACAGAGTATTTCTCTGTCAACAGGGTTTATTTCCCCAATAGATTACAAGTCTCCTCAGCTTGGTCAATTCCTCAGACTGCTACTAATCACCGACAAAATTCCTCTCCCCAGAGAAGTCACTACTATCCCCAGAGAATTGCTACGAAACTTGGAACTGGACTAGATATCAGTTAACTTTATCCTCCCTAGACGAATCAAAAAGTTATTCATCTCTTTTATCCCCAATCAGGGTATATAAGAATTAAACTCCCCAGTAGAGCGACAAACGACTAATGTTCCTGAACTCTTCTACCCAAGAAGAAATCAGCATTCCCCAACGGAGTTTCCTCAAGAAGAAATAAACATTACCCAACGGAGTTTCCTCAAGAGGAAGTCGAAGATCCCCAACAGAGTATCCTCAAACAGAAAGCGGGAATCACCAGCAAAATTATTCCCAGAAGAAATTGAGGAATCACTTTCTTCATCTCCAACAACAAGCCGAGATTTATTTTTCCCAGCTAGACATTGCTGCAAGAAGCTACCAATACGCTCTAACGACATATTGCATCCATAACACCATTTACAAAATATCATAACACATGCATATAAACGCATATAACATCCTCATTTATTTTGAGAGCATCATCATGCAATGCGTTACATACATTATGACATTGCATAAAGCTAATTTTGTCTTTTCAGGTAAAGTTTGCAAACAAACAAATATCATTAACATATTTCAAACATATCACAGATTAATTCCCGAAATAGGGTGGGTCAACTATCTACACGACCAGACGAAGAAATATTACACAGATTCCTTCTAATATATTTCCAGATACAACTTCACACGGGATCATTCTAAAGCAATCTTACACGGATTCCTTCTAATACATTTCCAGATGCAGTTTCACACAGGCTCATCCTGAAGCAATCTTACACGAGTTTCTTCTAATATATTTCCAGATGTAGCTTCACACGGGTTCATCCTGAAGCAATCTTACACGGGTTCCTTCTAATATATTTCCAGATGCAGCTTCACACGGGCTCATCCTGAAGCAATCTTACACGAGTTCCTTCTAATATATTTCCAGATGCAACTTCACACGGGCTCATCCTGAAGCAATCTTACACGGGTTCCTTCTAATATATTTCCTGATGCAGCTTCACACGGGGTCATCCTGAAGAAATCTTACACAAGTTCCTTCTAATATATTTCCATATGTAGCTTCACACGGGCTCATTCAGAAGCGATCTTACATGGGTTTCTTCTAATATGTTTCCAGATGCAGCTTCTCACAAACTCATCCTGAAGCAACCTTACACGGGTTCCTTCTAATATATTTCCAGATGCATCTTCACACAGGCTCATCCTGAAGCAATATCACACGGGTTCCTTCCAATATATTTCCAGATGCAACTTCACACGGGATCATCCTGAACCAATCTTACACGGATTCCTTCTAATATATTTCCAGATGCAGCTTCACACAGGATCATCCTGAAGCCATCTTACACAAGTTCCTTTTAATATATTTCTAGATGCAGCTTCACACGGACTCATCCTAAATAATTCTTACACGGGTTCCTTCTAATATATTTCCAGGTGCAGCTTCACACGAGCTCATCCTAAAGCAATCTTACACGGGTTCCTTCTAATATATTTCTAGATTTAGATTCACACGGGCTCATCCTAAAGTAATCTTACACGGGTTCCTTCTAATATATTTCAAGATGGAGCTTTACACAGTCTCATCCTGAAGCAATCTCACACGGGTTCCTTCTAATATATTTCCTGATGCAGCTTCACACAGGCTCATCCTGAAGCAATCTTACACGGGTTCCTTCTAATATATTTCCAGATGCAGCTTCACACGGGCTCATCCTGAAGTAATCTTGCATGGGTTCCTTCTAATACATTTCCAGACACGGCTTAACACGAGTTCATTCCAACATATCATTGAGATTAAATCGACCAAAGATTTATTCTGATGCTTCTCCTAGTTAAAGTCTAGCGTAAACTTAGTCTTATTTCTCTATCAACAGTTACCTCTGGATGGCATCTATAAGCCCATCTCTGCCACCTCTCTAAATGGCATCTTTAAGCATATTCCCGACATAATCAACAAACAATATCATTTCGTGCACGAGCGAGTGCAAATTTCTAGGCACTTAAGTGTTCAATCATCTTCCACCTTCAAGTCGCTAATGGCGAACAAGTCAATCTAATTCTTCAGGTTTAAGAAGATTGAACAGTGACAGCTGTTGTACCTAAAAATTTCCCCTCCCTTTTCTCAAGACATTTCTCACCAAAGATTTCAAATGCCCAAGGATTCTCAAGGTCTCCAAAAATGCATGCCCAGTTTCAAGTCTTACGTCACAAATTGCTTAGATAAATGAAAATCAACTATATTGGATAAAAAGTCAACTGATACACAAAAAGTCAAACTTTGACTTTTTAGTCAATATTAAATTTTAAAGATCAAAATTCATCAAGATATTAAAAAATATCAAACTCGATCATCAATAATCAAGAAAGTCAAGAAAGTCAACAAAAAGTCAAGATTTCCAATACTTAAAAAAATTCTAAGTTTTTTCATCCTTGATAATTTCATTACTTCATGACATTTTTTCATCAAGATTCAAGATGGTTCAAAGAAAACTTTCAACATGAAAATTATAGATCTTGATGAATTCTACAACTTTGTATTAGATGGTTGATGTCCAAAAAATGCTTAGATTTGAAGATATAAGCCCATGAAATCATGACATTTTTATCTAACACTAAGAGAAGTTTTCAACAGGTTTCAGTCAGTTTTTATCTCAACTTCTTGGCCAATTTTCACCCATCTCCTTATTGATTTATCCACAATGATTAACATGAAAGTTATAGACAATGTTTCAAGCTTTCCAAAATGTCCAAGAGCACAAATTTATCATGCTTGAGCTAGAATATTTGAGGAGATGAAGTTGGGTATCCATTCTTGAAAAACACAAGTCACTTTGTGATGAACATAAGATTAAATCTTCATGCCATGCTATATAATCCCATTTTTCAGGCCTATAAACCTTCAAATCTATCCATAATCAGAAGATTACACATACTTTTGATCCATTAACCAAGTGTTTGAGCCATTGTCCAAATGATCTTTCCATTTATGGCACAAAGGCACCATTTCCATTTACATAAAGCATGCTTTAATCACAATGTCAACTCCTTGAGCCTCTCAATGGTTTCTTCTGCACATACACAATGTCAAAGCAAGAAGCAACCATATATAACCTGCAAAGCACCCCTAAAATTAGGCCATGCCCACATTGGTGAAGAAGGGAAAAACACAAGAATGGGGGGTTGAATTGAGATCTCAAAACATAATGAAAAGAACACGTTGATTTTTATCCTGGTTTGTTTGAACTCAAACTACTCCAGTCCACCCGCCAAGGTGATTTCGTCTCTCTCCAACGAGGTCTTATTCCACTAATCAATCTTGATTACAAATCTACTTTGACAACTGCCAAAGTCTTCTTGAGTCTAAAACCACAACCCGGTTTTTTCAAGAAATTATAAAATAATATAATTGAGTGTGTACAAATATGCTTTCTAAATAAAACAATATCACAACCGTGATGTATTACACTATTTAAGATTTCTAGGAAGAACTGGGTAAATATGCTTTTCTTTTACGTGCGCAGTAGTTCGTCACTTGAATTCTTCTTTTTGTCTTCTTTATATAGGCCATGCAACAGTGACATAAGAAGATGCTTTTGGAATGTTCATAACACGAATTAATAATCTTTCCAAACCAAGAGATTCTTGTCTGTTTGTAGCCTTTACTTTTGATATTGCATTGATAAATTGTAACGCTTTAGAACTTCTTACGTCAGAGGATGAATGTTACCGTTGGGTGTCCCTTACAGCTTGTATCAGAACTTTACAGATCAAAGTATCAGAGATCCTGTTTCACAGTGTTGGTGCATTTAGAAGTTGTAACATAACTTCTTCATATAAGCGTGTCACAGAGATTTGATTCTAAGAAGGATGTGTCTCATTATATATCATAATACTCTCATATTCTATGCTCGCATAATCAGAACTTCTAGTGATGTTCTGGCAGATCGTCTATGCTCCTTACATCAGAACATCTTTTTCACATCAGAACTTCTTGCATATAAAAATACTTTTATTAGCGAGCATATTTGTTCTCTCTCTCTCTCTCTCTCTCTCTCTCTCTCTCTCTCTATATATATATATATATATATATATATATATATATATATATATATATATATATATATATATATATATATATATATATATATATATATATATATATATATATATATATATATATATATATATATATATATATATATATATATATATATATATATATATATATCATGTGTTTGTTATCATCAAAACTCTTACAGGGATGTAGAACCAAATTATGTTCTAACAATTGGAACTATGGAAAGGTCATGAACCCCCACTTACAATCCAACTAACCCATAACTCCATAATTTGTAAACCTGATCAACTCTTGTCTTCAAACCTCTGCCTATAAATAGAGGGAGCATTTGCAAATAAAAGGGGGGGGGGGAGAGAAAGAAAAGAAAAAAGGAAGAGAGGAAACACAAGTGCACAAGCCCTCAAAACCCTTATACTCTCAAAAACCAGAATTCTTCACAAAACCTCCATTTTTGAGCTTTGAAATTCAAATCTTTGAACCTCTCAAACCTTGCAAGTTTTGTACAAACAAATCATCCAAATAATTCACATACATCATATATAAGTTATCCAAACACAAGAGCAACTTCTGTAACATCATTATCACCATCTTCTAAACTAAAAAAAACAGTATCTTGCAACTTGACTTGGTTAAGGTGATTCTGCAACTTTTAGTACAAAGTAAGGATTGGTATAACTTCAAGAAGGTCCAAGGGAGTTTATAAATCATAATATTGCACCTGGAACAGTTAGAAGAAACTTAGGACTTTTCTCCAAAAGAGGTAAGTTTTCTCAAACTGTGATATTATTATCCATACATCATTTGCTTCCATTTTTTTCAAAAGAATAAAACAGGACATATCAGGGAAGTGCAAATATTTAAAATCCCAGAAAAATGCTTTAGGATCCCTGACACGGGTGGCCGTGTCACTTGACACGGGACATGTCAGGGAGAAGGGATGGCAAAAAGGCAAGGCCGGAGCTGATACGGGTGCCCGTGTCATACAACATGGGCCATGTCAACACAGCTAGGACTAAAAACATGCAAAAGAGCAAGGCAGGAGCTGACACGGGTGCCTGTGTCACACGACCTGACCCAAATCAATTCAGTTCGGACAAAAAAACATGCAGAAGGCAATTGGCAGATTCTGTCACAGGTGCCCGTGTCCGGTAACACGGTCCGTGTTAGCCCAGGATCCAGAAGTCCTAATTTTGAGATTTTTGCTATAATTTTAGATCATTAAGGTTACATTGGACATTTTGCATTATTAGGAATTGACACTAACATTCAAAATCATTTTCTAATCAAATTAAATTAGACTTAGGTTTAATTTTAATTAATTTAAATTTTAGGTTTTGATTAGATAATTCATTAACTTTTTTTTTGTAATTAAAATCAATTAGTTAATTATCTTAACTACCAAAACCTTTTTCTATCAAAAAACCCTAAAAGAAAATTTCCTTTTTCTCTTTACATCTTGTACATTCTATTTTTATCATGTTCAATGGTTTGTAATAGTAATTACGGCTTTATTTCTTTCCTCCCCTCATTTATAAACTTGTACCCCCATTCCCAAAGCGTTGTAATAACGTAGGACATTTAAATTCTGCAATTTATCGCTTTCCTTGTTATTGCTAGTAATTAGGGTTTGTATGGAAATAATAAAATCAAACATTATACAACCCTAATTCAAGATAAAATATATGAAAACAAAAACACTTTGCACATATCCACCTCTAGGGTAACCCACACTTGTTGTCTCGGATAAAAATAGCCATGTCCCTCGACCGTGAAATGTTTTAGCAAAGACCCTCGATTACAAGATCGTAGTCCCTCAATGATCCTTCGATGTTTCCTTCGGTAAACGATCTTAGTCCCTTACGTCAATTGCTAAAACATCTTACAAGTTGCCTTCTATGACTGAACAATGACCCACGCTCGTCCCTCACATCCAATGATAAGGCTTTCTACTAACTAATGTTAGAATAACACTATCTAAAGGAGGATGAAAAAAACAAAGACTTTTTTTTTGAATAGGTAAATTGCTCGTAATTGCTTGCTCACAAACATTTCAAAACCAACAACTTTCAATACACCAACACTTTTTTTGAAATATTTTCAAAGTAAACACTTTGTATGCATTCTTATAGAGACGAGAATCATTACAAGGTTTGTCCAATGACAATACTTTTCAAAATATTTTCAAACAAACACATTCACAAAAGCATTTCAAAAGGGAGTTAGAAATTAAGAGCCCGTAGATAACTACGGATGAAAAGGGTGCTAACACCTTCCCTTTTAATAACCTACCCCCCGAACACAAGAAAATATCTCAAAAGGTCTTTCTTGTTCTTTTCACCCTTTCTTTATTGGTTAAAAGAAAAGTCGGTGGCGACTCTTTCAATCTGCAAGATTTGCGATAAAACGCAAAACACCCAAGTCAATTCTCCCACTGTATCACAGTATGCTTGTCTCTAACTTTTGCAGCCACAAAGAAGTAAAATTCTCTATGAATCAAGGTAGATATTTGATCAAGGGGGATTTATCAAATTTAGGGAGAGCATTCACTTAAAAACTTCTCAAGTGTTCTAATAAATTAAAGCATTTCAACTTTCAATAGTTGTCATCATAAAAAAGAGAGAGATTGTGA
This sequence comes from Vicia faba, assembly GCA_948472305.1. Lineage (NCBI taxonomy): Eukaryota > Viridiplantae > Streptophyta > Magnoliopsida > Fabales > Fabaceae > Vicia > Vicia faba. The sequence continues at coordinate 764,202,764 of OX451735.1, read as the reverse complement.
AGTTAAGCTTCTCCAATATTGTTTTAATGAAGACAATTTTAAATCTCTCAAGATCAAATACATATATCAAGGAAGAATAAATAATATGCATGGCTTTGTTCAAGCTTTTTCATCAAATTTCAAGTTATATGAAATTCTTAACCTATATCATCTTAGAGCTCAAAGTTGTTTTCTCATGCATTGTTAAAGCTTTGTTATATTTGACCATATATTATCCTGGTTAAGATGGTGCATGAGAATAATTTAAATACATATATATTTTCTCAAGTTTTTGGCTATTTCAATCAATTGCATTACAAATGTTTTAAGCCACTTCCATTATGGAAAAAGTCATTTTCAAAGAATGACAATGGATTGTCATATAGCTACAATCAATTGTTATCGAAACAAAATTTATTTCCTTTAAACTATGTCAATCAGTTATGGTATGGCATCAATCAGTTGTCACCGAAGGATATTAATATTTTATTCTTTTTCTCAAAATGTCAATCGTTTGTTATGTGACACCAACCGATTGTCATTGAAATTATATCAAAATTTTATATTTCTTCAAATTTGACAATCGATTGTCATTTAACTACAAACGGTTGTCACAACTTTATTTTAAATTTTTTATTTACGTTACACTAGTATAATCAGTTGCTATCTTGTTCAATCGATTGTACCTGTTTTATTTTAAAAAATTACATTGTTTGCAAATACCGGTTCATGGTATCTCTTGCATGCATCTTTTCCATTCAACAATTAAGATGTTTCAGAAATTATTCTAATCATTACAAGATTTTCTGAATGGTTGCATGCATACTATAAATTAAATTCAAACTTTCATTTTGAAGTTACCTCTTTCAAAAACTATAAAAAACTCTATGCATTATTTCTTTAACAAAGTTTTCATACATTGATACTTTTTGAGTAACATTTTCATATCATATTTATAAAGTATCTTGAGCATTTAAGAGAGTATTATGTTATTAAGTTTCATATCGAAAGAGATGAGATTCTTCATAGGATTTATATACTACAAACTTACTTATTTAAAAACTTTTATTGTATCACATCTTATTTTTCAAGGATTGTTGGAATTAAGATTGTGTGAAGTGTATAGCTTGTTGTCTATGATTGTTGGAAACAAGAGAGTGGAAAAGAAATGATTATTTTCTTTTTCTACTTGTTTGGTTTGTATACCTTAGGAATAGAGTTGATTTTGGGAGGATCGTTCTTGGTTGGTTTAAGGTGTTGTTACCTTAGTTATTGGTTAGAGTCTTGTATAGAGATGCTAAGTGTGTCTTGTCTAGAGATCTAACAATAATAAAATATCTTTCATGTTGAAAGGTGACTAGACGTACCTTCGAATTATGAAGTGAACTATGATACATTCTTGTGTTCTTTACTTTTTCTGAACTTTATTTTTTTTTAAGTCTTGCACCAAACCAGAAAAAATAAGAACAACTTGTGTCTAAAAACCAGAATTTTAAAGTACTTAATTCACCCCCTCTTAGCTGTGTTGGAGAAGTTCACTAGGGAATATTGATACAAAGTTGAGGTATAGACACCATTTGAGAGACACTCCACTTGTCCACCTAAAAACCTAAGGTGATATGTGAGTGAGTTCTCCCACTTATATATTCTAAAGTCACCACATTCCTATCCAATGTGAGACTATTTTGCCACTTACTCACACTTACATTATTATTCTAACACTCTCCCTCAAGTGTGAGTCCATAATGCTCCCCCACTTATACCGCCGTTGTCACCTCTTCTTGGATATTTCGATACTAAGTCGGTCATTTTCTCGAACCAAGAAGGAGTTTACATTAGGACCATTGATATAGAGTGTAACATTATACACCTTTGTGAGAGACACACCGCTTGTCCACTTAAAACTTCAAGGTGATAAGTGAGTGAGTTTTCTTACTTATATATTCGCAAGTCACCACATTCCTATCTAATATCTAACAAGACGCACTCTGAAACTTATAAATTTAATTAAACTTATACTAATAATTATTTTATCTCTTACTTACATGAAATAAAAAATAAATAAATTCATTTTATTGTCTTTTTTAATAGACGTGGATTTTTTTTGTTGCTTCTAAATTAAGTCGAAATAGTAAAGACTATATAAAATACACAATACTTATTTTTATATGACAAAATCAATCATATTATAAACTACATTAATTGATTTAAAAGAATCAAAATTGTTATGCATGACTGTTTAGATTCTTTATAAATAATTCACTATTTTAGTGTTAATAATTCAAAATGTTAAAAACAAATTTATCAAAACATATTATTGTGGAACCCACTTTATCATAATTAACCTTGACCATGTTGACACGACTTTGATTTAGTGAAAAAAAAACTATTCTATGTGTTATTTTTAAGTGTCACTTTTGTGAAAAATTTTATTTCTTTTTAATTTAAAATTTAAGGTAGTAATGATTATACTTTTGTCAAAATTATCTTTAATTATTTATTATAGAAAGAGAAACAAGTATATCAAAATAATTAAAAGTTAGAAATTTTTTTTTGGACAAAAGAGAACTTTTGTTACTCAAAAAATAAGAAGGTACAAGGCGATCCTAAGATCCATTCAAAATCAAAACAACCAAAGAGACAAGGGAAATAACCAAGCCTATTACATCATAAAACTAATAATATGGGGCTTCAGCGCTTTACTAAACCAGCTCCTAAACACTATCTTATTTATGATATCATGAGTGGTACTTTCAATATCTACTTTCCTACCAAAAGTAGTTTCATTTCTAAATGTCCACACACCATATACAGTTTCGGTCGCAACAAGCTTAAGAAGAGAGACCCTCCACCCTTTTCCTCTACCATGCATAATAAGCTAACTAAGCACCCGGTCCCAACTGTTTGGGACATGATTCAACTGAATCCACTTAATCACATTAGACCATATCCAATTTGTACTAACACACTCAAAAAGAAGGTGTTGAATAATTTCTTCTTTCCCACAGAATATACAGTATGCATTATCCGACATACCAAATCTAATAAGTCTACTTTTTGTTGCCACCGTCCATTTGAAAATGAAGTTCCACACCAGGAGGGGACGCGTCGCCACCATCCATGGAGATATTCCAGCTTCCAGGAGATGTTTTCATGCGGCCTCCAAAGGGCAGAGCATGGTCGACACTGGACTGCGACCCACCAAAAGAGCAACCATTGTTTGAGTTGAATCAAAGCCTTCTTAGATCGAAGAACAAAGGGCTCCACCTAAGGTCGACTCCATATCACTCGACACTCGCTTTGACAAAGATGAAGTCGAAGTCTCCAACGAAGAACATGATCTTCTGCGGCCCATTCCAGATGGAGACTTCAAGTTCATCCCCCTCGACAAAGACCCTTACAAATGCGTGAAGATCGACATTGGACTCTCCGACTTGGCGAGGAAGCAGCTCAAAACTTGCTTAAGGGAGAACGCAGACTTGTTCGCATGGAGTGCTGTGGAGATGCCCGGACTCGACCCCGAGGTCGCCTATCACCGACTCGCCGTTGATCCACCCGCTAGGGCAGTAGTGCAACATAGGCGTAGGCAATCTCCCGAGAAAGCGGAGGCTGCTTAAAAAGCTATAAAAGACCTCCTAGAGGCGAATTTTATTTCTGAGGCCTGGTATTCAACCTGTCATTCAAACGTTGTACTTGTCAAAAAGAATAATGGAAAATGGAGAATGTGTGTTGATTATACTGATCTTAATCGAGCATGTCCCAAATATGATTTTCCTTTACCTAACATTGATATACTGGTCGACAACTCGACTGACTACAAAATTATATCATATATGGATGCCTACTCGGGCTATAACCAAATTCCAATGGCGATGAGCGACAAATATTGCACCACATTCATGATCGACTCGGGCGACTACTTCTACAACGTAATGCCCTTCAGCCTAAAAATGCAGGGGCAACATACCAGCAGATGATGAACAAAGTCTTCTGCGATGAGATCAGATACATGCTCAAGGTATATATGAACGATATGATCATTGAATCTCGAACAGAAATTGACTATGCTGCCCATTTTAAAAGAGTTTTCTCCCAAGCGAGACAATGCAAACTGAGATTCAATCAGGAGAAATGCACCTTTGGGGTCAAGGCGGACAAATTCCTCGGTTTCTATTTAACCGGACGGGGGATTGAAGCCAACCCCGAAAATTGTCGAGCATTCCCCAAACTTCCCACGCCTAGCTCAAAGAAATCCATACAAGTCTTAAACGGTATACTCACCTTGCTTTCCCGTTTCGTGGTGAGGTCTGTGCAATACGCACTACCATTTTTCAAACTTCTGCGCAAAGAAGCAGCTTTTGAATGGACCAAGGAATGCGAGCAAGCCTTCCTCCACCTTAAGCTAAGCCTTTCACAACCGCCCATGTTGTCACGGCCAGAGGGCGGGGAAACTTTACTCCTTTACCTGGTCGTCTCCTCTGAGGCTGTAAGCGCGACCCTCATTTGTGAGACTCTAGACAGACAAAAAGTAGTGTGTTTTACGAGTAAAGCATTGAAAAAGTAGCCTTAGCCCTCATCAATGCAGCGAGAAGACTTAGTAACTACTTCCTGGCCCACACGGTCCTCGTACAGACAAACTAACCTGTGAGACAACTCCTATGTAGGCCAGAGATGGCCGGTCGAATGCTGAAGTGGTCCTTAGAGCTATCAGAGTTCGACGTCTAGTACGAGATTAAGAAGGACCTCAAAGCCCAAGCACTGAATGATTTCATCGCAGAGATGACCACTCACCCCGTAGGGAAGAATCATAATTGGACCATCTTTGTAGATGGAGCTTCCAGCTCAACAAGGAGAAGAGCAGGAATCCTCATCGAGAACGAAGAAGGAGTTGTGATCGAGCACTCCCTCACTCTCTCGTTTTCAACATCGAATAATCAGGATGAATACGAAGTCCTGCTCGTAGAGCTAAGGCTGTCCGAGGATATGGGTGTTCGAGAAATACAAATATTCACAGACTCCTAACTCGCCACGTCTCAAGTACAAGGAGGATATCAGGCTAAAATAACAGCCTCGTCAAATATATGAACCTGGTCAGAGAACAGATGAATAGGTTTGACTGGGCAAAAATCAAACATGTACCTCGTGAATAGAACACACGGGGAGACATACTTTCAAATCTCACGAGCACAAAGAATAAAGGTGGGAAAAAACCCATCATCCAAGAATCCCTTTCTCGCTCGAGCATTGAAAAATCCACTGTACCACCCGAGGTGAATGCCATTGGGGACAATTCATGTTGGATGACCTCAATCTTTAATTTCTTGACCAAGGGGGAACTACCCGTTGATCAAACTGAAGTGGCTGCGACCAAATGACGAGCCTGTTCGTATGTGGTGCTCGAGTACAAACTTTACCGGCGTGGATTCTCCATCCCGCTCCTGAAATATTACGCCGATGAATCTAAAATCCCTGAGATATTACGGGAAATCCACAAGGGAATAAACTCCGAACACTTGGGAGGAAGATCCATGGCGCGAAAGGTGTTGTGAGCAGGCTATTACTGTCCCACCATGCAGTAAGATGCAAAGGAACACGTCAAAAAATGCGACAAATGTCATAGACACGTGGACATGCACCTCACGCCCCCAACTGAGCTCAAAACACTATCATCCTCGTGGTCGTTCGCCTGGTGGGGGATGGACATCCTTGTACTGTTCGTTCAAGGTTCGTATCAAAATAAATTCCTGACCGTAGCCGTTGACTATTTCACGAAGTGGGCCCTGACCAGAATCACTTTGCATAATATCTTCTGTTTTTACAAGAGAAATGTACTAGCCTGATTTGGGATACCACAAGCGCTCCTCACCGATAATGGGACGCGGTTCACTTATCAAGGTTTCCAAGACTTCGTTGCCAAGAAACATTTCACCTATGTCGAACACCTTTAAACCAACAGGCACGTTGAGGCCGCGAGTAGAGTCATCTTACGAGGACTCAAGCACAGACTAGGCGAGGCCAAAAGAGGGTGGGTAGAAGAACTACACAATGTCCCATGGGCATACCGAACAACACCACACTCGACAACTGGTGAGACCCCATTTCGGCTAACCTATGGCACCGAAGCAGTCATCCTCGTGGAAATCATAGAGCCATATAGGAGGATTGAATTCCCTCTAGACGAGGAACTAAATGACGATGACCTAAGAGAAGAGCTCAACCTAGTCGAGAAAATCCAATCTAGAGCAGCTCTTCGCAAAGACATCCTGAAACAGCAGATAGTCCTTCGCCATGACAGCAAAGTTATAAAGCGCAAATTCCAGGTCGGCAGCCTAGTCTTGCAAAGAAATCAGAAGGATTCCTGTGATGGGAAGTTATCCGCAAATTGGGAAGTGTTGTAGCACGTCCACGAAGCTATGGGCACCAGGGAGTACTACCTCGAACACCTAAGTGGAGAACCCTTACCTCTACCATGGAATGCTACAAAGTCGAAACAATATTACAACTAGGTCCTTGTTAAACGACGGGCCTTAGTAGTCGATTGGTCCTCTCCAACAATGACAGGTCACGCTCGACCACAGAGGCATGTCGAGGTACAGACATGGCCTCTAACCATTAATGAATGGCGAGTTTGTTGTTCATTTATTGAGCAGAACCTTAGTCCGACAGAGACACCTCAATCGAGCTCCACTGTCGAAGTACCCATTAGGAAGGACACCTAGCTCGCGATGGAAATTCCACGCCACGAAGTAAAGACCTCGACTGCGATCTTGAATTTTTCTGCAGATCCCTACTCCACTTCCTCGACATATTCCAACATGTGTCGACCACAACCAAGGTATATCACTAATCTCTTGGAGGTATCAACTTTCATGAAATAAACAAGTCAAGCACAACGACAATAAATAAATATTTAACAAATATAACATAGAGGAAAAGTAAATGCATTTATAAATGCCGACCACGAGGGCTAAAATTGTCTGAATATTACCAGATTACAGGCACACAAGTCCCAAATATAAACATCCAATTTATCAAGAAAACACTAGTCACTCCACAGAGTACTCACTTTAATATCTTGCTCGAGAGAATCGGGAGGAGGGACCACCTTACCATCAATTACTTGGGACAAAACTCCGGCGCCTTCAATATTAAGTCGCAGATTCAGCATAGACAGCTGAACCATCAGTCTCAAAACCGTCAGTCAGAGCATCCATACAGTCTGACTCGAGGACTTGGATTCGAGCAACCAGCTCTACATGAGTTCTCAAGTTGATGACTCCCTCGGGTTCGCCTTCCACGGGAAGCATGACGACATGTAAGTCGGAAACCTCTCATGGAATTCTCTCTCGAGCAACGAGGAATCCATGTCCGTAGGCTTTGACTATCTTCTCCTTCTCCCTTGCCAACTCATCATCCTTCCTTCAGAATTTTTCCTCGCTTCGCTTAAGGGAAGCTTTCAACTTCTGCGCCTTTTCCTGAAGAGTCGCCTTCTCAGACTCCAGCTTCCTCACCAGAGCAGAAGAGTCAGCGCCCTCACCTGCAAGGACAACAACCATCTCCGCGACCTTCATTAGGCCGACCATGTCAGAGGCTAGGTGGTGCCTTCTACCTTCCTCATCGAGGCGCCTGATGACGTCAGACTCACCATCAAGGGATAGCCTTCGAAGAAGTCCTTCTCGGAAAAGTATGGGGAAGGGTGAAGGCCTGAGCATCTGACCCATCATAAACCATATCCACAGGTCCGCCTTCAGAGAGACTCCACTTCTTTCCCAACACAGCTGCATGTTGCACGACATCGTGAAAACCTGACGACCCGCTCGACCCATCCATGGCCGGCTCTGAGACTGGACCAAGTCGTGTGGGATGGTTCGGCTTTACCAACCTTTTGTGGTTCTTTTTCTCTTGGGTCAACTTCAGAAGTTGTTCGGGATGCTCGACCATGTTACCTGCAAAAAAAAAACACCCTTGAGTCAGCCTCGTTAGAAGGACATACCCAAAATAAATCAAGAAGAAAAAATGTAATAGAGTCACCCTGATAGAAAACTAGAAGGGTCACGACTTACCCGTAGTTATGAAACTCAATGAGCGCCTTAGTGTTGATCGGGCGCGCCTCTAACGTAGGTTCACCGTCTTCATCAAGAACAACATCTCCTTCCCTTGTCACCCACCTTGAGGGAAAGAAACCTTCGACGAACTGGTTGAGAACACCGAAGGCCCCTTCATCCTCGAAACTCATGCTGCCGGCGGGGGTATGGTAATGGCCGGGACCATACTCCTAGTGACCTTGGCACCAGTGGATAGGGAATTTCAAAAGTCTCCTAATATTTGGGTTCCCATCCTCGTCATAGCACACTTCCCCATCTTCATCCCTGATGGAAACTGGGTCGAACACCGCATCCACAACCTCTTGGGACGAAGGTTGTACGGTGTACCATTTATCCTTAAATTCACTGACATAATCCATGTACATCCAAAATAGCCTCTTCGACTGTTTGAAAGAAACCCAACTATGTTTACCACAACTAGATTACCGCTGAAGGTGGAAAACCCTGAAGAACAAGGGAATCATCGCCCCCGGTCCTTAAGTACCGACAAGTAATTTCAAAAGCTCAGATAAAAGCGATCGCGTTGGGGTGTAGTTGAGAAGGAGCTAAGTTCAAGTGATTAAACACACCCATCTAAAAGTCACTGAAGGACAGACGATGCCTCAAATTTGTGAAGACAACCTCGCACATGGGGAAACAGTCCTTCTCAAATTTCGAGCATATCCTGACCATAGGAGTCGGTTGCAGGATCGTGAAGTTCTGACAAAAACCCTCTTGGTCGCCACCATACTCAACAACAGTTTACACTTCCCTTCTAGTGTAACTGAAGACCGAGGCTATTCCTCGGTGTTTTGGCCCGACCCAAGACAGTGACAGGTCGAAGACCGTGTCGACCAAATGGACGCCCTCGTCGGCTCCACTTGTCTCTTCCACCTCGATCTGCTCGAATGACTCAGTGGTTTCATCCATTTCACCTATAAAGCGGAGGAAACCAGTGAGCTCGACAACTAAATCAAATCCACCCTTCCACCGTGTTGTACCCCAAAATTTGCCCTCCCATATTTCTCCAAGATTTGTCAAGAATCAGTCAAACAGAATTTTTCTTGTCAGTCTAGCCAAATTAGGGTTTTCATGGACTTTTGATATAGTTCAAACAAATTATTAGGGTTTGGTTGATTTTGGCTCAGGTTTTGATCAGGCGGACACTTCTTTGACATTTAACCAAGAATCAGGGTTTTGTGTGCGCATTCTCAGAAAGAATTAATTCTATAGTTCTTTTCAATTTACTCTGGGATATGGACTGAGGCCTCTGATTGAGAGTTTGCAGTGCTTGATTTAATCAGTAAAAGGGATAAGCATGTAGTTGTTTGTTGGATTTGACTGTGCATTGCTTATGTTTGATTGGGACGTCAGGTTATTATTGATTGCAAGGCTACAGTGTTTGTTAATTATTTATTTTATCTAAGTTAGAATAATTGGATTTACTTCCAGTTATTTTAATTCAAGAAAGCTTAAATAATTAAATAGACAGCTGAGATAAAAGATATATCTGACAAAAGTGGATTTTATTCATCTTTAATTATTTGTTACAATTATTATTTGTACACTGTAAATATATTTACAGATGTTTACATCAATAATGTTACAATGATTAAAAGTAAAATAAAACTATCCTAATTTCCTAAATCTTCATCTTTTACTGATGCTCCTTTGCTCAAGTGATTTTATCTGCGAAAACAAGAAAAGAGGAAAAGTCAACGCAGATGAAAGAAATAAAAAAAAGCAGACAGTTAAAAATCATCATTAAAAGTGACTGGCCAGAATCAGTTTATTTGCCCTCTCTGCAAATCACGAGATTACTCTCGGTTCACAAAGAGGGATAGAATATGCTTGCAAATAAGGTATGAAATGCACAAAGTATGAATTGCACAAATTCAAAATGTCAAGCAAAGCTGCATAATTCCAAAAAATTCCAAACAAAGTCCAAAAGGCAAACTGAACTACACATGCCTAACCAAAGTCCAAACTGGACAACAAACTAACCAAACTGTCAAAGGTACAAGAGCTATCAAAAAGCTGTCAAGAAGTACACATTATGCAGAAAATCTGGAAAAAGGAGATTAAAGTATGCAGAGCTAAACCACAAGTGCAAGCATATTCAAATCATCACTTTCCAAGGCCTATCACTTTTTCAGAAAAAGACAAATCTAAGCAATATTTTATGCTTTTAATCTGTAAAGAGAGAGAGAGGAAAAGAGAGGGAAAAAAGGCTTACAGCAGGTTTGAGGCTTAAGGACAAGAGATATAAAAACAAACAGTCCATATCAGAAAATAGAAGAGGCAGAAATAACACAAAGCAAAAAGCCACAAACTGTATCAACAAAATAGATACAGAGCTGCCTCCAAACCTAACAAAAGCCTTCACTTGTACTAAACCAGACAAACCTGTGTCAAGCTTAAACAAACACAAGCTTCAAACCAGAACCCTGTAATGAAGCCTTCACCCTCTTAAACCTGCATAAGCCATTTATCCGAACTGTGTCCACACAAGCCCTTTTCAAAACCTGTTACTGCATAAAAGCATAAGCCTTTCAACCTGTCAAAATACAGAGAGCCTCAAAGCTCTAAACCTGTCCAAGCTCTAAACATGTCCAAGCCTTAACTGTATCATCAAACAATCAAAACCAGCATATCAACCTGCTAAGCCTTTCAAGAACCACAAGCCAAGCCTTTCAAGAACCACAAGCCAAGCCTTTCAAGAACACAAGCTTAAAGCCTAAACATGTCCAAGCCTAAACCAGAAAAAGCTTAACCTGTCCAAGCCTAAACTAGTAAAGCCACGAACTAGAAAAAGCCTAAACCTGTCAAACTTGTCCCCAAAGCCAAATAACCATACCAGACCTTGAAGCATTCAAACGACCAAGCCCTCAGAACTATATTCATCATAGGGTCAACATAGCTAAAGTCACCAATCAAATAGAAGAAGAGGAAAGAAGTGATAAAGCAAAGGTTTTCAGATGGTCATCACAAAACCCTAAAAAAGGCAAAGATACAGATACCAGTTTTTCCAGCAAGCCAACGCACAACATCGCGCCCCTCCGTTTAGCCGTCCTAAGGCGCCTCCGATCCTTTCCTCCTCCGTCTCCAAAGGTCAAAGGTAGTATTTCTTCTCCCACTTTTCATACACCTCAAATAGCAAGAAAATAACAACATATAAAAGTCAGAGCTTGCCAAAAACAAAATTAAAAAACGTGCAAAGCTTGAATACAAAGACATAGAAATAGAAATCATTACCTTTGTACAACATCATTGAGTAATCCATGGAGGGAAGATGAAGTAGCGATGGCGCCTGGTGGCCATAGACGGAGAGGCTTATTCGGAAGCTTGGCATGAGAAGACGAAGACGAAGAGAGAAGAAGATGCACGGCGCCGTTCTCTGCAACTCGCTGTAACCCTAAAATCCAAATTGACACAAAACAAATGCAACCCTAAGAAAATGTGTGAAACGCTTTCTGGGCCTTTCCCTTTCCAAAAGCTTAAGCCCAACTGAACTCTCTAGCACTTGACCCCCCTCCTGGCGCATATACCCCCCTTTCATTCTCTACAAATCATGTTTTGGGCCAAATTCCCCTTAAGCCCATTTTAATCCTTTTTTAATTAATACTCTTTTTTTAGCACATAATATCTTTCTTTGTTAAATAAATTAACACACTAATTTTTTACATCAAATTTTATTAACTCTTTTATTTTCTTTTTATAACATAATTAAATTTTGTAAAGTAAATAATCCACTAACTCTTTTTTATTATTTTTCTCAATTACTCTTTTATTAGTATAATCAAAAATGCATATCAATAAATACATGAGAAATAGATTTTCTTTTATTTCTTTTTTTGATTAAACATTTGTTTATATATAAATACATAAACTTTGATTTTTCTCTAACTTAAAACATTTTTCTTTTTTAACTAAAGCTTTTGTACATAATTAACAAAAATCAAAAAGATAATAAATACCTAAATTTACATTAAGTTGATATCTTTCTCATTTGTAAATAAATCACATACACTTACACAAATACATTGATATATTTACATTGCTCTATTCTTACCCATTTGATTATTCTTATACATTGCTATACATTACATTTTACATTGCGATTGATTCGATTTGGTTGTAAATATTTGGACACTACTCTCCTATTTAAGTCTCATCCCCATTTGTAAATATTTGTACCCCCATTCCCGGATACTTATTTGTAATAGCGTAGACTTTAAATTCCCGCAATTTATCGCTTTCAATTATACCATGGTTAGACCTAGGGTTTGTATGTAAATAAAATCAAACGCTAGATAACCTAATACAAAACAAATGCATGACAATCAATACACAATTCACACTTGCACCCCTAGGTTAATCCCGCTTGTTGCCTTCCAAAATGGGCCGTGCTTGCACGTTGAGTTTCTTTGGCAAAACAAAAACGAATCAAATGATCATAGTTCCTCGATGACGCTTTCGAAAGTTGCCTAATCAAAATGATCATAGTCCCTTCAAACAAATTTCCAAAGAGACTTGGCACCATTGCATTCAAGGTCCATACGATGACCCGCGCCTGTCCCGTTAACATCCTAACACAATATTGTCCACCAAATACAATGGTGGAACAAAATTGTTAAAAGGGTTAAAAACATGAAAAAACCTTTGAGTAAATTTAGGGGTAGACAACTCTTAGTTACTTGATCAAACTTGCAAAACACGCTTGCCTACTTTTCAAAACCACACTCCACAAACACAATTTCAAAACAACTTTCAAAACATTTGAAACATCTTTTCGAAAAGACAAACACCTTTGTAAAACATTCGAGTAAAGAATTGTTACAACGGTTTCCTAGACAAGGCATCTTTTTCAAAACATTTTCAAATACACAGACACATACACCACAATTTCAAGCAATTGAAAATCAAGGCAAGTGATCTAAAACAAGTAACTAAAAGCCCATGGATAACTATGGATGAAAAGGGTGCTAATACCTTCCCTTTTCATAATCTACCCCCCGAACCCACGAAACATCTCAAAAGGTTTTTCCTGTGCTTTTTAACATTTCCTTTAGGATAAAATAAAAAGTCGGTGGCGACTCTTGCTAAACCGAACAAGTGCGAATACAAACGCAAAAACTCAAGTCAGTTCTCCCACCGTATCACAGAACTGGCAACTCTGCTGGGGACATTAATTCAAAAGTGGGGTTACCTTAGGGTTTAGATCACCTATACATACTTGCTTTGACTGCTTTACTTTTTGGGTCCTTGTTTGGGTTTGTTGTAAATCCTACACCCGGATCTGGGGAATACCCTTTAGGTAGCATAAGCTGTGAGGGACCTGTCCGGCGTAGACCGACACGGGTGAAGCAGTGGCTACGTTGGTGTGACACCTTGGTCTGTACCGATATCCCTTGTGTTGCAACAAGGAGAATATGGGTCTTCTGAGGAGTCATTAAGCACCAACCGACCTTAGAACCCTAAATTGACCCAACTTGGCCATAAAACGGTAGCAGTATGCTACACTCATTGAGGCTAAACTCTCGTGATGGTTCTGGCTGCAAGAAAAGATTGCGATGCTGGAGTTATGACCGATTGAGGGTAGTCAGTGATATTGAGATCCTCTAGAACCCGGTTACTTTTGATAGGACAGGTCTTAACCAACAAAACTCCAAGAGGGTACTTACCTACAAAGCCCATGCAAGCCTAAACATAAGGACTTGTTTGCTTTGTGTGAATATGATTACCTGTATATACACTCACTTGCTTTTTGCATACATGTACATAACATCATACCATCATAACATAGGATTTTTCAATAACCATTTCAAGGATCTCGAGGGTTCTTTTGATGCAGGGTTACGTTGAACCAGACGTCTACCAAGGGGCAAGAGGTTTTCCCCTCTAAGCAAATGCCATCAAAGATCAAGTGCAACAACTTGAATCAGGGGCTATGACCCACTTGACATGGTGAGCTTGATTCTCATGGAAAGACATCCACCGGTGCAAGGTTCTCCAATCAAAGATCGAAGTCCAACCTCTAACATTCTCTTGTGTTTACCCCAAGGGATCCTTGGAAGCATGCATCCGCATATCATGCATTGCATGTTGACGATTTTTCCTTTTCAGGATTCCTTACTCCCCTACTGTTTATTTCAGTAGAGATGGCTCTGGAGCAGAATATCAAGGGCCTCCAAGCTCAAAATGCTCAACTTCAAGAGATGTTCCTGAACCTATCCAGGGGGCAGGAAGAGTTGAAAGTACTCCTCGTAAGGGACCTGGCCGAGAGAAATTCGGAAGACAATAAGGACCAACAGTTGGAACAACTGTGAACTGAGGTTGAAGCAATGAGAACCCAGATGCTAGGGCGGATGACTCTTATCCAAGGCCTAGCCCGAAGACAAGAGGAGCTGGGAACCATTATCAATCAGTTTCGTCAAGACGGTCGCAACCGTATGGGGAAAACACTCAGGATTGGAAATCAAGGCCTTGCTCAGCTTCCCATGAGACAAGAAACCAGTTTAAAAGAGAGAAGACCTTCTCACTTTGCTTCTACATCACGAGCCCAACGAAGGCCTCGTCAACACCAACCGGATAATCATCCAAAGAGGGAAATACTTCAAAGGCAATTCACCCAAATCAACATGCCATTGTCACAAGCATTGCAGCACATGTTGAAGATGAATCTGATTTCGGTGATAAACCCTCATCCGAACCCCAAAACCTTTTCTACCAGCTACAATCCAGATGCCAAGTGTGCCTATCATTCTGATAGTCCTGGACATGATACAAACAATTGTTGGGCGTTGAAGTACAAAATCCAAAATCTGATCGACAAAGGGATGTTGGAGTTCACACAAGATGGCCAGACTGAATTCTTCTGCCAAGGGTTCTCCACTTGAAATGACAAAGCTCAAACTGGGAGACTTTTGTTCCATTTAAATTTTCAAGTTGTAATTTCTTTTGTTTTCAAACAATTAACTGTCAATGTCAAAACTCTGTTTTCATTAATGCATTGCATATGTTTGTCTTGAATTCATCCATTCGTTTTCACTACTCTTATGCTTTCTTTATGATAGTTAACTCTTGATAAAAAGCTGCAAGCCTTTAGAGGGAGGATGACGAAACAATACCATAATCTCATACAATATGCTTTTGAACAGACCTTGCTGATGATATACAAGCATTTCTTTCAATTCACAAACACTGGAGTTATAAGGAAGATAATCCCTAGTCAACCCCTTCGAGCCAAAGAAGTAGGAGTTTTCTGTTCTAAACAAATTGAAACCTTTGATTTAAACCTGGGGCAGGGTAGTCTCTCAGTTAATCCAAAAAAAGGTGCGCATTAAAGTCGCAAACTCTCAGTTCTTAATACAATGAACGACGTCAAAGAAAAGCATTCCTTTGGAATCTAAAGACAGTGATGGTTCCCTATCACATGGGCAGTCAATCTCTCAAAAGAGAAAAGCCCACCAAGCCAAAACCTATAAAGGAGGCTTAAGAAAGCTGGGGCATCCCGCTAACTGTGATCTCGAAAACAGAGACAGTCAGGCAAAAGTTAGGGATAACAAATCAAAAGAAAGAGGTCATTACAAATCCTCAACAACATGAAAAATGTTGCAAAAGAAAAAAGAGATGATGAATGTCTCCCAAAATTCAACTGGTGAACCACCACCCCAAAGTCGCTCCAAACTCGAACATAGTTCGACGCACAATTAACTGAGCTTAGGATTGAAGAACATCACGAAGAGCGGGTGGGTACAAATATACTTTGAGCCTTTATCCTTTGTTTCTTAAACCGTGAACCAAGCCACGTTACAACCCTTCAAAAGTCCTAATTGAAGCATGGGTTAGTTCGAAAGCATACTGATTCAAAAGGTATCCTGACTCCTGTAAGGCTTTGCTCTGAATCTTGTGTTGAATTTGTCTTATAAAAAGTTTTCTGCTAAAAAACGCATTCTTCAAAACTTCGAGACAAACATAAACTTTGCATTACTTGAATATCGTTGTTTGCACATGGTTATTTGTTTGACAGCGAAGAAATTCATACAACGAATGTTCGGAGGAACGAAAATTCTCTCAATGAACAAAATTACTTCAAAAAGGATGACACTTCCAACGACAAGTCTCCTATCAACAAGGGGCATGACATGTCACTATCCAACACACCTGGGGCAGTCCAGTCAAGGTTTCAACAGATCTTTCAAAGTTTAGTTAACCTGGGGCAATCCAGTCAAGATTTCAACAAAATCTCTCAATTTGCAGAGTAATCTGAAGAGACTCCTTCATCATCACTTGGGGCATTCGAATGTCAAAAGTGTCCAACAATTCCTTCATCACCTGCTGGAAGTTACAACCACCGACAGAATAACGGACAACTGAAGCTCCTAAAAATCTGTTTCTCTCAAGAATGAAGACTCTCATTCTCAGTTCCTCACAGGATATTCGAATATTCCCCAGTGAAGATCTTCTCAAGACAGGAATCCCCAGAAGATCTCAACATTCCCCAGCGGAGTATAGATATTCCTCAGCAAGCATCCCCGACAGTCTTAATATAAGATTGTTCCCCGACGGAATACCAGACACTCCAGTGGAGCCCCTTCCCCAGTACAGTCTGAAAAGTTTCCCCAGGAAAGTTAAATCATCCTCCCCAGTAGATTCTGAAGCTTATCCCCAGTAGATTCTGGAAGCTTATCCCCTGCAGAGTACGAACGCATCTCCCCGGCTTCATTCAAAGGTTATTTCCCACCAGAGCTTATAACTGGGTTATCCTCAGCTAATTACCACGGAAAGATCGTCCTCGGCGAAGTTCTTCCTATCCCCAGCGGAGTTCATCAAATTCCCCAACATAACTTATCAGTGGAATCCCCAGCGGAGTTCTCATTAAAACCTCATCGAAGTATCTCTTCCCACAGAGTAATTCCCCGCAGAGTAATCTTTCCAACAAGTTTATTCCCCAACAGAGTCATCTTCTCCTACCGGTTTATTCTTGCAACCATCATCCCCAGCGGAAGCGAAGAACTCTACTCTTCAACATCAGCCTAGGATTTGATTTCCCAGCCTTCGTCAAGGATTTATTTTCCTAGTCGAAAACACATTCATAGACATTTCACATTTTATACATCCTGATACATACATATACGCATCATATCACACGATCTCATTTATTTTTGAGAACATCATGACATCATGCATCTCATACATCATGACATTGCATACAACTAATTTTTTGCCTTTTCAGGAAATGGTCAACCCAAAGATTATTACTATCAACTATCGCAGTTCTAGATTCGATACCTGTATCTAGCCAGGGCATATCTGTGAGTGATTGATTATAGATTCGATACCTGTATCCAGCCAGGGCATATCTGCATGAAGAGTTTAGAGATTCGATACCGGTATCCAGCCAGGGCATATCTGTAGACGATAAATTCCAGATTCGATACCTGTATCTAGCCAGGGCATATCTGTAGACGACCAATTCCAGATTCGATACCTGTATCCAGCCAGGGCATATCTGTAGACGACCAATTCCAGATTCGATACCTGTATCTAGCCAGGGCATATCTGTGAGTGATTGATTGTAGATTCGATACCTGTATCCAGCCAGGGCATATCTGCATGAAGAGTTTAGAGATTCGATACCTGTATCCAGCCAGGGAATATCTGTAGACGACAAATTCCAGATTCGATACCTGTATCCAGCCAGGGCATATATGTAGACGACTAATTCCAGATTCGATACCTGTATCCAGCCAGGGCATATCTGTAGACGACCAATTCCATATTCGATACCTGTATCTAGCCAGGGCATATCTGTGAGTGATTGATTGTAGATTCGATACCTGTATCCAGCCAGGGCATATCTGCATGAAGAGTTTAGAGATTTGATACCTGTATCCAGCCAGGGCATATCTGTAGACGATAATTTCCAGATTCGATACCTGTATCCATCCAGGGCATATCTGTAGACGACCAATTCCAAATTCGATACCTGTATCTAGCCAGGGCATATTTGTGAGTGATTGATTGTAGATTCGATACCTGTATCCAGCCAGGGCATATCTGCATGAAGAGTTTACAAATTCGATACCTGTATCCAGCCAGGGCATATCTGTAGACGACCAATTCCAGATTCGATACCTGTATCTAGCTAGGGCATATTTGTGAGTGATTGATTGTAGATTCGATACCTGTATCCAGCCAGGGCATATCTGCATGAAGAGTTTAGAGATTCGATACCTGTATCCATCCAGGGCATATCTGTAGACGACAAATTCCAGATTCGATACCTGTATCCAGCCAGAGCATATCTGTAGACGACCAATTCCAGATTCGATACCTGTATCTAGCCAGGGCATATCTGTGAGTGAGTGATTGTAGATTCGATACCTGTATCTAGCCAGGGCATATCTGCATGAAGAGTTTGAAGATCAACCCCTGTAACAGGCCAGGAAATTATCTTTCTTTCTCAGGTACGCAAGTTCTCGCTAAGGAATCTCTTACGCGATCGACACCCCATATGGCATCTTTAAGCCCATCTCCACAACTATCCATTACACTTCCAAATGGCATCTATAAGCCCATTCTCGACAAGGTTCTGTCACATCTCCAGATGGCATCTATAAGCCCATCCTCCTATCCATCATCTCTCCAAATGGCATCTATAAGCCCATTCCCGACATCACATTGCTGATACTCCACTATGCGAGTGCAAATTTCTTGGCACTCTAGTGTTCAATCATCTTCCACCTTCGGATCACGAAAGGCACGCAAGCCAATCTACATCCTCAGGTCTAAGAAGATTGAACAGGGGCAACTGTTGTACCCCAAAATTTGCCCTCCCATATTTCTCCAAGATTTGTCAAGAATCAGTCAAACAGAATTTTTCTTGTCAGTCTAGCCAAATTAGGGTTTTCCTGGACTTTTGATACAGTTCAAACAAATTATTAGGGTTTGGTTGATTTTGGCTCAGGTTTTGATCAGGCAGACGCTTCTTTGACATCTAACCAAGAATTAGGGTTTTGTGCGTGCATTCTCAGAAAGAATTAATTCTATAGTTCTTTTCAATTTACTCTGGGATATGGACTGAGGCCTCTGATTGAGAGTTTGCAGTGCTTGATTTAATCAGTAAAAGGGATAAGCATGTGGATGTTTGTTGGATTTGACTGTGCATTGCTTATGTTTGATTGGGACGTCAGGTTATTATTGATTGCAAGGCTACAGTGTTTGTTAATTATTTATTTTATCTAAGTTAGAATAATTGGATTTACTTCCAGTTATTTTAATTTAAGAAAGCTTAAATAATTAAATAGACAGCTGAGATAAAAGATATATCTGACAAAAGTGGATTTTATTCATCTTTAATTATTTGTTACAATTATTATTTGTACACTGTAAATTTATTTACAGATGTTTACATTAATAATGTTACAATGATTAAAATTAAAATAAAGCTATCCTAATTTCCTAAATCTTCATCTTCTATTGATGCTCCTTTGCTCAAGTGATTTTATCTGCGAAAACAAGAAAAGAGGAAAAGTCAATGCAGATGAAAGAAATAAAAAAAAAGCAGACAGTTAAAAATCATCATTAAAAGTGACTGGCCGGAATCAGTTTATTTGCCCTCTCTGCAAATCACGAGATTACTCTCGGTTCACAAAGAGGGATAGAATATGCTTGCAAATAAGGTATGAAATGCACAAAGTATGAATTGCACAAATTCAAAATGTCAAGCAAAGCTGCATAATTCCAAAAAATTCCAAACAAAGTCCAAAAGGAAAACTGAACTACACATGCCTAACCAAAGTCCAAACTGGACAGCAAACTAACCAAACTGTCAAAGGTACAAGAGCTATCAAAAAGATGTCAAGAAGTACACATTATGCAGAAAATATGGAAAAAGGAGATAAAAGTATGCAGACCTAAACCACAAGTGCAAGCATATTCAAATCATCACTTTCCAAGGCCTGTCACTTTTTCAGAAAAAGACAAATCTAAGCAATATTTTATGCTTTTAATCTGTAAAGAGAGAGAGGAAAAGAGAGGGAAAAAAGGCTTACAACAGGTTTGATGCTTAAGGACAAGAGATATAAAACAAACAATCCATATCAGAAAATAGAAGAGGCAGAAATAACACAAAGCAAAAAGCCACTAACTGTATCAACAAAAAAGATACAGAGCTGCCTCCAAACCTAACAAAAGCCTTCACCTGTACTAAACCAGACAAACCTGTGTCAAGCTTAAACAAACACAAGCTTCAAACCAGAACCCTGTAATGAAGCCTTCACCAACCTCTTAAACCTGCATAAGCCATTTATCCGAACTGTGTCCACACAAGCCCTTTTCAAAACCTGTTACTGCATAAAAGCATAAGCCTTTCAACCTGTCAAAATACAGAGAGCCTCAAAGCTCTAAACCTGTCCAAGCTCTAAACCTGTCCAAGCCTTAACTATATCAACAAACAATCAAAACCAGCATATCAACCTGCTAATCCTTTCAAGAACCACAAGCCAAGCCTTTCAAGAACCACAAGCAAAGCCTTTCAAGAACACAAGCCTAAAGCCTAAACTTGTCCAAGCCTAAACCAGAAAAAGCTTAACCTGTCCAAGCCTAAACCAGTAAAGCCACGAACCAGAAAAAGCCTAAACCTGTCAAACTTGTCCCCAAAGCCAAATAACCATACCAGAACTTAAAGCATTCAAACGACCAAGCCCTCAGAACTATGTTCATCATAGGGTCAACATAGCTAAAGTCACCAATCAAACAGAAGAAGAGGAAAGAAGTGATAAAGCAAAGGTTTTCAGATGGTCACCACAAAACCCTAAAAAAGGCAAAGATACAGATACCCGTTTTTCCAGCAAGCCAACGCACAGCATCGCGCCCCTCCGTCTGGCCGTCCTAAGGCGCCTCCGATCCTTTTCTCCTCCGTCTCCAAAGGTCAAAGGTGGTATTTCTTCTCCCACTTTTCATACACCTCAAATAGAAAACAAATAACAACATATAAAAGTCAGAGCTTGCCAAAAACAAAATTAAAAAACGTGCAAAGCTCGAATACAAAGACATAGAAATAGAAAGCATTACCTGTGTACAACATCACTGAGTAATCCATGGAGGGAAGAGGAAGTAGCGATGGCGCCTGGTGGCCATAGATGGAGAGGCTTATTCGGAAGCTTGGCATGAGAAGACGAAGACGAAGACGAAGAGAGAAGAAGATGCACGGCGCCGTTCTCTACAACTCGCTGTAACCCTAAAATCCAAATTGACACAAAAAAATGCAACCCTAAGAAAATGTGTGAAACGCGTTCTGGGCCTTGCCCTTTCCAAAAGCTTAAGCCCAACTGAACTCTCTAGCACTTGACCTCCCTCCTGGCGCATATACCCCCCTTTCATTCTCTACAAATCCTGTTTTGGGCCAAATTCCCCTTAAGCCCATTTTAATCCTTTTTTAATTAATACTCTTTTTTTAGCACATAATATCTTTCTTTGTTAAATAAATTAACACACTAATTTTTTACATCAAATTTTATTAACTCTTTTATTTTCTTTTTATAACATAATTAAATTTTGTAAAGTAAATAATCCACTAACTCTTTTTTTATTATTTTTCTCAATTACTCTTTTATTAGTATAATCAAAAATGCATATCAATAAATACATAAGAAATAGATTTTCTTTTATTTCTTTTTTTGATTAAACATTTGTTTATATATAAATACATAAACTTTGATTTTTCTCTAACTTAAAACATTTTTCTTTTTTAACTAAAGCTTTTGTACATAATTAAAAAAAATCAAAAAGATAATAAATACCTAAATTTACATTAAGTTGATATCTTTCTCATTTGTAAATAAATCACATACACTTACACAAATACATTGATATATTTACATTGCTCTATTCTTACACATTTGCTTATTCTTATACATTGCTATACATTACATTTTATATTGCGATTGATTCGATTTGGTTGTAAATATTTGGACACTACTCTCCTATTTAAGTCTCATCCCCATTTGTAAATATTTGTACCCCCATTCCCGGATACTTATTTGTAATAGCGTAGACTTTAAATTCCCGCAATTTATCGCTTTCAATTATACCATGGTTAGACCTAGGGTTTGCATGTAAATAAATTCAAACGCTAGATAACCTAATACAAAACAAATGCATGACAATCAATACACAATTCACACTTGCACCCCTAGGGTAATCCCGCTTGTTGCCTTCCAAAATGGGCCGTGCTTGCACGTTGAGTTTCTTTGGCAAAACAAAAACGAATCAAATGATCATAGTCCCTCGATGACGCTTTCGAAAGTTTCCTAATCAAAATGATCATAGTCCCTTCAAGCAAATTGCCAAAGACACTTGGCACCATTACATTCATGGTCCATACGATGACCCGCGCCTGTCCCGTTAACATCCTAACACAAGATTGTCCACCAAATACAATGGTGGAACAAAATTGTTAAAAGGGTTAAAAACATGAAAAAACCTTTGAGTAAATTTAGGGGTAGACAACTCTTAGTTACTTGATCAAACTTGCAAAACACGCTTGCCTACTTTTCAAAACCACACTCCACAAACACAATTTCAAAACAACTTTCAAAACATTTGAAACATCTTTTCGAAAAGACAAACACCTTTGTAAAACATTCGAGTAAAGAATTGTTACAACAGTTGCCTAGACAAGGCATCTTTTTCAAAACATTTTCAAACACACACACACACACACACACACCACAATTTCAAGCAATTGAAAATCAAGGCAAGTGATCTAAAACAAGTAACTAAGAGCCCATGGATAACTATGGATGAAAAGGGTGCTAATACCTTCCCTTTTCATAATCTACCCCCCGAACCCACGAAACATCTCAAAAGGTTTTTCCTGTGCTTTTTAACCTTTCCTTTAGGATAAAATAAAAAGTCGGTGGCGACTCTTGCTAAACTGAACAAGTGCGAATACAAACGCAAAAACTCAAGTCAGTTCTCCCACCGTATCACACACCGCAACACAAGTGAAAGGGGGATTCTACAACCAAACCAGGTCGACGAACCCTCGTTCACTAAAAAGAATACATAATCGTGAAAGTCTCCAAGATATACATCCATCGAGAAACCTCGTGAAGGCGACGAGGGTATTATGAGTCTCTTGAGCAATTTCACGAGTTCAGTGGGGATAAGATGAAGTCCCCGAGCAGTTTCACGAGTTCAGCAGAGATAAGATGAATTCCCCGAGTAGTTTCACAAGTTCCACGGGGAAAATGATGACTTCCCTGAGCATTTTCATGAATATCGCGGGAACAGGTGAATTTCCGTGCCATCTCACGAATATCACAAAGATAGTATGAATATCCCGAGAAAAATTCCCTCGGGTTGTAAATCGCATCAAAGATTCATCGAAAAAACCAACCGTAAATGACAACAATTACTGGGAAAAAACTTGTTTAAAATCAATGAGGAGTCTGTGGTGGAGGTTGCAGCGCCATTTGCAGTTGGGGGAGGAGATTGAAGACGATGGGAAACTAAAAATGATAGGGGGAAAGGAGAGAGCGAGAGTTGTAAATGTTAAAAATGAATCCTAAAGCACTATTTATAGGCCTGGCACAAAGGACAAAGCGTCGCGTCGAATGACACACCAACCGCCATTCTCTTCGCCGCCTACGCACTCAAGTCATAATAATCCCTAATCCATAGGCCATCATTTCTATTCCAAAGGCCATGCCACATGGCTACGTACTGCAAACTTTCCTCTCCCCGCGAGTCGATGAACAACTGAAATATTCCCCATAAAGCCAATTCCAACCTCAGCCCGAGAAACCACGCATAACGATGACCCCATCCTTTGGCGCAGTGAAAACCCCCTGGCTAAGTTATGCTCGCCGTACGAAGAAGTTGGATTTAAGTCATAATCCTTCTTCATCAGGAGCAACGACTTAGGGGACTCCTGTTCTGGAATGGGCCTGCACTTGTCCCAATCATCATACAAGGCCCTATTCGACTATGCTACATGAGAAAGCCTGCTGACAGAGTCTGCCCTCGACTATGTCGGGCAATAACCTCACTCTTCTGGTCGACCTGACTTTGTCCTACGAGGATAAACCCATGAATGTCGAGGAGGACCAATGAAGGTCATAAGGACCTCGCGAGCATCCTCCACTCTTCTCGTCGAGCAAGACAAGTCCTCTGGGGATGACCACATAGCTTGCGAGGAGGGTCCATGACAGACAGAAGGACCTCACGAACATCCTTCTCGTAGGGCTAACTCTAAACACTTTCGAATATCACAGAGTCCTATTTGCCCTGAAAAGACTGCATCTATATCCTCCCGATAGTTTGGAGGAGTCCACTCAAATTGGAGACCACATGTTGACCCCCACTACGCACGTATGACCTAGCATTCTCCAATTTGGGCCTGTTTGCCCAACCCAACGATGGGGATCTTGGCCCAGCAATGGGGGTTATAAATAACCTCTCACTTGAGAGAGTTCGGTATTCAATCTCTCATTCTTGCTCTCATACTTGCTTGTATTTGCTTTGAACCTCACTTTAGTATCAGAGTGTTGCAGGTATCCTCCACTTCATATCCAACCGCTGTTTGGCTTGAAGCTTGTAAATTTCGACAATCTCTTCTAATCAAATACGATAAAAAATGACACAAGTTTTTTATTGATATCTAAATAAAATATTTGATATTAACTAATTTTTAAAAAAATACCAGATAAATTTTATTATCGATAAATATAAAAAAAAGTGTGGACAAATATATATCCTTGATAGATGCATAAAATAAAATTGACAAACTACTACCATCAAATTCACTTTAAATTTATATTAAAAAAAATTAGGCATAATAACTAAGTAAAATTAATCAAAACTGAACCATGATTATCATACTCATTTCATTTAATTAGACTAAAAATGTATTACTTATTCGATAATAAATAATTTCTTAGCAATTTAATTCCAACTATATTGATTAAATATTGTGTTTTATATTTTAACGTTTTACTATGTATATCAAAGCCGTGATGTTAGAATTAATAATCATTATAATTAAATGACAAATGTCAGACCGGAAACAATATGTGATTTTTTGTTGTTGTAATAATTAGGTTTTGAAAAAAAATCCGTAAATAATCATGTTTTAGAGAAAATTACGTAAATTTTAGAAAATTCTATAAAGGAGGAGTCATCTCACTTGGCGTCTACACCTTAAATTAAAGGGGAGGCGCCATCTCACTTGGCGTCTAGGTGTTAAAAGTGTGCCCTAAGCCATGTGAGATGGCGCCTTAGTGTAAAGGAGTTCTAATTTTTTCGTTTTTTTATTTTAAATGCGGGACATTAGGTATACGATATAGCTTCACGAAAATTCGACTTTTTATTTACACAAATTAATTAAATAATAAAAAAATATAAAATAATTAGTGATCCCCCAGAACTCGGTAACGACCCGCGGTTCCGCATCCGCGTCCTCGCCAATCTCGTGGTGGGTTTCGTCGCGTTTCTTGTTGTGGCAGGGTCGATGGTCCAACGAAGTCAATGCGTTCCGGATCCATGAAATTGATCAAATTTCCATATCTAGAAGATCCGCTTTGGTACAATCATTTACCCATACCCTCAAAGTTTAGTCGTCTTGGTGGTGGATGGGGTTGCATGGTTGGTCTATAGCACTGGTCGTCTGAGTAAGGGGGGTAGAAAGAAAATGAATCTTGGGGTGTTTGGTATTGTGAATGTTGGGTGCTTTGGTGATGTGGTAGTTGATGGTAAGTTGGGTCGGTTGGGTCATATTCTTCGGAAAATTCCAGATCAGGGCTAAGGTTAGATGTTGAGGGGCCCATATTGGAATATGGAGAAGACTGGAATTGCATGTGGGGCATGCGGGTGTATTGGTATTGTGATTGAGATTGTGGTTGGGTGTGGAGCATATGAGGGTATTGGTATTGAGGTGGTGATTGTGGTTAGGTGTGGGGCATGTGGGTGTATTCATATTGTGGTGCTGATTGTGGTTGGATGGTTGTGGATCTGTATCGTCGGGGAGGTTCGTGGGAGGTTGATATATGTTGGGTTTGTTGTTGGGTAAATGAGGGTTGTACCCATTATGTTCGTGGGTCAACCAAATACCTTGGATAAGACACGTACATTTCTAGGTTAATAACCGATCTGTACCAAACTAAATATTGATCCGTGTGTCGCATATTACTCTGGTTGAAGAAAATAGGGAATTGCAAGACATGTTGGTGACACCTATGCCACATCTTACACCACTTTGGAGAAAAATCTTTCCAATTGGTAAGACCCCATTGGCCGTCGACCCTTTTGAGATTCCACGGGGACAAATAAGTTGGATCGCATGGTATCTCTTAATGCATTCCAAACTGCATCTTGACACGGTAGCTGTGGTGCATCTCCATAATGTTGAACCGTGTGATTGCAGTATTTGCGGTCCAAATTGCTGCATCCTCGGAGTTTGGTTCATGATCCAAACCCAAATATGGTCTTCAGATAAACTGTGTATAAAATTAAATCAGATTAATGAAAACGTAATAAATAAATAATTTAAAAGTAGAAAAGTTCAAAGGTATGACATACATCATCCGGGCCTAGGTGATCCAATAGATTGCGATATAGAGCGACATTGAATCTGGGATTCTTGCCGTAATCCATACCCGTCACGCAGTACCTAAAGGAATTGTAAAATAGTTTATTTTTATCATATATTTGGTGAACAAATGAATAATAAATGATATAAGTTCTTGACTTACTTTGTTGCGTATGAGAAAACGAATGCGTTGTTGTTTACGAGGTTTAGGGACTCCACTCTCCACCAACCCCAGGCTTTGGAGTAAGAAAGCGCATCCATAAAAAGTACATTTTTCCTTAGTTGCATTTTTACACAAGGAACTGTATAGATGGGTTAAAACAACAGAACTCCAACTATACTTTCTAGTTTTTTCAAATTTTCTAAGTAAATTTAAATACATTAAATTTACACTATTCCCCGTACTTTCGTGAAATAAAAAGATTCCAAAAAGTATCATTATATGATTTCTAGATTTTATTACTCTAGCTAGCTCGGAGGAATTTTCGTTCAACTCTAGAGTTGCATAATGTTTTTTGGGTTCAGTAAGTAATATACCTTGGCCTCTAGAACCACCACCTTCAACCATATCTTTTCCCAACAATTCCTCACACAAAGAGCTGGTCTGTTGAACCGACCCATTAACTGCCTTACCGCCGACAGAGAGACCCAATAACATGTACACATCCTCTAGTTTGACAGTACATTCATTTATTGGTAGATGAAATGTGTGTGTCTCTGGTCTCCACCTTTCCAACACTGCAAGTATTAAATTTGAATCAATCGTTCAGTTGGAGATCTTTATAACATTTCTGAAACCTGCATATTCAAGATAGGGCACGATCAACGGGTCAAGAGCAATGTAGTTGTGTGACCTAATTCTGAATCTTTTAGTATCCTAAATTCAAAATATAAAAAGTGTAAGAGTCCATAAGATGTATAAATCATTAATAATATTATAAATTTTTTATAAGTATACAAGAATATTTGAGAATTTATAAAAACTTACAAACGCTGCAATGTTATCCCTTGTGCCTCTGTGAGAATCGCCCATTGTGAGAAGAGCCATAGTTGAAATTGTATGAGATAATGAAAGAGTTTGTATCAGAGAGTGAGATGACTGTTTATGCAAAAAAAGTATGTGAGACTCTGTATTTATAGGCAAAATTTTATCACAAAGTGAATAAATGAGGTGATTGGTGGGTGCATGTATGCATGATATGTGTCACTCATTAGGTGGTTGCAGCGTAGGTGCAGGCTAGGTGGCAGTCTTGGGGAAGGCATCTCTGCATGCATGTAATATGATTGGACATGTAGGGAGGCGCCATTTGACTTGGAGAATAAGTACAAAATTGAAAGGTGTCGCCATCCCAGTTGGCGAATTAGAGGTGGCATGGGTTGTAGTGTAGGTGCAGGATAAGTGGCTGCCTTGGGGAAGGAATCTCTGCATGCATGTAATATGATTGGACATGTAGAGAGGCACCATTTGACTTGGCGAATGATTACAAAATTGAAAGGTGTCACCATCCCAGGTGGCAAATTAGAGGTGGCATGGGTTGTAGTGTAGGTACAAGTTAGGTGGCGGCCTTGGGGAAGACATCTCTACATGCATGTAATACGATTGGACATGTAGGGAGGCGAATTAGAGGTTGCTTAATCTTGTTTTCTTCAATTTCAGTACAACCTATTTAATCCTACATTTATCAAAACACTTCTACACTCAATCACTCAAACACTCGAACATTAAAAAATTAAAACAATAAACTCAAAGACTTAAACACTCAAACACTTAAACCATCAAACACTCAAACCTTCAAACATTCAAACACAATGGCCTCTGCACCACAATATGTGATCAGTGCAGATTGTATGTTCAAGCTCACTGCATCATACAGATTAAGAGGTGATTGTTGGGTCATAGGTTCTATATCCACCCACACGTGCGTCAATTCTACTCAATCACAGGATCATCGGAAACTAAATTATGATCTCATATGTCAAGAAATCCTACCTTTCGTCAACAATGATCCATCATTGAAGGTGAAAACCATAATCTCTCACATCACTACAGTATATAACTATACTCCGTCATACCGAAAGTCATGGTTAGCAAAGACCAAGGCGATTGAAAAGGTATATGGAAACTGGGAGGAGTCATACAAAGAACTTCTCCGCTACCTGCATGCAATTTAGACTTATTCTCCGGGTACTGTTTATATTATGGAAACACTTCCGGCGTACGCCCTAGATGGTACTCATGTCATCGAAAATGGAATATTCATTCGAGTGTTCTGGACTTTTCAACCTTGCATCACAGGGTTTGCTTCATGCAAACGTATTATTCAATTTGATGGGACTTGGTTGTATGGAAAATACAAAGGCACACTACTGATGGCAGTTGCACAAGATGGAAATAAGAACATTTTCCCAGTTTCCTTTTCTCTAGTCGAGGGAGGGACTGGTGGTGCTTGGAGTTTGTTTCTCAAGAATCTTCAAACACATGTGGCTCCTCAACCAGATCTCTGTTTGATCTCCGCTAGACATGCATCTATTGAGAGTGCATACAACTATCCTGCAAACGGTTGACATGACCCTCCTTCTACGCATGTCTATTGCATTAGACATATCGTACAAAATTTCACGATGGAGATCAAAGACAAGGCTCTTAGGAAAGCGGTTATGAACGCGTGGTACGCATTAACACAACCTACGTTCAAACACTATCGCAACGAGATTAAATTG
Source organism: Vicia faba (assembly GCA_948472305.1). Taxonomy (NCBI): domain Eukaryota; kingdom Viridiplantae; phylum Streptophyta; class Magnoliopsida; order Fabales; family Fabaceae; genus Vicia; species Vicia faba. The sequence goes on along the minus strand of OX451735.1, from coordinate 764,173,382 downwards.
TCAAACAATAATAGATAAATGGGCTAGGTCATACAACAATGGACAATGATGGATCGATAATATTCCAGTGGAGAAATGGACTAGGTCATACAACAATGGACAATGATGGGGCCAAATGACAACAAATCTTATCGAATCCATGAACGGTGTATTCAAAGGCATACGAAACCTCCCAGTAACTGCTTTGGTTAAATCAACATATTTTAGGATGGCTTCGTTATTTGCCAAAAGAGGTGAAATGTGGAATGCTATCTTGAAATCGGGACAACTATGGAGTGAAAGCTGTATGAAGTATATTAAGGCATAAAGTGCCAAAGCCAATACCCATCAGGTTATACGGTTCGACCGACATAGCAACAAATTCATTGTCAAAGAGACAATCGACCACAACGAGGGGCTTCCAAGACAAGAGTATAGGGTTATACTACCATCTCGTTGGTGCGATTGTGGAAAGTTTAAATCCTTTCGTATGCCTTGCTCTCATGTCATTGCGGCATGTACGTATACTCATCAAGACGCATTACAACTTCTATCTCCCATTTACAAGTCTGAAACCTTACTCAATGTATACAAAAACAACTTCCTATTGGTAGTGAAACTTGATTATTGCCCTGCATACGACAGAGAAATAGTATGGCACAGTGACCAAATGCGAAGGAATAAAAAGGGTCATCCCAAAATCAAGCGTATCAAAAGTGAAATGGACTCCCTTGATAAGCTAGAAAGAAAATGTGGTTTATATCGTCAAGTCGGACACAATCGCAAAAGTTGTCCGTCTCGGGCTACTAGCTCAACAACATAAAAATTGTATGCAAACCATCCTTACTTTTTTAAGTTCTAAACATTACAGTTTTTCATTAAGAGCATTTGTTACAACAAACCTTATGCAAACAACAAATAAAAACACGATAAAATGTCTAAGAAATTACAACCGTCAAAATAATTTCATCTGACCCATGCATCATAAACATTACGTCTCCTTCTATTTTGACTTCCTCCAACAAAAAATTAGGTCTTCCTGTTGCAACTGAGGTGGATGTTCTTCTTTGTTGAATCCTTGTAATTTTTCCCCATCCTCTATGTCTCCCTCTAGCCATCGCATCAACTCTCTCTTCATACGCTCCATGGAGTGAATGTGTCAAAACTTCATTTTCATCGGAGGTTTGGTGGCCGAGAAAATAATGTAACCATCTCTAGTGAAAATCATGGGAGATGTCATGACGTAAATAATAGAGAAAAAAATAAGAAGACAGTGCGAGAAAGTGTGAAGAATCATGGAGAAACGGGGGATTTATTTATAGAAAATAGCATTTTACCCTAGGCGCCATGTGAGATGGCGCCTACTCTCACATTTAAGGTGCATGCACCATCTCACTTGGTTAAAAGTGAGAATATGCACCAAATGAGATGGAACCTAGGGCAAAAGGGCAAGTGTAGGCGCCAACTGGCTTGGCTCCTCCTTTGTGGGGTTTTCGGAAACATGGTTATTTGCGTAATTTTTTCCGAAACATGATTATTTGTGAATTTTTTTTCAAAACATGGTTATTACAAAAAAAATTCACAATATATTTACTTTCCTTTGTTTTATTGTAGAAATTTAATAATTAATAACTAATGTCATATAATTGCCTTTGAAGAATTATTTTTTAAATAACCACTTTTAAAAAAAACTCAAATAACTACATTTTCAAAAAATTTACTAAAGTAATCACTTTTCAAATAAAACATTTGCCACACAGAAGAGGCGCCACTCTATGTGGCGCATGCATAGAAAATAGAGAGGAGACGCCACACTACATGGCTTATCCTTCTATGTAATGCCATACAGTGTGGCGCATGCATGCATAATTATAGAGGAGGCACCACTTTGTATGGCCTGATAGTTGCATTTTATATAATATTTTATATTAATATTTTAAATTACATAATGCATGGATACATATTTTTTTGGACGTCCCCTCAACCTAAGTGAATCCCAATATGACATAAATGACCCCACCTTTGCCTCACCCCTTGTCTCACTCCTCTATGTTGAATTCCCTGACGTGTTTGGGGTCTGTTCTGACTCGTTTAATGATGAGGTGCTTGATGTAATGGTCCTGGTACATCAGGAACATACATCTCATCGATCATTTCACCCCACTATTTCGTGCTTCTAAAGAAATCGGTGCACATGTTATTGAAGTTTGATCTTGTAGGTTGGGATGTGTGTGGGTAGGGTGATTGATAGTATTGGGATGTTGAATCGTTTTGTAAACGAAGCAACAGTTCTTGTGGTGTATAAAATCCGTATGATGGTTGGGTACTTCGATGGTGTGATGTTTGACTATATGTAGGTTGGGTGGTATGGTAGGAAGGAGACGTATCATATGTGTCTTGGGTGTTGTGGTAGGATGTGGAGGGTGCATATTGTTGGTGGTGGGTCGGGTCATGCTCTTGGTATTGTGCTTGTGTGTGTGGCATGAATTGATGACGGGTTTGGTTGGATGTGGTGGTGTATGGTTATTGGGTTTGAGTGGGTTGACATTATTGTTGGGTTTGGTATTGATGAGGGGTTGGATGTTGGGGTTGATGTTGGGCGTATGATGCAGCTCTTTGGCATGGGTCGATCAAATATGTCTCATGAGACAAACAAATTTGTTTAAATCGATGCATACCATGTCAAATATTAGAGAGTTGGTTTTAAGTCATCTTGCGAGATCGGCTCCCTTAGGACCAATTCACGTCGATTCCTCCATTGATGACATTGATTTTTAGCGAAGTCTGTCAAATCATTAAATCCCCATTGGTCGTCAACTCTGAGTAGATGTCGTTGTCCCAAACATGTAGGGGGTCTGGGATACCTTGTTGCATGCCGAACTGTAACTTCACACGATCATTGTGGTGCATATCCACAGTAGTGAACTTGATGAGTGTTGTTTTTGCAGTCCAGACTTCAGCATCTGCTGGGTTAATCTCATGGTCGAGATCCTTATACGGCCTCCATACAAATTGTAGAGGAAAAAGAGTGTTAATCTAATAGTAATATTAAACTTAATTAACCTATTGAAAGCTTTGTATAAAATATGTATGCTTAATACCTCTTTGGGTCCAACATGATCAATAAGATTTCATAGATTACTATTGCGTTTCTAGGGGATTTATAGTAATTCATACCAGGAACAGACCACATACATAGAAAAAATGGGTAATAAATTAATACATGTTGGTTATAGTATATAGTATGTAAAATTTTTGTTTTCGTAATCTTTCTGTGTTTTCGAAATCGTAAGGGACATACCCATGGACATGACAACAAAATCTTTTAACATCCTATTAAAAACATGAATTACGTATAAGAAATATAAGATTTACGTATAACAATCATAAGAACTACGAAAATTAAATTTGTCGACAATTAACAGGTATTGAAGAAAATAAACTTACAAAGGTTTCAATATTGTTGAGAGTTCTTCTATGTTGATCACCCATGGTCAAGAGAGCCATTTTTTCTTGGTTACTCTTGTGTTCTTGTTGATGTTTCAAGAAAGAAATAGTGTATGACTTATGATTGTGATGAACATATAAGGTGAATGTTATATGTATTTATAAGAAAATATGGAGGAACACTATGCATTCACGTGAGAATGCTCTGCATGCAATTAACACATAGGCACCACACTAGGTGGAACATCCTTTTGTTTTTTGCACTAAGCCTCCATTCAACATGGCTTATTACTTTTTGCATGCATGAAAAGCAGCAGCGTGGCAGTGATCAGATGGCATGCATGCAAGCCTGTCATTCATGTGACAAGCCACCCTAGGTTGTGAATGATTACAAAAATTAGAGGACAAGCCACCCTAGGTGGCACATGTTTTGTATTGTTAAAAGAGAAGCCATCTTGGATGGCGCATTAGTGGTACACACTCCATACTTTCATCAGTCTATTTAAGCGTTTGTTTAGGGTGCATTACTGGTATACATCCATGACTCACAAAAAACACACCTCAACATATGGATCATTCACAATATTATAGTGGTATTGCTCATATTAACGGTGAGACGTTCAATTGCGATAATTTCGGTTTTAATTTTCGTAATACCGATTTTATCCACTTTCAGACAAATAAGAAATCAAGTTTTGCACGCTTCAAAGATAGACTAGAATAAAAATTGTAGTGTGGTCTAGTTTACCAAATTATTTACAAGTATCCATTTCTATTTAACAACAACCAAGTCATAATTTATCAACTAAAGGGGCACGACGATGATGATGTTCGAAACATGTTTCGAACTCATGAACAATCCGAGTTCAATCAGATTGAGCTGTATGTTTTATTACAATAACCAGATCAATCTCAGGTGGTAGACCCTTCTCAATATTTTGAATAAGAGGATGAATGTGACTAGGACAACCACCCCGAAGTCGATGTTATTAACCAAGAAGAAGATGATGATGAGGTAATGATTGATCTTATGGTCAATAATGCCGATGCAGATCAAGAGCATGAACCTCTACCTATGAGTCATATGTACGACCATCCGTTTTACATGACGAACCTGAATTTGGGGGAAGACAAACCAACCTCATATATCTTTCACAATCCTTATATGCAGACCGAAGGGGCCTTGAAAGTTGGAGACAAATTTCGTACAAAAAAAGAGTGTGTTAGAGCTATCAAAAAATACCACATGGAAATTTTAGCTGATTTCAGTGTAGATCGAACTAATTCAGGGAGGTACATTATTTTATGTCGTCAAAAACTAATTTTCCCTTTTCGTTTAACTGCATCTTAAAAGAAGAGAAGTGATTCATGGGAAATATGTACCATTCATCCACTCCACACTTGCATCACCACCGTTCCAACGTAGGATCATCGGAAACTTAGTTCTCAACTAATATTTCAAGAAATATTGCCTCTTATTAACAAGTATCCATCATTAAAGGTGAGTACAATTATTTCTCACATCGTTACAAGATTCAATTATACTCCCTCTTACATAAAGGCATGTATCACGAGGACTAAGGCAATTGAACTTGTCTACGGTAATCTGGAGGAATCGTACAAAGAACTTCCAAGATATTTGGTGGCACTCAAATATTATGCTCCAAGAACTGTTATAATTTTTGAGACACTCCCAGCATTTACCCAAGACAGAACCTGTGTTAGTGGAAATGGAATATTTCATTGATTGTTCTGGGCGTATGAACCATGCATAAAAGGTTTTACATTTTTCAAACCTATTATACAAATTGATGGAACTTGGTTGTACGGAAATTATAAAGGAACATTTCTCATGGCAGTGACACAAGATGGAATCTATAATGTTTTTCTGATTGCCTTCGCTCTAGTTGAAGGTGAGATAGGTGGTGCATGGAATTTATTTCTGTAGAATCTCCGATTACACGTTGCTCATCAACCCAACCTTTTTTTTGATTTCAGATAGACATCCATCGATTGTGAGTGCATACAATAACCCTGATAACGGTTGGCAGGACCCCCCTTCAACACATGTCTATTGCATTAGACATATCACACAAAACTTCATGCTCCATATCAAAGACAAGACACTTCGAAAGAAAGTTGTTAATGCAAGACATACCTTAACAGAAACATCATTCCAACACTATCACAAAGAAATTTGGTTGACAAACTCAGAAGCAATTAGGTGGATCGATAATATTCCAGTGAAGAAGTGGACTTGGGCATTTGACAATGGTCAACGATGGGGCCACATGATGAAAAATTTGGTGGAATCATTGAACTCTATCTTCAAATGCATATGAAACCTACCAATTACTGTTTTGGTTAGAGAAACATATTTTAGGTTGGGGTCATTGTTCGACACAAGAAGTTCAAAATGGAGGGCAGTGTTACAATCAGGGCAGTTGTCCAGTGAATGCATAATGAAATCATTTAACGAGGAGGCTGCCAAAACAAACACCCATAGTGTCACCGTGTTTCACCATATTAAAGGTTGGTTCAGTGTACAAGAGATAATGGATCATAATGAGGGGAGGTCAAGGCGATATTATCGGGTTGAGCTAGATAGAAGTTGGTGTGATTGTAGAAATTTTCAAGCATTTCGCATGCCTTGCTCTCATGTTATAGCGGCATGTTCACATGTTTGCTTGGATCCAATACGACATATGTCCCCCGTTTACACAATAAATAGTGTTTTAAGTGTGTACATCAGTACCTTCTCCTTGTTGGCAAAGGATGATTATTGGCCTACTTATCAAGGGGACATTGTTTAGCTCAATGAACAAATGCGACGGAAGAAAAAAGGGGTGCCCCAATAGCACCCGTATTAGAACTGAAATGGATACGACCAACAAAATGATAAGATTATGCAGTACATGTCGTCATCTCGGACATAATCGAAAAAATTCTGAATATTGGGTCTAGCTCTGCAACCTAATTTTTTTATTGAAAACTTTCCGGAGTAATTAATTTGTTGTAAGCAAGAAATTTCAATTTAAATCCGGGTTTTCATTTCGTGTTCAATTTATCACTCGATTACAACAACCATCAGATAATGACCCAAAAAATTACAACACGAAAAACTCAGGACAACAACACAACAACATGATAAGCAGACAAAACAACTAAACACATCATAATATCTAAGAGATAAAAACCATCAACACAATATCGTCTGGTCCAAACATCATCATCATGACATCAATGTCATATCTCACCTTTTTCTATCACCGGCTTACTCCATTTTCATTCCTTACTGTAATTTATCTTTTAACTTTTCTGATCTATTCACCTTTAGGAATGTCTCCTTCCAACCAGCGAATCAAGTGTCTTTGAAAATGCTCAAATGTCCGTGTGTTCCAGAGTTTGATCTTCATCATAGGCTTTGTCACTGAAAAAATAACATGCGCATCTCTTTTAATCAGTGAAAACCTTGGCAAGGGAGTGGAAGATATTTTCTAAGAGTGATGTGAGAAATGGTGTGAAAAAAATGAAGAAGACATATGGTTGCATTTATAGAAAACCATATACAACTGTCAAGCCACACAAGGTGGCGCCTCCTCTATGACTATGCATGCATGTGCCACACTGCATGACGTTACATAGGAGGACAAGTCATGTAGTATGATACCTCTTTTCTATTTTCTATGCATGCGCCACACAGAGTGGTGCCTCCTCTGTGTGGCGAATTATTTTTGTTTGAAAAGTGATTACTTTGATAAATATTTTGAAAATATGGTTATTTGGGTTTTTTTCTTCTAAAATGATAATTTAAAAAAAATTCTACTTTGAATATCTCCTCCATTTTTCTTTATGTTTTTCTCTTTCCTTTCTATTTTACTTTTAATCTCACTCTATTTTCTTCAATATAAAATTATTTTTCTCTTTAAAGAGAGAAAGTGATTAAGAAAAAGATAAAGAGAAAGGAGAGAAGTTGAAAAAAAGAATGAAGGAGAGGATCCAAATATTTATAAAAAAAACTAAATGTCCAAATATTTTGTAGATTATATAAGGTTCTTTTATTGCGACCTTTGGGGTCATCGGTTCAAACTTATTAGAAATAACATCTCTATTATAGAAAACATGGATAAAACTGCGTACATCTGACCTCCCAGAATCTATCAAATGAGAATCTCGTGTACTGAATTATCTCTTTTATATATAAATAAACATGATAAAACTTTATTTTCTTACATATGATATTCTAAACTATTATTTTGAAAATTTCCTATGGCTGATTTCTCAAACTTTCCTTAAGTGCAAAACGATTTACAGTTAAAGAAGCTATTTCACTAAGTAAATAGATCCCATTGTTTAGAGCATGCATTGATGGATTGTATGACTTTTCACCACTAAGAACTTTCTCACATTTCATAACTTCTCCACCAGCAGCATGTATATCATCAATTGCACCTTTAGGATTGTAACCCAATTTATAAGTTGCACTTTTGAAATCTTCCAAAACATCAATGTAGAATACAACTGAACATCGTCTAATAGCATTATCCTCGGGGAAACGAATAGCCATTTTGGCAAAATAAGATTGAACTGATGTTGCCTTATTGAATGCCATCTCTAAGATAAACTTTGAGAGATCAAGATAGTTTTTGACAAGAATCTCTTTCCGTTTAACTAAAAAAGTTTTGGATTCACTACCACAGAAAATTCAATTAACAAAGGAAAAATATATAACTATGTGGGTCCAAGCGTTGTTATATAGAGGGTCGTTGAATATATGATATTTACAATCATATGCCAGTAGTCATTGTAATAAACATGAAAACGCACTCCTTATCACAACGGTTTTTCAAAAGACCATGGTAATAAATGTAATGGTCCTGGGTTTGATTCTAAGATGCGCCATTTTGATATTTATTATTTTCTGGACAGCGCACGAGATATTATAACGATTATGACTATAACAGTTGTTAAATGTTCTGTATAATTAACAAATATTATCCTGCTTTTATAATAAATTCCATTTTTTAACCAGTACTGTTTTCCACCATATCACAGCAGAAAATAAAGTTCACATTTGTGATAAAGTTATCTGAATAATATTAATTGTATCATATTCATAATATCAAATAATTGTATCATATTCAATTTTAGCATAGCAAATATCCTACAATTTATCAGAACAAACAATCTACTGTTTACACATTACATAACATCACATAATTGTAACTTGGTGTTTTAGTGTCTTGTCTCTTGGTGTCTTGTCTCTTGGTATCTTGATTCTGAAGACCTATAATTTCAAATGATTATACTTGTTAGTAAAAAAACTTGAAACTATAACATTTATGAATATATTGTGAATAAAGAATAAATTACGTACCTCTTAATTTTCCCAAATGCCTTCTTCATGATCGATTCGAATAGCATAGACAACATCTCCATAAATTTTATCATATGAGGTAGGAATTTATGTTGTGTAAGAAGCTGCAGAGAGAACATCAAGACTTTCATCACTAAGAGTAATATGTTTTCATTGGAGTACGAATGACCATTTACCTGCTATGTTTGATGGATCAGTAACATAGAAAACTTATTTTTCTTGAGAAGCCATGATGAATGGTTCGGTCATAAAAGATGAATTTCCAGGTGTAGCGGTAAAATCAATGAACTCGCCACCGAGTATTTATTTATCCCACAAAAGGGAAAGGAAAATAATCAAAGAAAAACCTAAAGGGGAAATCAAGGTCTTACGACCGAGAGATTGGGTAAGGGAGTCGATTACGCGAGGGGAAGGTATTAGCATCCCACACGTCCGTAGTACTCTACGGGATCCACTCTTGTTATTCTAATAAAAGGGTGTATTCAATCTAATGCTTATGAGTTACAAACTAAGAGGGAACGCATGCAAAGAAAACACGGGGAAAAGAAGGAAATATTTACAAAGCCCTTGGAGATCAAGATCCAGTTAGGGTTTCATCTGCTCAAGACTTCTCTTTGCACTGTTGACCCAAATTAGGGTTTGTGTTTGCACAAAGATGTTCTGACCTAAAATGCCTAAGATGACTTTCATGCTTCATATTGGACTCCCAAGTTTATCCACATCAAGTTTCAAGTCCTGATTCCAAGTTTTGCCCAGTCAATTGGACAGTTGATCTAAAAATCAGCTGTATTGGGGAAAAAGTCAACTGTGGCCAATTGACAGTCAAATCTCATAAAAATTGACCCACATAAACATTATGAACTCACATGGACCATTTGATCAAGTTTGGATCACAATTCCATAAGAAATTTGATCAGATCACCAAAAGGGCAAAATGGTCATTTTTAGGGTTTTGACTGTACAAAGGCAATTTTTGACTGTTTGACCTAGCCAATGGCAAACCAAGCTCACATATGGACTCAAGGACCCCATGGAATTGTCTTGACATGCTCAACAAGTTCAAAAGATCCCAAATACACAAGATTGACAGTTGAATTTCCCAGTCAATTGATCAATTTTGACTGTATACTGAAAAGTCAAACTTTGACTTTTTGGTCAAAATCAAGAGTCAATATTCATTTTTCATTAAAACATGCCAAATCATGAAACTTTTTCATCAAGAAATCAAGAATTGCAAATTAGGGTTTGAAATGAGAATTTTTCATAACTTAGAATTTTTCTAAGTTATGAAAAAACCTAATGTTTTCCCAACTTTGCCCCACTTTCTCACCAAGATTAATTTGGATTCAAGCAAAAGTCAAAACATGAAAGTTGTAGCCTATTGCATAATCTACAACTTTGATTCACAAAGTTTTCCCAAAATAGGCTTGTATCTCAAGTTACAATTTTTGGAATAAGGGTACTAAACCATTCTTAACTTAGTGAAAATTTGACCTATTTTGGCAAGGTTTTTACCTAACTTCAAGACCATTTTTAACATACTTCCACTTGGAATTTCAATTTGAATTTCAAAGATGGATTATAGTACACATTCCAAGCTTTCCAAAATGTCCAAGAACTCATCAAACAACCTCATGACTTGAGAGAATCGAATTTTGCAATATGGCAAAAACTCACTTTTGAATTGGCCAATTTCCATGTTCATAGCTTGTGCAAATTTCTCAAATCAGCATGCAACTTGATTACAGGCCTCTAAACCATTCAACACTCATAAATTTAATGCAAACTCATTGTGCCAAGACCATGTTCTATGTGTTCAAGCATTGCATAGTGGTTTAATCCATTTTTAGATAAAGCACTTTAACCATTTTTGCAAAAGTAAGCTTTATGTCAAAATGAAAATCCAAGAAGTACAGATCAAATCCCCTTGGCACAAGTTTAGGGACTAATTACACTGATCAATGCCAAGGTTTGCAGCATGTTATGGGGGCCTCTACCTGTCTAAAGACCAACTTGGCTTTTGGTTGCTTAAAGTGTAAGAAATATGGCATAACACAACACAACTTTCATCTCAGCAATAGAACCCTTAAGTAAATATTTTGTACACCTTCAAGACACCTTAATTGAGCTAGCACACAACTCCAACACCTCCATTGCCCTCTAGAATACAGAACCACCCTCAAACTGCCCAAACAGAGCTCCTACTGCAGTTTGAGTGCCAACTCTCATCCCTTTCATGCATTCTTGCTAAAAGCTCTTCAAACACATTCCCTAGCATCACTTGAAGCTAATCCAAACATAAAACACGACCTGTAACTCCTCTAATCAGTTCCACCATTTTCACTTTCTTGTTTTGCAGTTGAAGGTCCATAGCTCGATTCAAGGTCTTTCAAAGCAAAGTAAGCATTGGAATAGCATCACTACACTTCAGGCAAGCTGTACAGATCATCATCTTGCCCTGAAAGCTCCCCCATTGCCAGATACAACTTCAACTAAATAGGTATCTTCTTGAACTTCTAACTCTTAGTGTAGGCATCATTAGCTCTAAGTTTGTGAATAAGAAGTGTTCTACTCATGCCCCTGAATCTGTACATACTTTTACTTTTCATTTATTTTGCCTGAGCTATGAGAATTTGAGGTCTGAATGTTGATAAAAACTTAGGTTAGGATTTGGGAATGATGAAATTCTCTCTCATTTTTTAGAGTTAGGATGAGTTCTTTACATATTTAGAATCGTGATTCAATGCTTAACATTTCTTATGTTGTAAGTTTGTGCAAAAGATCAAGGAATCCAGATGTTTGAATTGATGTTCAGGCGCGCGTTTTTGAACATTTTCTGTCCAGAGGTTGAAGAAGAAGCCACATGGGCTGGGCTTACTTTGATATTTCTTTTCACACCATGTTTTTGGTTTTACACCCCGTGAGCCCATTTTATTTGTTTTATTGATTTTTTGACTTTTCTTTTTTCATTCTGGTTTATTTATTTTTCCTCATGATATTAAAAATATAAAAATAATTTTTTACACCATTTTTGAATTTATAGGCATTTATTTGTTTAGATTAGTTATTTATACATAAATAATATATATATATATATATATATATATATATATACTATTATTTAGAAAAAACTAGAAAAATAATGCAAATATATTTTAGTTCTGATTTTTTATTTCATTTTTTCTTTTGAAAATATTTTATACAAAATATACTTTTTTATAAATATTAAATATTATTATTTTGTATATCTAATACTTACTTAGTAAATAATAAAGATATTTATATATATTAGTATATTTAGGTAAATAATACAAAAAATATATACATTTTTTATTTTATTAATATTTGACCTAAAAAATACTTTTTTATGAATATACTTCATTTTTATTTTGTTTTGTATATAATTACTAATTATTGTACACATTAAATAAATAATACCCCTTTATTTAAGAAATTAGGGTTTTACCCTTAAAACACAAAAACTCCCAAAATATTACCCTTTTTTATTATTATTCATTTTGTTTATTTGACATAAAAATACTCTTTTTGTCATATACATATAAAAACTTTTTTTGCATTTTTGCATCTTTATTTTATTTTCCATTTAATTTATGCAATTAATTATTTTGTAAATATTCCAAAATTGATGTAATAGCTAGGTTTAATTTCCTTGTCAATATCCTCCATTTGAACATTTGTACCCCCCTTCCCATATTGTGTTGTAATAGTGTAGGAATTTTACTTTTCGCACTTTAACGCTTTCTAAATATACCATGCTAGAATTAGGGTTTGTATGCAAATAAAACGAACAAAAATAGTTTGACCTAATTTCAAGATAAACAAGCATGAATATGGACAACACATATCACACTTGCACCCCTAGGGTATTCCACTTGTTGCCTTCAATAAATGGGCCATATTGCATGTTAGGTCTCTTTGGGCAAAACAAAAAACAAACAATCAAATGATCATAGTCCCTCGATGACGCTTTCGAAAAGTTGCCTAAAATGATCAAGTCCCTTAAAAGAAAAATTGCCCAAAGATACTTAGCACTATTGCAATCATGGTCTAAACGATGACCCGCGCCCGTCCCTTTCACATCCTAACACAAGATTGTCCACCAAATGCAATGGTGGAACAAAATTGTTAAAAGGGTTAAAACATAACAAAAATCTTTGAGAACTTTAGGGTAGATAGCTCTTAAGTACTTGCCAACTTGCAAAAGAAAACACTTGCCTATTTTCAAACCACACTTCACAAATACTTTCAAAACAAACTTTCAAAAACCTTGAAACATCTTTTCAAAAAGACAAACACCTTTTGTAAAACATTCGAGTAAAGAATTGTTACAAGGGTAGCCTAGACAAGGCATCTTTTTCAAAACCTTTTCAAAACCACACACAAAGCACCATTTCAAACAATTGAAAACAAAGGCAAGTTGATCTAAGCAAGTACTTAAGAGCCCATGGATAACCATGGATAGAAAGGGTGCTAATACCTTCCCTTTCTTTAATCTACTCCCCGAACCCAAGAAAAATCTCAAAGGTTTTTGCTGTGCTTTTTAAACCTTTCCTTAGGATAAAATAAAAAGTCGGTGGCGACTCTTGCTCAACCGAAACATTTGCGAAAACAAACGCAAAACCATAGTCAGTTCTCCCACCGTATCACAGTGTTGGTTGTGTTTTTGCCGTAGATAACGGTAATTAATCTCAAGAGATAGATATTAGCAATTTATATACTTATTCATGAAGTAAGTCTTCGAGACTTGAACCACACCAAGGCTTAGGACGGAGGAACAATAAGATCGAGAAGAAACTCGCTTATCATTCCCATACTCAACAAAGGTATGACTCTCATCAGTAATCTTTAAGTGTCTTGAAGTTTGCAAGAAAAAGAAGTTTTTGTTTTAATGCAAATGAAAAAGGGGAAATAAAAGTCTAAAGGGAGACTAACCTAAATCTAACCTAATGTTATCATACAATCAGTGATTCTATCTAAGTTAGCATGCCAAAGAAAGTCTAACAAAGCTATCTTATAGGGAACATACAACGAGAGCGAAGTCGTGATCTCAATTTCTAAATTGAGTGACTCATCGATCAACAAGAAAGGAAACAAACACAAGCACGACACATATAATAAATGAAGTGCGGAATGCCTGCTACAGGTCTTTAAACAGTGACTTTGAGCGCACGCTCTTTATTCCCTACTTCTCATGATATCTATAAAGCAATAAAATGCGGAAGAATAAATTAGAAGCAATATAATACCAAACGAACAATAATGTCCGCAAAAAGAGCAAGAAAAGAAAAGAAACCCATAATACTTCACGTGAGCTAACATAAACAAACAAACAGTCAGAGATCGAATATTTGGAATAGGTATCGAAACTTCATCGATGTGAAAATAAATCACAACCAGAATCCAAACACATCCGTATATCAAGCAATGAACCTGCATAAGACTTAACTCAACATGCAAAGGTGAATCATAGGTTTCAATTAATCGAAAAAAATTAGGAATTAATTTCCTAAAAATCGAATGAGAAATCTAACAAACCTTTATTGATTTTTGTAGTTTATTACCCAACAAAAAAAGAGACATTCCTAAAATATATATTTTTTTATTATTTTTTATTATATATATATATATATATATATATATATATATATATATATATATATATATATATATATATATATATATATATATATATATATATATATATATATATATATATATATATATATATATATATATATATATATATATATATATATATATATATATATATATATATATATTTTTTTTTTATGATGTAAAAAAAAGGATTTAAAACTAAACTAAAAAAACAAAATTTAAAAGAACAAGGAATTAGAAAGGGGCCAGGGGTGTTAAGCTGAATTCTAGTGGTGCTAGAATGGTCTGGGCGCTACAGGCCTAATCAACTCAGTCCGATAAGAGATTTGTGCATTAGCTTCCAAAACAGTGACACAGGCCAGAAGGTAGGTGAGGTGCTAGCAACATCCAAGGCCCATGCTGAGAGGTCCAACAAATAATTTTTGCCCAAAGCATTCAACCCAACAACAATCATCACCATTTTATCAACTTTTTTTGTTTATTTATCTCAATTAAAGGAATTAAAAGAAAAGAATTAGAGAAAATAGAAAAAAAAAGGGATTCGTTGATTATGTGTTAGGGCTTAGGTCACGACTATCCGTCTCCTTTCTAACAGAGACCCATTCTTCCCTCAACTCAATCGCAGCCAGTTATAATGGTGAAGGTGGAAAATTTGAAGGTTGCAACAGGAGAATTGCAGAGAAAGGGTCGAGAGTGAGGTCCCGATTGAAGATGAATAAGTGAGGGTTTTTACCAGAGTCTCACATGTAGCCTTTTTCTATTTTCTGTATCTTTTCTGTTATGAATTCTAAATCCCCCTGTTGATTCTGTTACGATTCTGTTATATGGGTTCAAGTGACAAGCCCCTAGCTGTTAGATCTTTTGATAGTTTGTTATGGAATGGAGGGTAGAGATTAGGTGGTTAGAATTCGATTAGGAGTTTGTACTAGGTTGTTAGGAAAATGCAGTTAGAAGTTATTTCTGTTTTGGTTGTTGTGAGAAAGTTAGTTAGGGAATTGCTAGAGATTAGTTTTTTTTTTGTTTTTTTGTTTGAGAATCAGTTAAAAAATAGTTAACAAGCTGGAAAATTTGGTTATTGAGGTAATGGTTTCTTATTTTTTTTAATTTCAATCTTCTTCACTTACAGTCTTCTTCTATTATTTCTGTTATCAAACTACTGCACACGCGAAAATTTGTTATGCAATTGGCCCTATTTTGATTATGAATCGATTTCCTCCGCTAAGTTGTTTGTGAACCTAATGCAGGGCTGCATATGTTCAGTTTTGTTTTGGACTAATGATGTGCATTAAATGAGCAGGGAATTCAGCTAACTCAGATTCTTTAACAGGATCCGGATTATTTGATTCAAGACCATCTTTAACGAGCCTGAAGCCAAATGTCAATAGATCTGGCAGCAACACGTTCATAATTGATGTCTACAGAGCAGCCTGGATAACATCCTTGATATTTAACTCTCTAAAATTATTGCATCCTGAGTGCCGATGAACCTTAATCCTAGATGCAAGCATTCAGTTTAGCTTTGCTGTACAAGGCTGTTATGCGGGAATTTTCTAAAGGAAGCATGAAGAAGTTTAGGCATAGTGCAAGCAAGGTTGAAGTGAGAAGAAACAGAAGTAGGATAGAAGATTAGAACTAAGTTTTAGGAGGAGCTATTTATGAGATTTTCTTTTTAATTTTGAAGTGTCATATGATATAGAGTCTTGTATTGGTAGTGAGCTTAAAATGCCTTCTTATCATGTATTTATGTAAGGATCCACATTATAAACAGTTCTGACTTTTGGAAACTTTATGATATTTTAAGGTTTTGATGATGATAATCAAAGTATTCTTCGTTGTTAACAACTTAAAGGGATCATGTGAATCTGAATTGAATTATCCTATTTTTCAAAGTGTCTTCAGGTTGCATAGGCTCGATTACCTCAAGTATCCATTCACACATAACTTGTGAGGTAAAACAACATGACTTGATATTCCACCAATATGAGCCCTCTTGAATGGAGAAGTATCCATGAGCCTTGCTTTGAAATGAACGGAAAATGATGGATTGGTATATAATAGACTTTGAATCCATTTAAACTAGATGACATTTCTTGAACAAATCTCTAAATCATCTCCAACGAGACCTTAATTCCGATCTTCAATCTGTGGTAACTTGTAATACCAACACTAGGTACTTTAAGATAACCATAATGCTTTGAATGATCCTTAGATAATAGTTGATGTGCGAGAGAAAGACCACAAAGATGATTTCAATATGAACACATTAGTTCAATGAACCTCAATCTTTAATTGAACCACCGATTTTAGAAGCACCCAAACCACGTCAAAAGTTTGATGAAATCCAAATCCATAGTTTCACAACAAAGTACATCTTGATTTGATGAAACCCTAAACCAATCCTCAACAATCTAACAAATAGCATCACAAGAAAGAAGTCTTTGATTCAGTCTTTTAGACTTCTTTAAAATAATGTCTATTGGGGAAAGCATTTAGGAGAAACCCTAATTATTTCTCTTTGAAAAATCTTGATGAAGATAATTTTGTATCCTGAGGAATTTCGTCAGGGAAGACATCTATGATGCTGGAAATTCAAAACCATAATCTCGTACCAAGAATGATAAGAGCACTAGTTGAATCAACATGAAGAATGTAGCAACGTTAGTCCACAGAGAAAAAACCCTAATGCCAAAAGTCCTATGATCCTGTAACCATGGAATCGATGATATGCATGAGATGTATATGATATAAGGATGGATCTTAGGGGAAAAAATTGGTGTATAACAACTTCCCTTATTTAATTTTCTTCTATTCAGAGATACGAAGGTAAAAAATCTTCGTCTCGACGCGATTGAATATACTTAAATACAAAACAAGCCCTATTTTTGGCCCTATGATGCCATACGATGCTTATGATTATGGATGTAAAACATAAACTTCATGCAGGCGAATAAGACACACTGGAGAAATGAAAATAAAATCAAAAGACTTAACAAAAAGAAGTCGATCAAGAAAGTAAATCTATGGGGGACAACACAACTCTGGGGATAGAATTTTGAATCCATCAGAGACAAATCGACTCCGCTGGGGAAAAGAAGACTCAACTTCACTATGATAAGGTATAGTGAAGAGACTGGATAATATCAACTCAACAAAATGAGGATAAAAATGGTTAAATGAGAACTGTGAACTATCCACTTCTAGAGGAGATATCAAAAAGAGAGTAAAATCAACACAGAGGATCGACAACTACTAAACAGAAGGGCGCGAATAGAAACAATGAAGATAATACCCGCTCAGAGATGACGATAAACATCAATACCTAGATTAGTAAGTGAATGCTTAGTATCAGTTCCTATGCCTAGTAATCAAAGATTTGGCATTAGCAATTATGGATGGAAACAACTCAACTTAATCGGAGTAAGGTCCAACGAGGAGGAAGAGATCAATATTGCCTAAGAATGGTAATGAACTACCCGCTCAAGAATGAAGGTAGAAAAAACATAGGACAATACTGAATTTTTTTGAAGGTGAAGAAATAGAAGATACAATGACGTTTATTGAAGGTGAACTACCGACTTCCACTGAAGATGACTACCAACTTCCACTGAAGGAAGACATATGGAGACAATACCGACTTTTACTGAAGGTAAAGACTCAAAAGATGCATCGAATTTTACTGAAGGTGAGCTACCAACTTCCACTAAAGGTAGGGAGAAAAGAATAACACCAGCTTTTACTGAAGGTGAACTACCGACTTTTACTGAAGGTAGGGAGAAAAGAATAACACCAGCTTTTACTGAAGGTGAACTACCGACTTTTACTGAAGGTAGGGAAAAAAGAGAATACACCAGCTTTTACTGAAGGTGAGGTCTCAAAGAACAATTACGAATTTCCCAAAATTCTGCCGTTCTACCTGGAACGAGTAAAAATAAAAGCTATCTCAAATAAAGAGACTACCACTTGCAAAGATTTCACAACAAACGTCTCTTGTGAAACTTCCTAGAAGAGATACCATTTGATGTAGAATCAGATAAACTTCCCCTCGATCCTGACCATAAGCCACGAACTGGTCTCAGTTTCTTCTTTAACCGAGATATTTCACCTGGAAAGGGTAAAAATACAAGCTATCTCAAATAAAGAGACTACCACTTGCAATAATTTCACAATAAAATTCTCTTGCGAAACTTCTCCGAAGAGATACCATTTGATGGAGAATCAGATAAACTACCCCTCGATCCTGACCATAAGCCATGAAATGGTCTCAGTTTCTCCTTTAACAAAGATGTTTCACCGGGAAAGGGTAAAAATACAAGTTATCTCAAATAAAGAGACTTCCACTTGTAAAGATATCTCAACAAACTTCTCTTATGAAACCTTCTCAAAGCGATACCATTTGATGGATATTCAGATAAAGTTCCCCTCGATCCTGACTATAAGTCACAAGCTGGTCTCAATTTCTTCTTTAACCAAGATGTTTCACCTAGAAAGGGTAAAAATACAAGCTATCTCAAATAAAGAGACTACCAATTGTAAAGATTTCACAACAAACTTCTCTTGCGAAACTTCTCCAAAGAGATACCATTTGATGGAGAATCAGATAAAATTCCCCTCGATCCTGACCATAAGCCACGAATTGGTCTCAGTTTCTTCTTTAACCAATATGTTTCACTTGGAAAGGGTGAAAATACAAGCTAATTCAAATTAAGAGACTACCACTTGTAAATATTTCACAACAAACTTCTCTTGCGAAACTTTCTTGAAGAGATACCATTTGATGGAAAATAAGATAAAATTCCCCTCAATCCTGACTATAAGCCAAGAACTGGTCTCAGTTTCTTCTTTAACCAAGATGTTTCACATGGAAAGGGTAAAAATACAAGCTATCTCAAATAAAGAGACTGCCACTTGTAAAGATTTCTCAACAAACTTCTCTTGCGAAACCTCCTCGAAGAGATACCATTTGATGGAGAATCAGATAAACTTCCCCTCGATCCTGACTATAAGCCACAAGCTGGTCTCAGTTTCTTCTTTAACCAAGATGTTTCACCTGGAAAGGGTAAAAATACAAGCTATCTCAAATAAAGAGACTACTAATTGTAAAGATTTCACAACAAACTTCTCTTGCGAAACTTCTCCAAAGAGATACCATTTGATGGAGAATCAGATAAACTTCCCCTCGATCCTGACCATAAGCCACGAATCGGTCTCAGTTTCTTTTTTAACCAAGATGTTTCACCTGGAAAGGGTAAAAATACAAGCTAATTTAAATTACGAGACTACCACTTTTAAATATTTCACAACAAACTTCTCTTGCGAAACTTTCTTGAAGAGATACCATTTGATGGAAAATAAGATAAAATTCCCCTCCATCCTGACTATAAGCCACGAACTGGTCTCAGTTTCTTCTTTAACCAAGATGTTTCACATGGAAAGGGTAAAAATACAAGCTATCTCAAATAAAGAGACTGCCACTTGTAAAGATTTCTCAATAAACTTATCTTGCGAAACCTCCTCGAAGAGATACCATTTGATGGAGAATCAGATAAACTTCCCCTCGATCCTGACTATAAGCCACAAACTGGTCTCAGTTTCTTCTTTAACCAAGATGTTTCACCTGGAAAGGGTAAAAATACAAGCTATCTCAAATAAAGAGACTACCACTTGTAAAGATTTCACAACAAACTTCTCTTGTGAAACTTTATCAAAGAGATACTATTTGATGGAGAATCAAATAAACTTCCCCTCGATCCTGACTATAAGCCGCGAACTGGTCTCAGTTTCTTCTTTAACCAAGATGTTTCACCAGGAAAGGGTAAAAATACAAGCTATCTCAAATAAAGAGACTACCACTTGTAAAGATTTCATAACAAAATTCTCTTGCAAAACTTTCTCGAAGAGGTACCATTTGATGGAGAATCAGATAAACTTCCCCTCGATCCTGACCATAAGCCACGAACTGGTCTCAGTTTCTTCTTTAACCAAGATGTTTCACTTGGAAAGGGTAAAAATCCAAGCTATCTCAAATAAAGAGACTACCACTTGTAAAGATTTCACAACAAACTTCTCTTGCAAAACTTCCTCGAAGAGATACCATTTGATGGAGAATCAGATAAACCTCCCCTCGATCCTGACTATAAGCCACGAACTGGTCTCAGTTTCTTCTTTAACCAAGATATTTCACCTGGAAAGGGTAAAAATATGATGTAAGAATCTTTCAATGAACTCTCTTTATCATTGAAGTATAACCAAACTCAACAACGAACTATCTCCCATAATGATGAGACTACGATTCATTGGAGTAACAAATTTTCATCAACGAACTATCTCCCATAATGATGAGACTAAAATTCATCAGAATATAGATCTCAACAACGAACTACCTCCCATAATGACGAGGCCACCATTCATTGTAATAATAACATCTCATCAACGAACTACCTTCCATAATGACAAGGCTACAATTCATTGGAAAAACAATCTTCATCAACGAACTATCTCCCATAATGACGAGATTACCATTCATTGGAAAAAAACACCTTCTCTAGCATTAACAAACCTATTGGGAAGAACAGGTTGCTCAAATAAAGAGAACTACCGCTTACTGTTTAAGAAGGAATTGTAATAAGACTGACAAAGAATGAAGCTTGATTTCCTGGGGAAATACTAATACATTCCCATTGAGGAGAAAAAAAACATTGCGTGCAAAATAAATGCACATTCTCAAATCAAGGCTCGAAGCCTGCAGAAGTTAGAATAATAATATTGTCGGGGACTACAGATTCAAACCAGAAATAAAATGGAACGGAATAATCGACCAAGACAACACCTAATGAGAAATAAACTCAAAATGGGATCACACTCCATCTAGATAACGAGCTGAATAGGAAGGCTGAAGCAAAATTCTTCCATGAGGGATAACTCAGTGGGAAAGTTTAAAGGATATACAATTCTGTTCAAAATTGACAACTCTATTGGAGAGAGGGTAACATAACTCTGCAAGGAGAAAAATATGCCAACAAAGCATCAATGAATGCAAATGAATAATGAATTTTATTTAGCTATGCATGATGTATGTGAATGTATGAATATTATCATGTATATGCTGACAAAATAACCATAATGCACTGAGGATAACCAGACAAAGCTAAATTGGAAGGAGACAACACTCAGCCAAATCACATCCAGGATGAAGGTTCTATAAGAGAATAAGCATCAACTGATGAATAAAATCCTATTTCACGACTTAACTTCACTGGGAAGAAACATGGATTGAAAATAGTCAAAGCACCATCTGCCTAGCAACAAATAAAGTTGCGGGTGTTGTACCCCAAAATTTGCCCTCCCATTTTCTCAATATTTTCTCATCACAAGGCCCTTAGAGCTCAAGATCCAGTTAGGGTTTCCTCTGCTCAAGACTTCTCCTAGCACTGTTGACCCAAATTAGGGTTTGTGTTTGCAAAAAGATGTTTTGACCTAAAATGCCTAAGATGACTTTCATGCTTCATGTTGGACTCCCAAGTTTATCCATACCAAGTTTCAAGCCTTGATTCCAACCTTTGCCCAGTCAATTGGACAGTTGACCTAGAAATCAACTATATTGGGGAAAAAGTCAATTGTGGCCAATTGACAGTCAAACCTCATGGAAATTGACCCACATCAACATTATGAACTCATGTGGACCACTTTATCAAGTTTGGATCACAATTCCACAAGAAATTTAATCAGATCACCAAAAGGGCAAAATGGTCATTTTTAGGGTTTTGACTGCACAAAAGCAATTTTTGACTGTTTTACCAAGCCAATGGCAAACCAAGCTCACATATGGACTCAAGGACCCAATGGAATTGTCTTGACACGCTCAACAAGTTCAAAAGATCCCAAATGCACAAGATTGACAGTTGAATTTTCCAGTCAATTGATCAATTTTTGACTGTATACTGAAAAGTCAAACTTTGACTTTTTGGTCAAAATCAAGTGTCAAGATTCATTTTTCATCAAAACATACCAAATCATGAAACTTGTTCATCAAGAAATCAAGAATCACAAATTAGGGTTTGAAATGAAGATTTTTCATAACTTGGAATTTTTCTAAGTTATGAAAAACCCTAATTTTTTCCTAACTTTGTCCCACTTTCTCACCAAGATTCATTTGGATTCAAACAAAAGTCAAAACATGAAAGTTGTAGTCCATTGCAAAATCTACAACTTTTATTCACAAAGTTTCCTCAAAAGAAGCTTGTAGCTCAAGTTACAATTTTTGGAACAAGGGTACCAAACCATTCTTAACTTAGAAAATTTTTGACCTATTTTAGGCAGGATTTTTTCCTAACTTCAAGACCACTTTTCACATGCTTCCACTTGGAATTTCAATTTTCATTACAAAGATGGATTGTAGTATACATTCCAAGCTTTCCAAAATGTCCAAGAACTCATCAAACAACCTCATGGTTAGGGAGAATCGAATTTGGCAAGTTGGGAAAAAGTCACTTTGATTCATGGCCATGTACATGTTCATAACTTGTGCAATTTTTCAAATCAGCTTGCACAACTTGATTACAGGTCCTTTATCCCATTTGCACTCAATAATTTAATGCAAACCCCTTGTGTTCAAGCCTTGCATTATGTGTTTAAGCATTACATGAAGGTTTAGTCCTAAAATAGAAAAAGCATTATGTCCATTTTTGAAAAAGTAGAACTTTATGTCAATTTGCAAATCAAGAGATACACAGCAAATCTCTTTGGCACAAGTTATTGAGCTAATCCCACTGATCAAGGGCATGCTTAGCAGCACATTAGAGGGGCCTCCATCAGTCTAAAACAGAACTTGACATTTTGTTGCTTAAGTAAGAAGAAACTTGACATAACAACTACCAACTCTCATCTCAGCCAACACAAGCTTAAGCAAAGTTATTATACCCATTCTAAACATCAAACCTAAGCTGAATCACAAGCCAACCAAGTTCCAAACATCATCAAACACAGAATCACCATTAAACTGCACAAAAAGAAGGTATTCTGCACTTGGACTTGGCTAGCTTATTTCCATCGTGCACCTTGGCCAAAAACACTTCAAACACATTCCACACCATCCCTTGAAACTGTTCCAAGCCCTAAACACGACCTGTAACACCCCTAACCAACATCACCATTTTCATATTTTCTGTTTTGCAGTTGGAGTGCCATAACACGATTCACTTGGTTTCAAAACACACCAAGCATTGGAATAGCATCCCTGGACATCAAGGAAGCTATACAAATCATTACCTTGCCTTGTAAGCATCTCCATTGTTGCACACGATTCCAACTGAACAGGTAAATCTTTGGACTTCTATCTCTCAATGTAGGAAGAATTAGCTCTAAGTTTGTGAATAAAAAATGTCATGCTCATGCCCCTGAAGCTATACATATCTTTACTTTCCATTTATTTTGCATGTGCTATGAGAATTTGAGGTCTGAACATTGAACAAAAACTAGGTCAGGAATTGGGGGAGAAGAAATTCTCTCTCATTTCTGAGAGTTAGATTAACTTCTTTATATGTCTAGAATCGTGGCTTCAAGCTCTACAGGTTTCATGTTGCAAGATTTGGCAAATGATCAAGGAATCTGGAGATAGGAAAACGCGCGTTGGTGGTTGTTCAAACATGTTCTGAGGTTGAAGACAAAGTGTTCTTGGGCTGGGCCTGAGTTGACTTCTTATTTGCACCCCATTTTCACTTTTGAACCCCCTTGGCCCATTGTGCTTATTTGAAACATTTTTTTGACTTTTCTTGTTATTTCTGACTTATTTATTTTTTCTCATAGTATTAAAAATATAAAAAAATATTTTCCAAACCATTTTTGTATTTATTAGGCATTTATTTGTTTAAATTGATATTTGTACATGTAAATAATACATAAATACTCATTTATTTTAAAATACAAAAAAAAAATAATACAAACATATTTTATTTCTATTTTATGTTATCTCTTGAAAACATTGTATAAAAAAAATATATATACTTTTTTTTCATATTAAATATTTTTATTTTTGTACATATAATAAATATTCAACAAATAATGTAAATGTATAAATGTTTATTAATATATTTAGAAAAAACAAAGAATTAACACATTTTTGTTTTTATTAATATTTTGACCTCAAAAATACTTTTTATATAAAATACCTTCTTTTATTTATTTTGTGTATATAATTAACAAATATTGCATATATTATATAATAAATATATTTTATTTACTAAAATTAGGGTTTTATCCTAAATACTTAAAAAAACCAAAAATTAATTAATTTTATTTTTTTGTTTATTTGATACATGATAAATACTTTTTACATGCATATGAAAAACTTTTTTTGCATTTTGCATATTTATTTTATTTGAATATTGTGTAATTAAATACCTTGCAAAATTCCAAGTTGGATGTAATAGTCTAAGGTTTTAATTCTTGTCAAAATACCCCCATTTGAACATTTGTACCCCCCATCCCATATATTGTGTTGTAATAACTTAAGAACTTTATTTTTTCGCACTTTAAAGCTTTCTAATTATGTCATGTTAGAATTAGGGTTTTATATGCAAATCAATTAACCAAAATAGTTTGACCTAAATTCAAGATAAACAAGCATGAAAATGGACAACACTAATCACACTTGCACCCCTAGGGTATTCCACTTGTTGCCTTCAATAAATGGGCCATATTGCATGTTAGGTATCATTGGGCTAAAACAAAACAATCAAATGATCATAGTCCCTCAATGACGCTTTTGAAAGTTGCCTAAAAATGATCAAGTCCCTTAAAGTAAAAATTGCCCAAAGATACTTGGCACCATTGCAATCATGGTCCAAACGATGACCCGCGCCCGTCCCGTTACCATCCTAACACAAGATTGTCCACCAAATGCAATGGTGGAACAAAATTGTTAAAAGGGTTAAAACATAGCAAAGATCTTTGAGAACTTTAGGGTAGATAGCTCTTAGTTATTTATCAACTTGCAAAATAAAAACGCTTGCCTATTTTTCAAACCACATATCACTACACTTTAAAAACAACTTTCAAAAAAAACCTTGAAACATCTTTTCAAAAAGACAAACACCTTTTGTAAAACATTCGAGTAAAGAATTGTTACAAGGGTTGCCTAGACAAGGCATCTTTTTAAAACATTTTCAAAACCATGCACAAAGCACCATTTCAAACAATTGAAAATCAAGGCAAACTGATCTAAGCAAGTAATTAAGAGCCCATGGTTAACCATGGATAGAAAGGGTGCTAATACCTTCCCTTTCTATAATCTACTCCCCGAACCCAAGAAAACATCTCAAAGGTTTTTGCTGTGCTTTTTTAACCTTTCCTTAGGATAAAATAAAAAGTCGGTGGCGACTCTTGCTCAACCAAAACATTTGCAAAAACAAACGCAAAACTCTAGTCAGTTCTCCCACCGTATCACAGAACTGGCGACTCTGCTGAGGATATTTTTTAAGTGGAGTAACCTTAGGGCTTAGATCACCCTCTTGCATGACTAATTGTTTGATTTGATTGCTTTATATCTTGGCTCTCTTGTTTGGGTTTGCAATCCTACACCAGGATTTGGGGAAACATTCATAGATAGCAATACGTTGTGGAAACTGTGCGGGGTATACCGACACGGTTGAAGCAATAGCTATATTAGTGCAACATATTTGTGAGTACCGGTAACCCTTCAGTTCAATCAAGGAGAGTACGGGGCCGCTGAGTGATGTCACTAAGCACTAATGACCTAGAACCTTACTTGACCATCTTGGCCTTTTATTAGGGATAGTGAGATGACCGACTTTGGTACAGTCTGAAGTTGGTAGATACTCGATACTACACTCATTGAGGGTTGCTTTCTTGGAATATTTTGGTCGCTAGTTAAGTGGCTAAACCAAAACAATGAACAATGAAAACAATCCAATGATATTGAGCTCCTTAGAACCCGGTTACTATTTATAGGACAGGTTTTTAAGCCAACTACACTCAAGAGGGTACTTACCTATGAAACCTCATGCAAGCCTGAAACTAGGGTTTGGTGTGATTTTCTTATACATATGTTTGTGCATACATCATAAACATCATAAAACATCATATGCATTCACTAACCATTTCAAGAGTTTAGATCTTCATCTTTGTTCTTGTTTTGTAGGTCATGGAAATTCTTCAAAGAAAAACCATCCAAGTCAACCTTGTGAGAATCCCTCCTCAACTCAAGGAGCTCACATCAAGGATTCCGGAAAGCTCATCCTTCAGTGAAAGACATGGTAGACTGCTCAGCCTAGTCAACACCAACATTGAAGAGGACATGATGAAAGTGCTATTCCAGTTCTTTGACCCTCTTCACCACTGTTTCACTTTCCCCGACTACCAGTTGGTGCCCACTTTGGAAGAGTTTTCTCAACTCCTGAGAATTCCTATCCTTAATCAACTACCCTACAACGGTACGGAAAAGGAACCAAAGCCTGAAGATGTTGCTCGAGCACTACATCTACAGCCATCTGACATCAAGGGGCATTGGGAAACTAGAAGCGGCGTCAAAGGATTCTTAGCAAAATTCTTGTTTGAGAAGGCACAAGAATGTTGGAATTCATTGGACCTACAAACCTTTGAAGAAATTGTGGCACTCCTTATCTATGGGTTGGTCTTGTTCCCAAATCCCGACCAGCTGGTAGATGTCAACGCCGTCAAAATATTCTTATCCAGAAATCCAATACCAACATTGCTTGGGGACATTCTTCACTCATTTTACACACGAACAATGAGAAAGAGGGGTGTTCTCATGTGCTGTACTCCTCTCCTTGCAAGGTGGTTTATTTCGCACCTTCCACAATCTGTCTTGAAGAATGACCAAGGCCTAAGGTGGTCACAACGGTTGATGACCCTTACTCACTCTGATGTACATTGGTGTTCTCGGTCCAGAGAAAATGTCATCATCGTCATTCGTTGTGGAGAGTTCCCTAATGTTCCATTACTTGGCATTAGAGGGGGCATTACCTACAACCCTTGTCTAGCTTTGAGGCAATTTGGATATGCACGGAGGGATGGCCCTCACGACATGTTGATTCCTGACCTAGTTTTTGACTTCGACAACGATACGCAAGGACTTCGCCAAAGATTCATCAGAGCTTGGAGGATGCCCAACAAGGTTGACAGCAAGACACTGGGGCACAAAAACTCCATCCCTCTTGAGCCTTACCTCAAATGGGTACGAGCCCGAGCCCAGAGTCTAATCATGCCTTATCCTCATGTTCTCCCTGTGATTAAAGAGCCCGTCAAGGAAGGAGAGGTTCCCTACACCATCCTATATCCTGACATGCCTACATCGTGGGAGGAAATGCAGAAGAGTTGGATCCAACTCAAGGAGGAACAAAACACTTTTGAAGCCAGCTTCTACGCCAGTGAGAAGAAGGTTCTAGAGCTTACCTGCCGACTCCATGAGGAGGAGACCCTCAACACCTACATCGCACCAAAGAGGATGCGCAACGTCTTTTTACCTTGAGAAGTTTTGTAATATTTGGCCCATGGGGCATTTATGTACTGACAAGTTTCTTCTTATTAATATGACGTGCGTTCTCTTTTGTTTACAACAATTTTGAATATTCTAAATCCTTGATTGCATTGCATACATAAGCATACCATTCATCATGTGCATAAGCAGGTCTCACACCAGGTTTCCTTATCTGTCTGTTGTTTATTTCAGTAAGATGGATCTCGAGCAAACAGTCAAGGACTTGCAGGCTCAAAATGCACAGTTTCAACAACTCCTGATGACCTTGGCTAAGGGTCAGGAGGATATAAAGGCCCTACTGGGGAATAAAGACCAAGTGAAAAAGAAGAAAAAGATAGTCGGGTTAGCTACTTTAGGGAGAAGATTTGAAGGAGAAGCCAGAAGAGTGCTTGAATTTCCCCCTACTTCTGAGGAGGGAACCAGTAAAGGGAATGCGGCTGCGGTACCTTCCAAGTCCGATATGGAAGAAGAGGAGGCTGAAGAGGACGAAGACTACTCTGATCAACAATACCCTCCGGCTGATGACAAGTACAAAGGTTTAGAAGACAGGTTGGCAGCTATGGAGCTGCAGAGAGTTCCGGGTTTGGATTTCGAAGACTTGGGTTTAGTTGCCGGAATTGTGATTCCCCCAAAGTTCAAAGTGCCAGTTTTTGTGAGGTATGACGGGCTGTCCTGTCCAAAGATGCATCTCAGGTCCTATGTAAGGAAGATCCAACCTTACACTGCGGATAAAAACCTTTGGATCCATTTCTTTCAGGATAGCCTTTCTGGGGCTCAACTTGAGTGGTTCTATCAACTGGATGGAGCTAGTATCCGAAACTGGGAAGACTTGGCCACCGCTTTTTATAAACAATATCAGTACAATTCTGACCTCGCTCCTACGCGTACCCAACTTCAGGGTATGTCACTAGGAATGGGCGAAGGATTCAAAGAGTATGCACAAAAATGGAGAGACTTGGCTGGAAGGGTGCAGCCGCCTTTGACTGACCGCGAACTGGTTGACATGTTCCTGGGGACCCTGTCTGGTCCATTCTTCAACCATCTGATTGGTAATTCTTCCGCGGGGTTTACAGATTTGATCTTAACTGGGGAGAGGATAGAAGTCGGCATCAAGTCAGGGAAGATACAGAAGGGTGTCGCTGCAAGTGTTGAGAAGAAGCCTTTCAAGAAGGAAACGGTTGTGGTATACTCTCAGAGAAGAGCAGGGAAGACTGAGCGCCGGTCGACTGTGGGGGCCGTAATGATCCAAAACCCTTCAAGTGAACAACCTCGCTATAACCAGTCCAGACCAAATCAACAACGGGTGGAACGGCCACAACGGCAGTTCACCCGCATTAATATGACGCCAGCGCAAGTGCTTCCCCATCTGTTAAAGTTGAATCTCGCCACTATCAAAGAGGCACCAAAAAATGTGAATACGTCCTCTCCGCATTACCATCCTAATGCTAAATGCGCCTACCATTCTGACAGCGTCGGGCACGACACCAACGATTGTTGGGCCCTCAAGCATAAAATTCAAGACCTAATAGAGGCGAAAGAGGTGGAGTTCGACGCTCCAGAGAAGCCGAACGTGATATCCGCTCCAATGCCGAAGCACGGTCGAAATGTCAATGCTATTGAAGAAGATTTGTATGTTGTTGATGTCAATGATCTGATGACTCCGTTGTTAACCATCAAGTTGAATCTGTTAAAGGCCGGGATTTTCCCGAGATGTAAAGAAGATTGCTACTGTTGTTACTCTCTGCCGTTTGACTGTCCGTTACTGAAGAAAGGCATCCAAGGCCTAATGGACAGTCGACAAATTTTGTTTGAAAAAGTTTCTGCTTTCCAACCCACATTGAAGAAGTCTCGATTATAACCATTCACGCCAATCTTTCCAAGGCCGTTAGAAAGCCTGTTAAGATTACACCAGCTACGAAGTCTGTTCCTCTGAAGATAACAATGCCAGGGCCTGTCCCATACATTTCTGAGAAGTCAATACCATGGAACTACGACGGTGACGTCTACTACCATGGTATTAAACAAGTTGAAGTAACTGAATGAAGCTCGGATGAAGAAGAAGCCAGCATTGGAAACATTGCGGGCACAAGCAAGATCACCCGAAGCGGGAGAATATTTTCTCCAGAGATTGCCCCTCCAAAAGCAATCTTTGGACCCTTATCTGCTGCCAAAGTTATTCCTGCACCAATAAAACTCTCCGCTAGAACCCCATTGATTGAAGATGTTGTTGTTCCTGGTATTGTCCCTCCTACCTCTGCTGATAAAGGTAAGGGAACCCAAGATGAGCTCGTCAGGACGAGGGCTCAACCCTTGGTCATCCCGGAAACCTCCAAGAAAGAAATAGAAGAGATCTTGAAGATAATTAAAAGGAGTGATTACGACGTGGTAGAACAACTGGGGCAAACCCCCTTGAAGATCTCCATGTTGGCACTACTACTTTGCTCAGAAGCGTACGCCAAGGCACTGATAAAATTCCTGAAGACAGCCCATGTGCCCTAGGAAACCTCTGCCGACCAATTCCAAGACTGCGTAGCTAGTCTTACTGCAGACACTAGCTTAGGTTTCTCTGATGTCGACCTGACCCCAAAAGGGAGAAAGCACAACGACGCATTACATGTGTCAGTGGAATGCCAAGGGACTACTCTGGCCCATGTTCTAGTCGACACTGGTTCTTCTTTGAATGTGCTGCCCAAGAAGGCTCTCGACCGTTTAGACTGTGAAGGCTTGGAGTTAAGGCCAAGCAATATCATTGTAAGGGCTTTTTACGGGTCTAAGATAATGGTGCATGGGGAAGTGGACATTCCCATTAAGGTTGGCACATAGGTTTTTCCCTCGACTTTCTACGTGATGGACATCCGTCTGTCATATTCTTGCTTATTGGGGAGACCATGGATACACAATGCCGGGGCAGTCACCTCTTCCTTACATCAAATGTTGAAGTACCCTGTCAAGGGGAAGATCATAACCGTTCATGGTGAAGAGGAATATATGATCAGCCGCCTGAACTCCTTTCGGTATGTGGAGGTAGAGGGTGAGTTCATTGAGACACCATTCCAGCACTTCGAAGAAGTCCCTCCTGAAATAACAGTAGCAAAATTGGTAGCTGAAGTACCAAAGCAGATGGCCAGGATGGCATCTCTGGAAGACGCGAAGGCCGCAATGAAGGAAGGGAAGAATTCAACATGGGGGCAGTTGCCTGATATTCCATACAAAACAAACAAATTTAGATTAGGATTCACCGCGGCGGGACAGAAAGCTATGCACCGTTCAAAGATTGAAAGAGCGCCAATCAAGATTTCTCCTTACGGAATCAACGCTTTGGAGGGTGAAGACGAAGAGGACAACATTGAAGAGTGGATCTACCCAACTATCAAAGGAGGACTATGCAACTGGGAGGCAAAGGACTTTGTCCCCATTACTTTTATTAATCAGTAATTTATCTGTCAAACATTCCCTGTGGTCTGTAATAATTACTTTTTAACAATCCGCACACTACTTTTTTACCTCATGCCTTGCCCGGGGCATGTAGGTCCATTTGTAAGGGTTTTGATTATCTTCATATCCATATGCCATGTTTAATGATTCATTGGACGTTTTTCATTTGATAAACTGGTGTGTTCATTTTCTTTCCTTTTGCATTTTTTGTTTAAGGATGGCTATCCCTTACACACACCCACACTCACAAATGCAGGTACCCATCCACTCTGGATTCCATGGGTGACTATTCTGCTATATCCTTCAATAACTCTGAAGATCTAGTCAATCAAGCCGAGTACGAAGATGACGAAGGTTGTGAAGTACCAGGGGAACTAGCCAGACTTCTACAGCAAGAGGAAAGGGCCATCTTACCTCACGAAGAGTTGTTGGAAACTGTCAACTTAGGAACCGAGGAAGACGGAAGGAGGTACAAGTGGGTGCCAATCTGGAACCAAGTGTCAAGGAACGCCTGATACAGTTGTTAAATGAGTACGTTGAAATCTTCGCTTGGTCTTATGAAGACATGCCGGGTTTAGACACAGACATCGTGGTTCACCGTCTCCCCACAAGAGAGGATTGTCCACCGATCAAACAAAAAGTCCGCCGAATGAGGCCTGACATGTCTGAAAAGATCAAAGCAGAAGCGATGAAGCAATTCGACGCTGGCTTTCTGGCTGTTACATCTTATCCTCAATGGGTCGCTAACATCGTGCTAGTACCTAAAAAAGATGGCAAAGTCAGGATGTGTGTGGACTGCCGGGATTTGAATAGGGCCAGCCCCAAAGATGATTTTCCGCTACCACACATTGACATTTTAATCGACAATACAGCTCAGCATAAAGTGTTTTCCTTCATGGATGGATTCTCGGGCTACAATCAAATCAAAATGGCCCCCGAAGATATGGAGAAAACAACTTTTGTCACACAAGGGGTACTTTCTGTTACAAGGTGATGCCGTTCGGACTGAAGAACGCAGGGGCAACTTATCAACGCGCCATGGTAGCTTTGTTTCATGATATGATACATCATGAGATTGAAGTTTACGTAGACGATATGATAGCTCGGTCACAAACAGAGGAGGAGCACCTTGAACATCTAGAAAAGTTGTTTGCCAGGTTGAAAGAATACAAACTCAGGCTGAATCCAAGTAAGTGCACTTTTGGAGTTAGGTCTGGTAAACTTCTAGGATTCATTGTAAGCAACAAAGGCATTGAAGTCGATCCAGCAAAAGTGAAGGCAATACAAGAGATGCCTGCTCCCCGTACTGAAAAGGAGGTTAGAGGGTTCTTGGGGCGCTTGAACTATATTGCCAGATTCATCTCTCATCTGACCTCTACCTGTGAGCCAATTTTCAAACTATTAAAGAAAGATCAGGTAGTCGAATGGAACGACGACTGCCAAACTGCTTTTGATAAGATCAAGGAGTATTTGCTAGAACCTCCTATTCTGATGCCACCCGTCGAAGGAAGACCATTGATCATGTATCTGACCGTCTTGGATAACTCAATGGGGTGTGTTTTGGGCCAGCATGATGAGTCTGGTCGAAAAGAGCATGCTATTCATTACCTTAGCAAAAAGTTTACCGACTGTGAGACTCGCTACTCACTGCTCGAGAAAACTTACTGCACTTTGGTATGGGCTGCTCGCCGACTAAGGCAGTATATGTTGACTCATACTACCTTGTTGATTTCCAAAATGGACCCTATCAAGTACATCTTCGAAAAGCCTGCTTTATCTGGAAGAATAGCTAGATGGAAAATGATCCTAACTGAGTATGACATCCAGTACACCACTCAAAAAGCTATAAAAGGGAGTGTACTAGCTGACCATCTGGCTCATCAAGCTATCGAAGATTATCAACCCATGAGATTTGACTTCCCAGACGAGGACATCATGAATTTGGACAACATTGAAGGTAACAGACCGTATGACGGACCCGAAAAGGGATCCCGATGGACCCTGTACTTTGATGGTGCTTCGAATGCACTTGGAAACGGTATCGATGCGGTACTCATTTCCCTGGAAGGTTGTCACACACCTTTCACGGCCCGACTTTGCTTCAGCTGCACAAACAACATGGCTGAATATGAAGCTTGCATCTTTGGTCTCAAGGCTGCTATAGACTTGGGGATCAAATCTTTGATCGTATTCGGGGACTCGGCTTTGGTTATCAGTCAAATCAAAGGAGAGTGGGATACCAAGAATCCTAATCTTATCCCATACAAAGAACATGTCTTGACATTGTTGCCTCATTTCGAGCAAATTACCTTTGAGCATTTCCTGCGAGAAGAGAATCAGCTAGCAGATGCTCTAGCTACAATGTCCTCCATGTTTAAACTCAACTGGGATAACGAGGCTCCCCAAATCACCATCGAGCGAATGGATGAACCCGCACATTGTCATGAGATTAATACCGAAGAAGTAGTGGAACAACCCTGGTTCCATGAAATCAAAAGGTATCTCCAGACTAGAGATTATCCCGAAGGAGCTTCCGTAAATGACAAGAAGTTCTTAAGGAAATTTGCTGCCAAATTCTTCCTGAGCAACGACATCCTTTACAAACGAAGCCATGATTGTGTTTTACTCCGATGCATAGACAAAGTTGAGGCAGAGTTGATCATGACCGAGATACACAACGGCACATTTGGCACTCACTTGAGCGGGCATACAATGGCTTAGAAGATCCTAAGGGCAGGCTATTACTGGTCTACCATGGAAGCTGACTGCCATCAACATTCCCGTACTTGCCACAAATGTCAAGTCTACGCTGACAAAGTTCATATCCCTCTGGTTCCTCTCAACGTTCTGACTGCTCCTTGGCCATTTGCAATGTGGGGCATCGACATGATTGGAGAGATCAAGCCCACGGCATCCAACGAACATCGTTTCATCCTGGTTTCCATTGACTATTTCACCAAATGGGTCGAAGCAGCTTCCTTCGCCTCTGTTACTAAAAATGTGGTTACCCGCTTCATCAAGAAAAATCTCATATGCCAGTATGGTGTTCCAGACAGGATCATCACGGACAACGGTACAAATCTGAATAACACGATGATCACCGCTTTGTGCGAACAGTTCAAGATTTATCATCACAATTCATCTCCCTATTGGCCGAAGATGAACGGTGCTGTTGAAGATGCGAACAAAAACATTAAGAAGATCATTCAGAAAATGACAGTCACTTACAAAGACTGGCATGAGATGTTACCGTTTGCTCTACATGGATACCGTACGACGGCACGTACTTCAACCGGGGAAACCCCATTTTCTTTGGTATATGGCATGGAAGCTGTCCTGCCTATGGAAGTTCAGATTCCTTCTCTAAGGATTATGAAGGACGCAGGTTTGAATGAAGATGATTGGATTCAGACCCGACTTGATCAACTCAATTTGATCGACGAGAAGCGACTCGCTGCTGTATGCCATGGTCAGACGTATCAAAAGCGGATGATCAAGGCCTTCAACAAGAAAGTCAGACGTCAGGTATATCAAGTCGGAGATCTCGTAATCAAGCGGATTATCTTGCCGCAAAGTGATCCCAGGGGCAAATGGACTACTACATACGAAGGACCATTTGTGATCAAGAGCATATTTTCTGGTGGTGCAATGATTCTGACCACCATGGACGGCGACGATTTGCCGCACCCTACGAACGCAGACATAGTCAAAAGATACTACGCATAAAATAACCCGACAAATCGAAAACCCGAAAGGGCGGCTTGGGCAAAAATGGGCATCCCGGTGAACCGAAAACCCGAAAGGGTGGTTCAGGCAAAAGTTAGGGATAAAAACAAAAATTTGTACACCCGGCAAGTTGAAAACCCGAAAGGGCGGCTTGGGCAAAAAGGGGTTTCCCGGTGGATCGAAAACCCGAAAGGGCGATTCAGGCAAAAGTTAGGGAATTAAAGTGTATGACTATGTCTCGTTGGATCACTTTAAAGACAATTTTTTCATCAACCAGTTCCAAGCTTCTGATCAATCCAGTCATCGGCAGACGAAGCATTGAATGGACAGATTTTCAGAGTTATGAAGGCTATAGCAGAATGGAATCCCATGGAATTATTTCACATAACCATCTCTCTTTTGTATAAATTTTTTAATATTTACAACGACATCCTCTTACTAGGATGATTGTCTCCTGTGTACGAATATACTCATAGAAAGTTAATACAAATACTTTTCCAGAAATTTGCGTCGTTTCCTTTTCTCTTTTCTTTTGCACTTATGTTTTATTTGAAAAACGTCCAATGTTTTGTTAAATAGGCATATGCATTTGAACATAATCATTTCCTTATGAATTAAGAAAGATGATTACTAGTAAGTTGAAGGTACGGTTAGATATCTTGGTACCCTCTCAAAGGAAATCCCGAGCAGATTTGAAGTCCGCATTCCTCAGTCAGAACTCAATTCCCCTCAGAGTCAAGTTTCAGTATCCCCAGCTGAACCAAGCTAGTGAACCTTTTCCCCACAGAGATACTTCCCACCAAGCTGAGGATGCCCAGCCCTACCTTTCCATCATGAGCCTATCAACTTCTGAACTCCCCGGTAGAAATCATCAGAAATTCTCTTACCCTGCAAGTCACCAAGGAAATTCCAATTCCCCGCGGTGGTCCTGAGGCCCCTCAATGATTGAAGATCTGGAATTCCCCAGCAACAGCCAAGGAATTATTCTTCCCGGCAGCAGTCAAGATGCTTTTATCTTCAGCCATCTAGGATTCATTTCTCCTCCGCAAGACAACTCTCTAGCTTACATGCACATTCATATCATATAACATACATTGCATCATGCATCATGACATTGCATATAACTAACTCTTTACCTTTTCAGGTAAGATCAGTCGACAGGCAAAAATCATTATTTTCCGAGATTCTTTCTAGAAATAGTTCAGATGTGACCCAGACATGGCAACATTCTGATGCTTATTCCAGATGCATCCAGATGCAGTTTTACACGAACTCATCATCAGGAAACCCTACACCGGTTCCTCCTCCACCTTCAAGACTTCTGAAAACAGTTCACGGGTTCCCCAATAACGGATGTTAACCTATCGCTTGTTCAGATTCTTCTCAAGACTTCTGAAAATAGTTTATGGATTCTTCCCAACAACGGATGTTAATCTATCACTTGTTCAGATGCAATTTTTTGAAAACAGTTTACGGACGCTTCCCAACAACGGATGCTGCTCTATTGCTTATTCAACTTCCAGACTTCTGAAAACAGTTCACAGGTTCTCCAGTAACGAATGTTAACCTATCGCTTGTTCAGATTCTTCTTCAGACTTCTGAAAACAGTTTACGGGTTCCTCCCAACAACGGATGTTAATCTATCGCTTGTTCAGACTCTTATCAACTTTTGAAAACAGTTTACGAATTCCTCCCAACAACGGATGTTAATCTATCGCTTGTTTAGACGCAATTTTTGAAAACAGTTTACGGATGTCTCCAGATACGGATGTCAATCTATTGCTTATTCAGACCCCCAGTTCGAAGATGGTCCAAAACATGGACACCTTTCTGATACTCATTCCAGATGGCATCTTTAAGCCCATCTCCAAATGGCATCTCTAAGCCCATTCCCACATCCATTGCTTTGACGAGTGCAAATTTAAGGGCACTCTAGTGTCCAATCTCCTTTTACCCTCGAGTCGCGAAAGGCAAACTTGCCTATCTAACTCTTCGGATTCAAGAAGATTGAACAGGGGCAACTGTTGTACCCCAAAATTTGCCCTCCCATTTTCTCAATATTTTCTCATCACAAGGCCCTTAGAGCTCAAGATCCAGTTAGGGTTTCCTCTGCTCAAGACTTCTCCTAGCACTGTTGACCCAAATTAGGGTTTGTGTTTGCACAAAGATGTTTTGACCTAAAATGCCTAAGATGACTTTCATGCTTCATGTTGGACTCCCAAGTTTATCCATACCAAGTTTCAAGCCTTGATTCCAACCTTTGCCCAGTCAATTGGACAGTTGACCTAGAAATCAGCTGTATTGGGGAAAAAGTCAACTGTGGCCAATTGACAGTCAAACCTCATGGAAATTGACCCACATCAACATTATGAACTCATGTGGACCATTTGATGAAGTTTGGATCACAATTCCACAAGAAATTTGATCAGATCACCAAAAGGGCAAAATGGTCATTTTTAGGGTTTTGACTGCACAAAGGCAATTTTTGACTGTTTTACCAAGCCAATGGCAAACCAAGCTCACATATGGACTCAAGGACCCAATGGAATTGTCTTGACACGCTCAACAAGTTCAAAAGATCCCAAATGCACAAGATTGACAGTTGAATTTTCCAGTCAATTGATCAATTTTTGACTGTATACTAAAAAGTCAAACTTTGACTTTTTGGTCAAAATCAAGTGTCAAGATTCATTTTTCATCAAAACATGCCAAATCATGAAACTTGTTCATCAAGAAATCAAGAATCACAAATTAGGGTTTGAAATGAAGATTTTTCATAACTTAGAATTTTTCTAAGTTATGAAAAACCCTAATTTTTTCCTAACTTTGTCCCACTTTCTCACCAAGATTCATTTGGATTCAAACAAAAGTCAAAACATGAAAGTTGTAGTCCATTGCAAAATCTACAACTTTTATTCACAAAGTTTCCTCAAAAGAAGCTTGTAGCTCAAGTTACAATTTTTGGAACAAGGGTACCAAACTATTCTTAACTTAGAAAAATTTTGACCTATTTTAGGCAGGATTTTTGCCTAACTTCAAGACCACTTTTCACATGCTTCCACTTGGAATTTCAATTTGCATTACAAAGATGGATTTTAGTATACATTCCAAGATTTCCAAAATGTCCAAGAACTCATCAAACAACCTCATGGTTAGGGAGAATCGAATTTGGCAAGTTGGGAAAAAGTCACTTTGATTCATGGCCATGTACATGTTCATAACTTGTGCAATTTTTCAAATCAGCTTGCACAACTTGATTACAGGTCCTTTATCCCATTTGAACTCAATAATTTAATGCAAACCCCTTGTGTTCAAGCCTTGCATTATGTGTTTAAGCATTACATGAAGGTTTAGTCCTAAAATAGAAAAAGCATTATGTCCATTTTTGAAAAAGTAGAACTTTATGTCAATTTGCAAATCAAGAGATACACAGCAAATCTCTTTGGCAAAAGTTATTGAGCTAATCCCACTGATCAAGGGCATGCTTAGCAGCACATTAGAGGGGCCTCCATCAGTCTAAAACAGAACTTGACATTTTGTTGCTTAAGTAAGAAGAAACTTGACATAACAACTACCAACTCTCATCTCAGCCAACACAAGCTTAAGCAAAGTTATTATACCCATTCTAAACATCAAACCTAAGCTGAAACACAAGACAACCAAGTTCCAAACATCATCAAACACAGAATCACCATTAAACTGCACAAAAACAGGGTATTCTGCACTTGGACTTGGCTAGCTTATTTCCATCGTGCACCTTGGCCAAAAACACTTCAAACACATCCCACACCATCCCTTGAAACTGTTCCAAGCCCTAAACACGACCTGTAACACCCCTAACCAACATCACCATTTTCATATTTTATGTTTTGCAGTTGGAGTGCCATAACACGATTCACTTGGTTTCAAAACACACCAAGCATTGGAATAACATCCCTGGACATCAAGGAAGCTATACAAATCATTACCTTGCCTTGTAAGCATATCCATTATTGCACACGATTCCAACTGAACAGGTAAATCTTTGGACTTCTATCTCTCAATGTAGGAAGAATTAGCTCTAAGTTTGTGAATAAAAAATGTCATGCTCATGCCCCTGAAGCTATACATATCTTTACTTTCCATTTATTTTGCATGTGCTATGAGAATTTGAGGTTTGAACATTGAACAAAAACTAGGTCAGGAATTGGGGGAGAAGAAATTCTCTCTCATTTCTGAGAGTTAGATTGACTTCTTTATATGTCTAGAATCGTGGCTTCAAGCTCTACAGGTTTCATGTTGCAAGATTTGGCAAATGATCAAGGAATCTGGAGATAGGAAAACGCGCGTTGGTGGTTGTTCAAACAGGTTCTGAGGTTGAAGACAAAGTCTTCTTGGGCTGGGCCTGAGTTGACTTCTTATTTGCACCCCATTTTCACTTTTGAACCCCCTTGGCCCATTGTGCTTATTTGAAACATTTTTTTGACTTTTCTTTTTATTTCTGACTTATTTATTTTTTTTCATAGTATTAAAAATATAAAAAAATATTTTCCAAACCATTTTTGTATTTATTAGGCATTTATTTGTTTAAATTGATATTTGTACATGTAAATAATACATAAATACTCATTTATTTTAAAATACAAAAAAAAAATAATACAAACATATTTTATTTCTATTTTAAGTTATCTCTTGAAAACATT
This sequence comes from Vicia faba, assembly GCA_948472305.1. Lineage (NCBI taxonomy): Eukaryota > Viridiplantae > Streptophyta > Magnoliopsida > Fabales > Fabaceae > Vicia > Vicia faba. Next base: position 764,133,586 of record OX451735.1, on the reverse strand, counting down.
GTATAAAAAAATATATATACTTTTTTTTCATATTAAATATTTTTATTTTTGTACATATAATAAATATTCAACAAATAATGTAAATGTATATATGTTTATTAATATATTTAGAAAAAAACAAAGAATTAACACATTTTTGTTTTTATTAATATTTTGACCTCAAAAATACTTTTTATATAAAATACCTTCTTTTATTTATTTTGTGTATATAATTAACAAATATTGCATATATTATATAATAAATACATTTTATTTAGTAAAATTAGGGTTTTATCCTAAATACTTAAAAATACCAAAAATTAATTAATTTTATTTTTTTGTTTATTTGATACATGATAAATACTTTTTACATGCATATGAAAAACTTTTTTTGCATTTTGCATATTTATTTTATTTGAATATTGTGTAATTAAATACCTTGCAAAATTCCAAGTTGGATGTAATAGTCTAGGGTTTTAATTCTTGTCAAAATACCCCCATTTGAACATTTGTACCCCCCATCCCATATATTATGTTGTAATAACTTAGGAACTTTATTTTTTCGCACTTTAAAGCTTTCTAATTATGCCATGTTAGAATTAGGGTTTTATATGCAAATCAATTAACCAAAATAGTTTGACCTAAATTCAAGATAAACAAGCATGAAAATGGACAACACTAATCACACTTGCACCCCTAGGGTATTCCACTTGTTGCCTTCAATAAATGGGCTATATTGCATGTTAGGTATCATTGGGCTAAAACAAAACAATCAAATGATCATAGTCCCTCAATGACGCTTTCGAAAGTTGCCTAAAAATGATCAAGTCCCTTAAAGGAAAAATTGCCCAAAGATACTTGGCACCATTGCAATCATGGTCCAAACGATGACCCGCGCCCGTCCCGTTACCATCCTAACACAAGATTGTCCACCAAATGCAATGGTGGAACAAAATTGTTAAAAGGGTTAAAACATAGCAAAAATCTTTGAGAACTTTAGGGTAGATAGCTCTTAGTTAGTTATCAACTTGCAAAATAAAAACGCTTGCCTATTTTTCAAACCACATATCACCACACTTTCAAAACAACTTTCAAAAAAAACCTTGAAACATCTTTTCAAAAAGACAAACACCTTTTGTAAAACATTCGAGTAAAGAATTGTTACAAGGGTTGCCTAGACAAGGCATCTTTTTAAAACATTTTCAAAACCATGCACAAAGCACCATTTCAAACAATTGAAAATCAAGGCAAGCTGATCTAAGCAAGTAATTAAGAGCCCATGGATAACCATGGATAGAAAGGGTGCTAATACCTTCCCTTTCTATAATCTACTCCCCGAACCCAAGAAAACATCTCAAAGGTTTTTGCTGTGCTTTTTTAACCTTTCCTTAGGATAAAATAAAAATTCGGTGGCGACTCTTACTCAACCGAAACATTTGCGAAAACAAACGCAAAACCCTAGTCAGTTCTCCCACCGTATCACAACGGGGATATGATAAACTCCTCTAGGTTTCACCCGGGGATGTCATATGGACTTCGACAGAGGAAGATAATGCTTTATCGTTTGGACTTCACCTGGAGCTTCCAAAACTAACTTCACTAGGGAAGATGAAAACCACATCATCAAGACTTCCACTGGGGATGTCAATACAGACCTCACCGGGGAAGATGAAAAACTATGTCATTGATGTTTCAACTGGAGATTGTTATGCTAACTTAATTGGGGAAAAAGAAACCGCACGCACCGAAGAGAGCCCAAATACAGTCTTCAATATCAAGCATAATAGTTGCGCAAACTTTTCTGGAGAGAAATCATGAAACTTCATGGGATAACAACTTTTAGAGGGAAGCGTCATCCTCGATTTATCTGGAGAATTAAAAAATTAACATCACAATAATAGGTCGGCTTATGGGGATTTTAAATCAAACTCAGCACATGGCAAGAGAAACCCCAAGGGGTTGACATCTGTCTCAACACTTCTTAGAATGTATATTTCCCTTGTATGGTTGTTTGGAAGCACACAACAACAATAATGTATAACTGGAGGGCATAATATCCTGCTAAAGATTCTGCATTACTTCTCAACATAAAGGGAAACATATTAAACGACTAAGCGCGTGCTTTTGTAACTTTGCAACCTCTTCTTTATCACCAATCGATCATGGAAATAAACTACACTCAGTCGGAGAAATCTGAATCAAGACTTAATTGGGGAGAATGGGATTACAAACCCAACATCAAATAACAACTTGAAGAAAGTTTGAACCAATACTTAACTGGGGAAGAAAATGAGATTGCAAACCCAATACCACACCACAGCCTGGAGGAAACCTAATAACTGGTCAGCTACTGTAGAGGGAACCATTCACACCTCTATAAGGCAGATCATGAGAAACAGTCCTGCTCGAGGAAGATCTTCAGCTTGGGGAAGAACATAGTAATTGTCTTGACAAAAATCTGGAAATTCCCTTGGAAACAAATTTGTTGTCCCCAATTTACTGTGCTGGTCAAGATAACTTTCACAATTTGCCTTTGGCTACATGCATTTAAGATAATCTTCCTGACCAAAGAGCTCCTAGAGATTTGTCGAATCTCGACGTAACTGCCCTAGATTAGCTTAATGTTGCATCTTCTTTACTCGACAACTTCTTCTTAGCTACATGCCCTTTGCTGATCCTCAAATGTAAGCTTCTTTGATATCAAGTAGTGGTTTTACAAGCAGAAAAATATTTATTCTAAGAATGATAATTCTGATGTAACAGTTACGTAAGTCTTGAAGATTTTATTGAAAAGATTTCGCAAAACCTTGTGAATGAATCACTAGCTAGGATACAAAATTTATTTATTTTTGTATAAAAGATGACAAAAGCATATGATATCAACTTAAAAATTTAACAAAACTCATGGGAGTCATAAAATGCTATCTCATTGAAATACGCTTTCGAAATAAACCCTGTTTCAATTAGGACTTTTGAGGATTGTAATGTGGCCTGGTTCACGGTTTTTAGAAAAACGGATTTTAAAGCTCAAAATTATTTGGTGCCCACCCCCTTCATGATGTTCTCCATTCCTAAATTCAGTTTACTCGACCCGAACATTCATCTCTCAAAATAAATTTCGAGACGGTTGAGGAACCAACCGAGGTTTTCTTTGAATACAAAAATCACTAATTTTTACTTTTGGTGTCTAACCATGCAACATATTTCTTTTGCTAAGGATATCCATTTTGTAATCCTTTTTCGCCCTTCAGACTTTCCATCATTTTCCCTAACTTTTTCCTGGACAAATTCTTTTTTGAATTTGACTATGAAGTCCAGCGAGATGCCCTAACTTTTGCCTAAGCGACTTGTTTTTCAAGTTTCGACTTAGCGGGGCTTTTTGTCTCTTCCTTTTTCATTTCTTATTTTTTCCATTTTTTCATTTTTTTTATATATTACATTTTTTTTCCTTTTGAACATGTCGCGTGACGTTGAATCATTTTTGACTTGTTGGAAGAATTGTGACTAACCTATTTCTTGGAAGATGAGGGATAAACATTGTTGTATCATCGTCTACCGACTTCTTGACGTGCGAGAGATACCCATTGGGGTATCGTCAATTAACACACACTCTTGATAAGTAAAGGTTAGCCATTGCAATTTTGAGTTTCCTCAACCTTTTTAAGGATAACCATTATTGTATCCTTAGATGAGCATTTCTGAAGAGTTCCGAATGCTCAATCAAATTAACTGAACACTACCCTGCCCTCGATTAAAATGAGGTTTTTTTAAAGAAAAAAGAAACTCCTACTTCAAGGCTCAAAGGGGTTAATGAGGGTTTCACTCCCTTATATCTCCGGTGTTTGGGAATTTGAAACAAAGCATGTACATCGTCAACACGGTTTTATTCAAAAGCATACAACCAAAAAATTTTCATTTTAAATTCATCATTCCCTCTCCAATATATGCTTAGGCAAGGGAATAGATAACAAGTTGGTATCATAATGAAAAAATCAATTTAAAAAAAATACGAGTGAAACGAATGGGTTTCTTCAAGACAAACATATTCATTGTATTAAGATAATCATTCGAATGTAAACAAGTTCTTACATGTAAACAGTGCAATGATTAACGAGAAAAGTTACAAATGAGAAATCATTAAAATTGCTGGTAATTGAGAAGACTAATCATCTTTAAACTCTAGTGCATTCTTCAATCAAGTTTATTATTTGGCAAAGACTTGGCTTAAACCTCAAGACAAGTATCCTTAAGTGATAAGATACCACTTCTGACCAATTTCTGGACTTCAGCTTTCAATGGATAATATTGTTCGATACTATGCCCAAGGGCTCCCTGATGAAAGGCACAAGTCAAATCAGCTTTGTAGTACCAAGGTATCTTCTCAAGAATCTTCGGTGGAGGTCATATCTGAACCAAATTCCTCTACGTTAGGATAGGAAACAACTCTGTATAAGTCATTGGAATTGGATCAAACTGAGCTTTCTTCTGATCAGGAACTTGCTAATTCTGTTGACAAACTAGAGCGACAAGAGGTAAATTAAACACAGGGATGACAGAAGAAACATGCTGATTCTGGCGATGATCATTTCTTCCTCTGGTTCTCTTCTTGGCAAAGTTATTATCAAAATTATTCACACCATTAGTTATGCCACTGCCTTCAGATAAACATTCCTTTCGAACATCGTTTTCTAGAAGCATTCCCACATTTGCCTTTTCTGGGAACTCACCGGGTGCATTGGCTATCACCTTCTCGTGAAAGAATGATTTTAACGTTTCTGTGAAGACTTTTACCATCTCTTCTTCCTTCCTAGAAGGATTGACTTGTGCGGCAACCAAAGTTTTAACCAAAGCAGTTAGATATTCCATATCAACTTTCAAAGTAGTTATCTCTTTGCGGAGTTCAAAGATCTCTTGCTTAATGCTTTCCATCTCCCCTTAGCACGAGTGTTATACTGATGAGACAACTTGTTTCTGAAGACCAGAGGACTTTGGGTAAGACTTTTGGGAAAACCATGAAATGCATAGTTAAGTGCAAAATGATGCATGGCATGTGATACAAATGCCATGTTCCTATTTCCAAAAGTCTGTGCGCTTTGATTCCTGTTATTAAGCCACAATATTATATATATATATATATATATATATATATATATATATATATATATATATATATATATATATATATATATATATATATATATATATATATATATATATATATATATATATATATATATATATATATATATATATATATATATATATATATATATATATATATATATATATATATATATATATATATATATATATATATATATATATATATATATTATATTTCAATGTTTATTTTTTTTGCTTAATAACTAGAATCAAGGAAATGATGTTTGGAAACAAAAAATATGTATGCTAATAATTACATTAATATGCTATGTATGCAAACATGTGGGATCAAAGATTCTGCGGTACTGAATAGCCGCTGAACTGATAATAGAACCACTGTCACGTGTAATAAGATCAAAAGTCTAGACCAATTTAGAATACCAAGAACCAAAGTCACCAGCAGAACATATATATATATATATATATAGTCACCATCTGTACCTGTAAATATTATTCCCTCCCCACTCACGGGTAAAGACTAGGTCAAGGTAGGTCAAAGGTAACTCAAAATCATGGGTCTGCCTGAAAATACTACCGCCTTACCCACAAACGTATGTGTCGATAGTAATCCATTTGAACCTCATCCGTGTGTGGTATATGACATGACTACACTAATCGGACCACGTCCTATAGCCGTCATGCCCCCATTCTGTTCCTAGTGTCCTAGTGTACTCTGGCCTGGGTACTGGGCCTTTTACCTCAGTAGTAACACCCACCCAACAAAGAAACATAGAAACCAACATAACAAAAATATAATAAATAACAATAAAGATGAAATGTAAACATATGATCAAACATATACAAATGAATAAGCTATAAAAGAAAAATGACAAACACCCTAAGAAAGAAAAACAAGAGCTAGGATTGACTCACGGGATGTCTAACAACACCTAGTGCAGTCGCCATTTTTCTGTAGCGGTAAAATCAGTGAAGTCGCCACCAAGTATTTATTTATCCCACAAAAGGGAAAATAAAATCATCGAATAAAAACCTAAAGGGGAAATCAAGGTCTTACGACCGAGAGATTGAGTAAGGGAGTCGATTATGCGAGGGGAATGTATTAGCACCCCACACGTCCGTAGTACTCTACGGGATCCACTCTTGTTATTCTAATCAAAGAGTGTGTTCAATCTAATGCTTAAGAGTTACAAACTAAGAGGGAACACATGCAAATAAAACACGGGGAAAAGAAGGAAATATTTACAAATTTTCGCTCGGCTGAGCCCTGTGACCAGCCTACGTATCCCTCTTAAGGATCAGAGCGCCACAGTTTGACTCACATATTTTGTTTGTTTGTATTTTTTAATGAGCAATATTAATCTCGCCTTCTATCACAACTCGGCCTTTGGAGATTTACGCGTCAACACAGGAGTGACTTAACATGTTCTTTTGAAAAGAGTTTTTGAAAGAAAAGCCCAAAGGAAAAAGGGTTTGTGTTGGTATGTGTTTTTGCTGCAGATAACGGCTAATTAATCTCAAGAGAGAGATATTAGTCATTTCTCTACTTATTCATGAAGTAAGTCTTCGAGACTTGAACCACACCAAGGCTTAGGACGGAGGAACAATAAGATCGAGAAGAAACTCGCTTATCATTTCCCATACTCAACAAAGGTATGACTCTCATCAGTAATCTTTAAGTGTCTTGAAGTTTGCAAGAAAAAGAAATTTTTGTTTTAATGCAAATGCAAAAGGGGAAAGAAAAGTCTAAAGGAAGACTAACCTAAATCTAACCTAATGTTATCATATAATGAGTGATCCTATCTAAGTTAGAATACCAAAGAAAGTCTAACAAAACTATCTTATGGGGAACATACAACGAGAGCGAAGTCATGATCTCAATTTATAAATTGAGTGACTCATCAATCAACAAGAAAGGAAACAAACACAAGCACGACAAATATAATAAATGAAGTGCAGAATGCCTGCTACAGGTCTTTAAATAACGACTTCGAGCTCACGCTCTTTATTCCCTACTTCTCATGATATCTATAAAGAAATAAAATGTGGAAGAATAAATTGGAAGCAGTATAATACCAAACGAACTATAATGTCCGCAAAAAGAGCAACCAAAGAAAAGAAACCCAGAATACTTCACGCGAGCTGACATCAACAAACAAACAATCAGAGATCGAATATTTGGAATATGTATTGAAACTTCGTCGATGTGAAAATAAATCACAATCAGAATCCAAACACATCCGTATATCAAGCAATGAACCTGCATAAGACTCAACTCAACATGCAAAGGTGAATCACAGGTTTCAAGTAATAAAAAAAATAAGTAATTAATTTCATAAAAATCAAATGAGAAATCTAACAAATCTTTATTGATTTTTGTAGTTTATTACCCAAAAAAAAGACACATTCCTAAAATCTATATTTTTTATTGTTTTTTATAATATGTATTTTATTTTTTATTTTTGTTATGTAAAAAATAGAATTTAAAACTAAACTAAAAAAAACAAAATTTAAAAGAACAAGGAATTAGAAAGGGGCCAGGGGGTGTTAAGATGGATTCTAGTGGTGCTGGAATGGTCTGGGCGCTACAGGCCCATTCAATTGAGTCTGATAAGAGATTTGTGCATTAGCTTCCAAAACAGTGACACAGGCCAGAAGGTAGGTGAGGTGCTAGCAACATCCAAGGCCCATGTTGAGAGGTACAACAAAGAATTTGTTCCCAAAGCATTCAGCCCAACAACAATCATCACCATTTTATCAACTTTTTTGTTTATTGATCTCAATTAAAGGAATTAAAAAAAATAATTAGAGAAAATAGAAAAAAAAAGTATTCGTTGATTATGTGTTAGGGCTTAGGTCACGACTATCCGCCTCCTTTCAAACAGAGACCATTTCTTCCCTTAACTCAATCGCAACCACCTCTTCTTCTCTCAACCCCAAATCGCCGGTGAAAACCGCCATTATCATGCATTGAACCCTCGATTCTCACAACCAAAAGTCTCACATCAGCCTTAACACTCCGCTACTATATCAATTTTCTTCTAGGATTCTAAACATCAACTTAATCTCATAGATCCTAAATTATCTAAAGTAAAAATCAGATTGTTCTGATGGAGAATCAAGGTATATTATGTAAGGGCTCTTATTCAACACACCGAATCACACATCATATCAACGAGAAAGAGGCAGGAAGATGAAGGGAAAAGTAATTTGATGTTTACCTATCAGGAAACTCCGACGGCTCTTCAAGAAGATGAAGAAGTTAAGAAAACAGATATCCTTGAATTGATAGGTACGAGCATCCCTTTGTTTCTTGGATTGTTCTTCCACCTCTTCTTATTTGATTCTTCCTTCGTCTACATGAATGATTGATTCATGTGGGATTCCTGTAATATCTTTCTGTTTATGTGCGAATTTAACGTTGCAGTGATGACAATGTGTTGATGATGAAGATGAAAGATGTTGAAAACATAGTGAGGATTGGAGGTAATTGAAGCAGTTATGATGGTGAAGGTGGAAAATTTGAAGGTTGAAGCTGGAGAATTGCAGAGAAAGCGTCGAGAGTGAGGTCCCAATTGAAGATGAACAAGTGAAGGTTTTTACCAGATGCTCACAGGTAACCTCTTTCTATCTTCTATATCTTTTCTGTTATGAATTCTAAATCCCCCTGTTGATTCTGTTACAATTCTGTTATATGGGTTCAAGTAAGAAGCCCCTAGTTGTTATATATTTTGAGAGTTTGTTATGGAATGGAGGGTAGGGATTAGGTGGTTAGGAACCGGTTAGGAGTTTGTACTAGGTTGTTAGGAAAATGCAGTTACAAGTTATTTCTGTTTTGGTTGTTCTGAGAAAGTTAGTTAGGGAATTGCTAGAGATTAGTTTTTTTTTTTTGTTTTTTTCTTTGAGAATCAGTTAAAGGATAGTTAAACAAGCTGGAAAATTTGATTATTGAGTTAATTGTTTCTTATTTTTATTTTTTTGAATTTCAATCTCCTTCACTTACAGTCTTCTTCTATTATTTCTATTATCAAATTACTGCACACACGAAAAACTGTTATGCAATTGGCCCTATTTTGATTATGAATTGATTTCCTCCGCTACGTTTTTGTGAACCTAATGCAGGGCTGCATATGTTCAATTTTGTTTTGGACTAATGATGTGCATTAAATGAGCAGGGAATTCAGGTAAATCAAATTCTTTATCAGGATCAGGATTATTTGATTCAAGACCATCTTTAACGAGCCTGAAGCAAAATGTCAGTAGATCTGGAAGCAACACGTCCATAATTGATGTCTGTAGAGCACCCTGGATAGCATCCTTGATATTTAACTCTCTTAAATTATTTTGTCCTAAGTGCCAATGAACCTTAATCCTGATACAAAAATTCAGTTTGGCTTTGCTGTACAGGGCTGTTATGCGGGAATTTTCTGAAGGAAGCATGAAGAAGTTTAGGCATAGTGCAAGCAAGGTTGAAGTGAGAAGAAACAGAAGTAGTATGGAAAATTAGAACTAAATTTTAGGAGGAGCTTTTTATGAGATTTTATTTGTAATTTTGAAGTATCATATGATATAGAGTCTTGTATTAGTAGTGAGCTTAAAATGCCTTCTTATCATGTATTTATGCAAGGATCCACATTATAAATAGTCCTGATTTTTGGAAACTTTATGATATTTTAAAGTTTTAATGATGATAATCCAATTATTCTTCATTGTTAGAAACTTGAAGGGATCATATGAATCTGAATTGAATTATTCTATTTTTCAAAGTGTCTTCAAGTTGCATAGACTCGATTACCTCAAGTATCCATTCACACATGAATTATGAGGTAAATCCACATGACTTGATATTCCACCAATATGAGCCCTCTTGAATGGAGAAGTATCCATGAGCCTTGCTGGATTGGTACATAATAGACTTCGAATCATTTAAACTAGATGACATTTCTTGAACAAATCTCTAAATCATCTCCAACGAGACCTTAATTCTGATCTTCGACTTGTGGTAACTTGTAATACCAACACTAGTTACTTTAAGATAACTGATAACGAGAAATCGTATCATATAATTACTACGCTTTTTATCAATTTTATAATACATTGAGTTGTCTAACTCCCGATTATTCCGAGTTTCTGTGTCTTTTTCACAGGTACAACATTTGTCAACTCAAATCAATGAAAAAGGTCCACATGAAGGAAACTAAACAAGAAACAGAAGAGAAGGAACCAAATCTGCAAAGTTTGCAGATTTTGTAACGGTGACGACCGTCACACCCTGTGACGACTGTAACGCATCCCCAACTAGAAAGAACGCTCGTCACACATCATTGACGAGCGTAATACGCTATTTAAGCGCATTATGACCATCACCCACCTGTGACGACCGTCACACGCGTAAAGAGGAACGTTATGAATTAGTGGAGACGTGGGAAACGTGAGGGCAAAATTGTTATCCTATATTTCCTCCACTCAGTAACCATGCATCCGGTTTTTACTCCACTCAAGCCTTTTCCAAGATTTTTTTCAACTGCAATATTTTCTCCTATATATATGTGGTAGTGCAAAGGGATGAGGGTCGACGAATTTCTCCCAGAACCAAATTTCTACTTTCCTGCAATTATTCTATTTTCTTGTTTTAGAGCTTTTTCTACACTACTGTAATTTCTATTTCCAGCATTAGTTTTAGAGTGTTAATTCTTCATTTAAGAATTAACACAATTTATTGATTTCGATTGAGCTGCAAGGAATATTGTAACATCCAAGATTACCATAGCAACATTATTTCTAGGTTTTTTATGCAATTAATATTTATTCATTCTTGTATTATGCCAATTATTTTTATGGATTATATTTTGAATTTCATAGTTATTAAATATATTATGTCTGGCTAAATTAATTATACCGGTATGTGACTCCTAAGTACCGAAAGAATTCAGTGATACCTTGGCTAAAAACATTTATAAAACAATTTCTGATTTCCAATTTCCATGTTTAATTTAACTACCATTGTCACGAGAGTGAGAGGATAATTAACACGATTTTGCCACGAGAGTGGGAAATTAATTAAGGCAAGAACCTGCATGCGAGAGCTGGGGTTCAACCCAGATAGTGGTAACGAAACATTAATTTTTAAATACACGAGAGTGTTTTAATAAATTAATTAAACTCAAATTGTTTTCAAAAAGTGTTATTAAATTTAAAGTGCATCCACTAGGTTTAGTAGCATGACTTATTTCATGAACACGAGAGTGTATGTCTCAGGTTTTTAAACAATTCGTTTTTACCGAAATACTTTATAGGCCAAGCGATTCACTGAATTCCCAAAGTCCGACTATCACATACCGGTATAGCTATTACTATTATTTTTAATTAAACTATTTCCCCCCTAAAACCAAATATTCATCGCTTAGTTAAACAACTGTAGCATTAGACTGTATGCGATTGATCCCCAGTCTATGTGGGTTCGATAATCATTTAAAACTAGAATGACTAAACTGTATACTTGCAGTTAGTATCCCAATAGACTTATAAAGTCCCGATCAAGTTTTTGGCACCGTTGCCGGGGACTGATTAGTCAATTAAGTACGATTCTTCTGTTGCACGTTTAGACTAGGCAACAAAAACCCTTTTCCATTTGTATGCCAAGGACTTGCTCACAAGGCGAACCACTTGACAAATCGACGGACGAACCTGAACGCATCCTTTCCGTAAGACGTGCAATCAGGGATTACTGTTTAAATCACGCTATTCCTTTACCCAAACCCGAAATCAAGATTGATTCTGAAACAGATTCTAATTCTTCCTCTTAAACCGAAACTAATCCAGAATTAGACATGGCCGAAGAACAAAGGACCCGTCCACTGAAGGAGTACGCAGCTCCATCACAATAAGAACCCCACAACAGCATTGCCACTCCAGCAATAAATCGAAACGATTTTGAGTTGAAACCGTCATTGATATCAGCTATCCAACAATGCCAATTCTCTGGAGATCCTTCCGAGGATCCAAATGAACATATTACAAAATTCATTCAATTTGCCGACACAGTTATAGCAAATGGTGTCTGTTGTACCCCAAAATTTGCCCTCCCATATTCTTCAAAATTTGCCAAGTCAAAGCTTCAAAAGTCCCCAAGGGTTGCATAGTTCAAGGGCCTCCTAACAGTCAAAACTAGGGTTTTGGTTCTGACAAAGAAAAAAGAAGTTTCCAAGGGTCCAATCAAGTCCCACATGCCTATAAACATGGTCAAGCATCCTCATACCAAGTTTCAAGAATTACAGCACAAAATTGCACAGTCAAAACCCTAATTGCACTACAGTCAACTGTAGGGGCAAAATGGTCATTTGACAGTCAAAAGTTCAAATTTTTGGTCAACATCTCATTTTGAAGTCACAAACATCATTTGATCAATGCTTGATCATGATTCTCAAAGCTTGGCCCAAAAATCATCAAGATGCAAAAGTTTCCTTATTTGGACAGTTGAAAAAGTCAACTGTAAATTGACCAGGGCATAACTTTCACATGCATTATCAGAAAAATTCCATCCAAATCTCATTTTGAAGAGAAAGACATTTCCTACAACTCCTATTCACACTTCAAGTCCAAGAAATGCTCTCACAAAAAGTTATCAATTTCAACATTATAGGTCATTTTCAAAAGTCAACAAAAAGGGACTTTAAGTCAAAGGCCATAACTTGAAATTGGTAAATCAAAATGACATGGGACCAAAGACATTGGTTAGAGGACTCAAAGAAATTTCCAAAATGTCCAAGAACATGAGCAAAGCTTAAAAATTGAGCAAGTTATGCCTTATGGAAGTTGGGAAATTTTTGGATATTTTGAAAAGTCAACATTGATTCAAATGACCTAAAATTGCTAATGGGCCTCTTTTTCTTCCACAATTCACCACCCAAGGCATGTGCACGACCATTTGGCCCAAAGGGAAGTTTTTCTTCATTTTTATTTATTTATTTGGATTTTTAATTATTAATAATTCATTTAATTAATTAAAATACATGAAAAATACCAAACCAATGCAATCAAATCTTTTTGTGCATGGAATAGGTTTAAAATTTCGTGCATGATCATATATGGAAGGAATTGAAGTGATTGGCCATGATTTGTACCAAATAGGCATGAAAAAATATTTGAAAAGATCCTTGAAAATCAAATCTTGAAAATCATGAATGCAAAGGTTTTTGTTTGATTTCTTTGACCTAAAACCTTCACACATACATATATAGTGCAACCCTAATGCCAATAAGGTCCAAGCTGCACAGAAAGACAAAAGAGAACTTTGCAATTTTGATCAAAAAATTCAAAACTGAAATCGTGATTCCAAAGCATTTCAAGGCAAAGTAATCAGTCCATTGCCTTCCTGAGACATCAGGGAAACTTCCTGGATCAAAAGCACAACCTCTAACGCCCAGAATTGGTGAATAGGGTTCAAACTATTTTCAATTATATGCATAATCGTGTCTTAATATTTAAGCATTTTCATGGCATTTCTTTGATGGATTCGTACTAATGGATGTATTCTGAAGCTAACCCCATGTTTTAATTGAATTTTTATGTACTATACGTGATTCCACAATTGATACAGGCTAGGGTTTTTCAAGCTTTGAATTGGGCGTTTCTAAACGCTGTAAATTTGGATCACCATGATACCATGACCATACTCAGTGTGATTGGACGGTTCAGAATCAACCCTCGCGCCTAATTTATATACCCACACGGCCTATTCGCTATTTTGAAAACAAGCTTGTTTTGGGGGGGTTTAAAATCCCCGCTAACCCTTTTTATTTTCAGGAAAGAAACACAACGATGGAGAAGATGATTAGGTGGCCATCAGTAATTGGTTGATTCAAAATTTCGCGCGAAAAAGTCACTAACGCTTTGGTTTATTTTATATTCATTGTTTGTTATTTAATATACAAAGAAGTAAAGTGGCACGATTGGCAGGCATATACATTGATAACCAACAGGACCTGGGTTCGATCCCAGGTCCCCACTCCTTTCCATATTGTTTTTCCATTAATACTTCTGTGCAGTTTCAGTATTGAAGACCACCATGCATCTCTCAAATCTAGCTTGCCACTTGGCCAATGGAGACGATCAGAAGACCATGATCTGAAGAACATGGTGAACCTCAGTCAACACACATGCGCGCTAGCTGAAAAGTCAAAGAGGCCAAAGGTTAATGGGCCTAAAATACTGGATCATACCTCTCATTTGGGGACAGACCCCCCCTAGGTTTGCAAGCTTTTACATTTTTTCATTCTTTTTATTTATTTCAATTATTATTTTTAATTAGTTCCTTAATTTAAATATTTTCACAAAAAATATAAAAAACAATATAAAATCATAAAAAGACAAAAATAAGTATTTTTATTTAATTAATATATTTTTTTGTAAATAAATATTGTTCATTAATTTAGCTATTAAATTAGGTTTAATTCAAGCATTTTTTTAATTAACTCAAAAATTTGTAGAAATTAGGTTTAATTATTTTAATTACTTTTATTCTTTTTTCACCATTATTAATAATTAAATATTATTTATTTTTGTAATTAAATTATCATGTAATTAATTAGGCTAATTTAGGTTTAACTTTAATATTTTTTTAATAAATAAAAAATTAGAATTAGGGTTAATTTCTCAATTTAATTCAATTTCCTCAAAATCATAAAATACAAAAATACCAAAAATAATTCCCTTTCATTTTAATTTTCATTAATTTAATCATTTAATTTAATTTCGTTAAAAGGGTCCAACGCCCTCGGTTCTAATTTTAATTCAATTCGCGTATTTATTTCTTTTTCTTTTAATTATTTATGTACCTCTCCCAAAGCCATGTAAATATTTATCTCTCACACTTTTACTTTAATTCTTTATTTTTCTGTCAAATCGGGTCCTGGAAATTTTGGCGATGTGGACCCGCGCCTTTGTAATAGCTTAGAACTTTACCTTTCCGCACTTTTTTGACTATTAAATAAATGCATGCAAGAATGAATGGACAAAAAATAAAAACAAACGCTTAGATCACTTTAACATGAACAAGACAAAAATAAACGAATCTGACACACAAATCACACACCACCCCTAGGGTACGTCTCACTGTTGCCTTGCCTCGAAAGGTGATCGTCGAGTAGAGGATGTCTTAGTAAGTCCTCATGATCCGGGAATCTGGCATGAGGGTAGCTTCTAAGGTATCTTCCTATTGCTCTGGTGATCACCATGTCCCGAACCTCGAATTGACCCGAACACCTCCAACGGTGGTGCTACCTACCTCTCAATGGTGGGATGGCACTACTTTAAAGGACATTTACACAGACGAATTCCTTAGGGTAGGTAGACGACTCTAGATACTTGCTCTAAATTTCAAAATAAAACAAAATACTTTTCACACCAACACATTTTCAAAAAGCTTTCGAAAGCAATTTTTCAAACACTCTTGAGGACTGATACAAGAGTCGAACTGGAATTTTCAAAGAAACTTTTTAAAACCCACATTGAAAAGCAAACAAACCATTTTTGAAAACACAAATGAGCAAGTATCTAAGAGCCCATGGATAACCATGGATAGAAAGGGTGCTAACACCTTCCCTTTCTATAATCTACCTCCCGAACCGAGAGCAGTCTCTATAAGGAATTTTTCTGTGCTTTTGTCCTTTCCATTTGGAGAAAATAAAAGACGGTGGCGACTCTTGCTTCCGCGACATTTCACGAACCAGCGTTAAACAGTCAGTTCCAGATCCACCGATCACAGTGTCAGTAAAGATGCTATAAGATTACGTCTTTTCCCTTTCTCGCTAAGAGATAGAGCTTGGGCTTGGTTGCAATCCTTGCCATCAAATTTCGTCACTACATGGGAAGGACTTAAGATTGTATTTTTAGCACGATACTTTCCCCCAAGCAAGATTGTTGCACTAAGAGCCCAAATCAACGGATTTAGGCAGAAGGATACAGAATCTCTATTCGATGCATGAGAACGCTACAAAGATATGATGCGAATGTGCCCACATCACGGACTAGAAAAATGGATGATCATCCACACGTTTTATAATGGACTCTTGTACAACACAAGACTCTCTATAGATGCCGCCGCAGGTACACTGATGGACAAGCCTTATGACGAAGCTAACCAACTCATTGAAAATATGGCTCAAAACCACTATCAGTGGGGAGGAGAAAGAACATCTGTGGAGAAAACTCAAACCAAAGGTGGGATGTACGAGATTAGTAGCCTAGATAAAGTTAATGCTAAGGTAGATGCTCTTACCCAAAAGATAGAAAGCTTGACCTTACCTCCTGCGGCCACCGTGGCTGCAGTTACCCCAAGCTGCGAAGTTTGTGGAGTCCCTGGTCATGTTGGAACCGAATGTCAAATCTTAGCAGGAATATCAGTTGATCAGGTAAATTACGCTCAAGGTAATCTTTATGCTAATACCTATAATCCTGGTTGAAAGAACTATCCTAACTTCTCGTACAAGAGAAATAACGCTTTATATGCACCTGGCCAAGCACCTGCTGTACCTCCAGGTTATCAAAAACCCGTTGTTAATGTTCCTAACATTCCTAAGAAATCTAACCTTGAAATCCTAATGGAAAATTTTATCGCTAATCAAGCTCAACAAAACAAAGAATTCCTCAATCAAAACGTTCACACCGGTGAACAATTGAAGCTATTAGCAAATAAGGGAGATTCCCTAGAAACTCATAATAAAATGTTAGAAACCCAAATCTCCCAAGTAGCACAACACCAAGCTAGTTCTGCCGCACCTGCTGGTACATTTCCTGGACAGCCACAACCCAATCCTAAAGGACACGCTAATGTTATCACATTACGAAGTGGGACAGCCCTTGATGGACCGGTAGATCCTAGACTCCAAAACCCGACCATGTATCAGAAACCTGAAAAGGAGGTAGAGAAGTCGAAAGATCAATATGAGAAGGTAGAGGAAGACGCGAATGAGAACAGAGAGGCTTCAGAAAAACCTTACGTTCCTCCACCACCATATAAACCACCAATTCCATACCCTCAAAGACTTACAAAATCCAAGAACGAGGGGCAATTCAAGAAATTTGTAGAACTTCTGAAGGAATTAAACGTTACTATTCCGTTTACAGAAGCTATAACCCAAATGTCGTCATATGCTAAATTCCTAAAAGAAATATTATCTAATAAGAAAAAAATCGTTGAAAACGAAACCGTTATGCTAACTTCCGAATGTAGCGCCATAATTCAAAATAACATGCCTCCAAAGCTAAAAGATCCTGGTAGTTTCTCCATACCATGTGTAATTGGAAAATCTGTCATAGACAAAGCCCTATGCAATTTAGGAGCAAGTGTTAGTCTAATGCCCTTATCCATTTGCGAGAAGCTCAAATTAGGTGACATGAGACCTACCAAGATGTCCCTACAACTAGCCGACAGATCAGTCAAATTCCCTGTTGGGATGCTAGAAAACATTCCTGTCCGAATATGAGAATTTTACATACCGACTGACTTTATAATAATGGACATCAAGGAAGATTCAAACATTCCCATCATACTAGGAAGATCATTTTTAGCTACTGCAGGAGCCATCATTGACGTTAAGAAAGGAAAGCTTACCTTCGAAGTAGGAGAAGAAAAAGTAGAATTCATTCTTTCCCAATTCTTCAAAGCCCCTGCTATAGATGACTCATGTTGTCTCCTAGATATTATTGATGAATGTGTCAAAGAACTAAAAAGCCAAGAAGACACCTATTCTGGGATGCTGAAAATTCTGACACCAACTATCCTCAAGGATGATGACTGGAAACAAGAACATCTAGATGCCAACCTAAGCGAATGTTTCTCCTTAACACCCGATCCTACCCCAACTAATAAGAAAACTGGTATAGAACTTAAAACGTTACCTGGAGATCTTAGGTATGAATTTTTAGATAAAGAACTCGAACGACCAGTTATAGTCAATGCCAATTTAGGGAAGATCGAAACCGAAAAACTTCTTAGTGTGTTAAGGAAGTATCCAACCGCGTTAGGCTATAACATATCAGATCTAAAAGGAATAAGCCCTTCTCTCTGTATGCACCGCATTATGCTGGAGGAGGACTGCAAGACTTCTAGAGAACATCAGAGACGAATAAATCCTATCCTAAGTGAAGTCGTTAAGAAAGAAGTACAGAAACTACTAGAGGCAGGCATCATATACCCAATATCAGATAGCAACTGGGTCAGTCCAGTTCACGTAGTACCTAAGAAAGGAGGTGTTATGGTTATAACAAACATAAAAGGCGAATCGGTGGCACAACGTACCCAAACAGGATGGAGAATGTGTATCGATTATAGAAAACTAAACAAAGCTACGCGCAAGGACCATTTCCCATTACCATTCATTGATCAAATGCTCGAGCGCTTAGCCAAACATTCCCATTTCTGCTATCTTGACGGATACTCAGGATTCTTCCAAATTCCCATTCATCCTGATGATCAAGATAAAACCATGTTCACATGCCCTTATGGTACCTTTGCATACCGGAGAATGCCATTTGGACTATGTAACGCACCTGCAACTTTCCAACGATGCATGATGGCGATTTTCACAAATTTTTTAGACGGAATTATGGAAGTATTCAAGGACGATTTTTCTGTCTTTGGAGAAAGTTTTGACGGATGTTTATCAAACCTTGAATTAGTACTGAAACGTTGTGTCAATGTCAACCTAGTGCTCAATTGGGAAAAATGTCACTTCATGGTGAGACAAGGAATTGTGTTGGGTCATATTGTATCAAACAGAGGGATTGAAGTCGACAAAGCAAAAATCGAGATTATCAAAAACCTTCAACCACCTAAAACAGTTAGAGAAATAAGAAGTTTTCTAGGACACGCTGGTTTTTACCGACGTTTTATAAAAGATTTCTCTAAAATCACTAAGCCGCTAACTGAATTATTGATGAAAGAAGCCGAGTTTATTTTCGACGATAAATGCTTAAACGCATTTGAGACGCTTAAGGAAGCCTTAATTTCAACACCTATTATGCAACCTCCTGATTGGAACCTACCATTTGAAATAATGTGCGATGCGAGCGATTATGCTGTAGGCGCAGTCCTAGGACAACGCAAAGATAAAAAGCTTCACGCTATCTACTACGCAAGCAGAACACTCGATCCCGCACAAATGAATTACGCCACTACGGAGAAGGAACTCTTAGCTGTTGTATTCGCATTGGATAAATTTCGTTCCTACTTAGTGGGCGCAAAAATCATTATTTACACGGATCATGCTGCGATCTGATACTTGCTAATTAAGAAAGACGCCAAACCGCGATTACTCAGATGGATCTTACTCCTACAAGAGTTTGACTTGGAAATAAAAGACAAAATAGGGACTGAAAACATGGTAGTATACCATTTATCAAGATTAGATGGAATCCAAACCGAGAGTGTTCCCATAAACAAAGATTTCCCTTATGAACGCCTTATTGCTAAACTAGAGATAACTCCTACCGGCAGTTTAGATCAACACAATGAACCTTTAACAACTGCGGTAGTAAAAGCCATTTGTACCAACACCATATTACCATGGTACGCTGATTTCGTTAACTATTTAGCTGCCGGTGTTTTACCACCCGATTTAACGTACCAACAGCGGAAGAAATTCTTCCATGATCTCAAACACTACTTTTAGGATGAACCTTTACTCTTTAAAAGAGGTACCGATGGTATCTACCGTCGTTGTGTTCCTAACGATGAAATAGACGACATCATTTCCCATTGCCATTCCGCCCCTTATGGTGGACACGCTAGTACATCGAAAACTTGTGCAAAAATACTTCAAGCTGGCTTCTTTTGGCCTTCTTTATGGAAAGACGTCCACGTAGCAATTATGAACTGCGATAGATGTCAACTCACAGGGAATATATCTAGGCGCGACGAAATGCCGCAAAAAGGAATTCTCGAAGTAGAAATTTTCGATGTGTGGGGAATTGATTTCATGGGACCGTTCCCCGCATCTTTTGGAAATACGTATATATTGGTAGCTGTTGACTACGTATCTAAATGGATTGAAGCCATCGCTGCACCCACAAACGATACACGAGTGGTACTTAAACTATTCAAGCATGTTATCTTCCCACGATTCGGTGTACCAAGACTAGTAATCAGTGATGGCGGTTCCCATTTTATCTCTAGAATTTTTGAAAAACTACTTTCAAAATATGGCGTTAAACATCGCATAGCCACACCATACCATCCTCAAATGAGTGGACAAGTGGAAGTGTCAAATAGGGAGATAAAACAAATCCTTGAGAAAATCGTAGCCACATCCAGAAAAGATTGGTCCTCCAAGCTAAATGATGCTCTTTGGGCATATAGGACAACTTTTAAAACCCCTATCGGAACAACGCCGTTTAAATTAGTTTATGGAAAATCTTGTCATTTGCCGGTAGAATTAGAGCATAAAGCTTACTGGGAAATTAAAACCCTTAACTTAAATTACAAGATTGCTGGCGAGAAACGAATATTAGATATCCATGAATTAGAAGAATTGCGTTTAGACGCTTATGAAAATGCTAGAATTTATAAGGAAAGAACAAAAAAATGGCACGATAAGCGTATCTCGCAGAAAGAATTTAAGCAAGGAGACATCGTACTCCTATTCAACTCTAGACTGAAACTTTTCCCGGGAAAATTCCGTTCCAGATGGTCAGGACCATTCGAAATTAATAAAGTTTTCCCAAGTGGTGTGATAGAAATTAAAGGAAATTCTATCGAACCATTCATAGTCAATGGCCAGCGCTTAAAGCACTACTTTAACGTCGGAAATCTCAACTATTCGGCTTATCTTCAATTAAGTGAGCCACCTACCCCGATACCTAACTGAATAGGTACTATCTGTCAAGCCATCAACATAAAACAAAGGCGTTTCATGGGAGGCAACCCATGTTTTCTTTTAATTATTTTTATTATTTTAATATTTTTTTATTTTTCTTTTCTTTTTTCTTAATCTTTAAAACTTTCATGTTGCATCTCTTACTCCTTTTTATTTTCTTTTTCTTCTATTTTTATTTTTCCTTTACACTTTCTTTTTCTTTTTGATTTAGCTTCGACATTCTTAACCTGAAAATACTAACTTAGTTTTTCAAACATTTATTAAATATTTTCAGGGGGGTAATTCTTTAGGTTTCATATTTAGCTCCATGGCACGAGTAAACTACATGAATATCACCTTGAGAAGCAGACACCAGAGAAGACGCTTTGAGGATCTGGCTGAGCGTGAAATGTGTCCTACAATTTACGCTGATGACCATGCTATGACTGCTCTTGGCATTCGTGAGAGTGTCATGTATCTGCTACACCAGATAGGCTGGGACACTGCTCCTATTCGGAGACGGTATTGTACCTACAGGAAGCTGACCCTTGAGTTCCTGAGCATACTGAGCTACCTTCCGAATCATGGGTTAGGGTTCAACCGCGGGTTGATCACCTTCAGGCTGTTTGACATGGACTACCGCTATAACCTTAGGGAGTTTGCCAACCTGTTAGGATTCCCTTTTGGCCCTGATGTTATTACTATGACCCAGGAGGACCTCTTGCTTAATTCGGATCTTGATTTTTTCTGGGGTAACATTGCAGGCAATAACCATCCAGAGTCGTCTGACCTTTATTCTGAGTCCATCCACAACCCAACTATCAGGTACTTTCATAAGATCATCGCTCATATCCTTTTTGGTAAAGAGCAAAATTTTACATCGGTATCACATGATGAGCTCTTCATTATGTATTGTGCCTCTCAGAGCCGTCCAGTAAATGGTGCCGCTTATATGCTAGCTAACATGGAGCATATTATCCAGACTCCGAATGCACCAATCCTGTTGGGTGGTTTAGTCACTATGATCTCTAATGCCATTGGACTCTGAAGGCCTATGTTAGGATCAGCCCCGCATTATGGAATAAAGCCAATGAACATTGAATTTTGCTTTAACACCAGTTTTATAGGGAATCTTGGGCCGGATGAGTTCGAGTTGTTAATTAATCATGAGACTGTCCACCAGTTTATGCTCCCGAACCCTATCACTAGTGTCCATAATAGAGCAAACTGGCTTTTTGACCTCCACCATCCTGCTACACCGCCTTCGTCTCCTTCCACCGTTGACATCTACGAAGTACCCAACACCTCTCACGATGCTGAAGACCCTGCAACACCACCGGGATACCATCAGTTTCCCGATCCATGGGAGCAGCAAGTAGTTTCTACTGAGACCACCACCCAGGCTCTAGAGATCCCACCACCGCCTCCACCTATTTTACCCTGCACTCTTTGCATGAAGAAATTACTGAAATGCGGGGCGATCTTACATCTCTCCGAGTGGACTTCATCGCTTTCATAGATTTGGTGACCGACCAGCTGGATTTCATGCACTAGCATATGTTCCCTACTCCCCGTGGCTAGAGTTTTCCATTGTTATCTTCATTTGTTCTTCTCTCGCATTTGTACATACAGTGAGGTCACTGTTTAGTTTTAGTGTGGGGAGGATTCTAGTTGTTCTAGCATTCTATCATTTTTTATTTAAGTTATTTCTATTTCGAAACAATTCTTATTGATTACTGCAATTTCAATTATTTATCAAATTATTTATATCAAGTTTTATTGCCCTACTGCCATTATTTTATTTTCATTCATGTATTTCATTTTCAGTATATTTTTAATTTTTTTAATTTACTGTTTACATTTTCTGCAAATATTTTTTTATTAGTGTGTTGGTAAATATTATCTTAAATTATAATATTAGAGTATTTCAAAATTCAAAATTATAATATTAAGAAAATAATTAAAAAAAATATAAACATATGTAACGGTCTTGTAACGGTCTTCTCATTAATGACATTGAACGCATGATGCTCGTAACACCCACGTGATGAGCGTAACACGCGTTTCACCGTGTTACGCCCGTCACACCCTCGTGACGACCGTCACACGCATAATATATCAGAACGGCTATTACAGAGCCGTTCCAACCATTGTCTTCAAAACCCACAAAAATCTCCATTGCTGCAAAACCACGTAACATACCCACTCCACTCCATTTTTTCAAACTTCTAACATTATCAACCCACTACTCCATTCTCATCCCAAACCTTTTTCAATCCGTTTTACAAACACCATGTCCAACAATCAACAAGCTCCCGCTCTCACTTTCAGATCCGGCGAACAAGGAGAAACCCAACTAGTCAAATTCCAAAAGTTTCAACGCCGAGGTCTCCAACCTACACGGTATGTTGATCTTGACTATTTGAGGAGTTTTGGACTACTTGACAGTGTTCGGCAATTGTTGCCGAGTGTGGATTTATGGAACCTGTACCGTGAACCGAGACCAATTTATGAAACTCTAACCCTTGAGTTTTTGAGTTCCTTTGTATACATCACCCCGCCAGGTGCCACAAACCAACTGTCAGGCCTGGCTAAATTTCGCATGTTTGGCATAGAGCACGAGCTGCCCCAAACCGACATCGCGCGGCTTTTAGGCTTCTGTTCTGACGAAGGTATCCATCTCCGGGTGCCGGATAATTTTGGTGAGGAAGCCTTCACCTTATGGCACAATATGACGAACATCCGTGCCGGATCCTACGACCACCTCAATGCCACCCACATTCATAATCCGGCCATCCGCTATTTCCACCGCATCCTCAGCAACACAATCTTCGCCTGTGACAACAACCACAAGCTCAACTCCAAGGAGCTCTTCTTTATGCATTGCACGTTCACCGGGCAAAAGACCAACGCCGCCCCGTTCTTACTGGCTCATATCCATTCTATTTGTGCTAGAGGAAGAAAACCCTTTTATTTCGGAGGGCTGGTCATTTCACTTGCCATAGCTCTGAACTATGGTACTGCTCTCGCGAATATGCCTTCTATGGCACCAGCTTTGCTGACTTTGGATCACTGCAATGCCGCACATCTCATTTATGAGCGAGAGGATGGAAGATTCCACCCTGTGATCAGAAACACTATTTATCAGAACATCACTTTGCCTTGCAGGGACCGAATCGATCCACAAAACCGAGCTAACTGGTTGTTCTATCCTGCAACTCCCGCGGGGCGTGCTCCCACTCATGAAGACCAGCCTAATGCCCTCACAGACGAAATGCAAGAAGAGCTGGATAGTGCTCCTCCCGTCTACGACATTCCAGGACCTTCATCTGCACCACCTCCTATTACTCTTGAAGAGGTCCTCCGCGCCATTCATATGCAAAATCAAATGAGCACAGTGCTTGAAAGAAGACAACATGAGAAATATGAGGTTTTATACGCTCAAAACACTCAGATCTTGACTGGACAGCGGAGCATGAATGAGAGGTTGGATGAGGCCCTGTCAGAGCTCAACGCCTTAAGGCTGGACGTCAGCACCCTTGGTTTCTAGGATACTGACACAGAAGCCACTCCTACCAGATGCTCTCGCACCAGGAGTAGAGTACGTGGTCACCAGTACTTTTTCTTTATTTTCTATGTAGTTTATTATTTTTTCTGTTTCATTTCCTTTCCGTTTGTTCTTGTAATTGTACTTCCCCACCTATATACCGCAACATTGAGGACAATGTCGGATTTAGTGTGGGAGAGGTACCTTTCCATCTTTTATAAACTAGTAAATTTTTATGATATGTCTCGATTCAAATTCTTTGCTTTATTTAGCCATACCGAAAATTTTTATCTTCTCATTAGCCCGACATACCTATTTTAACGAAATCCCAGTTAAGGAAGCCGAAAACGACATAACAAGATCGATACGGTTATGACACTGTAGACTTCCTTCTTACGCGATCCGTTTCAATAACCATTATACCGATATCTGGAGTTTTTAGTTCTACAGTAACCCCTAGTAGTTTATACTAGCAGTCAGCACCGTCTTGACACAAACCACGTGGAGAATCGATGAATATAAGTGTTTGATGCCTGATCATTAAAATATCCTTCTTATCTCGCTGCTAAAAGAAAAGAAATTTTGTGCACCAAAATATACGGTCACATATAAGAGTTGAGAAAATAATGAAGGAATCTAGTGTTGGTTGGTTCAGAGGTATCTGGTTCCGAACTCGGTAGGGCGTGCTACGGCCCGATCCCCCACAACCTCCAACTTGGATAACATATGTAGGGTTGCCACATTCGTGTACCAGACCCCGTGCTAAAAGGATAAAAGTCACTAACCGGTTACTCCAATACATGTGTGCTAAGTCAAAGGGCTTAATGTGATTGCGCCAGAACGAAACCAGGGGAAATAGATACGAGGAACTCTGGGTAGAATTATAACGAAACTATTGGATAGCTCGTTTGAAATGGAAGCCTACGACTAAGCTTATTGCTCATGTCATTAGCGTATCTTTAGTGTTTCACTCAAGTATTGGCCAAACCGACGAGGATCTCCCGAAATTACTTTAAAAATCCAAGGTATGTCATGCATATGCGCTTGACAAAGCTTGTCCGACATTTCGAATGACTATTTGCTTGAGGACAAGCAAAGGTTTAAGTATGGGGGAATTTGATAACGAGAAATTGTATCATATAATTACTATGCTTTTTACCGATTTTATAATACATTGAGTCGTCTAACTCCCGATTATTCCGAGTTTCTGTGTCTTTTTCACAGATACAACATTTGTCAACTCAAATCAATGAAAAAGGTCCACATGAAGGAAACTAAACAAGAAACAGAATAGAAGGAACCAAATCTGCAAAGTTTGCAGATTTGGTAACGGTGACGACCGTGACACCCTGTGACGACTGTAACGCATCCCCAACTAGAAAGAACGCTCGTCACACATCATTGACGAGCGTAATGCGCTATTTAAGTGAATTACGATCGTCACCCACCTGTGACAACCGTCACACGCGTAAAGAGGAACGTTATGAATTAGTGGAGACGTGGGAAACGTGAGGGCAGAACTGTTCTCCTATATTTCCTCCACTCAGTAACCATACATCCTGTTTTTACTCCACTCAAGCCTTTTCCAAGATTTTTTCAACTGCAATATTTTCTCCTATATATATATGTGGTAGTGCAAAGGGATGGGGGTCGACGAATTTCTCCCAGAACCAAATTTCTACTTTCCTGCAATTATTCTATTTTCTTGTTTTAGAGCTTTTTCTACACTACTGTAATTTCTATTTCCAGCATTAGTTTTAGAGTGTTAATTCTTCATTTAAGAGTTAACACAATTTATTGATTTCGATTGAGCTGCAAGGAATATTGTAACATCCAAGATTACCATAGCAACATTATTTCCAGGTTTTTTATGCAATTAATATTTATTCATTCTTGTATTATGCCAATTATTTTTATGGATTATATTTTGAATTGCATAGTTATTAAATATATTATGTCCGGCTAAATTAATTGTACCGGTATGTGACTCCTAAGTATCGAAAGAATTCAGTGATACCTTGGCTAAAAACATTTATAAAACAATTTCTGGTTTCCAATTTCCATGTTTAATTTAACTACCCTTGTCACGAGAGTGAGAGGATAATTAACACGATTTTGCCACGAGAGTGGGAAATTAATTAAGGCAAGAACCTGCATGCGAGAGCTGGGGTTCAACCCAATTTGTGGTAACGAAACATTAATTTTTAAATACACGAGAGTGTTTTAATAAATTAATTAAATTCAAATTGTTTTCAAAAAGTGTTATTAAATTTAAAGTGCATTCACTAGGTTTAGTAGCATGACTTATTTCATGAACACGAGAGTGTATGTCTCAGGTTTTTAAACAATTTGTTTTTACCGAAATACTTTATAGGCCAAGCGATTCACCGAATTCCCGAAGTCCGACTATCACATACCGGTATAGCTATTACTATTATTTTTAATTAAACTATTTCCCCCCTAAAACCAAATATTCATCGCTTAGTTAAACAACTGTAGCATTAGATCGTATGCGATTGATCCTCAGTCTATGTGGGTTCGATAATCATTTAAAACTAGAACGACTAAACTGTATACTTGCAGTTAGTATCCCAATAGACTTATAAAGTCCCGATCAATAACCATAATGCTTTGAATGATCCTTAGATAAGAGTTAAGGTGCGGGGAGAAAGACCACCATGATAATTTCAATATGAACACATTAGTTCAACGAACCTCAATCTTTAATTGAACCACCGATTTGAGAAGCACCCAAACCATGTCAAAAGTTTGATGAAATCCAAATCCATAGTTTCACAACAAAGTACATCTTGATTTGATGAAACCCTCAACCAATCCTCAACCATTTAACAAATAGCATCATAATAAAGAAGTCTTTGATTCAGTCTTCTAGACTTCTTAAAAATAATGTCTATTGAGGAAAGCATTTAGGAGAAACCCTAATTATTGCTATTTGAAAAATGTCGATGAAGATAACTTTCTATCATGAGGAATTTCGTCAGGGAAGACGTCTATGATGCTGGAAATTCAAAACCCTAATCTCGTACCAAGAATGATAAGAGCACTAGTTGAATCAACATGAAGAATGTAGCAACGTTAGTCCACAGAGAAAAAATCCTAATGCCAAAAGTCCTATGATCCCATAACCATGGAACCGATGATATGCATGAGATGTATATGATATAAGGAGGGATCTTAGGGGGAAAAAATTAGGGTATAACACCAATGCCGACCCGGGTGAATCCCAATTTATCAATGTGTGCACTATTACTATTATTGGGAACCCAGTTACATTTAAATAAAGTCACTTTAAAAATAAAATAATCAATCTCTCAAATCTCATCAACGACACCATAAAATGCGGTAGTTGTCAATACAAGATTCTTATATTTCGAACTAGAAAAATACATTGATTCGGCTTCAACCATAATCCCACTATTTTTCATTATACTATGATCAACTTTTGATTTTGTATAAAATGTATAATGATCAATGTCGTATGCAGTCCAAGTAATGACACAAAATTTTGGCTTGTACCATAACCATTTAAGTATCTCAGATGCACTACGATCATTAAATACACTTTTATTAAACCAATCTATGAATCTCTTGTTATGATCTATCAACAACAACTTGTCACTCATTCAGGGATATTCTTTCCTCAAAAGTCTTTTGTGAGTATCTATGAAAGGTTGAACTTAATTTATATTATTCAATATATAGAAATGTAATAGAATAACTACAATATGAGCCTTTGATTTAACATTTAGACCTTGAATACCTCTTATGTATGTGAGATCAGTGTGACGAGACTTTGGAATGCCTATAGAATCTACTTCCGACAAATAGTTTGTACAAAACTCAATAGCTTCTTCAGTGATGTACCTTTCAACAATCGAAGCTTCTGGTCGGTGATGATTCTTTGTATATCCTTTAAAGATCTTCATATATTGCTCTATTGGATACATACACCTTAAATAAACTGGATCACAAAATCGGATTTCTCTGACTAGATGAACAAGTAAGTGAACCATAATGTCCAAAAATGACGGAGGAAAATACATCTCCAATTGACACAAGATTATGGTAGTTTCATCTTCTAGCTCATCTAATTTTTTGAAATCAAGAACTTTATTACATATGACATTAAAGAATAAGCACAATCTCGTTATAGTTACTCTCACATTCTTTGGTAGGATCCCACGGATAGCCACTGGTAGAAGTTGTTGCATCAATACATGATAATCATGAGATTTTAAACCAATTAACTTGAGATCTTTCATTGATACAAGTTTCTTGGGCATGTTCTGCAATTGCGCGTAGAGAATATCCAATTTATATAAAAAATATTATAAAAAATAATAAATTATGGGATTTAAATTTAACTTATTATAAAATCTTCTTATTATTTTTTACGGCGTTAACTATTATAATATTTTTTTTAAAATTGTTGATTTATAAATATGAACAAATAAAAATAAATGTAGTTGCAAAGAATTAAGCCCGGGATATATATATATATATATATATATATATATATATATATATATATATATATATATATATATATATATATATATATATATATATATATAGAGAGAGAGAGAGAGAGAGAGAGAGAGAGAGAGAGAGA
The DNA here is from genome assembly GCA_948472305.1 of Vicia faba. NCBI lineage: Eukaryota > Viridiplantae > Streptophyta > Magnoliopsida > Fabales > Fabaceae > Vicia > Vicia faba. Next base: position 764,104,452 of record OX451735.1, on the reverse strand, counting down.
GAGAGAGAGAGAGAGAGAGAGCATATCTAGTGAGAATGAGTAAGTTATATGAGAATGAATAACAAGCATCACATTTAAAAGCATAGGTTGAGATTAAACCATATCTTTCACTAAATCATGTGGCATAAATACAAAAAATCGGGGGCTTTTAATAGGAAACAAAAATTAATAACTAATTTTAGAAATATATCTTAATTGAATGGCCCATATTCATTCTCATATATATATATATATATATATATATATATATATATATATATATATATATATATATTGTTAGGTCTGTGATTTTAGGTTTGACAACAATTTTGGAAATATGTATTACAGTCACAACAGGTGCTGCTATTGCTTCTGGAAGGTTCTGATTTGATTTTGTGAGATTCCCTATGAATATATCTCACATACTTGCACAGAACCAGAAAGATATATTTGGGACAAATGATTTTATCTCGAATTGTGCATAAGTTTCTAAAATTGAATATTGAGACAATTTAGGAAACTTGTGATTTTTTGTTCCATAATTCAAGGAGATTTTTCTACATAATTGGTGCAGCCCTCAGCTTGTGGATCAATAATAAACTGGGTGAAGATTTCGATGCCCGTGGACTGCCAAGGAGTTTATAAAGAAAAACCTAAACCTAATGTTAAGAACAACTCAAGGAGAAGTGGGGGAAGCTTAGTTTTCAAGAGTCTTGGGGTTTTAGAGTTTTCAAGTGTGTTTGTTCTTGTATGTCACTCATGTATCTTATTTGATGCATAAAGTCTGAATGATTGTTCATTGTTTATTGTTCATTATCAATCACTCATGAGCTTTTAAGAAAAGAGTGTATTGTGTTTCATTGGAAGTGTGTTCTTTTGTTTTGGTCTTTTGTTATTACCACTGTGGTGATTGTGGGAAGTGAGAGGGAGTTCTCATATCTAGGAGGTTCCTAGGTAGAAATTGCATAGATAGTGATTAGATGATAAGTTGTAAGCAAGGGTTGTTTAGGTTTAAACTAATACTATCAGAGTGGATTTTCTTATAGCTTGGATGCCCCTATAGTAACTGATGTTGCAATGAACTGAGTTAATAATTGATTATGTTATTTATCTTCTGTAATTTAATTTATGCATAATTCATAACTTTTTTAAATTGATGTGTCAAGGACATGATGTATTAACACCTGTCTTGAAATTATATTTTGGTGTTGCGACATTAGTCTTAAAATCTATATGAGAGTGGCAGAATTTCAATTGGCATTAGAGCAGACACCCTGTTCTGTTTTTGGGTGAGCTTCAGTGAAGATGTTTTTTGGTACTATGAATAAGGAAGAATGGTAAAATAACAGACCACCTCTTTTAGATGGTGAAAACTATGACTATTGAAAGGGTAGGTTGGTAGGTTTTCTAAAATACATGAGTTGTATATCTTGGAAGGCTGTCTTGAAAGATTGGAATCATCCTGTTGTAAAAGACAAAGATGGGAATGAGGCCTTGAACCCAGAACAAGATTGGTCTAAAGAGGAAGATTAATTATCTCTTGGAAATTCTAAAGCTTTGAATTCTCTATTCAATGGAGTGGACAAGAATGTTTTCAAGTTAATAAATACATGTACTGTAGTTAAGGAAGCTTGGGAAATTCCCAGGATAACTCATGAAGGCACATCTAAAGTAAAGATGTCCAGACTTTAAGTTATGTCCAGACACAACTTATAAACTTATTGAAAGCAAGGTAATATTGCTTGATATCATATTGTTCAGAAGTTGTGAACTATCTGAAAGTATGTAATTCAGACTTAAAGCTTCAGAAGTTGTGCTCTCTTGAAAGAAAGTTAAGTCAACATTCTGATGCATGCTCTGATATAGAGATGTCACTCAAAATATGTGCTATGAATGTGCGCTTCTACAACATATGTTTAATTCAAAAGTTGTGAACTTTATAAATGTATGATATATTGGAAAATATCATGTCAAATGCAGATGCTTAAGAAGAAGTGAACTTATCCAAAAGTATAGTATTTTGGTTGTGATATTAGAATCAAGAAATAGAAGTGTTGATACATGATGCGTGGCATTATTCAATCAGGCTCAAAATCAAGTTTTGATTCTTCATCAAGTTATGATAGAAACCAGGTTCTGAGATGAAGACCAGGTTTTCTAGTATGACTCTGATGAGTTGTTGTAAGGAAGTGCTCTTTCTCTATTTCTATGTTCTGAAAACTCAAAATTTATTTTGTGAGTCCTGGGCTCAGGGGGAGACTCTGAATAAGAAAAAAAATGAAATTTTGAGATTAACATATTCAGGGGGAGTTGTGAGCTTAACTCTGAATCTGTCGCTTACAGTGATTACCCTGTATAAATTGTTCTATCAAAATACATGGTTTCGTCATCATCAAAAAGGGGGATATTATAAGAACAAGAAGTGCTTCTACATTTGACCTTAAGATTTTGATGATAACTTTACATGATATCATAAAGAACAAATGTATACTCTAATGATTTCATTCTAGTGTGTAGCTGCTGTTGTAATCTTCTAAATCTGGTATCAAGGCATGTGAAAGCATCAGGTTTTAAACATAAACACCACCAGAAGAAAACATGTGGTTACATGTTACAGTTGAAGTCAAGATTTAGGAATTTATCTCATGCAACGGTTCTTAGGAACGTTAGTACAAGAGGTTATGATCATGAGTTGGTGGTTTAGCTTTGGAGGCCTTCTAAAGGTTTGCTTTTATTTGTTACAAGTTCTAAAGATCATGAAAATGAGGTTTTATTGAACAAGTTATGATGATCTAAAGAAAAAGAAAGTTCTTACAACCAAGTGCTGAAGACTCAGAAGACAAGGTTCTGACAGGACAAGTTCTGAAGACTCCAAAACCTAGGTTCTAAGATTTAAGAGTGATTCTTCTACAACAAGCTTCAAACATTCAAATTATCTGAAGCCTCCAAGATAAGAAGAAGTTATAAATGGTTAACGTGTGATGGTGTACAAAAGGTACAAAAAATGCTTTGTGACTTCTACCCTCTAGGGTGGCATAAGGACAACCCTTTTGTACTACACTGTGACCACTCTCATTGTGACCGTTGGGTACAAACAACTGGATTTACAATTACTTTCTTTCCCTAACGGATCTCTATTTTACTAACTTATTAGATAAACATTATTTAGAAAAAAGGTAGAAAGATAACATTGAAAAAGTACAGGATATGGAAAATATTATTTTATAATATTAACTCTTACACCTTATTTTATCTGTTGAGAACTAACCGTTGATGCAGGTAAAAACTTTTCTATCCATACAATGTTTCTCTGTCAAGGCTATAAAAGAAGATCAAAGACTTGAAGTAAAGTTCTCTTGGCCACTAAGATGAAAAGTCGTGGATGCTGAAGTTGTCAAAGTTGCAATGCTAAACATGTTGAAGACCATTACACAAAAATGATAGAAAAGAAAGAAAGAAGAAGAAGAAGTGTGATACGATGGCAGAACTGACTCTTATACTGGTTTTGCATTTATATTCGCAAATGTTGCGGTAAAAAGAGTTGCCACCGACTTTTCTTTTATCCAACAAAGGAAAGGGGTAAAAGAACAAAAAAAGACCTTTTAAAATTATTTCAGAGTAAGGGGGTAGATTATGGAAAGGGAAGGTGTTAGCACCCTTTCCATCCGTAGTTTTCTACAAGCTCTTAGATGCTTAGCTCATATTTTGAAATACCTTGTGCTTTTGTGTGTTTTTGAAAAGTATTTTGAAAATGCCTTAGTACGATTATTCGCTTTATGATAACTCTTGTATCAGTCCTCAAGAGTGTTGATAAAGTGTTTTTTGGAAGTGTTTTGAAATGTTTTTGTGTTAGTATGAAAATTTGTTTTGAGCAAGCATCTAAGAACTATCTACCATTACTCAAAAGGTTTGTTCTTTTCCTCCTATCATTTAGACAGTGCTATCCTACTATTAGTGAGTAGGTAGCCCTAGCCGTTGGATGTTTGAGGGACATTCGAAGGGACGTACAATCATAAAGGCAACATATAAAGACGCTTTAGCAATTTTTTTTAAGAGACTAAATCATTTACCAAAAGGCAACACTGTAGGGTCATCGAGGGACTATGATCTTTTGATTTAAGGGTCTTTGCTAAATCATCCCCACTTTCGAGGGACATGACTGTTTTATTTTCCGAAAGGAAACCAAAGTGGGCGTAACCTAGAGGTGTATATGTGCAAGGTGTGCTATGTTCAATTATTTTAGTCTTGTGTTAAGTTTACTAGCATTTGATTATTAGTCTTTCCATACAATCCTATTATCATGCATCTAGACAGTTTAAACATTGCAGGAATTTAATGTGCGGAAAATATAAATTTACGCTATTACAATGCTTCGGGGAGTGGGTATTTACATGTCAAAAAATGGAGGGAAATAAAGAAGTAAAGGTAAAAGTCCTAGTTTAAGCTATTACATACTGTGAACAGTTACAATAATTTGGAAAAATAAAACATGGAAAATAAATAATGCGCGCGAGTCGAAAGGAAACCCTAAAACCCTAAAAAGTTCTAAGTAAAAGAAAATTCTTTTTGTTGTTTTTGTTAAGAAACTAAATAAACTACCTTAAATCTAAATTTAATTAAAAAAATAAAATTATTAAATGAATTTAAGCCTAATTCTAATTTTTTTTGTATTTTTATTAAGAAAAAAATTTGAATTAAATAAATCTAATTCTAATTGATTTTAAATTAATTAAAACAAGTCAAAATAATTAAGTTAATTAAGTTACAAAAACTAAAATTAATTTGAAAATCCTAAGTCTATTATTATTATTATTTTTATTTTTTATCTAATTTTATGATTAAATAAAATAAAAAAAGATTTCTGAAATTAATAAACTAAAAATAAAAAAAGTAGAATGTGCCAGGCGCTTGATTAGTAAACAGGGGGCGTGTATGTTGAAATTCGTTTGGCCCAAACCAACTAGCCCAAGGTCCTCTATGGATCCAGTGTTGAGATATTTTGGGGGCGCATGGTAGTCTGAACGTTTAGATGCGTTGGATCTTGATTAGGTGATGGTGAGTTGATGGTACACGGTGCATGTCTGGCAACTAGATGTACAAGATATGTATAGAAACTTTTGAAAAATAATATGGCAAGAGGCAGGGATCGAACCCCTGCCCTTGCCCTTCGTAAATCCTTAACACCCTTCCTTCTCACTGCTGGACCAAACTGATCAATTGTTAATATAACAAAATGGTAATAATATAAAATGAAATTAGTCAAACTCCCAAATTCAATGTGTGCGCCAACAAAGATTCAAATGCACCAATAGGGAGGCGACGTCTGGGCACCGAAGTCAGCCCACCGGAGTCAACTCTTCGGTTGTCTTCTTCGATGGGATCGAATCAGAACCTGCAAAAATAACACGCTTCAATATTTAAAACCTAACCTACCCCCCTTAAAATCTCCCTCTGATTCAAAATCTGGGGTTATCTTGGCCTGAAACATCCTAAATTTTGAGATTCTAATGAAGCAATTACTGATGCCCTAACGATGGCATGCCTATATCCTGATGTTAGGGCTCGCATGTGATGGGTCCAACCTGTTTAAAACTTTATCACTAGCACGAAGAAACACACGAGATCCATTAAATATGCTTAGATAAAAAAATGTGAAATTCAAGAATACACTTACGACCGGTATGCTTGGATCTGTGATTTTGGGCGTGAAACTGCTTATCTACTGGCTTGATTCGACTCCTGGGAGTTTTAGGGGAATAAATGGACCCTTTGTTTGGCTTGATAAAGGAAGGAATTGAGAGTTTCAAAATTGCAACTTTGAATGAAATTTTTGAGAATTTCGTGTGGCTTCTCTATGCAACATGTGCGTCTTTATCTTGCAATATAACTCTGTATTTATAGAGGAAGGATAGAAGCAAAGATGGGAGGAAACATAGCCTGGTTGTGAAAGAAGTATGAAAGCCTTAAGGAGATATGATCATAGCACCGATGCCATTGCCAAGAGCGTTGGAAGCACCATCAAAAACCATAGTCCATCGGGATCCTTTTTCAGGTCCTTCATCCGGTCCAGGTTCTTCATAATTAGTTACTAACATGATGTTCTCATCCGGGAACTCAAAATTCATGGATTGGTAGTCATCCACAGCCTGTTGAGCTAAATGGTCAGCTAGTACACTTCCCTTAATTGATTTCTGGGTTGTATATTGAATGTCGTATTCGGTCAGGATCATTTTCCATCTTGTTATTCTTCCAGAGAGAGAGGGCTTCTCAAAGATGTATTTGATAGGATCCATTTTAGATATCAACAAGGTAGTGTTAGTTAACATATACTGTCTTATTCGGCGAGCATCGCATGCCAAAGCGCAACAAGTTTTCTTGAGTAGTGAATATCTTGTTTCACAGTCAGTAAACTTTTTGCTAAGGTAGTATATTGCATGCTCTTTTCAACCAGACTCGTCATGCTGCCCCAACACACACCCCATTAAGTTTTCTAACACCGTTAATTATATGACCATGGGTCTTCCTTCAACTAGCGGCATCAAGATTATAGGCTCTTGAAGATATTCCTTGATTTTGTCAAAGGCGTTCTGGAAATCGTCATTCCACTTCACTGCTTGATCTTTCTTCAGTAATTTGAAGATTGGCTCACAAGTAGAAGTCACATGGGAAATGAACCTGGAAATGTATTTTAGACGTCCCAAGAATCCCATGACCTCCTTCTCAGTGCAAGGAGTTGGCATTTCTTGTATAGATTTAACCTTTGGAGGGTCCACTTTAATGCCTTTGCCGCTGACAACGAAACCTAAGAGCTTACCAGATCTTACTCCAAAGGTGAACTTATTCAGATTCAGCCTCAGTTTGTACTTTTTTATCCTTTCAAACAGCTTCTGCAGATGATCAAGGTGCTCCTCTTCAGTCTGAGACTTGGCTATCATATCATCAATGTAGACCTCTATCTCGTGATGGATCATGTCGTGAAACAAAGCTACCATAGCACGTTGATCGGTTGCCACATAATTTTTTAACCCAAATGGAATAACTTTGTAACAGAAAGTGCCCACTGTGTGACAAAGGTCATTTTCTCCATGTCCTCAGGTGCCATTTTGATCTGATTATACCCGGAGAAACCATCCATGAAGGAGAATACCTTATGTTGTACGGTGTTGTCAACCAGAACATCGATATAGGGAAGTGGAATGTCATCCTTAGAGTTTTCCCTATTCAGGTCTCTGTAATCCACACACATACGTACCTTACTGTCCTTCTTAGGTAATGGAACAACATTAGCAACCCATTATGGATAAGAGGTGACGACTTAGAAACCAACATTGAATTGTTTCATGACTTCAGCCTTGATCTTTTGTGACAATTTTGGCTGCATGTGACGAACTTTCTATTTCACTGGAGGGCAGTCCTCTTTTGTCAGAAGGTGATGAACCACAATATCAATGTCAAGTCCTGGCATGTCTTCGTATGACCAGGCAAAAACCTCAACATAGTCATGTAGCATCTGTATTAACTGCTTCTTGACACTATGCTCCAGATCGACACCTATGTTGACTTCTTTCTTGTCCTCTACAGTACCCAAGTTCACTGTCTCAACCGGCTCTTCATGAGGCTGTATTGCCCTTTCTTCCTATTATAACAGTCTGGCAAGTTCTCCCGGTACTTCACAATCTTCCTCACCTTCGTCCTCGGCTTGGTAGATAGGATTTTAAAAGTCATAATTAGAAATAACAGAATCGTTATTAATGGGATCCATAGTGGATGTGGGTCTGCAGTTTGATATGTGGGTGTGTGTAAGAGCATAGCTGTATATTTTTTGATAAAGTAAAAAGGCAGAAAATAAAACCAAAGAGCGAAAAATTTGCATGCAAAATGTCTAATGTTTTATTGATGACATATGAAAATAAAGTAATGACCCTCACAAATAGGCCACTATGCATCGGGTAGGACACAAGGCTTTAATGTTTCAATTGTTCAAATATTACATATCCTCAAAGCATTGACTCCATTTTCTTCTAGAGCATTGACTCCATGGTTGCTGATCCGTAATGGTGGTCCCCCGGTGCGAGCACGACGAACAGCTCTCTGGGCTCCTGAAATAAAACCCAAACCAAACTTGTCAGATTTGTAGGGAATGTATGGAAGTTGGCCCTAAATTGTACACCCACCTTCTTCAACTACTTCTTTGGCATCCCTTAGAGAAGCCATCTTCAGCTGAGGTCTGGTAGTCTTTGAAACATTGGTAGCAGTCTTGGTCGTAATAACTGTTTGTGGAACCTCATCAAACTTCTGACACGGGGTCTCAATGAACTCGCCATCCATTTCAACATACCGAAAAGTGTTTAGGGGGATCACCATGTATTCCTCCTCCCCATGAACTGTGATAATCTTCCCATTGACTGGATACTTCAACATCTAATGCAGGGTAAAAGTAACAGCACCAGCCTCATGGATCCAGGCTCGACTGAATAAACAGGAGTAAGACAGGCAGATGTCCATCACATAAAAAGTGGAATTAAAGGTCTGAGTACCAACTTTTATACGGATCTCCACCTCCCCGTGCACCATTATTTTGGGCCCATCGAAGGCCCTCACCACAATGTTACTGGGCTTTAGTGTGAGTCCTTCGCAATCTAGCATGTCTAGAGCATTCTTGGGTAAGACATTCAGTGAAGAACCTGTATCCACCAGAACATGAGCTAGGGTAGTTCCCCTAAATTCAATGGAGACATGCAGGGTATCATTGTGTTTCCTGCCCTTGGGAGTTAGATCAGCGTCGGAAAAACCTAGTCCATTATCAGTAGTCAGATTGGCAACACAGTTCTCAAATTGATCAGCGGAGGTCTCTTGAGGCACGTGGGCAGACTTCCGGAATTTTAATAAAGCCTTAACATGGGCTTCAGAGCACAAAAGTAAGGCCATCATTGAGTTTTTTGAAGGGGTCTTCCCCAACTTCTCCACGACATTATAATCACTTTTCTTTATTATCTTCAGTATCTCTTCCATTTCTTTTTTAAAAGCCTCATGAATGACTTCTTTGTGGGCCTTCGTCTGGACAGGCTAAACCAATACCTCTTTGCCCCGAGTCTCGGCCGACTCAGTAGCAGGGATAACAATAGTGATAACAGTAGGAGTAGAAATGGGAGCACTAGAAGGAAAAACAACAGGGATAATCACATGATTAGAAACAGTCTTTAGAGAGATCTCGGGAGAGAAAACTCTTCTGCTTCTTGTAATTTTACTGGTCCCGAAGATGTTGGTGATGTCAGGGTCAGTGTCTTCAACAACTTTATCTTCAGCAACCAATAGATCTTGCTTAACGCCATGGTAATAGACGCCAGCCCCATAATTCAAGGGAACAAATTTATCAGAGGAATTTGGTATGACGCGGTAAGCAAGAGTCGCCACCGACTTTTATTTCATATAACAAAGGAAAAGGAAAAAGAATAGAAAAAACCTTTTTTCGAGATATTTCTCAGTACGAGGGGTAGATTATAGAAAGGGAAGGTGTTAGCACCCTTTCTATCAGTGGTTTTCCATGGGCTCTTAGGTACTTGCTCATTTTTAAATTGCTTGTGTGTGCTTGTTTTGAAAAGTTTTATTTACTTCGTGATAACCCTTGTATCGGTCCTCAAGAGTGTGATGAAGTTGTTTTGAAACTATTTTTTTAAAAGTGTTTGTGTGAAAAGTTTTTGTTTTGAGCAAGTACTTAAGAGTTTCTACCTACTCGAAAAAAAAGTCTGTTCATTTTCGTTTCCTTTAGACAGCTATATCCTACTATTAAGGAGTAGGTAGCTCTGTCGTTGGATTTATAAAGGGACGTTCGAAGGGACGAAATGGTATCTGAAGGCAACAAGTAAAGATACCTTAGCGTTTCGAAGGGACTGTTGTCATAAGATCAATCCGTAGGCAACTCGAGGGACAAGTAGGAACTATGATCTTTATGACGATTTTAAATCGCGGGTCATTGCTAACGTATCCCTACATTTGAGGGACACGACCATTATTTCTGAGGTAACCAAGTGGGGACAAACCCTAGGAGTGAGCACGTGCAAGTGTTCCTTTTTCAATTAAATATCTTTGCACAATTAGGGTTGTCTACCATTTTAATTTGATTTATCTTTCGCATGAAATCCTAATGTCCATACATCTAACAATTTAATAGTTACGGAAATTAAAAGCGAGAAATAAAAACCCTAACTATTACAAGGCTTTGGGGAGAGGATTACATAATCAAAAATTGGGAAAAATGATAAATTCGAAACAGTAAACCTAATTAACTATTACATACTCGGAACAATTACATTAGTTCAAAAAAATAAACAAATAAGACGCGCGTGAAGAATCAATACGGGAATGAATTTTTTTTTTGGATTTACTTGAGAAAAGCAATTAATTTTATAAATTAACCTGATTTTTATTTACTATTGAATAATAAATATTTTTTTTGAATTAACCCTAATTTCCATTGAATTTTAATTATAAAAAAAGAATTTAGATTAACCTAATTAAACTAATTAATTAATTAATTACAATTAAATGTTTATAAAAAAACTAGAATCTAAATTTTATTGATTTTCTGATTTTATGATTAAATAAAAAAATGATTTTTGTAAAACAATTAAATAATAAATTAATAATAAATATTATTAAGGAAATAAAAAAAGGTGATAATGGGCCTGATATGATGAGCAACTTGGGGGGTGCCTTTCTAATTCTGTGTTGGGCCCAAAGCTGGTGGCCCAGGGTTCTGCGCTGATCCGTTGGGACCAGCTTCTGAGGGTTCATGGTGGACCAGCATATGTTGAACATTGGATCTGTGATGGAGATTAATCCAAGGGATGAGATCATAGGGCGCATGGGGGTCTTCAGAAAATGAAGTGCACTGGATCTGGGATTGAACTTTCATAAAATGAAAAAGGCATGGACTTGCGATCATTGTGCTTATGTATGGTAGCATATTAGGTCATCATAAATGAAAGAAATCTTATGCTTTGATGATGAAATATTCTTCTTTAAAATATTTGATTTTTTTGTCTATTTTTGGATCCAATCTATTCTTTCTCTTTCCACGAATTTCTCTTGCCATGCCAGCATATCTTTCTTTTCATTTTGATGAGAAAAAGATTTGAAATCAAATCTTACATTATTCTTTTTATTCATTTTATTTAATTTTGCATTGTATTGAATAAAATATCAAAAATAAATAATATAAATAATAAAATAATGAAGAATGGACTCAAAGGTCGTGGGCCATGTTAGAAGTGAGATATAATCACAAAAAGTTGGGCCCATTTGCCAAAAATGCAATTTTGGGTATTGTTGACTTTGGGAAAATTTCCAAAAATGACAAACTTTGACAATGCATATCTCTCTCCATTTTGACCCTAGGATGATGTTTTTTGACTTTTTAGAAAGCTTAAGATGTCCCCTAAGTAAAATCTTTGGTTTCATCTCAATTAGATCTTCCATGTTTATGCAAAAAGCTTTGACCCAAAAGGTGTTTTTGTTAACTTTTGAAAAGGACCTATAATGTCTGAATTTATATCTTTTCATGACTGCATTCCTTGAACTTGAGGGCTGAAGATGAGTTGTAGGGAATTATATTCTCTTCAAAATTAGCCTTGGAGGAGAAATGTATGATAAAGTATGAGAAATTTATGCTTGGTCAAAGTGGGGTTGACTATTCTTGAGAAACCCTAATTTAGCCACTTTTGAGTTTTGATGAATTAGGAGCCTTTCTTGAGGAATCATGATCAACCTTTGATCAAATGATGGATATCACTTCAAAATGTTGATTTTGACCAAAAATCTTGAAGTTTGACTGCATGTGGACCACAATTGACTTTTGACCTAGTATAGTCGATTTCCAGGCACTTGAGCAGTTGACTGAGCAAACTTCTTGGGCAGGGCATGAAACTTGACATAAATGATCTTGAGAACATATTAAGACCATGGAGAAGATTTGGGACCTTTAGAGTTCACCCATCTTGATGCAAATGGAAACCCTAGTTTGAGGTTCATTGTCTTAGGAGAGCATTTGTTTAATCAATCCTTGGGCCTCTTTGGGCAAGTTGAAGAATTCAATGAGTATGTTTTGAGTAAAATGGGAGAGAAAATTTTGGGGTACAACATATGGTATTGGCCAAGGAAGGGTGATGATCAACGGATCAAACTTGGGAACAGATGTAATCCTGACGGGTCTTTTGTTGGAGACCCTGGGAGGATTGTCGGAAATGGTAATTATCGAGACATCTTCACACAAACTTCTTATCAGGGGAACTTTCTTGAACAAAGTTTCTTTGTTAACCATCAGGTGCTGGACGCCCATATTTAACAACAAACAGCCATCTGGTATAGACATACATAAGTGGCAACCTTAACCACAACCCTTAAATAAACTGGCTCGCAACAAATTCCTTTTAATAGTTAGAAGAGGAGTAGCTAACTCATCCACGAAAGAAATAAACCGATCGTAATAAACAACATTGACACCTTGTCCATGTTTGGGCATTGGTCTAGTTATTACATTAGGTGTCTCTGGAAGGTTAAACTCAATATCCTTTGCCTCAATGAGATCCTGTACCTTATTCTTTAAAGCCCAACATTCGTTTGTATCATGCCCCCGAGTTTCAGAAGGGTAGGCACATGGATCATTTGGGTTGTAGTGGGGAGATGCATTATTAATATTCTAAGGGGCCTCCTTTAGGGTCACTAAATTGGACTTCGGCAAATGCGGAAAAACCTGGGATAAGGTCATGTTGATCCAGTTAAATTGTCTTCTGGGCGCATCTGGCCCGTGCTGATTGTTTCATTGTTGGTCTGCAATAGGATTGGAAATCATAACAGCCCCTACCGTCGGATGATGTTTAGTTTTGTTGTGATTTCTTTAGCCATAAGCAGCATTGACCTCTTTCTTTTTAGTGAAGGTTTCTTTGATGTGCTGGAGGATGCATCTCTCTGGATTTTACCACTTTTGATGCCAACTTCTACCCGTTCACCAGTCAATATCAGTTCAGTGAACCCAGCAGATGAGCTTCCAATTAGATGTTTAAAGGACGGACCAAACAACATGCCCAAGAACATGTCCACCAGCTCTCTATCAGACAACGTAGGCTGGACTCTTCCCACAAGGTCTATCCATTTTTGGTCATAATCTTTAAAACCTTCGCCGAAACCTATAGACATACTTTGCAATTGTGTACGAGTTGGGGCGAGGTCAGCATTATATTGGCACTGCTTGTAGAAAGTAGCAGCTAGATCTTCCCAATTATGAATGTTGGTTCTTTCCAGTTGATAGAAACATTCCAGCTGAGTCCCTGCCAAACTTTCTTGGAAGAAATGTACCCAAAGATTCCTATTAGTAGTGTGGAGTTGAATCTTCCTGACATACGACCTTAAGTGTAGCTTAGGATATGAGACACCGTCATACTAAGAAAAGGTAGGGACCTTGAATTTATGCGGGATGACCACCCCTGAGATCAGTCCTAGCTCTTAAAAATCCAGCCCGGGTACCCTCTGGATCTCCATAGCATTGACACAACACTCTAGTTGTTTGTATTTATCATTAGCAGGAGGATACTGCTCCTCAGAATAGTCAGCTTCATCTTCCTCAGACCCTGGATTGTTGTTTTCTTCCACTGGCTTCTCTTCTTGATTGTCCACCTCATTTGAAGGGGTTGTGAAATATAGAGCTCGCTTAGTCGGTCCTCTGAACCTTGTTCCCAAATTTAAGACACCAACTTGTTTCTTTTCCTTCTTAGTCTTCTCTTTGACGATCAGAGCTTTAAGATCTTCATGACCTTTTGTCAGAGCTATGAACATTTGCTGAAACTGAGCGTTTTGAGCTTGAAGATCTTTCACTGTTTGTTCAAGAGCGATTTCTTTTTCTGAAATAAAAATCGAAAATAATAAGAAACCTGTCTTGAATTACCTGCTTATGCAATGAAATGCATGATAATGTTTATGCAATGGTTTTAAGGACTTTTTAAGATCTTAAATTTTCTTAGTCAAAGAGAGAACAAACATTAATTGCATTCATAAGTTTAAATGATTACAATGATGCCTCTTGGGCTTACAATGGAAGAAACAAAGATAAACAAAACTCCCAAATCAAACAGGACTCAAGCTTCCCACGAGCGCATCCTCTTTGGTGCAATGTAGGCGTTCAAACTTTGTTCTTCATGCAGTTGTCTTGTAAGCTCCAAAACCTTTTTCACTCTTGCATAGAACCGGGCTTCAAAGGTATCTCGTTCCTCTTTAAGTTGAACCCAAGACCTTTGAAATTCCTCGAGAGTAGTCGGCATGTCAGGATGGAGAATGGTATGAGGTACATCCGTATCTGCAATGGGTTCCATGATGATGGGTAAAACGGCGGGGTAAGGCATCATGAGATTTTGAGCGTGAGCTCGCACCCAATTAAGGTAAGGCTCCAAAGGGATGGAGTTCTTATGCCCCAATTCCCTGAACCAGTGCGTCATAAGGATCATCCCTCCTAGCATACCCAAACTGTCGTAATGCCAAACAAGGGTTATAAGTGATTCCTCCCCTAATTCCTAAGAGAGGGACATTAGGGAATTCCCCATAGCTATCAAGGATGGTAACATCTTCCACAGATCAAGGACACAAGTGAATATCCGAATGCGTGAGAGGCATCAACCTGTTAGACCATCTTAAGCCTTGTTCGTTCTTCACAACAGACCGGGGTAGGTGCGAAATAAACCACCTAGCCAACAGGGGAGTGAAACACATGGGGGTCCCTCTTATCTTTACAGTGCGAGTGTGAAAAGTGTGCAAAATGTCTCTAATAAAAGTAGGCACCATAATATGAGACATGAAGATTTTGACCGCATTCACGTCTATGAGTTGGTCCGAATTAGGAAACACTACCATCCCATAGACGAGAAGGGCTAATACCTACTCAAAGGCTTGTAAGTCCAAAGTATCCTAGAAATAATGAGCTTTCTAAAACAAGAACTTGGCTAGAAAACCTTTGACACTGTGATACGATGGCAGAACCGACTGTTATACTGGTTTTGTGTTCGCAAATGTTGTAGTAAGCAAGAGTCGCCACCGAATTTTCTTTTATTCAACAAAGGATAGGGTGAAAAGCACAGTAAAATACCTTTTGAGATTATATCTGGGTAAGGGGGGTAGATTATGGAAAGGGAAGGTGTTAGCACCCTTTCCATCTGTAGTTATCTACAAGCTCTTAGATGCTTAGCTCATGTTTTGAAAAAAATTGTGTTTTTGTGTGTTTTTAAAATATAGTTTGAAAATGCCTTAGTACGGCGTTTTACTTCATGATAAATCTTGTATCAGTCCTCAAGAGTGTTGATAAAGCGAATGTTTTTTAAAGTTGTTTTTGAAATGTGTAAGTGTAAAAGTCTGTTTTACTTGAGCAAGCATATAATAACTATCTACTTGTACTAAAAAAAGTTTGTTCTTTTCCTCCTTATCCTTTAGACAGTGCTATCCTACTATTAGTGAGTAGGTAGCCCTATCGTTGGATGTATGAGGGACATTCGAAGGGACGTACAAGCATAAAGGCAACATGTGAAGACACTTTAGCAATTTTGTTTAGGGACTAGATCATTTACCATTAGGCAACTGTAGGGTCATGGAGGGACTATGATCTTTGATTTACGGGTCTTTGCTAAAGCATCCTCGTTTCGAGGGACATGATTGTTTTTTTTGAAAGGCAAAGAAAGTGGGCGTACCCTAGAGGTGTATGTGTGCAATGTGTGCTTGTTTCAGTTTTTTGTCTTTGAATTTAAGTTTTCTAGCGCTTTGTTTTCCGTCTTTCCATACAATCCTATTTACTAACAGTAATATTGTACAGAAAATATAAAGTGCGGAAAAGAAATCCTACGCTATTACATTAAATGATCAGTTACAATATTTAGAAAGAAAAAAAAGTAAAACAAACGAAAAGATAAACTAACTATTACAAAATCAAATGTGCGACCTATACATTCTTTCTAGAATTTAAATAACAAAAAGAAAAGAAAAAAATACCGATTGCATAAGAGATTCCTTTGCGAGAATTCCCATACTTGCCGTTGAGGAGAACTTCACCGGGGAACGTTGATTTATGTCTTGGGAAATGGAGGCTAGGAGCTTCGGTTGTCCATTACTCTAATGGGGAATTAACTCATGGTTGAGGAGGTGGAAGTGAACTGCATATCTGGTCAGGGTCCAGGCTGCACAGTGGCTTACCAGGGAATTATGAAATCAACCGTATCTGGTCGAGTCTAGGTCTTAAAGTGTTGTAAACTATTGTCTGGAGATAAAAGAGAAGGAACCTGGATAGTAGGTGTGGTCGGTGGAAATAGAACTGACTGTTTTGGAATGCTGGTTCACGAAATGTCGCGGTAAGCAAGAGTCGCCACCGTCTTTTATTTTTTCCAACAAGGAAAGGACAAAAGCACAACAAAATTCCTTTTCGAGATGTTTCTCAGTTCGGGAGGTAGACTATAGAAAGGGAAGGTGTTAGCACCCTTTCTATCCATGGTTATCCATGGGCTCTTAGGTACTTGCTCACTATGTTTTCAAAAATGTTTGCTTTTCTTGTGTTTGTGGATTTTGAAAAAAGTTTGTTTGAAAACTTTGATTTAACTCTTGTATTTGTCCTCAAGAGTGTATGAAGTGTTTGTTTGAAAACTTTTGTCAGAAAAGTGTAGGTGCGAAAAGTATTTTTGTTTTGAAAGAGCAAGTACCTGAGAACCTCTACCTACTCAACAGAAATTAAGCTGTGTAAATGTCCTTTAGACAGTACTATTCCACTATTGAGAAGTAGGTAGCACCGTCGTTGGAGTTTCGGGTCAATTCGATTATATGGGACATGTGGTCACCAAAGCAATAGTAGGACGCCTTAGCGGTAACCCTAATGTCCTAGATCCTTTTTATCCGAGGCAACCGTTTCGAGGCAACTTGGATCTTTAGACAAGAGGGCGACCTCTAAAACACCCTATACTCAATGACCACGTCGAGGCAACCAAGTGAGGCGTACCCTAGGAGTGGCATGTGCAAATGTGTCAGCTTTCAGTTTATCTTTGTACATGTTATGGTGAGCTACGATTGATTTTAATTTAAGAGAGATCTTGACATGCATAGCCTAGTTAGCATACATCTAGCAGTTAATAGTTGGGGAAAATAAAACTAAGCTATTACAAGGCGTCGGGTATTTACATCGCCAAAAACAACCCTTGAAATTAAAATGCGGAAAGTAAAATAAAGCGATAAATAATTAAAGTCCTAATTAAAAGCTATTACATTCCGGGAAACAGATACAATAATATGATAAAATGGATCGCGTGCGGGAAATTAAATCGGATGCGAGTTTTTTGGGTTTTGACCATTTTTTATTAAAGAAAGGATTTTTGTTTATTTTTGAATTAAATGGAATTAAATTAAATGAATAATTAAATTAAATTAAATAATGAAAATATTTTTGGATTTTTGAGTTTTTAAAGAAATAAAATAAATTGAATTAATGCTAATAAAAACCTACTATTCTAAATTGATTTTAAATATTGCAAAAAATATTAAAAGTTAAATCTAATTAAAGCTAAATTGATTAAATTAATTTATTTACAAAAATAAAAGTGATGAAGTTAATTTTAATAAATAAAATATTTTTTTGTGTTTTTGATTTTATTAGGAAAAATGTTAATTGGTTAGTGATTAATAAAAAGAATAACGATTAATTAATTAAAGGAAAATAATAAAAATAGAGAGAGAGTTTAGGAGTATATGGGCCTGATTGGAGGGGTGAAACAGCTGTTGGCGTCATGTGTAAACTGTTTTGTTTTGGCCATTTGTGTTTTGACTTTTGGCCATTTGTGTTCTGGCTTTTGTCCATTTGTGTTCTGGCCTCAATGTTCCTTAACCTTCTCAGGATGTCTGTCTCGCCATGTGTTGGTGTCATGTGTAAACTGTTTTGTTTTGGCCATTTAACTTTTGGCTTTTGGCCATTTGTGTTTTGGCCTCAACGTTCCTTAATGAACCTGCATGGGATCCCGTCTAAATCTGCAGTGTTGAATCTCATGAACACATTAAATAAATTACTATATATCATAAAATACAAATAAGACCAATATATGAAGAAATTTAATGTTTAGGTCAATATGACATGTATGAATGATTATACTCTTTTGATCATGGAGATCAAATCAACCTTACCCTTACTGGAAAAGTAGTGACATGAATACTTTTATGCCCTTTTGATCATGGAGATCAAGCCAGCCTTACCCTTACTGAAGAAGTAGTGAGATGTTGGTTTGTAACTGAGATGACTTGTTTGTAGTGAGATGTTGGTTTGTAACTAGGATGACTTGTTTGTAGTGAGAGAGAGATTTGTAATAAGGATTTCAATGTTTTAAGGTTCTTGAAAGAATTTGATATTCTGACAGCGTTGTGGCAAGGTTTTTCTTTTTTCCTCTCATGGTTTGTGTGAAAAGAATGTGATTATATAATGGAAATTAGGGTAAAGAAAATGAGCTTTGATTGTGCAATTGGGCCTCTAATATTCACTTGAGTTCGTCACTTTCCAGGCTAAATCGCAGGGACTTAAGTGCAATTTTTGAAGTTGAAATGTGAAAACAAAATGTAGCCAACATCGATAACTAACCCCTGTCCGAAAATCAGCTCAATCGGATAAAAGGTGAATTAGTTATGAATTTTTGAAGTTTCAGCTCAGACAAACTTATTTTGGGCTCCAGTGTCGACTCTGACACGTTCTTCAATAAAAAACTGGTATTGATCGGAGCATAATCTGGTCTCGACGTTTGAAGCAAAGTTGTAGATCTATGAGTCAGTGACCTTGTGTAAAAATATGAGCTCAATCCGATAAAAATTGACCGAGTTATGAATTTTCGAAGTTTCGGCACAGATGAAATAATATTCAGCATTCAGGATTTTCAGCGTGTCACGCACTCAGAAAAAAACGAAGGCCTTTTGAATACCGTTTAAACTAAATACCTTCTGTGAAAATGTAGCCAACTCAATTTGTGAAATTTTGGCGCCGGAACCAGCTCGATACGATGAAAATCGGCCAAGTTATAATTTTCTAAACATGACGCAAATAAACTTCTGTCACAAATTTTCTGTATGAAAATACTTGATAAATCCACATTTTTGAAGACCTTCTGATCGAAATTGGCTTCTAGTCGTGAGAGATGAAAACGTAGATAATATCAAGACGGAATTTTGGCCACCGGAACGGGTTCAAAACGAGCCACGATCTTCAAGTTATGAATTTTTTAGCGCGTAAAAACTGCACTTTCAGCACATTTCTTCACCATATTTCTTCGAGAAAACTCACACATTCGGATACCTTCTTTAAAGAATTGACTCTTGAGCCGAACCTGAATTTGGGAATACGTTATCAGAGATATCTTGGCGAAAGAACACCTGAATATGACGCGCCGGGTTGGACTTGTGAATTTTTCTTGAAATGTTTTGAGAAATATGGGAGGGCAAATTTTGGGGTACAACAGTTGCCCCTGTTCAATCTTCTTAGACCTGAGGATATAGATTGACTTGCGTGCCTTTCGTGATCCGAAGGGGGAAGATGATTGAACACTAAAGTGCCCAGAAATTTGCACTCGCATGGAGTAGTATCAGCGTTGTGATGTCGGGAATGGGCTTACAGATGCCATTTGGAGAGATGATGGATAGGAGGATGGGCTTATAGATGCCACCTGGAGATTGTTGGTAGAAGGATGGGCTTATAGATGCCATTTGGAGATTGTTGGTAGGTAGTTTTGTCTTTGTTGACGGGTTGTCTTCATTGACGGGTTGTCTCTATTGACGAGTTTTGAGAGAGTGACAGAATGACATCCGAATCTGGATCCTATCTGAACGGTGCTTGAATGAGTGGCATAATGACATCCGAATCTGGATCGTATTTGGACTGTATTTGAAATTGAGATCTGTATGAGTAGCAGAATGATTTTCGTGTCTGGAGCGTATCTGTGTTGTAACCGGGATCTGGATAAGTGACAGAATGACTTCTGTGTCTGGAGTGTATCTGCACTTGAAGTTGATAGTCGAATCTAAATGAGAAATAGAATGGCTTCCGTGTCTGGAGCGTATCTAGTCTGTATCTAATTGTTGACGTGTGAATGAGTAGTAGAATGACCGCCGTGTCTGGGGTATATCCATACTGTATCTGAATGAGTGACATAATGACATCCGAATCTGGATCGTTTCTGGACTGTCTCCTGAATGAATCTGGAATAAGTATCAGAATATCGCCATGTATGGGTCGCATCTGACCTATCTCTAGAAGGAATCTGGAATAAGAAATAGAATAGCATCTGTGTCTGGAGCATCTCTAAGTTGTCTTTAGAAGTTTGAATCTGAATAAGCAATATAATAGCATCCGGGTCTGGAGCATCTCTAAGCTGTCTCTGAAAGGAAATCTGAATAAGCAATAGAATAACATCCGGGTCTGGAGCATCTCTAAGCTGTCTCTGAAAGGAAATCTGAATAAGCAATAGAATAACATCCGTGTCTGGAGCATCTCTAAGCGGTCTCTGAAAGGAAATCTGGAATAAGTATCGGAATGTCGCCAAATCTGGGTCACATCTGAACTATCTGTAGAAGGAGTCTGGAATAAGTATCAGAATTTCGCCATATCTGGATCATATCTGAACTATCTCTAGAAGGAGTCTGGAATAAGTATCAGAATGTCGCCAAATCTGGGTCACATCTGAACTATCTCTAGAAAGAAACTGGAATATCTTCAACTGGATCGGCATCAGAAAAATCTTTAGGAATCGACTTAACTGGACCAGAGAAGGCCTTTGACTGGCTCGGTATCAGAAAAATCTTTAGGAATCGATTTAACTGGACCAGACAAGGTCTTGGAATATCTTCAACTGGATCGGCATCAGAAAAATCATTAGGAATCGACTTAAGTGGACCAGAGAAGGCCTTTGACTGGCTCGATATCAGAAAAATCTTTAGGAATCGATTTAACTTGACCAGACAAGGTCTTGGAATATCTTCAACTGGATTGGCATCAGAAAAATCTTTAGGAATCGACTTAACTGGACCAGAGAAGGCCTTTGACTGGCTCGGCATCAGAAAAATCTTTAGGAATCGATTTAATTGGACCAGACAAGGTCTTGGAATATCTTCAACTAGATCGACATCAGAAAAATCTTTAGGAATCGACTTAACTGGACCAGAGAAGGCCTTTGACTGGCTCGGCATCAGAAAAATCTTTAGGAATCGATTTAACTGGACCAGACAAGGTCTTGGAATATCTTCAACTGGATCGGCATCAGAAAAATCTTTAGGAATCGACTTAACTGGACCAGAGAAGGCCTTTGACTGGCTCGGTATCAGAAAAATCTTTAGGAATCGATTTAACTGGACCAGACAAGGTCTTGGAATATCTTTAACTGGATCGGCATCAGAAAAATCTTTAGGAATCGACTTAACTGGACCAGAGAAGGCCTTTGACTGGCTCGGTATCAGAAAAATCTTTAGGAATCGATTTAACTGGACCAGGCAAGGTCTTGGAATATCTTCAACTGGATCGGCATCAGAAAAATCTTTAGGAATCGACATAACTGGACCAGCGAAGACCTTTTGATATGGTTGAGAACTTAACTGCATTCTTCCTGAAAGGTAAAGGTCAGTCATATGCAATGCATGATATGGATCAAGCAATGATGCTCTCAACATAAATGAGATTGTATGGTATGATGCATATATGCATGTATTATGATGTATGAAAATGTGATGCTTTAGCTGGGGAGAATGAATCCCGGATCTGCTGGAGAATAGTGTTGAGTTCTTCATTTCCGCTGGGGATGATGAACGAAGATGATTGTGAGAATAAACCTGCAGGAGAAAAGAACTCCGTTGGGGAATAAACTGATGAAGAGATTACTCCGAGGGGAATTACTCTGTGGGGAAGAGATGTTCTGCTGAAGATTTTAACGATAAACTCCACTGGGGATTCTGTTGATAAGCTCTGTTGGGGATCTTAATGATGAACTCTGCTTGGGATAGAAAGAACTTAGCTGGGGCTGATCTTTCCGTTGTAACAACTTGCTGAGGATAACCCAGTTAGACTCTGGTGGGGATAACCTTCTGAATATAGCTTGAAAGAGAGATTTGTACTCTGCAGGGGACAAGCTTCCAGAATCTACTGGGGAAGATGATTCAACTCTCCTGGGGAAACTCTTTGGACTGTATTGGGGAAATGGCTCCACTAGGGTGTCTGTATTCTGCCGGAGAACAATCTTATATTTCTGTCGAGGAATATTAAGACTGCCAGGGATGCTTGCTGAGGAATATCTGTATACTCTGCTAGGAATATTAAGATCTTCTGGGGATACCCGACTTTTTCAAGACTGATGGTAGACCAACTCTGCTTGGGGGAGAGTATTGCTGACTTGCTGGAGATACTGTGCCTTTTTGGGGCTGATGGGAGGCCAACTCTGCTTGGGAGAGTATTGCTGATTTTTGTCTTACTCTGCGGGGAGTGAAGGTACCTTGGTCATATTCTTCAGCTGAATCTACCTTGTACCTGGAGGACAGAGCAGCTTGTACAGTTCGGACAATTCTTATTACCCCAGCTTCTGTGAGAGAAGGTACCTGTGGAGGTGCTTGATAACTGCTGATTGATAAATCTTCTTCTGGTAGGTAAGTGACGATATCACGGGACATAGTCGTACGCTTTTGATCCCTAACTTTTGCCTGGACCTCCCTTTCGGGTTTTCAGTCCATCGGGATACCCTTTTTTGCCCAAGCCGCCTTTTCAGGTTTTCGACTTGCCAGGTGTACAGATTTTTCATTTTCATCCCTTATTTTTGCTCGAACCCTTTTGGTTCGTCGGGAAGCCCTTATTTTTGCCTAGGCCAGTCGACCTAGTGGGTCTTTGATTATGCGTAGTATTTTTTCGATTATGTCCACGCTCTCGAAATGTAGGGAGTTGTCACTGTCAGTAGTGTCGTGTCGCCATACTACCAAAAGATGTCTGATCCTGCGAGATTCGTTGCTGGAATTCATGTCCAATGCCCCAAGTGACTCTGGCGGAGATTTTCCCCTGGCTGTTTGGCATCTTGAGAGATTCCTTTAATCTTGACTTGACTGCCCCAGATGATAGACAATGATCATGCCGTGCCCCTTGATTGGAAGTGTTTTTCCACTTGAGGTGATCCTTTTTGTTGAGAAGGTTTTTGTTCACTAGATATTCGTCGTGCGAATTTCTCTGCTGTTTGAACAAATAATCATATGCAAACGATGTTATTTTAAGAATGCAAAGCTTATGTATGTCTTGAAGTTTTTTGAAAATGCAGTTTTCAATAAAACAAGTGAATTTTTTGTAAAATGTGATGTCAACTCAGGATTTTACAGCAGGCCCTACAGGAGTCAGGATACCTTTTGTAACAGTATGCTTTCGAACTAACCCATTCTTCAGCTAGGACTTTTAAGGGTTATAACGTGGCCTGGTTCACGGTTTAAGAAACAAAGGATAAAGGCTCAAAGTATATTTGTACCCACCCGCTCTTCGTGATGTTCTTCGATCCTAAACTCAGCTAATCGTGCTCTAGATCTTGTTTGAGTCTTTGCTCTAATATTCCAGTGATGGTTCAGATACTGACAATTTATTTTGAATAGGCAGTCATTTCTTTTTGTTGAGGGTTTGTAGGACCTCTTTCTTTTTGATTTTGTTATCCCTGTCTTTTTGCCTGAACTGTTTCTTTTGTGATTACAGTCAGCGGGATGCCCCAGTTTTTTTGTAAGCCTCCTTCATATGTTTTGACTTATTGGGCTTTTGTTTTTGAAAGACAACGACTGCCTGTCTTTATGATTATTCGGAACCATCACTGTCTTTTGTTTTTGGAAGGACTCCTTTGATGTCATTTATTGTGCACCTGGATCACTGAGTGATGCCCTTTATTGTGCACCTGGATTAACTGAGAGAGCTACCCTGCCCCAGGTTATGATTAAGGGTTTTTAATTTTGCGAAAAGAAAAACTCCAACTTCTTTGGCTCAGAGGGGTTGACTAGGGATTATCTTCCTTATAACTCCACTGTTTAGGATTTGAAACAATGCATGTACCTCATCAGCGGGGTCTGTTCAAAAGGTTTAAAATTTTTTAATCGAGAGTTGAACATCACAAAAAATGAAAGCAATTTGAATATAGTGAACACGAATGGATTGATTCAAAACAGACATATGCAATGCATTATTGAAATAAAAAAGTTTTCCATGACAATAATTGTTTGAATAAGCAAAGAAAAATACAACTTGAAAATTCAAATAAAACAAAAGTCTTCAATGATTTGGCATAGGAGCAGTGATTATGTTTGGAGTCTCTGGAGGGTCAAACTGGATTTCTTAGGCATCAATCATGTCTTGAACCTTATTCTTCAGGGCCCAACAGTTGTTTGTGTCATGTCCCAGACTATCAGAGTGGTATGCACACCTTTCATTGGGATGATAGGTAGGAGCGGAAGTGTTTGGATTCGGGAGAGGAGCCCTTAATGTAATCATCCCTGCCTTCAACATTTGCTGTAGCGCTTGAGTCAGTGACATGTTGATCTTAGTGAATTGTCTTTTAGGTGCGCCCTCCTTACGTTGATGGCCCTGTCTTTGTTGAGCAGGCGTAGGATTAGAGATCAAGGTTTCTCCTATGCGTTGGTCATGACGACTCTTTTGACCATACACAACATTGGACTCTTTCTTCCCATTGTAGGGCTTTTTCTGAGCATCAGAAGGTGTAGCTTCTTGAATCTTCCCGCTTTTGATGCTAGCTTCAATTCTCTCACCAGTCAAGATAAGGTCTGTAAACCCGGCTGAAGAATTTCCAATCAAATGGTTAAAGAACGGACCAGACAGGGTTCCCAAGAACATACCCACAAGTTCACGGTCAGTTAGAGGTGGCTGCACCCTTCCAGCAAAGTCTCTCCACTTTTGAGCATACTCTTTAAATCCTTCACCCGTTCCTAGTGACATACCCTGGAGTTGGGTACGCGTAGGAGCGAGGTCGGAATTATACTGATACTGCTTATAGAATGCAGTAGCCAAATCCTCCCAGTTGCGGATACTGGCTCCATCCAGCTGATAGAACCACTCGAGTTGAGTCCCTGAAAGACTGTCCTGGAAGAAATGGATCCACAAATTATTGTCAGCAGTGTAAGGTTGGATCTTCCTTACATACGACCGGAGGTGTAGCTTTGGGCAGGAAGCTCCATCATATTTGGCAAAAGCAAGTGCCTTAAACTTATGGGGAATCACCACCCCAGAGGATAAGCCTAGGTCTCCAAAGTCCAACCCGAGCACATTCTGTATCTCCATAGCACTTAAGCGGTCCTCCAGCTATTTATACTTATCCTCAGCAGGAGGATACTGTTCTTCATCATAATTTGTCTCGTTGTCGGAGACCACGGGACTAGGAACGCTTCTCTCTTATGGACTGTCTTTTCCTACATATGAGGTGGTAAGCTCAACCTCATTCTGCAGTCCATTCCCAAATCTGCGTCCAGTGTTGAACAAGACGGTCCTCTTCTTCTTCTTCTTCTTCAGAATCAGAGTCTTCAACTCCTGTTGACCCTGGGCTAGGCTCATAACCAACTCTTGGAACTGGGCATTCTGGGCCTGGAGGGCCTTGATAGCTTGTTTAGTGGAAGGTTCAGTAGACATGATGATTGCTGAAATAAATAGCGAAGAAGATAAGTGACCTGTAAAAAGGGTACCTGTTATGCATATGATGAATGGAATGCGTATGATTTATGCATGCAATGTTTTCAAGGATCTCGCGGGATAAACAGAGAAACTTGTTAGAATTTGAATCTGGTAGCTTGATTGAAGGAACTTCATGTTGTTGAGAGTCCTTCTTCAAGATTCAAGCTCACCATATCGAGTGGGTCATAGCCCCTGACTCAAGTCATCGTGTTTTGATCTCCAGACAACCTTGGCTAGAGGAAAATAAATCCCCTTTGCCCCTTGCTAGATATTTGGTTCATCCTGACCTGCATCACAAACCCTTGAGATCCTTGAAATGGGTTAGTCCTTATGCAGGATGTATGCAAATGTTATGATGTTATGATGTTATGTACATCGATGCAAAAGTAAGCAAGTGTATATACAGACAATCATATTCACACAAAGCAAACAAGTCCTTAGGTTTAGGCTTGCATGGGGTTCGTAAGTAAGTACCCTCTTGAAGTTGGTTGGCTCAAAACCTGTCCTATAAATAGTAACCGGGTTCTAAGGAGCTCAATATCATTGGATTGTTTTCTATGTTCATTGTACTTCAAAGCTGTTTGTGCCCCGGTACCTGCTAGACAGAGTAACTGTCTAGTTTGACATTTTTTAGCTTTTGTTTTGCCCATGTTTCTTAAGTTACGAGCAATTGTATTTCCGTTTCTTATGTGAATTTGAATATTTGTGAACAACAATCATATTCAAATGCATATGTCAAGAATAAACCCTTGGACGTTCTTGCAAAACAAATCAGAAAAAGAAAAAACACATAGTTTTTGTAAAAATGATTTGTATTGGTTTTCGAAGTTGGCCTATAATAGGCGTTCTTGTACAAGGAAGCTGACGCTCTAGTAAGAGAACGTTGTCGTAAAAATGGAAGCTATACAATATTGTGTAAAGAAGAAAACAACTATGTACAACAATCCCACTGGGTTCCAACTTCGCTATTGCCCCTATGTCTTCGAGCGTCTCATCACTTTGTTGCTTGTCCGAAGTTGATTAGGTTGATCGATGCCGTTCGAGCTTGATAGTTGATACTTAGGTCTGGTCGCAAGATGATCCAATGGGACATTGTGATATGCTTTATATCCCTAACTTTTTCCCGGACTTCCCTTTCGGGTTTTCAGTCCACCGGGATACCCTTTTTTGCCCAAGCCGCCTTTTCGGGTTTTTGACTTGCCAGGTGTACAGATTTTTTTTGTTTTCATCCCTTACTTTTGCCCGAACCCTTTTGGTTCACCAAGAAGCCCTTATTTTTGCCTAGGCCAGTCAACCTAGAGGGTCTTTTATCATGCGTAGTATCTTTTCACTATGTCCGCATTGACAGGGTGATGAAGGTCGTCACCGTCCATGGTGGTTAGAATCATAGCTCCACCCGAGAAATTTTTTTTAACTATAAATGGTTCTTCGTATGTGGGAGTCCATTTTCCCCTGGGATCACCTTGCGGCAGTATGATGCGATTGATTACCAGATCCCCGACTTGATATTCTTGACGTCTGACTTTCTTGTTAAAAGCCTTGATCATTCGCTTTTGATATGTCTGACCATGACAAATAGCAATAAGTCCCTTCTCGTCGATCAGATTTAGTTGATCAAGTCGGTTCTGGATCCAGTCCTCTTCACTCAAACCCGCATCTTTCATAATCCTGAGAAAAGGTATCTAGACCTCGATGGGTAGGACTGCCTCCATGCCATATACCAGAGAGTAGGGTGTTTCCTCTGTCGATGTCCATGCTGAGGTACAGTACCCATGAAGAGCGAATGGTAACATCTCATGCCAGTCTTTGTATGTTACTGTCATCTTCTGTATAATCTTCTTGATGTTCTTGTTAGCCGCTTCAACAGCGCCATTCATCTTCGGCCGGTAGGGAGAATAGTTATGATGCTGTATCTTGAATTGCTTACAGAGCTTGGTGATCATCGTGTTATTGAGATTTGTACCATTGTCAATAAAAATTCTCTGTGGCATACCATACCGACATATCAGATTATGTCGGATAAACCGCGCTACGACGTTCTTGGTAACAGTAGTAAAGGAGGCCGCCTCAACCCATTTCGTGAAGTAATCACTGGCCACTAAGATGAAGCGATGTCCATTGGAAGAAGTAGGCCTTATTTCTCTGATCATGTCAATGCCCCACATTGCAAAGGGCCACGGAGTTTTCAAAACGTTCAAAGGAACCGGAGGCGCATGCACCTTATCAGCATAGATTTGGCACTTATGACAAGTTCGGGAGTGTTGATAACAATTTTCTTCCATAGTGGACCAGTAGTATCCTTCCCGTAGGATCTTCTTAGCCATGGTATGTCCACTGGAATGGGTTACGAAGGTACCTTCATGTAGATCTGTCATAATCCTCCCTGCTCCGCTCTTGTCTACATACCGCAGTAAGGTAGAGTCATGGTTGCGCTTGTAGAGGATTCCATTACTGAGGAAGAATTTCGCAGAGAACCTTCTCAGAAACTTCTTATCATTGACAGATACCCCTTCGGGATACTCCTGGGTATCGAGGTACTTCTTCACTTCATGAAACCAGGGTTTGTCTTCCACCTCTTCGACATCAATCTCACAACAGTGCGCGGGTTCATCCAACCTCTCAATGGTTATTCGGGGAGCTTCGTTGTCCCACTTGACTTTGAACATGGAAGACATGGTAGCTAGCGCTTCCGCTATATGATTCTCCTCTCATGGAAAATGTTCAAAGGTTACCTCCTCAAAGTGTGGGAGCAATGTCAGTACGTGCTCTTTGTATGGGATGAGATTCAGATGCTTCGTATCACATTCGCCTTTGATCTGACTTATAACCAAGCCTGAATCCCCGAAGACATTTAAGAACTTGATCACGAGGTCAATAACGGCTTTGAGACCCATGATGCAGGCTCCGTACTCTGCCATGTTGTTAGTGCAGTTGAAACATAGTCGGGCGGTGAAAGGAGTATGACAGCCCTCAGGAGATATGATTACAGTGTCGATTCCATTACCAAGTGCGTTCGAAGCTCCGTAAAAAACCATAGTCCATCGGGATCCTTCCTCATGTCCTTCATCCGGTCCAGGTTCTTCGTAGTCAGTCACCAGCATAATATTCTCATTCGGGAACTCAAAATTCATGGACTAGTAGTCATCCACGACCTGATGAGCCAAATGATCAGCCAATACACTCCCCTTGATTGCTTTCTGGGTTGTATATTGTATATCGTATTCAGTTAAGATCATCTTACATCTTGCTATTCTTCTGGAGAGAGCGGGCTTCTCAAAGATGTATTTGATTGGATCCATCTTAGATATCAACAAAGTAGTGTGGGTCAACATGTACTATCTTAATCGGCGAGCAACCCATGCCAAAGCGCAACAAGTTTTCTTAAGCAGTGAGTATCGTGTCTCACAGTCGGTAAACTTTTTGCTAAGGTAGTATATTGCGTGCTCTTTTCGACCAAACTCGTCATGCTGCCCCATCACACACCTCATTGAATTGTCTAGCACTGTTAAGTATATAATCAAAGGTCTTCTTTCAACCGGAGGCATCCGAATTGGAGGTTCTTGGAGATATTCTTTGATCCTTTCGAAGGCTTTATGGAACTCGTCATTCCATTTTACCACTTGATCTTTCTTCAGAAGCTTGAAGATGGGTTCACAAGTAGCAGTCAGATGTGAAATGAACCTGGAAATATAATTTAAATGTCGCAAGAAACCTCTAACTTCCTTCTCTGTACAGGGAGTCGACATCTCTTGTATGGCCTTTACCTTTGCGGGGTCTACTTGAATACCTTTGTCCTTGACGATGAAACCCAGAAGCTTTCCAGACCTTACCCCGAAGGTGCACTTGTTCGGATTTTTCCTCAGCTTGTATATCTTCAACCCGTCGAACAACTTTTGTAGATGATCCAGGTGTTCCTCTTTAGTTTGAGACCTGGATATCATGTCATGAACATAAACCTCTATCTCGTGGTGAATCATATCATGGAACAAGGCGACCATGGCTCGCTCATAGGTTGCCCTAGCATTTTTCAACCCAAAAGGCATCACCTTGTAACAGAAGGTGCCCCACTGTGCGACGAAGGTTATCTTCTCCATGTCTTCAGGAGCCATCTTGATCTGGTTGTAGCCAGAGAAACCATCCATGAAGGAGAAGATTTTATGTTGAGTGGTGTTGTCAACCATAAGATCAATGTGAGGAAGCGGGAAGTCATCCTTGGGGCTCGCTTTGTTCAGGTCTCTGTAGTCCACACACATCCGTACCTTGTCATCCTTATTTGGCACCGGAACAACATTAGCAACCCACTGTGGATAGGAGGTGACAACTAAGAACCCTGTGTCGAACTATTTCATGACCTCTACCTTGATCTTCTCTGACATTTCAGGGTGCATACAGAATAACTTCTATTTAACCGGAGGACATTCTTCCTTGGTCGACAAACGATGTACCACAATATCAGTGTCTAAACTAGACATGTCTTCATATGACCAGGAGAAGATCTCAACATTGTCGTGAAACATTTGTATCAATCGCTGTTTGATCTTAGCTTCCAGATTTGCACCTATCTTGACTTCTCTTCTGTCCTCCTCCGTGCCCAAGTTTATCGTCTCAACTGGCTCTACATGGGGCTGTATAGCCCTATCCTCCCGCTGTAACAGTCTAGCAAGTTCTCCAGGCACCTCACAATCGTCCTCACCTTCGTCCTCGACTTGGTTGATCTAATTTTCAAAGTCATAACCGACAGTAGTAGAACTGTTATCAATGGGATCCAGAGTGGATATGGATATGCAGTACGATACGTGAGTGTGTGTAAGAGCATAACTGTTTTGATAAAGTGAAAGCAAAAAAACTAAAAAAATAAAGAGCGCACAATTTGTATGCAAGGAACGTCCAATGTTTTATTGATGATATATGAAATGACACATAATAGCCCTCACAAACAAAACCAATGTGCTTCGGGAAAGACATAAGGCTGTAGAGTTTAAATTATTTATTACAAATTCAAAAAACAAGTAAGACAATTACCACGGAATAAAAGAAACTGGTATAAAATCCCTAGCCATCCAGTTACTCGGTCCATCGTTGGTAGTTGGGTAGATCCAGCTGTCAATGTCAGAGTCTTCCTCACTGTCTTCAATGGCATTAATTCCCCGATTCCTGATGCGTAAGGGAGGTCCTCCAGCTCGAGCACGTTGAACGACCCTTTGAGCTCCTGAAGTAAAGCCCAAACCAAACTTGTTAGTTTTGTGAGTAAAATCAGGGAGTTGTCCCTAGTTGGTATACACACCTTCTTCAACCACTGCTCTGGCGTCTTTGAGAGAAGCCATATTTAGAGGATATTTGGTGCCGATAGTAGTCTCAGTCGATGCCAAGATCTGGGGAACTTCTTCGAAGTTTTGGCAAGGAGTCTCTATGAATTCCCTGTCCATCTATATGTACCTGAAGGAGTTGAGGTGGCTCACCATATACTCCTCTTCGCCACGTACAGTGAAAGTCTTCCCTTTCACTTGATACTTCAGCATTTGGTGTAGTGTAGAAGTAACAAACCCAACTTCATGTATCCAGGGATGACCCAACAAAAAAGAGCATGACGGCCAAATGCCCATTACATAGAAAGTGGACTCAAAGGTCTGAGAACCTACCTTGACAGGGATGTCCACCTCCCCATGCACGATTCTCTTTGACCCTTCAAAAGCCCTTACCACAATGTTACTAGGCTTTCAGGTCATGCCCTCACAATCTAGTCGGTCGAGAGACTTCTTCGGCAGGACATTTAATGAAGACCCAATATCTACCAGCACATGAACCATAGTGGTGCCCCTGCATTTGATCGAGACATGCAGAGCATCATTATGCTTCCTCCCTTTTAGTGTCAAATCGGCATCTGAAAAACCCAGCCCATTGTCAGCAGTCAGGCTGGCCACACAGTCTTTGAATTGATCAGCCGAGGTCTCTTGCGGCACATGCGCAATCTTGAGGAATGCGATCAAAGCCTTCGCATGGGCCTCAGAACACAATAGCAGAGACAACATGGATATCTTTGAGGGGGCCTGCCCCAGCTGCTCGACCACACTGTAGTCGTTTTTTTAATTATTTTTAATATTTCCTCTATCTCTTGCCTAGAGGCTTCTACGATAATGTTTCTGGGTGCCTCCGGCAAGGCAGGCTCACCTATAGCTTCTTTTCCTCGGGTACCAGATGACTCGACGGCAGGGGTAATAGTTGGAGTAAGAACAAGAGTAGTAGTTGAAGCACCAATAGGAATAGCGGGCGAAACAACGACAGGCTTATTGACAGTCTTTGGGGAAATCTCAGGAGAGAAAACCCTTCCACTTCTTGTAATCTTATTGGTTCCGATAATGCTACTGAAATCGGGATCAGCCTATTCATTCTTCAGGTCTTCTTTAATGCCTTGATAGTAGACATTGGCACCATAATTCCAAGGGACAGCTTTGTCCGAGGCGTATGGGACAGGACAAGGAAGGGTGATTATTAACGGAGTGACTCTTGGAGCAGATGTAATCCTAACAGGTCTTCTCGAGGAGACCTTGGAAGGATTGGCGGAAATGGTTATAATTCCAATATCTTCACATGGAATAGTTAGAATCAAAGTTTTCTCGAACAAAATTTCTCTACTGTCCATCAGGCGTTGGACACCTGTTTTCAGAAAATGGCGACCAGAAGGCAGAGATAAACGCACGTGGCAACCTTCACCACAACACGAAAATAAACCGGCCAACAAAAAATTATTCTTAATAGTCATAAGAGGAGTAGAAACTTCATCAACTGAAGTCACAAATAGATCGGTATCAACATCATTAACTCCACGGTTGTGCTTAGGCATGGGAGCAGTTATGACATTTGGCTTCTCTGGAGCATCGAACTCAATCTCTTTGGCTTTAATCAGGTCATGTAACTTATTTCTCAGAGCCCAACAATCATTTGTATCGTGGCCAGGACTCTCAGAATGGTAGGAACACCGAGCATTTGGATTGTACCGAGGAGATGGGGTAGAACCTCTGTCAATGTCATGTTAATCCAGGTAAACCTCCTTTGTGGTCTTTCTACCCTTTGTTAATTGTGGCATTGTGGAGCAGCTGCAGGCCTAGGTATCATTACAGCACTTACCGTCGGACAGTGTTCAACTCTGCTTTGGCCTCTCAGGGAAATAAATGGCGTTGGCTTCCTTCTTACCAGTGAAAGGCTTCTTTACCGAACTCGAAGAAGTGTCTTTCTGTATCTTACCGCTCTGAATCCTAACTTCTACCCTTTCTCCTGTTAATATCAGCTCAGTGAAACCAGGTGATGAGCTACCAATTAAATGATTAAAGAAAGGACCAGACAGCGTCCCAAGAAACATGTCAACCAACTCCCTGTCAGATAAAGGGGGTTGGACTCTTCCATCCAAGTCTCTCCACTTCTGCGCATAGTCCTTAAAGCCTTCACCTGCACCCATAGACATACTCTGGAGTTGAGTACGAGTGGGGGCAAGGTCGGCGTTGTATTGATACTGCTTATAAAAAGCAGCGGCCAAGTCCTCCCAATTTCGGACATTGGTTCTCTCCAGTTGGTAGAACCATTCAAGTTGAGTCCCTGGCAGACTGTCTTGAAAGAAGTGAACCCACAAGTTTCTATCAGCGGTGTGGGGCTAGATCTTCCTTACATAGGAACAAAGATGGAGCTTAGGGAAAGACACCCCATCATACTTTGCGAAAATTGGAGCCTTAAATTTCTGCGGGATGACCACTCCCGACACCAATCCCAGTTCTTCGAAATTCAACCCAGGTATCCTCTGGACTTCCATAGCACTCAAACGATCTTCCAACTGCTTGTATCTATTCTCAGTGGGAGGATACTACTCTTTATTGTAGTCCTTATTATTGTACCCTAAAATTTGCCCTCCCATAATCTTCAAAGTTTTGCCTCAAAGGGTTCAAAGTCTACTCAAGGGCTACACAGTCAAACCATCCTCCTAAGCCAGTCAAACTAGGGTTTTGGTTCTTGCAAGGAAGTTGAAGTTTTCAAGGACTCAATCAAGTCCCACATGCTCATATACAGTGTCAAGCATCCATATGTCAAGGTTCAAGACTCACAACATCAAATTGCACAGTCAAAAATCCTAATTGCTCCACAGTCAACTGCAGGGGCAAAATGGTCATTTGACAGTCAAAAGTCAAATTTTTTGGTCAACATCTTATTTTGAAGCCACAATCATCATTTGATCAATTCTTGATCATGATTCCTCAAGAATGGCTAAAAAATCATCAAGGTGTCAAAAGTTTCTATTTTTGGACAGCTGAAAAGTCAACTGTACCTTGACCAAGGCATAACTTTTTCATGGTTCATCAGAAAAATCCCATCCAATTCTCATTTTGAAGGGGAAGACATTTCCTACAACTCATCTTCACATTCCAAGTCCAAGAAATGCTCTCACAAAAAGTTATCAATTTCAACATTATAGGTCATTTTCAAAAGTCAACAAAAAGGCACTTTAAGTCAAAGACCATAACTTGATATTGGTAAATCAAAATGACATGGGACCAAAGGCATTGGTTAGAGGACTTCAAGACCTTTCCAAAATGTCCAAGAACATGTTCATAGCTTCAAAATTGAGCAAGATATGCATTGAAGAATTTGGGAAATTTTTGTGAAAGGGCCAAGGTCAATTATCCTTGAAACTTCATTTTTGACAAAAGGGGCCCACTTTTTCCACTTGATTCAGCTTTTCCAGACCTCCCACGTGTCCCGTGTTTTATTTCAAGAATAAAAATTAATTTTTCTATTTTTGTTTAATTTTATTTGATTTAATTCATTTTAAATCTTTAAAATTCAAATAAAAATCAAGAAAATTAATGGGAGGATATTTTGTGGTTTGAATAGCTTTGATACACCATAAAACATATACCAAATTCGTTCAAGACCTATTTCAAGCAAAAAAATTCAAATTTGGAGCAAATATGGCAAGTTATTTCAATGGTGATTATGGAGAAAATCAAAACTTCATTGCAAGGCTTAAAAGCTCCTTAATGTGACTGATTCTCATCCAAGCCTATATATACAAGCCTTGCAAGCCTCATGCAGAACCTAGAAAAAAAGGAGAGTGTGCACAAACGGCCAGAGGAAAAGTTCAAAATTTGTCCAAAAAAGTGAGAGATCTAAAGCGGTGTTGCAAACATTTTCAGATCAAAGCAAGCACGTGGCTTTCTACCTTGCCACTCCCTGAAGTCAAAGCAACCACAAACGTGTCCTAAGGTCCACTACCAAGCGTTGTAAGTTATCTCAAACTCACCCCTGTACACGAAATCATGTTTCTCCATTCTTGCACTTTTTCTGGAAAATAATAGCATATTCATACTCCATGCCTAATATCCAATGTAACTGCTATATTCAATTTCATTTTTAGGCTTCGTATAACAATACTCGTGCCTAGGGTTCGTTGGTTTTGTTTTTAGGTATTTTGTCTACAGGTGAAATTGGGACAAACCATAAGCATATACGTGATCAGGAG
The DNA here is from genome assembly GCA_948472305.1 of Vicia faba. Classification (NCBI taxonomy): domain Eukaryota; kingdom Viridiplantae; phylum Streptophyta; class Magnoliopsida; order Fabales; family Fabaceae; genus Vicia; species Vicia faba. The sequence continues at coordinate 764,069,248 of OX451735.1, read as the reverse complement.
ACATGGACGATCACAACCATGGGCTTAGATGGAATTTTTGATGCATAAGGATGATTTTGAGTAAAACCTCCAAAATCCGGCCTTCACCTCCTTGGTTTAGCATTTCTTTTCTTATTTTCTTTCCTTTTATTAATTATTATTATTATTTAGTTAGTTCACAAATAATTATTTTCATAAATTCAGAAAAAAAACAAAAAAAAATGTAATTATTATTATTATTAATTTCACTTTAGTAATTATTTTTGTAAATAAAATACTAACAAATTAATTAGTTTAATTAGTTAATTTTAACCTTTTTTCACAAAAAATAAAAACAAATTTAGACTTAGGCTTTTTCTTTTGACATTTTTAATTCTTTTTTTATTTTATTTCATAAAAACATAAAAAAGGTCAAAAAATATTTTCTTGTAATTAAAATAATTAATTAGTTTTCAATTTCATTTAATTACCAAAAAAAAGACAAAAAAATTAATATCCTTTTCTTTATTCGCGCATATTTAATTTGTTCGATTATTATGTAATTGCTCCGGATATGTAATAGTAAATAGGACCTTTTTACTGTTTTTTTACTTTCCGCACTCTTTATTCAAAATTGGGTCTTTGTTAATTTGGCGATGTAGACCCGCGCCTTGTAATAGCGTAGGACCTTTTATTTTTCCGCATTTTAATTTCCGCACCCCTTAACTGCTAATAATTGCATGAAAGAATGAATGCCCAAATAAAATCAAAGCGTAGCTCACCCAATGCATGAAAAGACAAATAATAACTGAAAATGACACACAATTCACACACCACTCTTAGGGTATGCCTCACTATTGCCTTGCCCCTCGAAACGTGGTCGTCGAGTACAGGACGTCTTAGTAAGTCCTTATGTCCATGAACATGGCATAAGGGTAGCTTCTAAGGTGTTCTACTGTTGCTCTGGTGATCACACTGTTGCCTTGCCCCTCGAAACGTGGTCGTCGAGTACAGGACGTCTTAGTGAGTCCTTATGTTCCATTGATCTAGTTGCCTCGAAACGGTTGCCTCGGAATAAAAAGATCAATGGAATAAGGGTAGCTTCTAAGGTATCTTACTAGTTCTCGGTGACCACACTGTCCCTAACCCTCGAATTGACCCGAACACCTCCAACGGTGGTGCTACCTACCTCTCAATGGTGGGATGACACTACCTTAAGGACATTTACACAGCCTAATTCCTTAGGGTGGGTAGATGACTCATAGATACTTGCTCTAATTCAAAACAAATCAAAAACTTCTTTTCACACCGACACTTTGCAAAAAGCTTTCAAAAACAACTTTTCAAACACTCTTGAGGACTGATACAAGAGTCGATCTGAAACTTTCAACGAAGCTTTTTTCAAACCCACTCACTTTGAAAAGCAAACAAACATTTTTTGAAAACACAAATGAGCAAGTATCTAAGAGCCCATGGATAACCATGGATAGAAAGGGTGCTAACACCTTCCCTTTCTATAAATCTACCTCCCGAACCGAGAGCTAATCTCAATAAGGAATTTTTCTGTGCTTTTGTCCTTTCCATATTGGAGAAAATAAAAGACGGTGGCGACTCTTGCTTCTGCGACATTTCGCGAACCAGCGTTAAACAGTCAATTCCAGATCCACCGATCACAGAACTGGCGACTCTGCTGGGGTTTTTTTAAAGTGAGGTGTACCTTAGGACTAAGATCACTGTGTTTTCAATTGCTTTGACTTGTTTGCTTTAAATTGTGGGACTGTCTTGGGAGTTCTAATAGATCCTAACCTGGATCTGGGGATACCTTCTTAGAAAGTAGCAACAAGGTTGTGAGGGAACTGTGCGGGGTATACCGACATGGTTGAAACAGCCTGCTACATTGATGTGGCACTTTGGTGTGTACCGGTAACCCTTGAGTTCAGTCAAGGAGAGTACGGGGCCTCCATGTGGTGTCGTGAAGCATCAACTGACCTTAGGAACCTTAATTGAACTATCTTGGCCTCTTTAGGGTAGTGAGATAACTGACTTTGGTGCAGTCTGAGGTTGGTTGATACTCGATACTACACTCAATTGAGGGTTGCTTTCCTGGAATATTTCGGTCGCCAGTTCAGTGGCTAAATCGAAACGATGAACAATGAAAGCAATCCAGTGATATTGGGACCCTTAGAACCCGGATACTTCTAATAGGACAGGTTGAGCCCACCAACTTCAAGAGGGTAATACCCAGACCCCATGCTGGCATAAACTCTAAGGGCTCTTTTGTGTGACTTGCGTGCCTTCCAACTTGACTACTTGCAGGCTTGTTATCTGACACTTGAGTTTCTTGCAGGTTTTGTTTATAGTCCTTAATTGGGGCTCATAACAGGGTTTACTGAGTTTCTTGCAGGTTTTGTTTATAGTCCTTAATTGGGGCTCATAAAAGGGTTTACTGAGTTTCTTGCAGGTTTTGTTTATAGTCCTTAATTGGGGCTCATAACAGGGTTTACTGAGTTTCTTGCAGGTTTTGTTTACAGTCCTTAATTGGGACTCATAACAGGGTTTACCTACGTTACCCCATACATAGCATAACATCATACCATTGCATACATCCCGCATAAGGACTAATCCGTTTCAAGGATCTCAAGGGCTTGTGATGTAGGTCATGATGAATCAACTATCCCAGCAAGGGGCAAAGAGGATTTATTTTCCTCTAGACAAGGTTGTCAGGGGCTATGACCCACTGGATATGGTGAGCCTTTGACCCTTCAAGAAGGACTCTCAACAACATGAAGCTCCTTCAATCAAGCTACAGAATGCAAACTCTAAAATTTTTCTTGTTTACCCCGCGAGATCCTTGAAAACATTGCATATATATACATACATATCATTGCATAACAGGTACCCTTTTGACAGGTCACTTACCATCTCCGCTGTTTATTTCAGCAATGGCTTTCCAACAAGATAACCAGGATCTTCAGGTTCAAGAGATCCAGTTCAGAGAGATCTTCCTAAGCCTATCCAAGGGGCAGGAAGAGTTGAGGACACTCCTTATGGGGAATTTTGCCAAGCAAAGTCCCGAAGATGACAAGGACGAGCAGCTGAAACGTCTGCAAGATGAGGTAGATACGATGAAAACCCAGATGCTGGGACAAAGGGCTCTCATCCAAGGTTTAGCTTGGGAGCAAGGAGAGCTGAGGGACATGATCAATCAGCTTCATCAAGACATGAAGCAACCAGCCCAAGTCAGGGACCAGGTCATTGAACAGCTTCCAAGAGGACAAAGGTCTGGTCCAATGAATAGACCTCTCCAAGCTGCTACCACTTCACAGGTCCAACAACGACCTCGCCAAGAACAACGAGCTGATCAGAGCAAGCCAGACAAGCCTAAAAGGCAGTTCACCAAGCTCAACGTGCCACCGTCTCAAGCTTTACAGCAATTGTTGAGATTGAATCTGGTGACGTTAAGGGACCCTCCTAAGAATCTCAACACAACCTCCCTAAAGTACAATCCTGAGGAAAGATGTGCGTACCACTCTGACAGTCCAGGGCATGACACCGACGACTGCTGGGCTCTGAAGAATAAGATCCAAGATCTGATTAATGAAAGAGCTGTGGATTTCACCCAGATGGGCCAGGCTGAATGCTCCTGCCATCCCTACAAGATGCACCAGTCGAAGTAACAAGTCCTGAGATTAGAAGACTTTTGTTCATTAGAATTTTTCAAGTTGTAATTTTCTTTTGTTCAAACATTTACTCATGTTAAACGTTGTTATTTCATTAATGCATCGCATATGTCTGTTTTGAAGCAATATATTCGTATTCACTATATGCAAATTATTTTCATATTTTTTCTGATGATCAACGCTCGACTAATAATTCTAAGCCTCTTGAGGGAGGATGACAAAAACGATACCACAATCTACAGTATGGTTTTGAACAGACCCCGCTGATGAGGTACAGGCATTGTTTAAATTCCTAAACACTGGAGTTATAAGGATGATAATCCCTCGTCAACCCCTTTGAGCCAAAGAAGTAGGAGTTTTTATTTTCACAAAAAATTAAAACCCTTTATCATAACCTGGGGCAGGGTAGTTCTCTCAGTTGATCCAAGTGCATAACAAATGGCACCAAAGAGGTCCTTACAAAAAAAAAGAAGACAGTGATGGTTCCAAATAATCATAAAGATAGGCAGTCATTATCTCCCAAAATAAAAGCCCAATAAGTCAAAACCTATAAAGGAGACTTATAAAACTGGGGCATCCCGCTGACTGTAAAAGAAACAGTTCAGGCAAAAAACAGGGATAATAAAAAATAAAAAACAAAGAGGTCCTACAGACTCTCAACAAAAAAAGAAATGACTGCCCATTCAAAATAAACTGTCAATATCCGAACCATCACCGGAATATCAAAGCAAAGACTCAAACTAGGTCTAACGCAAGATCAGCTGAGTTTAGGTTTGAAGAACATCACGAAGGGCGGGTGGGTACAAATATAAATTTGAGCCTTTATCCTTTGTTTCTTAAACCGTGAACCAGGCCACGCTACAACCCTTAAAAGTCCTAGCTGAAGAATGGGTTAGTTTGAAAGCATACTGTTACGAAAGGTATCCTGACTCCTTAAGGCTTGCTATAAAATATTGAGTTAACATCACATTTTACAAAAGTTGCTGGTTTTACTGAAAAATGCATTTTTCAAAAAAAAAAAACTTCAAGGAAGGCATAAGCTTTGCATTTTTGATATAACTCTGTTTGCATACGACTTTTTGTTTGAGCAGCAGGGAAATTCGCACGATGAATACCTAGTGAACAAAAGCACTTCCAATCAAGGGGCAGACATGACCATGGTCTATTATCTGGGGCAGTCCAATCAAGAATCAGAGAATCTCTCAAAGGTCAAAAAGCCTGGGGCAAATCTCCGCCCGAGTCACTTGGGGCACTCCAGCAACGAATCTGGCCTGATGAAACATCTTCTGGGGCATGACAAAACACTACTGACAGGGGCATCTCCCTACATTCTGAGAGCGCGGACATAGTCGAAAAAATACTAAGCATAATCAAAGACCTGCTAGGTTGACACACCTAGGCAAAAATAAGGGCTTCCCGGCGAACCAAAAGGGTTCGGGCAAAATAAGGGATGAAATGAAAAAGATCTGTACACCCGGCAAGTTGAAAACCTGAAAAGGCGGCTTGGGCAAAAATGGGTATCCCGATGGACTGAAAACCCGAAAGGGCGGTCTAGGCAAAAGTTAGGGATCAAAAGCGTACGACTATGTCCCGGCACCTCGACACTTGCCTATCAGAAGATTTGTCAGTCGGCAGCCGTCAAGCACCTCCACAGGTATCTTCTCCCACAGAAACAGGGGCAATGATGAGTTATCCAAACGATCTAATCGCTCTGTCCGTCAAGGTACCAAGATAGGTTCGGCTGAAGGACGCAACCAAGATCTCTAGACTCCCCAGAGAGTGAGCCAGCAAGTCAATACACTCTCCCCAAGCAGAGTTATCTTGTCAGCCTTAAGGAAGTTGGATTACCCCCAGAAGATCTCAACATTCCTCAGCGGAGTCTACAAACATCCTCAACAAGCATCCCCGACAGTCTTGATCTAAGATTGTTCTCCGGCGGAATCTAGACATCCAGCGGAGCCCCTCCCCAATACAGTCCAAAGTCTCCCCAGGAGAGTTGAATCAATCTCCCCAGTAGGAAGCTTATCCCCAGTAGATTCTGGAAGCTTATCCTTTGCAGAGCATATCTCTCCCCATCTTTATTCAGAAGGTTATTCTTCGCCAGAGCTTATAACTGGGTTATCCTCAGCTAATTGCCACGGAAAGGTCGTCCTCGGCGAAGTCTTCCTATCCCCAGCGGAGTTCCTCAAATCGCCAAAGCGTAACTCAACAATGGTATCCCCGGCGGAGTTCTCATACAACATCTCAGCGAAGTACCTCTCTTCCCACAGAGTATTTTCCCCAGCAAGATCGCTAGAGTAATTTTCCCCGCAGAGTAATCTCTCCAAGCTTAATCCCCAACGGGGTCATCTCCTCCTACCGGTTTACCCTTGCAATCATTTTCCCCAGCAGAAACGAAGAATTCTCTACTCTTCAAACATCAGCCCAGGATTAGCTCCCGGCATTCGTCAAGGATTTATTTTCCTAGACAAAAAATACATTCGCAAACATCACATTTTCATACATGATATAAACATCACATTCTACAATCCCATTGGTTATAAACGTCATGACACCGCGCATTCCATGCACCATGACATTGCATATAACTAATGTTTTGCCTTTTTTCAGGAAAGGTCAATACAAAGATGATTACTATCAACTATCACAATCCCAGATTCGATTCCTGTATCTAGCCAGGGCATGTCCGTGAGCGTTTGATTGTGGATTCGATACCTGTATCCGGTCAGGCGTGTCTATGTTAAAAAGATTAAAGAGATAGCTTGGAAACGCCCCAGATATGGATGCTGTTCTTTTGCTTATACAAAATTCCTTTCTAGATATGGTTCAGATGTGACCCAGGCATGGCGACGTTCTGATACTTATTCCAGATTTCTTCTCAGATATAAATTAGAGATGCTCCGGACACGGAGGCTGTTCTATTGTTTATTCAGAGATCTCCTTCTAGATATGGTTCAGATGTGACCCAGGCATGGCGACGTTCTGATACTCATTCCAGATTTCCTTTCAGAGATAGCTTGGAAATGCTCCAGATATGGATGATGTTCTCTTGCTTATTCAAGACTCCTTCTAGAGATAGTTCAGATGTGACCCAAGCATGGCGACATTCTGATACTCATTCCAGATTTCCTTTCAGAGATAGCTTGGAAATGCTCCAGATATGGATGCTGTTCTTTTGCTTATTCAAGACTCCTTCTAGAGATAGTTCAGATGTGACCCAGGCATGGCGACGTTCTGATACTCATTCCAGATTTCCTTTCAGAGATAGCTTGGAAATGCTCCAGATATGGATGCTGTTCTTTCGCTTATTCAAGACTCCTTCTAGAGATAGTTCAGATGTGACCCAAGCATGGCGACGTTCTGATACTCATTCCAGATTTCCTTTCAGAGATAGCTTGGAAATGCTCCAGATATGGATGCTGTTCTTTTGCTTATTCAAGACTCCTTCTAGATATGGTTCAGATGTGACCCAGGCATGGCGACGTTCTGATACTCATTCCAAATTTCCTTTCAGAGATAGCTTGGAAATGCTCCAGATATGGATGTTATTCTTTTGCTTATTCAAGACTCCTTCTAGATATGGTTCAGATGTGACCCAGGCATGGCGACGTTCTGATACTCATTCCAGATTTCCTTTCAGAGATAGTTTGGAAATGCTCCAGATATGGATGCTGTTCTTTTGATTATTCAAAATTCCTTCCTAGATATGGTTCAGATGTGACCCAGGCATGGCGACGTTCTGATACTTATTCCAGATTTCTTCTCAGATATAACTTAGAGATGCTCCGGACAGGGAGGCTGTTCTATTGTTTACTCAAAGATCTCCTTCTAGATATGGTTCATATGTGACCCAGGCATGGCGACGTTCTGATACTCATTCCAGATTTCCTTTCAGAGATAGCTTGGAAATGCTCCAGATATGGATGTTGTTCTTTCGCTTTTTCAAAATTCCTTCCTAGATATGGTTCAGATGTGACCCAGGCATGGCGACGTTCTGATACTTATTCCAGATTTCTTCTCAGATATAACTTAGAGATGCTCCGGACACGGAGGCTGTTCTATTGTTTATTCAAAGATCTCCTTCTAGATATGGTTCAGATGTGACCCAGGCATGGCGATGTTCTGATACTCATTCCAGATTTCCTTTCAGAGATACCTTGGAAATGCTCCAGATATGGATGCTGTTCTCTTGCTTATTCAAGACTCCTTCTAGAGATAGTTCAGATGTGACCCAAGCATGGCGACGTTCTGATACTCATTCCAGATTTCCTTTCAGAGATAGCTTGGAAATGCTCCAGATATGGATGCTGTTCTTTTGCTTATTCAAGACTCCTTCTAGAGATAGTTCAGATGTGACCCAGGCATGGCGACGTTCTGATACTCATTCCAGATTTCCTTTCAGAGATAGCTTGGAAATTCTCCAGATATGGATGTTGTTCTCTTGCTTATTCAAGACTCCTTCTAGAGATAGTTCAGATGTGACCCAAGCATGGCGACGTTCTGATACTCATTCCAGATTTCCTTTCAGAGATAGCTTGGAAATGCTCCAGATATGGATGCTGTTCTTTTGCTTATTCAAGACTCCTTCTAGAGATAGTTCAGATGTGACCCAGGCATGGCGACGTTCTGATACTCATTCCAGATTTCCTTTCAGAGATAGCTTGGAAATGCTCCAGATATGGATGCTGTTCTTTCGCTTATTCAAGACTCCTTCCAGAGATAGTTCAGATGTGACCCAAGCATGGCGACATTCTGATACTCATTCCAGATTTCCTTTCAGAGATAGCTTGGAAATGCTCCAGATATGGATGCTGTTCTTTTGCTTATTCAAGACTCCTTCTAGATATGGTTCAGATGTGACCCAGGCATGGCGACGTTCTGATACTCATTCCAAATTTCCTTTCAGAGATAGCTTGGAAATGCTCCAGATATGGATGCTATTCTTTTGCTTATTCAAGACTCCTTCTAGATATGGTTCAGATGTGACCCAGGCATGGCGACGTTCTGATACTCATTCCAGATTTCCTTTCAGAGATAGTTTGGAAATGCTCCAAATATGGATGCTGTTCTTTTGCTTATTCAAAATTCCTTCCTAGATATGGTTCAGATGTAACCCAGGCATGGCGATGTTCTGATACTTATTCCAGATTTCTTCTCAGATATAACTTAGAGATGCTCCGGACACAGAGGCTGTTCTATTGTTTATTCAGAGATCTCCTTCTAGATATGGTTCAGATGTGACCCAGGCATGGCGACGTTCTGATACTCATTCCAGATTTCATTTCAGAGATAGCTTGGAAATGCTCCAGATATGGATGATGTTCTCTTGCTTATTCAAGACTCCTTCTAGAGATAGTTCAGATGTGACCCAAGCATGGCGACGTTCTGATACTCATTCCAGATTTCCTTTCAGAGATAGCTTGGAAATGCTCCAGATATGGATGTTGTTCTTTTGCTTATTCAAGACTCCTTCTAGAGATAGTTCAGATGTGACCCAGGCATGGCGACGTTCTGATACTCATTCCAGATTTCCTTTCAGAGATAGCTTGGAAATGCTCCAGATATGGATGTTGTTCTTTTGCTTATTCAAGACTCCTTCTAGAGATAGTTCAGATGTGACCCAGGCATGGCGACGTTCTGATACTCATTCCAGATTTCCTTTCAGAGATAGCTTGGAAATGCTCCAGATATGGATGTTGTTCTCTTGCGTATTCAAGACTCCTTCTAGAGATAGTTCAGATGTGACCCAAGCATGGCGACGTTCTGATACTCATTCCAGATTTCCTTTCAGAGATAGCTTGGAAATGCTCCAGATATGGATGTTGTTCTTTTGCTTATTCAAGACTCCTTCTAGAGATAGTTCAGATGTGACCCAGGCATGGCGACGTTCTGATACTCATTCCAGATTTCCTTTCAGAGATAGCTTGGAAATGCTCCAGATATGGATGTTGTTCTTTCGCTTATTCAAGACTCCTTCCAGAGATAGTTCAGATGTGACCCAAGCATGGCGACGTTCTGATACTCATTCCAGATTTCCTTTCAGAGATAGCTTGGAAATGCTCCAGATATGGATGCTGTTCTTTTGCTTATTCAAGACTCCTTCTAGATATGGTTCAGATGTGACCCAGGCATGGCGACATTCTGATACTCATTCCAAATTTCCTTTCAGAGATAGCTTGGAAATGCTCCAGATATGGATGCTATTCATTTGCTTATTCAAGACTCCTTCTAGATATGGTTCAGATGTGACCCAGGCATGGCGACGTTCTGATACTCATTCCAGATTTCCTTTCAGAGATAGTTTGGAAATGCTCCAGATATGGATGCTGTTCTTTTGCTTATTCAAAATTCCTTCCTAGATATGGTTCAGATGTGACCCAGGCATGGCGATGTTCTGATACTTATTCCAGATTTCTTCTCAGATATAACTTAGAGATGCTCAAGACACGGAGGTTATTCTATTGTTTATTCAGAGATCTCCTTCTAGATATGGTTCAGATGTGACCCAGGCATGGCGATGTTCTGATACTCATTCCAGATTTCATTTCAGAGATAACTTGGAAATGCTCCAAATATGGATGTTGTTCTCTTGCTTATTCAAGACTCCTTCTAGAGATAGTTCAGATGTGACCCAAGCATGGCGACGTTCTGATACTCATTCCAGATTTCCTTTCAGAGATAGCTTGGAAATGCTCCAGATATGGATGTTGTTCTTTTGCTTATTCAAGACTCCTTCTAGAGATAGTTCAGATGTGACCCAGGCATGGCGACGTTCTGATACTCATTCCAGATTTCCTTTCAGAGATAGCTTGGAAATGCTCCAGATATGGATGCTGTTCTTTTGCTTATTCAAGACTCCTTCTAGAGATAGTTCAGATGTGACCAAGGCATGGCGACGTTCTGATACTCATTCCAGATTTCCTTTCAGAGATAGCTTGGAAATGCTCCAGATATGGATGTTGTTCTCTTGCTTATTCAAGACTCCTTCTAGAGATAGTTCAGATGTGACCCAAGCATGGCGACGTTCTGATACTCATTCCAGATTTCCTTTCAGAGATAGCTTGGAAATGCTCCATGCTGTTCTTTTGCTTATTCAAGACTCCTTCTAGAGATAGTTCAGATGTGACCCACGCATGGCGACGTTCTGATACTCATTCCAGATTTCCTTTCAGAGATAGCTTGGAAATGCTCCAGATATGGATGCTGTTCTTTCGCTTATTCAAGACTCCTTCCAGAGATAGTTCAGATGTGACCCAAGCATGGCGACGTTCTGATACTCATTCCAGATTTCCTTTCAGAGATAGCTTGGAAATGCTCCAGATATGGATGCTGTTCTTTTGCTTATTCAAGACTCCTTCTAGATATGGTTCAGATGTGACCCAGGCATGGCGACGTTCTGATACTCATTCCAAATTTCCTTTCAGAGATAGCTTGGAAATGCTCCAGATATGGATGCTATTCTTTTGCTTATTCAAGACTCCTTCTAGATATGGTTCAGATGTGACCCAGGCATGGCGACGTTCTGATACTCATTCCAGATTTCCTTTCAGAGATAGTTTGGAAATGCTCCAGATATGGATGCTGTTCTTTTGCTTATTTAAAATTCCTTCCTATATATGGTTCAGATGTGACCCAGGCATGGCGATGTTCTGATACTTATTCCAGATTTCTTCTCAGATATAACTTAGAGATGCTCCGGACACGGAGGCTGTTCTATTGTTTATTCAGAGATCTCCTTCTAGATATGGTTCAGATGTGACCCAGGCATGGCGACGTTCTGATACTCATTCCAGATTTCATTTCAGAGATAGCTTGGAAATGCTCCAGATATGGATGTTGTTCTCTTTCTTATTCAAGACTCCTTCTAGAGATAGTTCAGATGTGACCCAAGCATGGCGACGTTCTGATACTCATTCCAGATTTCCTTTCAGAGATAGCTTGGAAATGCTCCAGATATGGATGTTGTTCTTTTGCTTATTCAAGACTCCTTCTAGAGATAGTTCAGATGTGACCCAGGCATGGTGACGTTCTGATACTCATTCCAGATTTCCTTTCAGAGATAGCTTGGAAATGCTCCAGATATGGATGCTGTTCTTTCGCTTATTCAAGACTCCTTCTAGAGATAGTTCAGATGTGACGCAAGCATGGCGACGTTCTGATACTCATTCCAGATTTCCTTTCAGAGATAGCTTGGAAATGCTCCAGATATGGATGCTGTTCTTTTTCTTATTCAAGACTCCTTCTAGAGATAGTTCAGATGTGACCCAGGCATGGCGATGTTCTGATACTCATTCCAGATTTCCTTTCAGAGATAGCTTGGAAATGCTCCAGATATGGATGTTGTTATTTCGCTTATTCAAGACTCCTTCTAGAGATAGTTCAGATGTGACCCAGGCATGGCGACATTCTGATACTCATTCCAGATTTCCTTTCAGAGATAGCTTTGAAATGCTCCAGATATGGATGTTGTTCTTTTGCTTATTCAAGACTCATTCTAGAGATAATTCAGATGTGACCCAGGCAAGGCGACGTTCTGATACTTATTCCAGATTTCCTTTCAGAAATAGCTTAGAGATGCTCCCGACGCGGATGATGTTCTATTGCTTATTCAGAGTCAAACTCCAAAAGACAACTTAGAGATGCTCCATCCCAGATGCTCTTCTATTGTTCAGTCCAGATACGATCCAGATTCGGATGACATTCTGTTACTCATATACCCCAGACACGGCGGTCATTCTACCATTTATTCAGACGTCAGCAATTAGACACAGACTAGATACGCTCCAGACACGGAAGCTATTTTGTTTCTTATTCAGATTCACCTATCCACCATCTTTCCAAATGGCATCTATAAGCCCATTCCCGACAAGGTTCTGTCACACTTTCAGATGGCATCTTTAAGCCCATCCTCCCATCCATCATCTCTCCAAATGGCATCTGTAAGCCCATTCCCGACATCACACTGCTGATACTCTACTATGTGAGTGCAAATTTCTGGGCACTCTAGTGTTCAATCATCTTCCACCCTCGGATCACGAAAGGCACACAAGCCAATCTACATCCTCAGGTCTAAGAAGATTGAATAGGGGCAACTGTTGTACCCCAAAATTTGCCCTCCCATAATCTTCAAAGTTTTGCCTCAAAGGGTTCAAAGTTTACTCAAGGGCTACACAGTCAAACCATCCTCCTAAGCCAGTCAAACTAGGGTTTTGGTTCTTGCAAGGAAGTTGAAGTTTTCAAGGGCTCAATCAAGTCCCACATGCTCATATACAGTGTCAAGCATCCATATGTCAAGGTTCAAGACTCACAGCATCAAATTGCACAGTAAAAAATCCTAATTGCTCCACAGTCAACTGCAGGGGCAAAATGGTCATTTGACAGTCAAAAGTCAAATTTTTTGGTCAACATCTTATTTTGAAGCCACAATCATCATTTGATCAATTCTTGATCATGATTCCTCAAGAATGGCTCAAAAATCATCAAGGTGTCAAAAGTTTCTATTTTTGGACAGCTGAAAAGTCAACTGTACCTTGACCAAGGCATAAATTTTTCATGGTTCATCATAAAAATCCCATCCAATGCTCATTTTGAATGGGAAGACATTTCCTACAACTCATCTTCACATTCCAAGTCCAAGAAATGCTCTCACAAAAAGTTATCAATTTCAACATTATAGGTCATTTTCAAAAGTCAACAAAAAGGCACTTTAAGTCAAAGACCATAACTTGATATTGGTAAATCAAAATGACATGGGACCAAAGGCATTGGTTAGAGGACTTCAAGACCTTTCCAAAATGTCCAAGAACATGTTCATAGCTTCAAAATTGAGCAAGATATGCATTGAAGAAGTTGGGGAATTTTTGTGAAAGGGCCAAGGTCAATTATCCTTGAAACTTCATTTTTGACAAAAGGGGCCCACTTTTTCCACTTGATTCAGCTTTGCCATACCTTCCACGTGTCCCATGTTTTATTTCAAGAATAAAAATTAATTTTTCTATTTTTGTTTAATTTTATTTGATTTAATTCATTTTAAATCTTTAAAATTCAAATAAAAATCAAGAAAATTAATGGGAGGATATTTTGTGGTTTGAATAGCTTTGATACACCATAAAACATATACCAAATTCGTTCAAGACCTATTTCAAGCAAAAAAATTCAAATTTGGAGCAAATATGGCAAGTTATTTTAATGGTGATTATGGAGAAAATCAAAACTTCATTGCAAGGCTTAAAAGCTCCTTAATGTGACTGATTCTCATCCAAGCCTATATATACAAGCCTTGCAAGCCTCATTCAGAACCTAGAAAAAAAGGAGAGTGTGCACAAACGGCCAGAGGAAAAGTTCAAAATTTGTCCAAAAAAGTGAGAGATCTAAAGCGGTGTTGCAAACATTTTCAGATCAAAGCAAACACGTGGCTTTCTTCCTTGCCACTCCCTGAAGCCAAAGCAACCACAAACGCGTCCTAAGGTCCACTACCAAGCGCTGTAAGTTGTCTCAAACTCACCCCTGTACACGAAATCATGTTTCTCCATTCTTGCACTTTTTCTGGAAAATAATAGCATATTCATACTCCATGCCTAATTTCCAATGTAACTGCTATATTCAATTTCATTTTTAGGCTTCGTATAACAATACCCGTGCCTAGGGTTCGTTGGTTTTGTTTTTAGGTATTTTGTCTACAGGTGAAATTGGGACAAACCATAAGCATAGACGTGATCAGGAGACATGGACGATCACAACCATGGGCTTAGATGGAATTTTTGATGCCTAAGGATGATTTTGAGTAAAACCTCCAAAATCCGGCCTTCACCTCCTTGGTTTAGCATTTCTTTTCTTATTTTCTTTCCTTTTATTAATTATTATTATTATTTAGTTAGTTCACAAATAATTATTTTCATAAATTCAGAAAAAAAACAAAAAAAAATGTAATTATTATTATTATTAATTTCACTTTAGTAATTATTTTTATAAATAAAATACTAACAAATTAATTAGTTTAATTAGTTAATTTTAACCTTTTTTCACAATAAATAAAAACAAATTTAGACTTAGGCTTTTTCCTTTGACATTTTTAATTCTTTTTTTATTTTATTTCATAAAAACATAAAAAAGGTCAAAAAATATTTTCTTGTAATTAAAATAATTAATTAGTTTTCAATTTCATTTAATTACCAAAAAAAAGACAAAAAAATTAATTCCCTTTTCTTTATTCGCGCGTATTTAATTTGTTCGATTATTATGTAATTGCTCAGGATATGTAATAGTAAATAGGACCTTTTTACTGTTTTTTTACTTTCCGCACTCTTTATTCAAAATCGGGTCTTTGTTAATTTGGCGATGTAGACCCGCGCCTTGTAATAGCGTAGGACCTTTTATTTTTCCGCATTTTAATTTCCGCACCCCTTAACTGCTAATAATTGCATGAAAGAATGAATGCCCAAATAAAATCAAAGCGTAGCTCACCCAATGCATGAAAAGACAAATAATAACTGAAAATGACACACAATTCACACACCACTCTTAGGGTATGCCTCACTGTTGCCTTGCCCCTCGAAACGTGGTCGTCGAGTACAGGACGTCTTAGTAAGTCCTTATGTCCATGAACATGGCATAAGGGTAGCTTCTAAGGTGTCCTACTGTTGCTCTGGTGATCACACTGTTTCCTTGCCCCTCGAAACGTGGTCGTCGAGTACAGGACGTCTTAGTGAGTCCTTATGTTCCATTGATCTAGTTGCCTCGAAACGGTTGCCTCGAAACAAGTTGCCTCGAAACGGTTGCCTCGGAATAAAAAGATCAATGGCATAAGGGTAGATTCTAAGGTATCTTACTAGTTCTCGGTGACCACACTGTCCCTAACCCTCGAATTGACCCGAACACCTCCAACGGTGGTGCTACCTACCTCTCAATGGTGGGATGACACTACCTTAAGGACATTTACACAGCCTAATTCCTTAGGGTGGGTAGATGACTCATAGATACTTGCTCTAATTCAAAACAAATCAAAAACTTCTTTTCACACCGACACTTTGCAAAAAGCTTTCAAAAACAACTTTTCAAACACTCTTGAGGACTGATACAAGAGTCGATCTGAAACTTTCAACGAAACTTTTTTCAAACCCACTCACTTTGAAAAGCAAACAAACATTTTTTGAAAACACAAATGAGCAAGTATCTAAGAGCCCATGGATAACCATGGATAGAAAGGGTGCTAACACCTTCCCTTTCTATAAATCTACCTCCCGAACCGAGAGCTAATCTCAATAAGGAATTTTTCTGTGCTTTTGTCCTTTCCATATTGGAGAAAATAAAAGACGGTGGCGACTCTTGCTTCCGCGACATTTCGCGAACCAGCGTTAAACAGTCAGTTCCAGATCCACCGATCACACGTATCATTGTCAGAAACTTCAGGACTGGGGTCCTTTTCCCTTGTCTCCCTTTCTTGATTCTCCCCTTCCTTGGATGAGGAGGTTAGATCGACTGGTTGCTTCATAGGCCCCCTTAAGCTTCTGCCCATATTCAGAATACCAAAGACCTTCTTCTTTTTCTTCTTCTCCTTCAGGACGAGGGCTTTCAGATCCTCCTGCCCTTTCACCAGAGTTATGAACATCTATTGAAATTGGGCATTTTGTGCCTGAAGATCTTTGATGCTTTGCTCAGAAGACATTTTTGCTGAAATAAACAGCGGAGAAGATGAGAATCCTGTAATGGTACATGTATATGCAGTGTTTATGGATGGGATGCGTATGCAATGATTTCAAGGATCTTGGGAAATTTAAATTTGCGAACCAAAATGAAACAAAGATTTTATTAGAAGAATTCAAAGTTCATTTTCCTTTTAGGTGTTACAATTAAAAACAATTCTAAGAAACTAGAAAAAATCAAATTTCCCATGGATGCTTCCTCTTCATGCCGAGATAGACATTAAGGATTCTTTCCTCATGAAGCTGCTTTGTGAGCTCTAAAACCTTCCTCTCCCGGGTATAGAACTGATCCCTATAAGTATCCCGCTCTTTCTTCAACTGAATCCAAGGCCTCTGTAGTTCTTCAAGATCGATTGGCATATCAGGATGGAAAATCGTGTAAGGAATACCCCCTTCAGTAGTGGGTTCCACAATCACTGGTAAAATGGCCATGTAGGGCATCATAAGTTTCTGGGCACGAGCTCGTACCCATTAGAGATAAGGTTCCATAGGATTGGAAGCCTTCGGCCCAAAAGCCTTGGCGTCAGATCTATTTACCATGCTTAAAGCTCGTATGAACCTCTGGAGATACCCTTGAACATCATCCTCATATTTAAATATAATGCCCTCAATAAGTAACTCATGAGGACCATCCCTTCGAGCGTAACCAAATTATCGCAGAGCCAAACAAGGATTGTAAGTTATGCCTCCTCTATTGCCAAGTAATGGGACATTAAGGTACTCCCCGCAGCGGTCAATAATAGAAGTATCTCCTATAGCTCGGGAATATCAGAGAATATCCATGTGAGCGAGTGACATTATCCTTTGCGACCAACCCAAACCTTCTTCATTCTTCAGTACGGACTTAGGGAGGTGAGAAATAAACCACCTCGACAGCAATGGCATGCAGCACATAAGAACCCCTCTTTTCTTCATGGTATGAGTATGGAGAGCATGAAAGATATCTCCGAGCAAGGTAGGCACATGGTTGTGAGAGAGGAAGATCTTTATAGCATTCTCATATATGAGTAAGTCCGGATTAGGGAATAGTACTAATCCATAGATTAGAAGGGCCAAGACCTCCTCAAAATCCTGAAAGTCCATATCATCCCAAAACAACCGGGCCTTGTTAATTAGGAACTTGGCTAGAAAACCCTTGACTCCTCTTCTTGTTTCCCAATTGGATACCACGTCGGACCATTTCAGATGCAAGGCTGAGGCAATGACTTCTGGCTTAGGAACCTCTTCTAAACCTGTGAAAGGCAACTGTTCAAGAATGTGTATATTCAATAACTGAGAGAACTCTTCCATGGTAGGCACCAACTGATAGTCTAGGAAGGTGAAACAGTGGTGCTTGGGATTAAAGAACTGAAAGAGTACACCCATCATATTTTCATCAGTTTTAAGTAACTAGGTTGAGAAGTCGACCATGTCTCTTAGTGAACGTGGAAGTTTCAGGAACCCTTGATACTAGCTCCTTGAGTTGGGGAGGTATTCTCATAAAGCTGATTTAGATAGTGTTTCTACGAGCGGAAGCCATGATCTGCAAAACATAAGAAAGATGAATTCCCTTGGTCCTTGAAATGATTAGTGTAATAAGAATGGATGCTATGTTATGATGCATGATGTTATGTTCAAACAGAATAAATCACACACAAGAAAAAAAACACAATAGACCTTAGGTCCAAAGGCTTGCATGAGGTTAAAGGTAAGTACCCTCTTAAAGTTTAGTTGGTTTCAAACCTGTCTTAGAAAAGTAACCAAGTTCTAAAGATTCTCAATATCACTGATCATCCTTTATCAGGCATTGTTTCAGCTCAGTAAATCTTTTCTTGCGGCCGAAATATCCCGAAAGTCTGACCTCAACGAGTGTAGCATCGAGTATCAACCAATCCTCAGCTTTAATACAGAGGCCGGCTATATAACTACTTTCTAATGGATAAGTTTTTTCAAATAAGGTTCTAAGGTCCGTTAGTGCTTCACGACACCACGCGGTGGCCCTATATTCTCCATGTTTCCACACGAAGGATACTGTTACCAACCAAACTGTCAAACAAACACAGCCATCACTTAAACCATATCGGTCTACGCCGTACAGTCTCCACAATCTATTGTTGTTTACCTAAAAAGTTCCCCAGATCCGGGTGTAGGATCTTTAACAATACCCAAGCAAAAGCCCTTAAAGATAAAGCAAGCAAAGCAAACAGGAAATCAATTATTTTAGAAATGACCTAGATCCTAAGGTATACCCCACTTAAAAAACCCCTAGCAGAGTCGCCAGTTCTGTGACACGGTGGCAGAACCGACTGTTATACTGGTTTACGTTTTTTGTTCACAAATGTTGCGGTAAGCAAGAGTCGCCATCCACTTTTATTTCATCCAACAAAGGAAAAGGAAAAAGAACAGAAAAAATATTTTTTTGAGATATTTCTGAGTACGGGGTATAGATTATAGAAAGGTAAGGTGTTAGCACCCTTTCTATCTGTGGTTTTCCACGGGCTCTTAGGTACTTGCTCATTTTTAAATTACTTGTGTGTGCTTGTTTTGAAAAGTTTTGTTTACTTCATGATAACCCTTGTATAGGTCCTCGAGAGTGTGACGAAGTTGTTTTGAAAACTATTTTTTGAAAAGTGTTTGTGTGAAAAGTTTTTGTTTTAAGAAAGTACTTAAGATTTTTCTACCTACTCGAAAAAAAAAGTCTGTTCATTTCGTTTCCTTTAGAAAACGCTATCCTACTATTAAGGAGTAGGTAGACCTGTCGTTGGATTTATAAAGGGACGTTCGAAGGGACGAAATGGTCTCTGAAGGCAACAAGTAAAGATACATTAGCGTTTCGAAGGGACTATCGTCATAAGATCAATTCGTAGGCAACTCGAGGGACATGTAGGGACTATGATCTTTATGACAATTTTGAATATGGGTCATTGCTAAGGTATCCCTACATTTGTCGGACACGATCATTATTTCTGAGGCAACCAAGTGGGGACAAACCATAGGAGTGAGCATGTGCAAGTGTGCCTTTTTCAGTTAAATATCTTTGCACAATTAGGGTTGTCTACCATTTTAATTTGATTTATCTTTCGCATGCAATCCTAATGTTCATACATCTAACAGTTTAATAGTTGCATAAATTAAAAGCGAGAAATAAAAACCCTAACTATTACAAGGATTTGGGGAGGGGATTACATAATCAAAAACCGGGAAAAAATGATAAATGCGAAACAGTAAACCTAATTAACTATTACATACACGGAACAATTACAATAGTTCAAAAAATTAAACAAAAAAGACGCGCGCGAAGAATCAATACGGGAATGAAAAAAAAATATTTTTGGATTTCCTTGAGCAAAGCAATTAATCTTATAAATTAACCTAATATCAATTTACTTTTGAATAATAAAAAAACTTTTGAATTAACCCTAATTTTTATTGAATTTAATTATAAAAAAAAGCATTTAGATTAACCTAATTAAACTAATTAATTAATTACAATTAAATGTTTATAAAAAAAACTAGAATCTAATTTTAATTGATTTTCTGATTTTATGATTAAATAAAAAAAATGATTTTTGTAAAACAATCAAAAAATAAATAAATAATAAATAATATTAGGGAAATAAAAAAGGTGAGAATGGGCCTAATATGATGAGCAACTTGGGGGGTGTCTTGCTAATTCTGTGTTGAGCCCAAAGTTGGTGGCCCAGGGTCCTACGCCTGATCCGTTGGGACCAGCTTCTAAGGGTTCATGGTGGACCAGCATATGTTGAACGTTGGATCTGTGATGGAGATTAATCCAAGGGATGAGATCAGAGGGTGCATGGGGGTCTTCAGAAAATGATGTGCACTGGATCTGGGATTGAAATTTCAGAAAATGCAAAAGGCCTGGACTTGGGATCATTGTGCTTATGTATGGTAGCATATTAGGTCAACAAAAATGAAAGAAATCTCATGCTTTGATGATGAAACATTCTTCTTTCAAATATTTGATTTTTTTGTCTATTTTTGGATCCAATCTATTATTTCTCTTTCCATGAATTTCTCTTGCCATGCCATCATATCTTACTTTTTATTTTGATGAGAAAAAGATTTGAAATCAAATATTACATTATTCTTTTATTCATTTTATTCAATTTTGCATTCTATTGAATAAAATATCAAAAATAAATAATATAAATAAAATGAAATAATGAAGAATGGACTCAAAGGTCGTGGGCCATGTTGGAAGTGAGATATAAGCACAAAAAGTTAGGCCCATTTGCCAAAAATGCAATTTTGGATATTGTTGACTTTGGGCAAATTTCCAAAAATGACCAACTTTAACAATGCATATCTCTCTCCATTTTGACCTTAGGAGGATTTTTTTGGAATTTTTAGAAATCTTAAGATGTCCCCTAAGCAACCTCTTTGGTTTCATCTCAATTAGATCTTTAATGTTTATGCAAAAGCTTTGACCCAAAAGGTGTCTTTGTTGACTTTTCAAAAGGACTTATAATGTCTGAATTTATATCTTTTCATGAGTGCATTCCTTGAACTTGAGGGATGAAGATGAGTTGTAGGGAATTGGATTCTATTCAAAATGAGCCTTGGAGGAGAAATTTCTGATAGAGTATGAGAAAGTTATGCTTGGTCAAAGTTTGGTTGACTTTTCTTGAGAAACCCTAATTTAACAACTTTTGAAATTTGATGAATTAAGAGCCTTTCTCGAGGAATCGTGATCAACCTTTGATAAAATGATGGATATCACTTCAAAATGTTAATGTTGACCAAAAATCTTGATGTTTGACGGCATGTGGACCACAATTGACTTTTGACCTAGTACAATCGATTTTCAAGCATTTGAGCAGTTGACTGAGCAAACTTCTTGGGAAGGGCATGAAACTTGACATGGATGATCTTGAGAACATATTAAGACCATGGAGAAGATTTGGGACCTTTGGAGTTCACCCATCTTGATGCAAATCTAAACCCTAGTTTGAGGTTCATTGTCTTAGGAGAGCATTTGTTTAATCAATCCTTAGGCCTATTTGGGCCAGTTGAGGAATTCAATGAGTATGTTTTGAGTAAAATGAGAGGGAAAATTTTGGGGTACAACATATGGTATTGTCCAAGGAAGGGTGATGATCAAGGGAGCCAACTTGGGAACAAATGTAATCCTGACGGGTCTTTTGGTGGAGACCCTGGGAGGATTGTCGGAAATGGTAATTATCGAGACATCTTCACACAAACTTCTTGTAAAGGGAACTTTCTCGAACAAAGTTTCTTTGTTAACCATCAGGCGCTGGACGCCCATCTTTAACAACAAACAACCATCTAGTAGAGACATACTTAAGTGGCAACGTTCACCACAGGCCGTAAATAAACTGGCTTGCAACAGATTCCTTTTAATAGTTAGAAGAGGAGTAGCTAACTCATACACCAAAGAAACAAACCGATCGTCATCAACAACATTGACACCTTGGCATTTTGGAATTGGTACAATTATTACATTAGGTGTCTCTGGAAGGTTAAACTCAATCTCCTTTGCCTCAATGAGATATTGTACCTTATTATTTAAAGCCAAACAATCGTTTGTATCATGCCCCGGAGTTTCGGAAGGGTAGGCACATCGAGCATTTGGGTTGTAGCGGGGAGATGCAGTATTAGGATTCTTAGGGGCCTCCTTTAGGGTCACTAAATTGGACTTCAGCAAATGCGAAAAAACCTGGGATAAGGTCATGTTGATCCGGTTAAACTGTCTTCTGGGCGCATCTGGCCTGTGCTGATTGTTTCATTGTTGGTCTGTCGCAGGATTGGAAATCATAATAGCCCCTACCGTCGGACGATGTTCAGTTTTGTTGTGATTTCTTTGGCCATAAGCAGCACTGACCTCCTTCTTTTCCGTGAAAGGTTTCTTTGAAGTGCTGGAGGATGCATCTCTCTGGATTTTACCACTTTTGATGCCAGCTTCTACCCGTTCACCAGTCAATATCAGTTCAGTGAACCCAGCAGACAAGCATCCAATCAGATGATTAAGGAACGGACAAGACAACGTGCCCAAGAACATGTCTACCAGCTCTCTATCAGACAACGAAGGTTGGACTCTTCCCGCAAGGTCTCTCCACTTTTGGGAATAATCTTTAAAAGCTTCGCCGAAACCTATAGACATACTTTGCAATTGTGTACGAGTTAGGGAAAGGTCATCATTATATTGGTACTGCTTGTAGAAAGTAGCAGCTAGATCTTCCCAATTACGAATGTTGGTTATTTCCAGTTAATAGAAACATTCCAGCTGAGTCCCTGCCAAACTTTCTTGGAAGAAATGTACCCACAGATTCCTATCAGTAGTGTGGAGTTGAATCTTCCTAACATACGACCTTAAGTGCAGCTTAGGACAGGAGAGACCTTTATACTTAGGTTAGGTAGGGACCTTGAATTTATGCGGGATGGTCACCCTTGAGATCAGTCCTAGCTCTTAAAAATCCAGCCCGGGTACCCTTTGGATCTCCATAGCATTGAGACGACCCTCTAGCTGTTTGTATTTATCAATAGCAGGAGGATACTGCTCCTCAGAATAGTCAGCTTCATCTTCCTCAGACCATGGATTGTTGTTTTCTTCCACTGGCTTCTCTTCTTGATTGTCCACCTCATTTGAAGTGGTTGTGAAATATAGAGCTCGCTTAGTCGGTCCTCTGAACCTTGTTCCCAAATTTAAGACACCAACTTGTTTCTTTTCCTTCTTAGTCTTCTCTTTGACGATCATAGCTTTAAGATCTTCCTGACCTTTTGCCAGAGCTATGAACATTTGCTGAAACTGAGCGTTTTGAGCTTGAAGATCTTTCACTGTTTGTTCAAGAGCCATTTCTTTTTCTGAAATAAACATCGAAAAGAATAAGAAACCTGTCTTGAATTACCTGCTTATGCATTGAAATGCATGATAATGTTTATGCAATGGTTTTAAGGACTTTTTAAGATCTTAAATTTTCTTAGTCAAAGAGAGAACAAACACTAATTGCATTCATAAGTTTAAATGATTACAATGATGCCTCTTGGGCTTACAATGGAAGAAACAAAGATAAACAAAACTCCCAAATCAAACAGGACTCAAGCTTCCCACGAGCGCATCCTCTTTGGTGCAATGTAGGCGTTCAAACTTTGTTCCTCATGAAGTTGTCTTGTAAGCTCCAAAACCTTTTTCTTGCTTGCATAGAACCAGAATTTAAAGGTATCTTGTTCCTCTTTAAGTTCAACCCAAGACCTTAGCAATTCCTCAAGAGTAGTCGGCATGTCAAGATGGAGAATGGTATGAGGTACATCCGTATCTACAATGGGTTCCATGATAATGGGTAGAACGGAAGGGTAAGGCATCATGAGATTTTGAGCGTGAGCTCGCACCCACTTAAGATAAGGCTCCAAAGGGATGGAGTTCTTATGCCCCAATTTCCTGAACCAGTGCGTCATGAGAATCATCCCTCATAGCTTAGCCAAACTGTCGCAATTCTAAACAAGGGTCATAAGTGATTCCTCCCCTAATGCCTAGGAGAGGGACATTAGGGAATTCCCCATAGCAATCAATGATGGTAACGTCTTCCACAGATCAAGGACACCAGTGAATATCCGAATGCATGAGAGACATCAGCCTGTTAGACCATCTCGAGCCTTGTTCGTTCTTCACAACAGACTGGGGTAGGTGCGAAATAAACCACCCAGCCAACATGGGAGTGCAACAAATGAGGGTCCCTCTTCTCTTTACAGTGCGAGTGTGAAAAATGTGCAAAATGTCTCCAAGATAAGTAGGCACCGGATTATGAGACATGAAGATTTTGACCGCATTCACGTCTATGAGTTTGTCCGGATTAGGAAACAGTACCATCCCATAGATGAGAAGGGCCAATACCTACTCAAAGGATTGTAAGTCGAAAGTATCCTAGAAATAATGAGCTTTCTAAAACAAGAACTTGGCTAGAAAACCTTTGACACTATGATACTGTGGCAGAACCGACTGTTATACTGGTTTTGCATTTGTGTTCGCAAATGTTACGGTAAGAAAGAGTCGCCATCGACTTTTCTTTTATCTAACAAAGTATAGGGTGAAAAGCATAGAAAAATACCTTTCGAGATTATTTTTGGGTAAGGGGGGGTAGATTATGGAAAGGGAAGGTGTTAGCACCCTTTCCATCTGTAGTTATCTACAAGCTCTTAGATGCTTAGCTCATGTTTTGAAATACCTTGGGTTTTTGTGTGTTTTTAAAATATAGTTTGAAAAAGCCTTAGTGCGGCGTTTCATTTTATAATAAATCTTGTATCAGTCCTCAAGAGTGTTGATAAAGCGAATGTTTTTGAAAGTTGTTTTTGAAATGTGTAAGTGTAAAAGTCTGTTTTACTTGAGCAAGCATCTAACAACTATCTACTTGTACTAAAAAAAGTTTGTTCTTTTCCTCCTTATCATTTAGACAGTGCTATCCTACTATTAGTGAGTAGGTAGTCCTATCGTTAGATGTATGAGAGACATTCGAAGGGACGTACAGTCATAAAGGCAACATGTGGAGACGCTTTAGCAATTTTGTTTAGGGACTAGATCATTTACCGAAAGGCAACTGTAGGGTCATCGAGGGACTATGATCTTTGACTTACGGGTCTTTGCTAAAGCATCCTCGTTTCGAGAGACATGACCGTTTTTTTCGAAAGGCAACCAAAGTGGGTGTACCCTAGAGGTGTATCTGTGCAATGTGTGCTTGTTTCAGTTATTTGTCTTTTAATTTAAGTTTGCTAGCGCTTTGTTTTCAGTCTTTCCATACAATCATATTTACTAACAGTAATATTGTACAAAAAATATAAAGTGCGGAAAGTAAATCCTACGCTATTACATCCCATGATCAATTACAATATTTAGAAAGGAAAAAAAAAAGAAAAAAAAAGCGAAAAGATAAACTAACTATTACAAAATCAAATGTGCGACCTATACATTCTTTCTAGAATTTAAATAACAAAAGAAAAATAGAAAAAAAAGAGATTGTTTAGAAAGAAAATCAAATGTCCTAAAAAGCCTAAGTATTAAGAAAAATATTTTTTGTATTTTTGTGATTTGATTTTATTATTTAAGACCTAAGTCTAAATTAATTAAAAATTAACTATGAAATAAATACTAAAACATTAATTACAAATATTTTTTGTATTTTTTGTGATTTTATGATTTTATGATTTTTTTGGTAAAAAAGAATTAATTGAAATGAAAAGAAAATAAATAATTTAGGCAAAAAAACAAAAGAATGGGCCATGTTGTAAAGAAAATGGGGGGTTGTGCTAAGCAAAATCCCAGGCCCATTAGCAAGAGAGCCCAAGCGCTGGAGAAAAGTCTTCAGAATTATGTGTATCTCTCCCATGAGGCCTATCATGGGTTTGGATTGAAATTCCTCGTATCACAGAATCCGAAGCTCAAAAAGCTTATAGCCCTAACCATGGAATCTTGCGGATAAGGTGTTCATCTACACATGCGATCGTCCTAACCTGTTCTAAATGGTCTCACAAACACCTATCAATGCACAAAAATAATTTATATTACATGAATAGACAATTTGAGATTCAAGAAATTTTACCAAAACCGGTACAATTGGATGTGAGAGTTCTAGACGTGGAATGGCTTGGTTATGAGCCTAGTTCAACTCTTGGGAGCCTCGGGGAGATGAACAGATCCTTTGTTTTTCTTGAGAGCGTCTAGAAGTGTGGTTAAGAATTTTGCAACTTTGAGAAATTTCTGAGAATTTTATAGAGGTTTGTTATGCAATGGTTTTTCTGGTCCTTCTTCTGCCTTTGTTTACCTTTATATAGAGAATGAAATAGGAGCCAACGAGTACGGAAAGGGACAAGGTAATCATGCCCATAAAATCAATATTCCAACATATTGAAACTAGCCTTCTTTGCATGATTCTTGTCTTTTGGATGCCTTGCATGAATCTGGATATGTTGCTGGCTTGTATTTGGGCTGTCAAATAAGGAATGGAATCAAGGTAATCATGCCATGGTTTAAACAAGAAAACAACTTTAAAACTTGCAAAATTTGCAATGTTTCTTCCTTTCTTGAGTCCCCACGAAATTGACAAGGTTGTAATGAGTTGTTATGAGTTGTCATGAGTTTTCTCGGGCCTTAAGATGATTGAAACAAAAAGCCCAAGCCTTTATACCATTGTTTCATATTTTATTTGATTTTATTTGCATTTAAATGAATAAAAATTCAAATAAAAGAAATAAAAATCATAAAAAATATGTGAATGAATTTATAGGTCCTCTAACACCTTATGAACATGTTTAAACATCAAAAGTTAGGCTCACTAGTTCAAAACTCCAGGTTCCCTCAGTTTGCATTTCATGCATTTCTTGAAAATTGCCCAACTTGTGCACCTTATAACTTGCTAAATTTTCATCTTTTGAATGTGATCTTGAACTTTTTGGGAATCTCAAAGATGTACTTTACACTTTCTTGTTTAATCATCTTTTCATTTGGAGACATTATCTTGATGTAAGTTACCTTGACAAAAAGTGTCTTATGTTGACTTTCTAAAAATGACATGTAATGTATGAGCTTGTATCTTTCAAGTGGTGCATCTCTTGAACTTGAGTACAAAAGAGAAGTTGTAGGGAATTATATTCTCTTAAAAAATGAGCTTTGGTTGGGGAAAAATGGTTGAATTATGTGAAATTTATGCCTGGTCAAAGTTCAGTTGACTTTTCCCATAGAAATCCTAATTTAGCAATTCTTGACTTTTGATAGATTAGGAGCATTTCTTGAGGAATCATGATCAACCCTTGATAAAATGATGGATATCACTTAAAAATGTTGATGTTGACAAAAAATCATGATGTTTGACTGTATTTGAGCCACTGTTGACTTTTGACCTAGCATAGTTGATTTTTAAGCATTTGAGCAATTGACTGAGCAAACTTGTATTGCAAGGCATGAAACTTGGCATGAGAAATCTTGAAGGCATATTAGGACGATGGAAAATAATAGAGACCTTTGGAGCTCACACATCTTGATGGAAAGTGAAACCCTACTTAGAGGTTCATTGCTTAGGAGAAGAATTTGTCTGGTTCTTGGTCAACCTTGAGCAATTGAAGACCTTTAGGAGCATGCCTTTAGTAGAATTGGGAGGGAAAATTTTGGAGTATAACAGACACGGCTTCTTGTTTCCCATTTTGTCACAACCTCGGACCGTTGTAAATATAGGGCTTGAGCAATTTCCTCAGACTTTGGTTCTCTTTCTATACCGTTGAAGGGTGACTGGTTGAGGATAGGCACACCCAATAACTGAGTAAACTCTTCCAGGGTAGTCGGGAAATGTAAATCAATGATGTAAAGGGTCAACGAATTGAAAGACAACTTTCACCATGTCATCATCAGGGCTTGAAGTGACCATACTAAGGAGTCGACCATGTCTTTTAGTGAGCGAGGAATTTTCAGGAACTCTTGATGCTAACTCCTTGAGTTGTGGAGGAATCCTTACAAGGTTGACTTGGATAATATTTCTGCGAATGGGAGCCATGTCCTACAAAACAGACACAAAGATAAGTCCTAAAAGTCCTTGAAATTGTTAGTGTGATATGCCATGTAATTATGTTATGATGTTATGTACAAATAGATATATACAATCACACAAACAAGATCCTTAGGTTTAGGCTTGCATGGATTCCATAGGTAAGTACCCTCTTGAAGTATAGTTGGTTCAACCTGTCCTATCAATAGTAACCAGGTTCTAGGGAATCTCAGCAACACTGATCTTTCTTTATCGAGCATTGTTTCAGCGCAAGCCTCTTTATTGGTGACAGAAATATCCCAGAAGTCAGATCTCAATGAGTGTAGTATCGAGTATCAACCAACTTTAGACTGAACCAAAGCCAGCTATCTCACTACTTCCTAATGGCCAAGTTGGTTCAATTCAAGGTTCTAAGGTCAGTTGATGCTTCATGACACCACGCAACGGCCCCGTATTCTCCTTGACTACTCAAGGGCTACCGGAACCAACAAATTTGTCACATCAACATAGTTATCGTTTCAACCATTTTTGGTATACCCTGCAGAGTCCCTACGATCTATTGCTACTTACCTAAAAGGTGCCTCAGATCCGGGTGTAGGATCTTTAAAAGTAAACCCAAGCAAAACCCTCAAAGGTAAAGCAAGAAAAGCATACAAAGAAATTTAAAATGATCAACAAAACTCTAAGTTAACCCCACTATATAAGTACCATTCCCCAGCAGAGTCGCCAGTTCTGTGATACGGTGGCAGATCCGACTGTTATACTGGTTTTGCATTTGTATTTGCAAATGTTGTGGTAAGCAAGAGTCGCCATCGACTTTTCTTTTATCCAAAAAAGGAAAGGGTGAAAAGAACAGAAAAAGACATTTCGAGATTATTTCTGAGTAAGGGGGGTAGATTATGGAAAGGGAATGTGTTAGCATCCTTTCCATCTGTAGTTTTCTACAGGCTCTTAGATGCTTAGCTCATTTTTTGAAATACCTTGTGCTTTTGTGTGTTTTTGAAAAGTATTTTGAAAATTCATTAGTGCGGCGATTCGCTTTATGATAACTCTTGTATCAGTCCTCAATAGTGTTGATAAAGCGTTTTTTGAAAGTGTTTTGAAATTTTTTCGTGTAAGTGTGAATTTTTTTTGAGCAAGCATCTAAGAACTATCTACTTATACTCGAAAGGTTTGTTCTTTTCCTCATATCCTTTAGATAGCACTATCCTACTATTAGTGAGTAGGTAGCCCTAGTCGTTGGATGTTTGAGGGACATTCGAAGGGACGTACAGTCATAAAGGAAACTATTGTACCCCAAAATTTTCCCTCTCATTTTATCAAGATTTCTCCTCACAAGACTCTTTGGATTCCAGACAGGATTAGGGTTTTGCTCAGCTCAAGACATCTCCTTGCACTGATGACCTGAAATTAGGGTTTGAGTCTGCACAAGGATTTTTGGACTTCCAATGCTTCATGTGACTTTCATGCTTCATGTTTGACTTCTAAGATTGCTCATACCAAGTTTCAAGCCTTGAATCAAATTTTTGCCTAGTCAATTGGACATTTGACCTAAAAATCAGTTGTATTGGAGAAAAAGTCAATTGTGGCCAATTTACAGTCAAACCTCATAATTTTTGATCCACATCAACATTATGGACTCATATGAACCATTTGATCAAGTTTGGACCACAACTCCTCAAGAAATTTGATCAGATCATCAAAAGGGCAAAATGGTCATTTTTAGGGTTTTGACTGTAGAAGGGAAATTTATGATTTTTCCCCTAGACAATGTCAAATTGGGTTCAAACATGGTTTCAAGGACTCAATGGCATCATCTTTACCTAATCACAAGGTTCAAAAGATCTCAAATGCATTGGATTGACAGATGAATTTTCCAGTCAACTGATCAAAAATCAACTGTACACTGAAAAGTCAAACTTTGACTTTTTGGTCAAAATCAAATGCCAAGAGTCATTTTTCATCAAGATGTGTCAAAACATGAAACTTTTTCACCAAGAAACCTAATTTTGAAAATTAGGGTTTAAAATGGAAAATTTCATAACTTCGAAATTTTCTAAGTTATGAAAATTTCTTATTTTTTCCCAACTTTTCCCAACTTTTTCACCTTGATGCAATTGGATTCAAAGAAAACTTCCAACATGAAAGTTATAGTGCTCCACAAAATCTACAACTTTGATGCATAACGTTTTCCCAAAAGATGCTTGGATCTCAAGTTATGATTTTGTGAATAAGGGTTCATGAAACTTTTAACTTAGTGAAATTTTGCCCTAGTTTAGACAGGATTTTGACCTATCTTCATGGCAAATTTCACCTAGTTCCAAGTGGAATCTCAACATGCATTTCAAAGATGGATTTCAGAGCATGTTACAAGCTTTCCAAAATGTCCAAGAACTCTCTAAGATCATTTATGGTTAGGTAGAATCGAAAGTTTGAAAATGACAAATCATCACTTTTGTCCATGGCATTTTGCACATTGCTACAAGTTGCAAATCTGTTCTAAGCATGCTTGTACTTGTTTTACAGGCTTTAAACCTTTCCACACTCCTTAATTAAATGCAAATACATTGGAAAAAGGCATTGTTCTGAGTTATGGAGCATTACACATTGATTTATTCCAAAAATGGCATAAAGGTTGCAATACCATTTCCATAAAGCACACTTTTTGCAATTTGGTTTATCTTGAGCTATGGACCTGATCTCTTTGTACAAACAATATCCACAAACATCAAGAAAAGCTCACCAACTCTCAGCAGGCCTCAAGCTAGCTTGTACAACCTTGGCTTTTGTCAACTCACCTTTTGCTTCAAAAACAAGAAACCTTGCAAAAGTTCCATAACATGTGCATCTGTTAAAACCAAGGCTAGAGACCATTTGAAACAAGTTCAGCACAATATACCAAGCCAGAAACACGAGCTCATAGAATTGTAAACACTCAAATACCCCAAAAGCTCCATTTTCTGCCCAAACAGGGCAACCACTAAAGAACCTTAGCCAAAACCAAATCCACTCGTGCGTTTTGCTTGGAATCATTTCAAACACATTCTAAACATCACACCTGAACTATCCAAACCTTTCTCAAGCAACTGTAACTTCATTTTCAAGCTTCACCATTTTCAATTTCTGAGTTTGCAGGTTGAGTTCTATAGGGAGATTCAGACCATTTCAAAGCAAGCTAAGCATTGGGAAAGGTCAAGGGAACATCAAGCAAGCTCAAAAGACCTTCAATCCTCATTCCAAGTTGCTACATTGCCATATTCGAACTTGACTGAACCAGGTAATTTTCAAACTTTTATCTCCTTATTTAGGCATCATAAGGCTTAGGTTTGTGAAGCAAAATTGTAGTCCTTAAGTTCCTTGAACTGTACATATGCATAGCTTGTATTTATATTAACTGAGCTAGGAGAATTTGGATGATGAACATGTTGAAAAAACTAGATCAGAATTTAGGGCCAATGAAATTCTCTCTGGTCTTTGAGAGTTAGATCAAGTTTTTTATATCATTAGAATCGTGTGATGATGAGCTATAACTTTCATGTTGCAAGATTTTGTTTTTAAGCACGTATGCAGGAGTTACAAGTTTGTACATGGCGCACGCGTTTTTTCTGTCTGAAGGTTAGGGACGAAGTGGGACATGGGTTGGGCCTGGCTTGCTTGACTTTTGACACCCCTGCTTACTTTTTACACCCCGTTGGCCCATTTATT
Organism: Vicia faba; assembly: GCA_948472305.1. Classification (NCBI taxonomy): domain Eukaryota; kingdom Viridiplantae; phylum Streptophyta; class Magnoliopsida; order Fabales; family Fabaceae; genus Vicia; species Vicia faba. The sequence goes on along the minus strand of OX451735.1, from coordinate 764,037,718 downwards.
ATATTTTGTATTATTTTTCATTTCTTTTGTGATTTCTGATTTTATTATTTTTTTCTAAAATATTAAAAATCACCAAAAATATTTTCTTAATTTTTACATTTTTATTTTATTATTTTTATTATTTTTTATGACAAAAAATAGTTTATTAGGTTAAATACTTTTATTTTTCTAAATAAAATTTGTAAATAATACAAAAATATTATATATTTTTATTTTTATCATTTGTACACTTAAAATAATATTTTCTCACATATTTTATTTTTTAACATTTTTATATATTTTTTTATTTATTTTCTTGTACATAAATGAAATAAATAAATGATATAGAATATATTTTCTTAAAACAAAAATTAGGGTTTCTTCACACTTTCCAAAAATAATCATTTTTATTTTCTTATTTTTAAGACATAAATAAACTTATTTTTACATACATAAAAATAATACAAAAACATTTTTTGCATATTTACATTTATTTGCATATTTAATATTTGCTTATTTATTTTTTTGTACAAATAAATTCAATTTGGTTGTAATAGTTTTAGGGCTTTACTTTGAGCAATACCCCCCTATTCAAACTTGTACCCCCTCTCTATAATAATATTGTAATAGTCTTAGATTTACTTTTACGCATTTATTGCTTTCATCATGCATACTTCCACCAGTGGTAGTTGTATTGAAAAACTGGTTTTCTGGTTTTTGACACTTTTTACACTATACTTCCACCAGATGAAATTGTATTGAAAAACTGGTTTTCTGGTTTTTGACACTTTTTACACTTAACTTCCACCCGTGGAGGTTACCTTAAAAATCTTCCAAAAACTGGTTTTTTCAGTTTTTACACTTAACTTCCACCAGTGGAGGTTACCTTAAAAATATGCTAAAAATACTTTTTGACAGTTTTTGCACTGATCTTCCACCAGTGGAAGTTACCTTTAAATTTGTCTAAAAGCCTTGTTTTTGTGAAAATTTCTAAACTTTAATTCATCGTATCTTTTGATCCATGACTCCTTTTTGGATGCCGTTTTGGGCGTTGTAATGCTAATTAGTGTGTTGATAAAAATCGAATTTCTTCTTGATAAACTATTTACATAATTTAACACCATAAGTTGCAATTTATAACGGCTGGACTGTTCTGGATTTCTTTGGTGGGTTCGGTTGTTACAAAAGGTAAAAGGCTCAATAGACAGGCGACGGGTTTTCCACAGGAACACTAGGATAGAGTGGAGTCATGGATGACTTGGAGGTGTCCGATCTCACTAACCCCCCAGACCCCAGAATATCTATCTAGGTGAAATCCCCACACCTAACCAACTTAGGGTTTATTTGAGATCTTTTTCGCCTTCCTCCTCGTAGGATAGATTAAAAAGTTTGTATGCTTGTAGGAAAACATAACAATAATTTTCCCACCAAGGACGCCTTTCCTCCTTCCAAATTTCGCGTGAAGGGTCTGGCGTTCCGTCCTCCCAAGAAACAGGGAGGTAAAAAAAGCGATCCACATAAATTATAGAATTGGAATCTGACATTATGTAATTTGAATTGGAATAAGAGAGCTCTCATAACATTTAGGATGTGTTGATGGTTTCTTTCAACACGACCATTTTTATTGAGGTGTCTCAACACGACCATTACATGAGGTGTCTCAGTGGTTGCTACTAATTGTTAGATAGATGTTTTGCAAGAAAAGAGGAAAAGTTAGCGTTGAAGAAGAATAAATGGCTTTGGTGTTAAAACACTAGGTTTTTCTGTTAAACCGCATGGTTTTTCTGTTAAAACGCATGGTTTTTCTATTAAAACGCATGATTTTTCTAGTTATTGGCATGTAAAATTAATTAAATCAATTTAAGAAAATTAACAATAAATAAAATAATTCAGATTTATGTATATAAAATCTACATAACAAAATAAACAATGCATAACTAGTATATTTCTTTTCATAATTTTAAGATTATAAGAGTTATTTCTGCAATTAGTTTATTGATAAAAATCGAATTTCTTCTTGATAAACTATTTACATAATTTAACAGCATAAGACGCAATTTATAACGGCTGGACTATTCTGGATTTCTTAGGACATGATGGGATAATCCAAAGATCATCTCAAGTACCGCCTCCAACACGACAAAGATTAAAAGCATTACCAATCGTGATTTCTTACGTTCTTTTGTAGTCAGGGTTTTGACAGGCTTCAAATTAAAATTATAATCAAGCTTGAAGGTAGTTCAAATTTTTCCTGTGTATCAATAGATTTAACATGTTGTACCCCTGTCGATAAACTTGAAGACATGCTTCAACCCAATCAAGTTCTATAGTCTGGAAAAACTTTGTCGCTTGCAGTGATCTGAATAAGTTATTCTTTTTTTGAGCCTTAGGAGGTCTATCCCAAATGAATAATTATAATATAATCTATGAAAACATATCAGAGTTCGCAAGTAGGATGTCACATCATTCAAAACAAGGTTTTGAATGGTGAAAAACTGGTTTTGTCAGTTTTTACACTTATCTTCCACCAGTGGAAGTTGTATTGAAAAACTGGTTTTTTGGTTTTTGACACTTTTTACACTATACTTCCACCAGTGGAAGTTATATTGAAAAACTGGTTTTTTGGTTTTTGACACTTTTTACACTATACTTCCACCAGTGGAAGTTGTATTGAAAAACTGGTTTTTTGGTTTTTGACACTTTTTACACTATACTTCCACCAGTGGAAGTTGTATTGAAAAACTGGTTTTCTGGTTTTTGACACTTTTTGCACTTAACTTCCACCAGTGGAGGTTACATTAAAAATCTGCTAAAAACTGGTTTTGTCAGTTTTTACACTTAACTTCCACAAGTGGAGGTTACCTTAAAAATCTGCTAAAAATACTTTTTGACAGTTTTTGCACTGATCTTCCACCAGTGGAAGTTACCTTTAAATTTGTCTGAAATCCTTGTTTTTGTGAAAAATTTTCTAAACTTTGATTGATCGTATCTTTTGATCCGTGACTCTTTTTTGGATGCCATTTTGGGCGTTGTAAAGCTAATTAGTGTGTTGATAAAAATAGAATTTCTTCTTGATAAACTATTTACATAATTTAACACCATAAGTTGCAATTTATAACGGCTGGACTATTCTGGATTTCTTTGGTGGGTTCGGTTGTTACAAGAGGTGAAAGGCTCAATAAACAGGCAACGGGTTTTCCACAGGAACACTAGGATAGAGTGGAGTCACTGTCATCTTCTGCATAATCTTCTTAATGTTTTCATTAGCCGCTTCAATAGCCCCATTCATCTTCGGCCGGTAAGGAGAAGAATTGTGATGCTGTATTTTGAATTGCTCGCAGAGCTCAGTGATCATCTTGTTGTTGAGATTGGTACCATTGTCCGTAATTATCCTCTCTGGTACACCGTATCGACAGATCAGATGATGCCCAATGAACCATGCCACGATTTTCTTGGTTACAGTAGCAAAGGAAGCTGCTTCAACCCACTTCGTAAAGTAATCAATTGCTACCAAGATGAAACGATGCCTGTTAGATGCTGTAGGTCTGATCTCGCCGATCATATCAATGCCCCACATTGCAAAAGGCTAAGGTGCCGTCAAGACATTCAGAGGTACTGGAGGTATGTGCACCTTATCAGCATAGACTTGGCACTTGTGAAATGTCCAAGAATGCTGATAACAGTCGGCTTCCATTGTAGACCAATAATATCCTGCCCTAAGGATTTTCTTTGCCATGGTGTGTCCACTGGAATGAGTCCCGAAAGTACCTTCATGTAACTCCGCCATGATCCTTTCTGCATCATTCTTATCCACACATCGCAGTAAGGTTGAATCATGGTTACGCTTGTAAAGGATACCATTACTGATGAAGAAATTTGCCGCGAACCTCCTCAGAAACTTCTTGTCATTAACAGATGCACCCTCGGGGTATTCCTGAGCTTCAAGATACCTCTTCACTTCATGAAACCGGGGTTTATCAGCTACCTCTTCAGTCTCAATATCACAGCAATGTGCAGGTTCGTCCAATCTTTCAATGATAGTTCGGGGAGCTTTGTTGTCCCAATTGACTTCGAACATAGAAGACATCATAGTCAGCGCGTCCGCCAACTGAATCTCCTCTCTAGGGAAATGCTCAAAGGTTATCTCCTAAAAATGGGGAAGCAATGTCAACACATACTCCTTGTAAGGAATCATGTTTGGGTGTTTCGTATCCCACTCTCCTTTGATCTGACTGATCACGAGAACGGAATCTCCGAAGACACTTAGAAACTTAATCCTCAGGTCAATTGCTGCTCGAAGACCCATGGTGCACGCTTCATACTCCGCCATGTTGTTGGTGCTGTTGAAACATAGTCGGGCGGTAAACGGGGTATGAGAGCCTTTAGGAGATATGATCACAGCGCCAATTCCGTTACCCAAAGCGTTTGAAGCTCCATCAAAGTACATAGACCATCGGGATCCTTCCTCAGGTCCTTCATTCGGTCCAGGTGTCTCACAATCAGTTACCAACATGATATTCTCGTCCGAAAATTCAAAGTTCATAGACTGGTAATCATCCACTGCCTGATGTGCCAAATGGTATGCCAACACACTTCCCTTGATTGCCTTTTGGGTCGTATATTGGATGTCATACTCAGTCAAGATCATCTGCCATCTCGCTATTCTTCCGGACAAGGCAGGCTTTTCGAAGATATACTTGATTGGATCCATCTTAGATATCAACAGAGTAGTGTGAGTCAGCATATACTGTCTCAGCCGGCGAGCAGCCCATGCCAAAGCGCAGCAAGTTTTCTCGAGAAGCGAGTATCGGGTCTCACAGTCGGTAAAATTTTTGCTAAGGTAATAAATAGCATGCTCTTTTCGGTCAGACTCGTCATGCTGCCCCAGCACACACCCCATTGAGTTGTCGAGTACTGTCAAGTATAAGATCAGAGGTCTCCCTTCAACTAGAGGCATCATGTTAGGTGGCTCTTGGAGATACTCTTTAATTCTTTCGAAACCGACCTGGCATTCATCGTTCCAACGTACCACTTGATCTTTCTTCAGTAGCTTAAATATTGGCTCACAAGTAGCAGTTAGGTGTGAGATGAATCGGGCAATGTAGTTTAGACGTCCCAGAAAGCCTCTGACTTCTTTCTCTGTTCTGGGAGCTGGCATCTCCTGTATAGCTTTCACTTTTGCAGGATCCACTTGAATACCTTTGTCGCTTACGACGAAACCCAGTAGCTTACCAGATCTCACCCCCAAGGTGCACTTGTTCGGGTTTAACCTCAACTTGTACAACTTCAGCCTGTCAAATAGTTTCTGTAGATGGTCAAGGTGTTATTCCTCAGTCTGGGACCTTGCAATCATATCGTCGACGTATACTTCAATCTCATGATGGATCATGTCATGAAATAAAGCAACCATGGCACGCTGGTACGTTGCCCCAACATTTTTCAACCCAAAAGGCATGACCTTATAGCAAAAGGTACCCCACTGAGTAACAAAGGTCGTCTTCTCCATGTCTTCGGGAGCCATCTTGATCTGATTATAACCGGAGAATACATCCTTGGGGCTTGCCCTGTTCAGATCCCTATAGTCAACACACATTCGGACGTTACCATCCTTCTTCGGTACTGGAACCACGTTGGCCACCCACTGGGGGTAAGAAGTAACTGCTAGAAAACTAGCGTCAAACTGTTTCATAACTTCAGCCTTGATTTTCTCAGACATCTCTGGGCGCATTCGGCGGACCTTCTGTTTTACTGGAGGACAGTCTTCCTTGGTAGGCAGGCGATGAACCACAATATCAGTATCCAAACCAGGCATATCTTCGTAAGACCAGGCAAAGATCTCAATGTAGTCACGCAGCATCTGAATCAACCGTTGTTTCATACTAAGCTCCAGATTTTTACCGATCTTGACTTCCTTCTTGTCTATCTCAGTACCCAGATTCACTGATTCCACTAGCTCTTCATGCGGATGAATGACCCTCTCTTCTTGGAGTAACAGTCTTGCAAGTTCACCAGGCACTTCACAATCATCTTCACCTTCGTCTTCGGCTAAGTTGATCGGATTTTCGAAGTCATAACTGGCAGTAGCAGAGTCGTTACTAGTGAGATCCAGAGTGGATGTGGACCTGTATATGTGAGTGTGTGTAAAATAGCTTTTTTGCAATATATAATAAAGAAAAACAAGGAGCGCAAAATTTGAAATGCAATAACTTCCAATGCTTTTATTAATGATATATGAAAATGACACACATAAAGCCCTCACAAATGAAGCCACGGTGCCCCGAGTAAACACCGGGCCATAAAGTTTTAAAACATTGTCTGTTACAGATTCAAAACAAAAGTTCATTACTGGGTAACAAAAGTAATAGGGATGAAGTCCTTTGCTGTCCAGTTGCTTGGTCCACCGTCGGTCGTAGGATAGATCCATCTGTCGAACTCAGACTCTTCTACATCGTCTTCAATAGCATTCACTCCCGAGTTGCTGATGAACACGGGAGGTCTTCCGATTCGTGCATTCCGAACATCCCTTTGAGCTTCTGCAGTGAAACCCAAACCAAACTTTTTAGTCTTCTGTGGAAAATCAGGGAGTCGGTCCCAATTCGCACACTCACATTTCTCAATAACAGCCCGGGCATCCTTGAGGGAAGCCATCTTCATAGGAGAATCTTCAACAACAGTCTCAGCTGATGCCAGTGTCTGGGGAACCTCTTCAAAATGTTGAAATGGGGTCTCAATGAACTCCCCATCCATCTCTACATATCGGAAAGAGTTGAGGTGGCTAACCATGTACTCTTCCTCTCCCTGTACTGTCACAATCTTCCCTTTGACCGGGTACTTCAGCTTCTGGTGGAGCGTTGAGGTTACGGCCCCAGCTTTGTGGATCCATGGACGACCCAACAAGAAAGAATAAGATGGCCGAATGTCCATCACATAGAATGTAGAATTGAAAACCTGAGAACCAACCTTAATCGGGATATCAACCTCTCCATGCACCATTCTCTTAGACCCATCAAAGGCCCTGACGACAATATTGCTTGGCTTCAACTCCAACCCTTCACAATCCAATCGGTCTAGAGCTTTCTTGGGCAAGACGTTTAATGAGGAACCAGTATCTACCAATACATGTGCAAGAGTAGTTCCCCTGCATTCAATGGAGACATGCAGGGCATCGTTGTGATTCTTCCCCTTAGCAGTCAGGTCGGCATCCGAGAAACCCAACCCATTATCAGCAGTTAAATTAGCCACGCAATCTGTAAACTGATCAGCTGATGTCTCTTGTGGCACATGGGCAGTCTTCAAGAAGGTAATCAGGGCCTTGACATGGGCCTCTGAGCACAGCAACAGTGACAACATAGAGATCTTGGACGGGGTTTGCCCCAGCTGTTCAACTACATTGTAGTCACTCTTTTTGATGATCTTCAGGATCTCTTCAATCTCTTGTTTAGAAGCCTCAACGGTAATCGTCTTCGGTGCCTCTGTCTGGGAAGGCACATCAGTGGTGATCCCTTTGCCCCGAGTGTCAGATGACTCGACGACAGGGGTAAGGATAGGAACTTGATCAGGAATAGTAGTAGGTACACTGGTAGGTGTAATGACAACAGGTTTTCGGACAGTTGGTGGAGCAATGTCAGGTGAGAAAAGTCTTCTGCTGCGGGTGACTTTAGCGGGTCCAATAATATTACTGATGTCAGTATCAATATCCAACTCTTGCTTAACTCCATGAAAATAAACATCAGCCCCATAGTGCTAAGGGACAGCTTTATTAGAGGTGTAGGGGATGGGCCCCGGAACAGTGATGATCACAGGTGCGATTCTCGGAACAGATGTAATTCTAACAGGCTTCCTCGAGGGAGCCTTGGAAGAATTGTCGAAAATGGTAATGATGGCAACTTCTTCAGAAGGAACTAAGGGAACAACAGTCTTCTAAAACAGGATCTCTTTACTATCCATCAGGCATTGGACACCTGACTTCAAAAGATGGCAGCCGGTAGGTAGAACAGAACACATACGGCAACCTTCGTCACAGCCCGGAAATCCGGCTAGCAAAAGGTTCTTCTTTACAGTCATCAAAGGGGTAACGATATCATTCACAGAAACCACAAACGAGTCTTCATCTATAGCATTCACTCCATGCTTGGGCATAGGAGCAGTCACAACATTAGGCCTCTCAGGCGCCTCGAACTCAATCTCCTTCGCATCAATTAAGTCCTGTATCTTATTCTTCAAAGTCCAACAATCATCTGTATTATGCCCCGGGCTATCAGAGTGATAAGCACATCGGGCATTAGGGTTATACCTCGGTGATGTTGTATTTGAATTCTTTGGGGCTTCCTTTAGAATCAACAGATTGGTTTTCAGCAATTGTGGCAGAATCTGAGATAAGGTCATGTTGAGACGGATGAATTTCCTTCAAGGTCTCTCGTCCTTTTGTTGATTGTTATACTGAGGAGAACCAGCAAGTTTTGAAATAACAACCACATTAACAGCTTGGCGGTGTTCAGGTCTATTCTGTCTCTTCGAACTGTAGACAAAACTGGACTCTTTCTTAAAGGGCTTCTTCTCGGTGCTCGATGAAGAACCCTTTTGTATCTTCCCAGTCTTAATACCAGCCTCAATCCTCTCACCAGTCAAAATTAGCTCCGTAAACCCAGACGAAGAGCTTCTAATCAGATGGTTGAAAAATGGACCAGACAGGGTCCCCAGAAACATGTCCACAAGCTCCCGATCAGCCAAGGGTGGTTGCACTCTACCGGCGAGGTCCCTCCACTTTTGAGAATAATCTTTGAATCCTTCACCCATTCCCATTGACATACCCTAGAGTTGGGTACGCGTAGGAGCGAGGTCGGAGTTGTACTGATACTGCCTGTAGAAAGCAGTAGCCAAATCTTCCCAACTGCGAATACTGGCTCCGTCCAACTGATAGAACCATTCAAGCTGAGTCCCTGAGAGACTATCTTGAAAGAAATGGATCCATAGGTTTTATCAGCGGTATACGGCTGAATCTTCCTTACATATGACCGGAGGTGCAGCTTTGGATAAGAAACTTCGTCATACTTGGCAAAGGCTGGTGCCTTGAATTTGTGGGGAATCACCACCCCAGATGATAGACCTAGATCACCAAAGTCCAGACCAGGTACCTTCTGAACTTCCATAGCACTCAACCGGTCTTCTAGCTGCTTATATCTGTCCTCAGCTGGAGGATACTGTTCTTCATCATAGTCTGTCTCGTTGTCAGAGACCACAGGGCTAGGAGCCCTCCTTTCCTCTTGACTATCTTTCCCTCCAGATGAGGTGGTCAGATCAACTTCATTCTGAAGCCGGTTTCCAAACATGTGCCCTATGTTAAACAGGATTGTCTTCTTCTTCTTCTCTTTCAGAATCAGGGTCTTCAGATCTTGCTGACCCTTAGCTAGATTCATGAACAACTCTTGAAATTGGGCATTCTGGGCCTGGAGGGCCTTGATAGCTTGCTTAGTTGAAGGTTCAGCAGACATGATGAGTGCTGAAATAAACAGCGAAGAAGATAAGAGACCTGTAATGGGTACCTGTTTATGAAGTGCATGGGATGAAATGCGTATGATTATGATTTCAAAGACAGTCAAGAGGTTCAAATTTGTAAACAAGAAATGAAACACACTTTATTAGATAAACTTTGGAATTCAAATTGTTCAACTGATGCCATTAAGGCGTTACATGAAAGGAAATACTGAAAAGTAAGTAAAAACTGGAAAGGAAATCATCAAAGGTCCATCAATGCTCCCATGGTCTCTTCCTATCAGTGCGGACATAGTCGTTGAGAATCCGCTCGTTCTCCAACTGCCTAGTCAACCTCTGGATCTTCTGCTCTTGCTCGTTGAACTTTTCTCGGTAAGAATCCCGTTCTTCCCTCAGTTGCATCCAAGATCTCTTCATTGCCCCAATGTCAGTGGGCATATAAGGATGGAGAATGGTTGGAAGAACTCCTTCTTCATTAGCAACTTCAAGAGTGACAGGCCGGACAACTTCATATGGCATACCTAGCTTTTGGGCACGGATGCGGACCCATCTGAGATATGGCTCCATTGGAAGTGAAGTCTTCGAGCCCAACTCATGTGGATCAGATTGGTGAACTCTCTCCCAAGCCCTTATGAATCTGCGACGTTGCTCGTCGCTATCCCCTTGAAAATCAAAGATGATACTAGGCATTAACATCTCATGAGGTCCTTCTCTTCTGGCACGCCCAAACTGACGTAGAGCTAAGCATGGGTTGTAAGAAATTCCTCCATGGGTTCCTAACAGTGGAACATTGGGGTAATCCCCACATAGATCAATATAAGTCACCTCGTCCATACCCTTGAGAGTCCAGATGATGTCATTATGCGAGAGATACATAACCCTATAAGCCCAACCCATGCCTTCTTTATTCTTTAGCACTGACTTGGGAAGGTGCGAAATAAACCACCTTGCCAATAAAGGAGCACAACACATCAAGGTTCCCCTCTTTCGGGCAGTACGAGCATAGAGCTGATGAAGGATGTCACCCAAGAGAGTGGGAACCAGATTCCAAGAGATGAAGATCTTTATCGCATTCACATCAACAAAAGAGTCAGAGTTCGGAAACAACACCAAGCCATATATCAGAAGAGCCAGAATATCCTCGAATGCCTTGAAGTTTAGACTATCCCAGAAATAATTAGCCTTACCGACCAAGAACTTAGTCAAAAAGCCCTTTGCTCCACTTCTAGTCTCCCAATTAGCCATTACCTCCTCTTTGATCAAATGAAGGGCTGCAGCAATCTCTTCGGGCCTAAGAATCTTTTCCCAACCAGTAAACGGGGTCTGTTCCAGAACAGAGATACCGAGCAGCTCAAAGAACTCTTCTAAGGTGGGAACCAACTGGTAGTCCTGGAAAGTAAAACAATGGTACAACAGATCATAGAATTGGACCAAAACACTCATTATCTGCTCGTCCAATTTGGAGGTGACCAAACAGAGAAGATAACCATGTCTTCTGAGGAAGGAAGTAATATCAGGCATCTTTGCAACCAACTCTTTGAGCAAGATGGGAACTTGAACAAAATTGATCTGGATGGTATTCCTACGCATGGGCATCATGATGACCTACAAAACAGAGCAAAGATGAATCCCTCCTGTCTTTGAAATAGGTTAGTCTTATGCAAGATGTATGCAATGTTATGATGTCATGATGTCATGATAGTAAGCACACCACAAGTATCCACAAATGGCAAACATGGTAAAGGCACACAAGTCACACAGAGAGCCCTTAGATTTCAGGCTGGCAAGGAGCTTAGGTACTACCCTCTTTAAGTTCAGTTGGTTTAAACCTGTCCTAAAAATAGTAACCGGGTTCTAGAGGATCTCAATATCACTGACTACCCTCAATCGGTCATAATTCCAGTTTAGCAACCTTTTCTTGCAGCCGGAATCATCGCGGGAGTTTAGTCTCAATGAGTGTAGCATACTGCTACTGTTCTATGGCCAAGTTGGTCAATTTAAAGGTTCTAAGGTCAGTTAGTGCTTAATTACCCCTTAGATGACCCATATTCTCCTCGTTCCAACACAAGGGATATCGGTACAATCTAAATTTCCACACCAACATAGCTACTACTTCAACCGTATTGGTCTACACCGTACAATTCCCTCACAGTTTATTGCTACTTACCTAAAGGGTATCCCCCAGATCCGAGTTAGGATCTATAGTAACTCCGATACAAGCCCACAAATGTAAATCATACAAAGCATACAATTGAAAACACAATGATATAATCCTAAGGTACACCCCACTTATTAGATAAGTCCCCAGCAGAGTCGCCAGTTCTGTGATATGGTGGGAAAGAGAACTGACTATTTTTGGAATGCTGGTTTGTGTTTTGCGTTTGTGTTTGCAAAAATGTCGCGGTAAGCAAGAGTCACCACCGACTTTTATTTTATCCAACAAGGAAAGGAAAAAAGCATAGAAAAATTCCTTTTTCGAGATGTTTTGACGGGTTCGGGAGGTAGATTATAGAAAGGGAAGGTGTTAGCACCCTTTCTATCCGTGGTTATCCACGGGCTCTTAGGTACTTGCTCATTGTGTTTTCAAAAATTGCTTTTCTTTGTGTTTGTGGGTTTGAGAGAAGTTTTTTGTTTGAAAAGTGTAAGTGCGAAAAGTTTTATTTTGTTTTGAGAGAGTGTGATACGGTGGGAGAACTGACTTGGGATTTTGCATTTGTGTTCGCAAATGTTTCGGTTTAGCAAGAGTCGCCACCGACTTTTTATTTTATCCTAAGGAAAGGTCAAAAAGCACAGGAAAGACCTTTGAGATGTTTTCTTGAGTTCGGGGAGTAGATTATAGAAAGGGAATGTATTGGCACCCTTTTTATCCATGGTTATCCATGGGCTCTTAGTTACTTGCTTAGATCACTTGCTTTGTTTTTCAATTGTTTGAAATGGTGCTCTTCAATTGTTTGAAATGGTGCTTTGTGTGTGATTTTGAAAGATGTTTTGAAAAGAGACCATCGTTGTGGCAACCTTTGTAATGATTCTTGTTTTGAATGTATACAAAGGTGTTTTTGTCTTTTGAAAAGTTTTCAATGTTTGAAAGTAGGGTTTTGAAATTGTATTGTGAAGTGTGTTTTGAAGATAGAAAGGATGTTTTTGCAAGCTTGATCAAGTAACTAAGAGTTGTCTACCCTATTTTACTCAAAGATCTTTCTTATGTTTTTTAACCCTTTTAACAGTGTTGTTTCACCATTGTATTTGGTGAACAACCTTGTGTTAGGATGTTAAACGGGACAGGTGCGAGTCATCGTATAGACCATGATACCAATGGTGTCAAGTATTTTTGGCAATTTACTTGAGGGACTTGATCATTTTGTTTAGGAAACTCAGATAGCGTCATCGAGGGACTATGATCTTTTGTTTGTTTTTGTTTTGCCAAAGTACTTGACATGTATACCATGGCCCATTTTTGAAGGCAACAAGTGGATTGAAACCCTAGGGGTGCAAGTGTGCATTGTGTTTGTTGATTTTATTTTGCATACAAACCCTAGGTCTAATCATGGCATAATTGAAAGCATCTAAAGGTGCGAGAATTTAAATTCTACACTATTACAACATGTCATAGGGAGGGGGGTACAAATTTGAATTGGGGATTATTTTGCAAGAAATAAATCCTAAATTATTACAACCAAATTGAATGTACAAGATAGAATATGTACAATAAATAAATAAAATAAATAAGTGTTAAATAAAATATGTTATGCAAAAAGGATTTTTATATATGTAAAAGTATTTTTAAATATGAAGTGTAAATAATAAAAAAAAAGTCAATTTTAATTATTTTATTCTTTAGGGCAAAACCCTAATTTTTTTTATAAATAAATGGTATTATTTATTATTTATATACAATAATGTATTAATTTATACAAAAATATAAGTATATTAAAAAAATGGTATTTTTAGTAAAACATATTAATAAAAATAAAAATGTATTATTTTTGTATTTTTTGTTCTAATTATTTAATAAAATAGTATATATGTGTATTAATATATATATTAAATATAAGAAGTGTATAAAAAACAAAAATTAATTATTAAAAAAATGTGTATATTTTAAGGAAATATTTTCAAGTGTGTATAAAAATAATAAATAAAAATAAAAATATTTTTTACATTATTTATACATTTAAACAAAAATAAATATAAAGTATTTAACATATTAATACTAGAAATAATTAAAATAAATGCCAAATAAATATGAAAAAATATAAAAATAATTTTTTGGCATTTTTTATATTTGGACATAAAATAATAAAGTCAGAATAAAAAATAAAAATATAAAAATGACAAATATACAAATAAATGGGCCAGGGGGGTGTAAACTGAAAATGTGTGTGTGAGAAGCAAAAGCAAACAGGCCCAGCCCAAGTAACTTCATCTTCTTCCTCAGTTCACAAAAAACGCGCGTTCTGTACATCAACTGCTATCTCCTGATTCCTTGACTTTTTGACAAAACTCATAACATGAAACTTATAAAGCATCAAGCAACGAATCCAACCATATAAAAAACTTAAGCTAACTCTCAAAGACCAGAGAGAATTTCTCTGGCCCTAAATCTTAACCTAGTTTTTTCAGAAAGTTCATGAACAAAATTCTCCTAGCACGATTAAGATAAATGAAAACTAAGCACATGTATGGTTTCAGGGATATGAGTACAACATCTTTCATTCACAAACCTAAGTCTAACTATTCCTAAATAGAGAGATAGAAGTTCATGAAATACCTGTTTCAGTTGACTTCGAGCTGGACAATGCAACAACTTCCAAGGGTGCTTGAGGTTCTTTTGAGCTTGCCTGATGCCCAATGAAGCTTTCCCAATGCTTAGTTTGTTTTGAAATAGCTTAAATCGTGCTACAAAACTCAACATGCAATGCTTTGAAACAAAAATGGCAATGTGTGTTAATGGTGTTACAACTTGCAATGGAGGTCTGGGATAGTTCAGGTGAGTTGAGTGGAAGGTATTGGGACAATTTTGAGGCAAAACGCACGAGGGAAAGTGGAGATGGGGGGGGGGGGGGGGGGGGGGGGGTTCTGCAGGGCTTGCCCTGTTTTGTAGAAAAATGGTGATTTTGGGTATGAGAGTGCTTTAGGTGTGAAAGGCTTGTGCTTCTGACTCAAAGGGTTGTGTGAAATGTGTTTGTGATCTTTGTTTTAGCTAACAATGACTGGTTTTCAAGTTGGGAGGATTTTGGACAATTTCTTCTTTGTGAAGCAAGAATGTCTAACTTCTCAATGCAGGCCTGTAATGCCTATCTTGTATGCTACATCATTTGCCCTTGATACTTGCAATTTGTGGATTTTATCTTGCCTCAGAGATATGGCCCCATGCCTCAAAGATCTTGGTTTGACATAAAGTGTAACTTTTCAAAAATGGCATTATACCTTTTTCCAAATAAGGATTAGTTTTGCATGCAATGTACAAATGACCAAGATAATGCATTAGCTCAGTGGATTTGCATTCAATTAAGGAGTGTAAAATGGTTTATAGGCCTGCAAGCTAGTACAAAGCATGCTGATTTGAAAATGCAAGTTATATGAACATGTATTGGCCATGGATCAAAGTGAGTTTTTGCCAACTTCAAGCATTCGATTCTCCCTAACCACAAAGGTGTTTTAGGAGTTCTTGGACAATTTGGAAAGCTTGCTACATGTACTATAATCCATATTTGAAATGCAATTTGAGACTACAAGTGGAACTATGTGAAAAATGGCCAAGAAGATGGGTCAAAATCCTACCTAAACTAGAGCAAAATTTGTCTAAGTTAAAAGTTTTAGGTACCCTTGTTCCAAAAATCATACTTGAGATACAAGCCTCTTTTGAGAAAAATTTGTGAATAAAAGTTGTAGAATTTGTGATGTACTACAACTTTCATGTTGCAAGTTTTGTTTGAATCCATTTGCATATTGGTGAAAAAATGGGACAAAGTTAGGAAAAAAATAAGAAAATTTCATAACTTAGAAAATTTCTAAGTTATGAAATTTTTCCATTTTAAACCTTAATTTGCATTTTTGGGTTTCTTGATGAACAAGTTTCATAATTTGGCATGTCTTTATGAAAAATGACCCTTGGCACTTGATTTTGAACAAAAAGTCAAAGTTTGACTTTTTAGTATACTGTCAAATTTTGATCAGTTGACTGAAAAATTCATCTGTCAATCCTATGCACTTGAGATCTTTTGAACTTTTTGAAAGGGTCAAGACAATGTCATTGATTCCTTGAGTCCATGTTTGAGCTTGATTTGCCATTGGTTAGGTCAAACAGTCAAAAATTGCCTTTGTATAGTCAAAACCCTAAAAATGCCCATTTTGCCCTTTTGATGATCTGATCAAATTTCTTGTGGAATTGTGATCCAAACTTGATCAAATGGTTCATATGAGTTCATAATGTTTATGTGGGTCAAAATTCATGAGGTTTGACTGTCAATTGGCCATAGTTGACTTTTCCTCAATACGGCTGATTTCTAGGTCAACTGTCCAATTGACCGGGAAAAAATTTGAATCAAGGCTTGAAACTTAGTATGGACAAACTTGTGAGTCCAATATGAAGTATGAAAGTCACCTTGGGAATTGTAGGTTAAAACATCACTGTGCAAACTCAAACCCTAATTTAGGTCAACAGTGCAAGTAGGTGTCTTGAGTAGAGCAAACCCTAGCTTGATCTTGAGTTCCAAAAGTCTTGTGATGAAAAATGTTGATGAAATGAGAGGGAAAATTTGGGGTACAACAGTTTCCCCTATTTAATCTTCTTGAACTTGAAGAGTTAGATTGGCAAGTTTGCCTTTCGCGACTCGAAGGTAAAAGAGGATTGGACACTAGAGTGCCCGTAAATTTGCACTCGTCAGAATATAGCTGAGGAAATGGGCTTAAAGATGCCATTTAGAGATGGTAGGATCTTGCTGGAGATGGGATTTAAGATTCCATCCAAGAATGTTTGTTGAATCGCAATGTGGTAGGTCATAAGAATGAGCATCAAAATGGTATACGTGTCTGGAATACATTTTAACTGTATCTGGAGACTGAGTCTGTATGAGCAAAAGAATGGCGTCCGTGTTTGGAGTGTATTTGAGTTGTAACTGTATTTGAATTTTGAATAAATATCAGAATGACTGCCGTGTCTGGAGTGTATCTGTATTGTATCTGAATTCTAAAGGGGGCGACAGAGAAACATCAGTGTATGGAGCATCTCTGGGCTAGGGATAAATTCTGAATGAGTGACAGAATAGCAACCGTATCTGGAGCGTATCTAGACTGTATTTGAAGTTGAGATTTGTATGAGGAGCAGAATGACTTCCGTGTCTGGAGTGTATCTGAGACTGTAATTGAGATCTGAATAAATGACAACATGACTTCCGTGGCGACTGCACTGGGGAGAATCAAACTGCTGGTGTAAGGGCCAGAATGGCATCCGTGTCTGGAGCGTATCTGGACTCGTGGTTGATAGTTGAATCTTGAATGAGAGATAGAATGGTTGTCGTGTCTGGATATCATCTAGTCTGTATCGGATTGCTGAAGTCTGAATGAGTAGTAGAATGACCGCTGTGTTTGGGGTGTATATGTACTATATTTTGACTTGAAATTGTGAATGAGTAATAGAATGACCGCCGTGTCTGGGGTGTATCCATACTGTATCTGAATAATTGTTATTAACAACCTTTTAATCTTATCCTGAAAAGGGTAAAATGTTAACTAAAACACAAAGCTATGTTGTATGATATGTATGATGCAATGAACTGTGTTTCATCAATGTTTATGATATATGAATGTAATGGTTGCGCATGTAAGCTGAGTAATTGCCTTGCTGTGGAAAATAAATCTTTGACAAACTGGAGGTAATGAAATCTTTGACTGCTGTCGGGGAAAGTAAATCTTTAACCGATGTTGGGGACTCCAAAAATCTTTGATTATCGAAGATGAGAAATCCTTGCTGACTGCTTGGGGGTTAAAGATCTCTGATTGTTGAGAATGAGAAATCATGGGGCCACTGCTGGAGATTGAAAATCCTCGTCGATTTGCGGGGATTAACAAGGTCTTTGACAACTTCTGCGGGGAATGAGAATCCTTCATGACTCTCCTGGGATGTAGGGAAAACTCTGAAAATCTCTACTGGGGAGTTAAAACCTAGGAGGTTTCTCCTTGGAGAAATGAGACCGAGAATCTTCGATCTTGCTGGGAGATAACTCTGTGGGGGAAATGTTTACTATTCTGGCTCCGCTGGGGATAGGATTTTCAGGGTTTTCGGGCTCCACTGGGGATCTTGAAGTTTAACTCTGATGGTAATTTTGAAACTTAACTCAGCTGGGGGAATCAAGTTTTTGGAATGCACTGGCTCCACTGAGGATCTTGAAGCTTAACTCCGCTGGGGAAATTTACTCCAAATTTTAGCTTTGTTGAGGATCTGAGTGATGTATCGTAGGGGATTTCTTCTGAAATGGCATAAAGATCTCTTCCTACACCTTCAATCTATCAGTAATTATCCTTTTTCATTCCGTTCTATTTGTAAGCCGTGATTATATTCAAAATGCATGTGCCTTTTTAACAAAATATTGGACGTTTTCAAATAAAAACACAAGTGTAAAAAGAAAAGAAAGATAAGAAAATTTCTGCACTTTGAAGTATATTTGTATTTAACTTTTGTGAGTATCTTTGTACAAAGGAGACAGACATCCTAGTAAGAGAATGTTGTCGTAAAAATTGAAAAATTTTATACAAAAGAAAGATGGCTATGTGTAACAATTCCATGGGATTCCCATTCCGCTATAGCCTTCACAACTCTGAATATCTTGTCCATTTGCTGCTTCGTCCGCCGATGACTGGATTGGTCAGAAGCTTGGAGCATGTTGGTGAAGAGAATGTTCTTAAAATGATCCGACGAGACATAATCATACGCTTTTAATTCCCTAACTTTTTCCTGGACCGCCCTTTCGGGTTTTCGATCCACCGGGAAACCCTTTTTTGCCCAAGTCGCCCTTTCGGGTTTTCAACTTGCCGGGTGTACAATTTTTTTTTGTTTTATCCCTAATTTTTGCCTGAACCGCCCTTTCGGGTTTTCGATTCACCGGGATTCCCATTTTTGCCCAAGTCGCCCTTTCGGGTTTTCAACTTGCCGGGTCGTTTTATGCGTATTATCTTTTGACTATGTCTGCGTTCGCAGGGTGCGGCAAGTCGTCGCCGTCCATGGTGGTCAGAATCATTGCCCCACCAAAAAAGATGCTCTTGATCACAAATGGTCCTTCGTAAGTAGGAGTCCACTTGCCCCTGGGATCACTTTACGGTAAGATGATCCGCTTGATTACAAGATCTCCGACTTGATATAGTTGACGTCTGACTTTCTTGTTGAAAGCCTTGATCATCCGTTTTTGATACGTCCGACCATGACAAACAGCAGTAAGTCGCTTCTCGTCGATCAAATTAAGTTGGTCAAGCCGGGTCTGAATCCAATCGTCTTCACTCAAACCGGCATCCTTCATAATCCTCAAAGAAGGAATCTGAACTTCCATAGGAAAAACAGCTTCCATGCCATACACCAAAGAAAATGGGGTTGCCCCTGTTGAAGTACGTGCCGTGGTACGATGTCCATGTAGAGCAAATGGTAACATCTCATGCCAGTCCTTGTAGGTGACTGTCATCTTTTGAATGATATTTTTGATATTTTTGTTCGCGGCTTCAACAGCACCGTTCATCTTCGGCCGATAGGGAGATGAATTGTGATTATAAATCTTGAACTGTTCGCACAGAGCGGTGATCATAGTGTTGTTCAAATTCGTACCGTTGTCTGTGATGATCCTGTCGGGGACACCGTACCGGAATATGAGGTTCTGCTTGATAAAGCGGGAAACCACATTCTTTGTAACTGAGGCATAGGAAGCTGCCTCGACCCATTTGGTAAAATAATCAATAGCGACCAAGATGAAGTGATGTCCATTGGATGTCGTAGGCTTGATCTCTCCAATCATGTCAATGCCCCACATTGCGAATGGCCAAGGATCTATTAGAACGTTGAGAGGAACAGGATGAATATGTACCTTGTCGACATAGACTTGGCATTTGTGACAAGTACGGGAATATTGATAATAATCAGCTTCCATGGTAGACCAGTAGTAGCCTGCCCTTAGAATCTTCTTAGCCATCGTATGTCCGCTCAAGTGGGTGCCAAATGTGCCACTGTGTATCTCGGTCATGATCAACTCTGCTTCAGCTTTGTCCACACAACGAAGTAAAACACAATCATGGCTGCGCTTATAAAGAATGCCATTGCTTAGGAAGAACTTGGCAGCAAATCTCCTTAATAACTTTTTGTCATTGACGGAAGCTCCTTCGGGGTATTCTCTAGTCTGGAGATACATTTTGATTTCATGAAACCAGGATTGTTCCACTACTTCTTCGGTATTAATCTCATGACAGTGCGCAGGTTCGTCCATTCGCTCGATGGTAATTTGGGGAGCCTCGCTATCCCAGTTGAGTTTAAACATGGAGGACATTGTAGCCAGGGCATCTTCCAGCTGATTTTATTCTCGCGGGAAATGCTCGAAGGTAATCTGCTTGAAATGAGGCAACAATGTTAAGACATGTTCTTTGTATGGGATAAGATTAGGATGTTTAGTGTCCCACTCTCATTTGACTTGACTGATAACCAAAGCCGAGTCCCCAAATACGACCAAAGATTTGATTCCCAAGTCTATAGCAGCCTTGAGACCAAAGATGCAAGCTTCATATTCAGCCATGTTATTGGTACAGCCGAAGCAAAGTCGGGCAGTGAAGGGTGTATGGCAACCTTCCGGAGAAATGAGTACCGCACCGATACTGTTGCCAAGTGCATTTGAAACACCATCAAAGTACAGGGTCCATCGGGATCCTTGTTCAGGTCCGTCATACGTTCCGTTACCCTCAATGTTGTCCAAAGTCATGATGTCCTCGTCCGGGAAGTCGAATCTCATAGATTGGTAATCTTCGACGGCTGGATGAGCTAGATGGTCAGCTAGTACACTCCCCTTTATAACTTTTTGGGTAGTATACTGGATATCATACTCAGTCAGGATCATTTTCCATCTAGCAATTCTTCCAAATAAAGCAGGCTTCTCGAAGATATACTTGATCGGATCCATCTTGGAAATCAGCAAAGTGGTATGAGTCAACATATACTGTCTCAGCCGGCGAGCAGCCCATACCAAAGCGCAACAAGTTTTCTCGAGCAGTGAGTAGCGAGTCTCACAATCGGTAAACTTTTTGCTAAGGTAATTAATGGGATGCTCTTTTTGGCCAGACTCGTCATGTTGGCCCAACACGAACCCCATTGAGTTATCCAAAACAGTCAGATACATGATTAACGGACTTCCTTCGACGGGTGGCATCAAAATAGGAGGTTCTAATAAATACTCCTTGATCTTATCAAAAGAAACTTGACAATCATTGTTCCATTCAACTACCTGATCTTTCTTCAATAGCTTGAAGATTGGCTCACAGGTAGATGTCAGGTGAGAGATGAACCTGACGATATAGTTTAAGCGTCCCAAGAATCCTCTAACCTCCTTTTCAGTACGGGGGGAAGGCATTTCTTGTATAACCTTCACTTTAGCTGGATCAACCTCAATGCCTTTGTTGCTGACAATAAATCCCAAAAGTTTACCAGACCTAACCCCAAAAGTTCACTTGCTTGGGTTCAGTCCGAGCTTATACTCCTTCAACCTGGCAAACAACTTCTGCAAATGATCAAGGTGTTCTTCTTCTGTCTGTGATCGAGTTATCATGTCGTCTACGTAAACTTAGATCTCATGATGTATCATATCATGAAACAAAGCTACCATGGCGCGTTGATAGGTTGCCCCTGCATTCTTCAGTTCGAATGGCATCACTTTGTAGCAGAAGGTACCCTATTGCGTGACAAAAGTAGTTTTCTACATGTCCTCGGGGGCCATTTTGATCTGGTTGTATCCCGAGAATCCGTCCATGAAGGAAAATACCTTGTGCTGAGCTGTGTTGTCAACCAAGATATCGATATGTGGCAGTGGAAAATCATCTTTGGGGCTAGCCCTGTTTAAATCCCGATAGTCCACACACATTCTGACTTTGCCGTCCTTCTTAGGCACGAGCACAATGTTAGCAACCCATTGTGGATAGGAAGTAACAGCCAGAAAGCCAGCATTGAATTGCTTCATTACCTCAGCTTTAATCTTCTCAGACATGTCAGGCCTCATTCGGCGGACCTTTTGCTTGATTGGTGGACAATCTTCTCTTGTAGGGAGATGGTGAACCATGATATCTGTGTCCAACCCTGGCATGTCTTCATAAGACCAGGCGAAGATTTCAACATATTCGTTCAACAACTGCACTAAGCGCTCCTTGACACTTGGTTCCAGGTTGGCACCCACTTTTACTTCTTTCCTGTCTTCCTCTGTCCATAAGTTGGTGGTTTCTAGCAACTCTTCGTGAGGCAAAATGGCCCTCTCTCCTTGTTGTAGAAGTCTGGCTAATTCTCCCGGCACTTCACAGTCTTCGTCAACTTCGTACTCAGCATGATTGACTAAATATTCAGAGTTATCGAAGGCGAAAGCAGAATAGTCACCCATGGAATCCGGAGTGGATGGGTACCTGCATTTGTGAGTGTGGGTGTGTGTAAGGGATAGCCATCCTTAAACAAACAAAAATGCAAAAGGAAAGAAAATGATCACAACAGTTTATAGATGAAAAACATCCAATGATTCATTAAAACATGGCATATGATTATGAAGAAAATCAAGCCCTTACAAATGGACTACATGCCCTGGGAAAGGCATGAGGTGAAAATAGTGTGCGAATTGTTTTAATTATTACAGACCATAAATGGGAAATTGTTCAAAGATAAAATTACTGGTTGATAAAGGTGATGGGAACAAAATCCTTTGCTTCCCAGTTGCTCAAACCCCCTTCGACGGTCGGAAAGATCCAATCTTCAAAGTGGCTCTCTTCATCCTCATCGTCTACAGCATTGATTCCATGGTGTGAGATCTTGACGGGTGGCCCTCCAGCCTTGGAGCGTCGCATAGCCTTTTGTCCTGCAGCAGTGAACCCTAAACCAAACTTGTCTGTCTTATGGGGAAAATCAGGCAATTGCCCCCATACTGTACTCTTCCCTTCTTTAACCACAACCTCTGCATCCTTGAGAGATGCCATTCTAGATACATGCTTGGGAATAGTAGGCACTTCAACCATTGTCTTCGCAACTGCTACTTCAGGAGAGACTTCCTCGAAATGTTGAAAAGGTGTTTCGATGAACTCGCCATCCAATTCCACATAACGGAAGGAATTGAGATGACTAATCATGTACTCTTCCACGCTGTGCACTGTTATAATCTTACCCTTAACAGGATATTTCAACATTTGGTGCAAAGAGGAGGTAACTGCCCCGGCATAATGCATCCACGGTCTTCCTAACAAACACGAATATGACGGATGGATGTCCATCACATAAAAGGTGGAGTTGAAAACCACTATGCCTACTTTGATAGGAATATCAACCTCCCCATGAACCATTCTTTTGGAACCATCAAAAGCCCTAACAACGATATTTCAAGGTTTGAGGGTCAATCCTTCGCAGTCCAAACGGTCTAAGGCTTTCTTCGGCAACACATTCAAGGAAGAACCAGTATCAACTAAGACATGGGCGAGGGTGGTTCCCCTGCATTCAACTGAGACGTGTAGCGCATCCTTATGTTTCCTTCCTTTGGGAGTCAAGTCAGTATCGGAAAAGCCAAGGCCATTGTCAGCAGTAAGACTGGCCACACATTCCTGAAATTGGTCAGCCGAAGTCTCTTGGGGAACATGTGCCGCCTTCAAGAATTTTATTAGGGCCTTAGCATGGGCCTCAGAACAGAGCAGAAGAGCCAACATTGAAATTTTAGAAGGAGTCTGCCCTAACTGTTCCACAACGTCGTAGTCACTTTTTCTGATTATTTTCAAGATTTCATCCATTTCTTCTGAGTAGTTTCGGGGATAACCACAGCATGAGCCTTCATCCTGACAGGCACTTCTAATATCCACTTACCCTTGTCGGTAGTATCAGCAGATGGTCTTTCTTCTGGAGTATCCAATTCTTCAATCATTGGGCCTTGCACAGATGGTCCAACAGGTATATAAGCTTTCAAGGGTCCGAAAACTGCTCGAGGGGGAGCAATCTCCAGAGAAAAGATCCGACCACTGCGGGTTATCTTGCTTGTACCTACAATGTTCCCTATATCAGGGTTTTCTTCTTTAGAATTTTCTTGGACTGCCTCAATTTGCTTGATACCATGATAGAAGATTTCTCCTCCATAGTTCCATGGTATCATTTTGCTTGATTGGTATGGGACAAGTCCCGGCATGGTGATCTTTAAAGGTACACAATCAGAGTTGGGTGTAATCTTGACAGGCCTTTTGCAAGCCTTGGGAGGATTGTCGGAAATGGTTATGATTGCAATGTTGTTGGTTGAAGTAGCAAAAGTATCAGGAGTAACAGGATTGAAGGTATCAACATGGTGTTTTCTGGAAAAGTATCTCTTGGGTATCCATCAGGCGTGGGACACCTGAATTCAACATTGGGCAATCACCTCGTATGTTCAAACAAAAATAGCAGTCTTTACCACAACCAGGAAAGATCCCGGCTCTCATCAAATTTTCTTTAATCACAAGTAACGACGTCAACAGGTCAATAACATCAGTAACATGAAGGTCCTCCATAACAGCATGAATATTATTACTGTGCTTGGGCATTGGAGCAGAAATCACATTGGGCTTCTCAGGCGCATCGAATTCTACTTCTTTGGCATCAATCAAGTCCTGGATTTTGTTCTTAAGCGCCCAACAATTATTGGTATCGTTCCCAACACTGTCGGAATTGTAAGCGCATTTGGCATTGGAGTGGTAGTATGGAGAGGAGGTGTTAGGATTTTTTGGCGCTTCTTTTAAACCGGTAAGATTCAACTTCAATAAGTGGGGGGGTACCTGAGTTGGCGTCATGTTGATGCGGGTGAACTTTCGTTGTGTCCTTTCTACCCGTTGTTGATTAGGTCTCGACTGATTGTTACGAGGTTGATCATTTGAAGAATTTTGAATCATCACCGCCCCTATAGTCGGCCGGTGCTCGGTTCTTCCCTGACCCTTCTGAGAATACACAGAAGAGGCTTCCTTCTTAGCCGGGAAAGGTTTTTTAACAGTTGTGGATGCAGAAGCATCCTTTTGAATCTTTCCACTTTTAATATCGGCCTCGACCCTTTCGCCAGTCAAAATTAGTTCAGTAAATCCCGCGGAAGAACTCCCAATTAGATGATTGAAGAAGTGGCCTGACAGGGTCCCCAGAATCATGTCAACTAACTCCCTTTCTGACAACGGCGGATGCACCCTTCCAGCCAGATCACGCCACTTCTGGGCGTACTCTTTAAACCCTTCATTGGAAGCCATCCCCATACTTTGTAACTGAGTACGAGTGGGCGCCAAATCAGCATTGTATTGATACTGACGGTAAAAAGCAGTTGCTAAGTCTTCCCAATTGTGAACCTCTGATCTCTCGAGATGATAAAACCAGTCCAACTGCGTGCCGGACAAACTGTCTTGGAAAAAGTGTACCCATAGGTCTTTATCAGATGAGTGGGGTTGGATCTTTCTGACATACGATCTCAGGTGCATCTTTGGGCAAGACAGACCGTCGTACTTGGCAAATGTTGGCACCTTGAACTTGGGAGGGATAACAATCCCAGATACCAGTCCTAGTTCTTCAAAAACCAAACCGGGTACCCTCTGCAACTCCATGGTTGCCAGTTTATCCTCAAGATTCTTATATTTATCATCCGCTGGTGGATACTGTTGTTCAGAGTAGTCTTCATCTTCTTCCTCCTCTTCAACCTCAAATTCAGAAGGTATAGCAGTCCCTTTCCCTTTACCGGCCCCTTCGTCAGACGTTGAGGGGAACTCAAGAACTCTCCTAGCCTGATGCTCAAATCTCCTTCCCAAAGTGGCTACTCCAGGTCTCTTTTTCTTTTTCTCTTTATTCTTCTCCAACAGAACTTTGAGGTCCTCTTGACCCTTTACCAAGGTCATGAGGAGTTGCTGGAATTGTGAATTTTGTGCCTGCAGATCCTTTACCGTTTGCTCCAAATCCATCTTTCTGAAATAAACAGCAGAAAGAAAAGGAAACCTGGTGTGAAGACCTGTTTATGCATATGATGAATGGTATGTTATTCATGTAATGCATTCAAGGATTTAGATATTCAAATTTGTTGCAAACAAAAAGAACGCACGTCATATTAAGAAGAAATTGTTAGTACATAAGTGCCCCATGGGCAAAATATTACAAAATTCTTAATGTAAAAAGACATTGCGCATCCTCTTTGGTGCGATGTAAGTGTTGAGAGTTTCCTCCTCATGAAGTCGGCGGGTAAGCTCCAAAACCTTCTTCTCACTGGCATAGAAGCTGGCTTCGAAAGTATTCCGTTCTTCCTTGAGTTGGATCCAACTCTTTTGCATTTCTTCCCATGATGTTAGCATGTCAGTATGTAGGATGGTGTATGGAACCTCTCCTTCCATAACAGGCTCTTTGATCAAGGGGAGAATGTGAGGGTATGGCATCATAAGATTCTGGGCGCGGGTTCATACCCACTTGAAATAAGGCTCAAGGGGGATGGAATTCTTGTGCCCCAGTGTCTTACTATATAACTTGTTGGGCATCCTCCAAGCTCTGATGAACCTTTGTCGAAGTCCTTGCGCATCGTTGTCAAAGTCAAAAACTACGTCAAGAATCAGCATGTCATGAGGGCCATCCCTCCGAGCATATCCAAACTGTCTCAAAGCTAGACAGGGGTTGTAGGTGATGCCTCCCCTAATGCCAAGTAGTGGGACATTAGGAAATTCCCCACAACGATCAATGATGATGACATTTTCTCTGGACCGAGAACACCAATGTACATCAGAATGTGTGAGGGTCATCAATCGTTGTGACCACCTTAAACCCTGCTCATTCTTCAAAACTGATTGTGGAAGGTGAGAAATAAACCACCTTGCTAGGAGAGGAGTACAACACATGAGAACACCTCTTTTCCTTATTGTTCGTGTGTAAAATGAGTGTAGGATGTCCCCAAGAAATGTAGGTATAGGATTCCGGGATATGAAAATCTTGACAGCATTCACATTTATAAGTTGGTCAGGGTTTGGGAACAAGACCAACCCATAGATAAGGAGTACCACAATTTCTTCAAAGGCTTGTAGATCAAGAGAATTCCAGCAGTCTTGTGCCTTCTCAAACAGAAACTTTTCCAAGAAACCCTTGACACCACTTCTGGTTTCCCAATGTACCTTGATGTCAGATGGTTGCAAGTGTAGTGCTTGAGCAACATCTTCAGGCTTTGGTTCTTTTTCCGTACCGTTGTAGGGTAGTTGATGAAGAATAGGAATTCTCAGGAGTTGAGAAAACTCCTCCAAAGTGGGTACTAACTGGTAATCAGGGAACGTGAAACAGTGGTGTAGGGGGTCAAAGAACTGGAAGAGGACTTTCACCATGTCTTCTTCAATGTTGGTGGTTACCAAGTTGAGGAGTCTACTATGTGTTTCACTGAAGAGAGAATTCTCTGGAATTTTGGAAGTAAGCTCCTTGAGTTGAGGAGGGATTCTCACAAGGTTGACTTGTATTGTTTTCCTGCGAAGAGATTCCATGACCTACAAAACAAGAACAAAGATGAAGATCCAAACCCTTGAAATGGTTAGTGGATGCATATGATGCTTTATGATGTTCATGATGTATGCAGAAGCACATGTACAAGCAAGTCACACAAGATCCTAGTTTCAGGCTTGCATGAGGTTTCATAGGTAAGTACCCTCTTGAAGTTAGTTGGCTCAACTTGTCCTATAAATAGTAACCGGGTTCTAAGGAGCTCAATATCACTGGATTGTTTTCTATGTTCATTGTTTTGGTTTAGCCACTTAACTAGCAACCAAAATATTCCAAGAAAACAACCCTCAATGAGTGTAGTATCGAGTATCTACCAACTTCGGACTGCACCAAAGCCGGTCATCTCACTACCCCGAATAAAAGGCCAAGATGGTCAAGTAAGGTTCTAAGAGTTCATTAGTGCTTCATGACATCACTCAGCGGCCCCGTATTCTCTTTGATTGACTCAAAGGCTACCGGTACTCATAAATATGTCGCACTAATATAGCTATTGCTTCAACCGTGTCGGTATACCCCGCACAGTTTCCACAATGTATTGATATTCACCTATGAATGTTTCCCAAATCCGGGTAGAGGATTTCAAGCCCAAACAAGAGAACCAAAATAATAAAGCAATCAAAGCAAACAATAGTCATGCAAAGGGTGATATAAGCCCTAAGGTTACTCCACTTTTAAAGATTTCCCCAGCAGAGTCTCCAGTTCTGTGATACGGTGGGAGAACTGACTTGGGATTTTGCATTTGTGTTTGCAAATGTTAAGGTTTAGCAAGAGTCGCCACCGATTTTTTATTTTATCCTAAGGAAAGGTCAAAAAGCACAGGAAAGACCTTTGAGATGTTTTCTTGAGTTCGGGGAGTAGATTATAGAAAGGGAAGGTATTAGCACCCTTTCTATCCATGGTTATCCATGGGCTCTTAGTTACTTTCTTAGATCACTTGCTTTGCTTTTCAATTGTTTGAAATGGTGCTCTTCAATTGTTTGAAATGGTGCTTTGTGTGTGATTTTGAAAGATGTTTTGAAAAGAGACCATCGTTGTGGAAACCTTTGTAATGATTCTTGTTTTGAATGTATACAAAGGTGTTTTTGTCTATTGAAAAGTTTTTAATGTTTGAAAGTAGGGTTTTGAAATTGTATTGTGAAGTGTGTTTTGAAGATATCAAGGATGTTTTTGCAAGCTTGATCAAGTAACTAAGAGTTGTCTACCCTATTTTACTCAAAGATCTTTCTTATGTTTTTTAACCCTTTTAACAGTGTTGTTTCACCATTGTATTTGGTGAACAACCTTGTGTTAGGATGTTAAATGGGACAAGCGCGGGTCATCGTATAGACCATGATAGCAATGGTGTCAAGTATTTTTGGCAATTTTCTTGAGGGACTTGATCATTTTGTTTAGGCAACTCAGATAGCGTCATCGAGGGACTATGATATTTTGTTTGTTTTTGTTTTGCCAAAGTACTTGACATGCATACCATGGCCCATTTTTGAAGGCAACAAGTGGATTGAAACCCTAGGGGTGCAAGTGTGCATTATGTTTGTTTTTCATGCATTGTTATCTTTGGATTAGGTCAAGCTAATTGTTGATTTTATTTTGCATACAAACCCTAGGTCTAATCATGGCATAATTGAAAGCATCTAAAGGTGCGAGAATTTAAATTCTACACTATTACAACATGACATAGGGAGGGGGGTACAAATTTGAATTGGGGATTATTTTGAAAGAAATTAAATCCTAAATTATTACAACCAAATTGAATGTACAAGATAGAATATGTACAATAAATAAATACAATAAATAAGTGTTAAATAAAATGTGTTATGCAAAAAGGATTTTTATATATGTAAAAGTATTTTTAAATATAAAGTGTAAATAAATAAAAAAGTCAATTTTAATTATTTTATTCTTTAGGGAAAAACCCTAATTTTTTTTATAAATAAATGGTATTATTTATTATTTATATACAATAATGTATTAATTTATACAAAAATATAAGTATATTAAAAAAATGTTTTTTTTAGTAAAACATATTAATAAAAATAAAAATGTATTATTTTTGTATTTTTTGTTCTAATTATTTAATAAAATAGTATATATGTGTATTAATATATATATTAAATATATGAAGTGTATAAAAAACAAAAATTAATAATTAAAAAAATGTGTATATTTTAAGGACTTCATCTTCTTCCTCAGTTCACAAAAAACGCGCGTTATGTACATCAACTGCTATCTCCTGATTCCTTGACTTTTTGACAAAACTCATAACATGAAACTTGTAGAGCATCAAGCAACGAATCCAACCATATAAAAAACTTAATCTAACTCTCAAAGACCAGAGAGAATTTCTCTGGCCCTAAATCTTAACCTAGTTTTTTCAGAAAGTTCATGAACAAAATTCTCCTAGCACGATTAAGATAAATGAAAACTAAGCACATGTATGGTTTCAGGGCTATGAGTACAACATCTTTCATTCACAAACCTAAGTCTAACTATTCCTAAATAGAGAGATAGAAGTTCATGAAATACCTGTTTCAGTTGACTTCGAGTTGGACAATGTAGCAACTTCCAAGGGTGCTTGAGGTTCTTTTGAGATTGCCTGATGTCCAATGAAGCTTTCCCAATGCTTAGTTTGTTTTGAAACAGCTTGAATCGTGCTACAGAACTCAACCTGCAATGCTTTGAAACAAAAATGGCAATGTGTGTTAATGGTGTTACAGCTAGCAATTGAGGTATGGGATAGTTCAGGTGAGTTGAGTGGAAGGTATTGGAACAAGTTTGAGGCAAAACGCACGAGGGAAAGTGGAGATGGGGGGGGTTCTACAGGGCTTGCCCTGTTTTGCAGAAAAATGGTGATTTTGGGTATGAGAGTGCTTTAGGGGTGAAAGGATTGTGCTTCTGACTCAAAGGGTTATGTGAAATGTGTTTGTGATCTTTGTTTTAGATAACAATGACTGGTTTTCAAGTTGGGAGGATTTTGGACAATTTCTTATTTGTGAAGCAAGAATGTCTAACTTCTCAATGCAGGCCTGTAATGCCTATCTTGTATGCTGCATCATTTGCCCTTGATACTTGCAATTTGTGGATATGATCTTGCCTCAGAGATATGGCCCCATGCCTCAAATATCTTGGTTGGACATAAAGTGTAACTTTTCATAAATGGCATTATACCTTTTTCCAAATAAGGATTAGTTTTGCATGCAATGTCCAAATGACCAAGATAATGCATTAGCTCAGTGGATTTGCATTCAATTAAGGAGTGTAAAATGGTTTAGAGGCCTGCAAGCTAGTACAAAGCATGCTGATTTGAAAATGCAAGTTGTATGAACATGTATTGGCCATGGATCAAAGTGAGTTTTTGCCAACTTCAAGCATTCGATTATCCCTAACCACAAAGGTGTTTGAGGAGTTCTTGGATAATTTGGAAAGCTTGCAACATGTAATATAATCCATCTTTGAAATGCAATTTGAAACTCCAAGTGGAACTATGTGAAAAATGGCCAAGAAGATGGGTCAAAATCCTGCCTAAACTAGGGCAAAATTTCTAAGTTAAAAGTTTTAGGTACCCTTGTTCCAAAAATCATAACTTGAGATAAAAGCCTCTTTTGATAAAAATTTGTGAATAAAAGTTGTAGACTTTTTGATGGAATACAACTTTCATGTTGCAATTTTTGTTTGAATCCATTTGCATATTGGTGAAAAAATGGGACAAAGTTAGGAAAAAATAAGAAAATTTCATAACTTAGAAAATTTCTAAGTTATGAAAATTTTCCATTTTAAACCCTAATTTGCATTTTTGGGTTTCTTGATGAACAAGTTTCATAATTTGGCATGCCTTGATGAAAAATAACCCTTGGTACTTGATTTTGACCAAAAAGTCAAAGTTTGACTTTTCAGTATACAGTCAAATTTTGATCAGTTGACTGAAAAATTCATCTGTCAATCCTATGCACTTGAGATCTTTTGAACTTGTTGAATGGGTCAAGACAATGTCATTGAGTCCTTGATTCCATGGTTGAGCTTGATTTTCCATTGGTTAGGTCAAACAGTCAAAAATTGCCTTTGTACAGTCAAAACCCTAAAAATGACCATTTTGCCCTTTTGATGATCTGATCAAATTTCTTGTGGAATTGTGATCCAAACTTGATCAAATGGTTCATATGAGTTCATAATTTTGACGTGGGTCAAAATTCATGAGGTTTGACTGTCAATTGGCCATAGTTGACTTTTTCCCCAATACAGCTGATTTCTAGGTCAACTGTCCAATTGACCGGGCAAAAATTTGAATCAAGGCTTGAAACTTGGTATGGACAAACTTGTGAGTCCAATATGAAGTATGAAAGTCACCTTGGGCATTGTAGGTCAAAACATCACTGTGCAAACTCAAACCCTAATTTAGGTCAACAGTGCAAGGTGGTGTCTTGAGTAGAGCAAACCCTAGCTTGATCTTGAGTTCCAAAAGTCTTGTGATAATAAATGTTGATGAAATGAGAGGGAAAATTTGGGGTACAATAGAAAACAAGTACTTAAGAACCATCTACCTACTCGAAAAAGGAATTAATCTGTACAAATATCCTTTAGACAACACTATCCCACTATTGATGAGTAGGTAGCATCGTCGTTGGAGTTTTAAGGGTCAATTCGATTAAGGGACGTGTGGTCACTAAAGCAATGTTAGGACGCCTTAGCGGTAACCCTAATGTCTTAGATCATTTTTCTGAGGCAACCATTTCGAGGCAACTATGATCTTTGGACAAGAGGGCGACCTCTAAAACTTCCTATACTCAATGACCACGTTCGAAGACAACCAAGTGAGGTATACCCTAGGAGTGCGCATGTGCGAGTGTGCTATTTCGGTTAATTTTATCTTTGCACGTGTCATGGGCGAGCTATGTTGATTTTAAGTTCATACATTTGATCTTGTCATGCATTCCCTATTATCAAACATCTAACAGTGTATAGTTGCGGAATTTAAATTATGGAAATTAAATCTAAACTATTACAAGGCGTCAGGTATTTACATCGCCAAAAACAACCCTTTAATTTAAATTGTGGAAAATAAAAGAAAGCGATAAAATAAAGTCCTATTTAAATCTATTACATTCCGGAAGCAATTACAATATTGGTAAAATGGATCGCGTGCGAGAAATTAAAACAGTGCATTTTTTAGGGTTTTGACCCCTTTTTTTTATTAAAGAAAAGATTTTTGTTATTTTTGAATTAAAAGAAACTAAGTCTAAATTAACAATTAAATTAATTAATTAATGAAAATATTTTTGGATTTTTGGATTTAAAGAAATAAAATAAGTTGATTAAAAGTTAGTAAAGACCTAATTCTACATTAATTTTAAATATTGCAAAAAATATTAAAAGTTAAACCTAATTAATGCTAAATTGATTAAATTAATTTATTTACAAAAATAAAGTATGAATTTAATTTTAATAAATAAAAATATTTTTTGTGTTTTTTATTTTAAGAGGAAAATAATTAATTGGTTAGTTAAACAATAAAAATAATTAGTAAATAAATAAACAAAATAAATAAAAGAAAAGAATAACCAAGGGGTTTGGGCCAACTTTTGAGGGTGAGATCAACATTTCTTTAGCCTAACAGGCGCAGGCCTGTATTGACTTTGCTGCTTCCATGTGACACATTGACTAGGCCTCACCATAGACCATCATCCCTGAACTGCCAGATCTGGCCTGGGGCCATCTGGCGCTTCAAGATCTGAGGGAGTATCATGTACTACACGCTTGGTCTTGCACTGGAACATCTGAAAGAAAAATACAAGAAATATGTTGGGGACCTGGGATTCGAACCCAGGTCCCATTGGACTTTGACACGCTTCACTTACCAACTCAACCACTGCATCTTTTTTGTTAATGGATAAACAACAATTATTATAAAGAAACATCAATTAATATGCTGGAATAAAAAACAAAAGCCCGCGAAATATGAAACAGCGAATGGGACAGGGCCACGTGATCGTCTTCTTTGCTGGCCCCTGGATATTTACCTGCGGATTCTTATCCGCAGCAATATCCGTGGCTTCATCCTACAATGAATTCTAGGCCATAAAAATGCAAACCAAGACCATCATCATGCTCGTCTCTTCCTCAGAATTCATCCATGTCCATTACCTGCCCTAATTTTGCCTGAAATTCAAACACCTAAAAACAAGAAACCCAAACCCTAGTTTCGGGTATGGCTTTACAGGCTACAAAAACGAAATCAAATATTGCAGAAAGATTGGAAATTGAATGATAAGCATGATTGTACAAAAAATTTGCTCAAAAGATGCAAGAATATGGGAATACGATTTCGTGTACAGGGCCACTTTCAAGGAAGCTTACAGTGCGTTTTAGGAGGTTTCAGGGCTTGCTTTTGATTCCTTTAGACTCAATGGATGTCTGGCAATTGAATAGCGTGGAGTTTTGGTCTTGAAAACGCCTCTAGGATGGATTTCAGATTCCAACTTTTCAAGATTTTTTCAAGTTTGTTATTGTGATTTTTTGCAGCCTTCAGGTCATTACCTCGTATGCCTTATGTTGTATATGTATAATAAAGTCAATTAGGTTAAGTCTTGGGCTTGGAATCTTGGTGCATTGATCTTTGAAGATTTGATATGAATCACCATTAAAAAGCTTCCAAAATTATCTCAAATCCCATATTTTATTCATAACATGGCTTGATTCGGATTTGATTGTGTACATGATGATATTTAAGACCTGTAATGATCAAAAAGATACCAAGTGATTAAGATTTGGATTTTATTTGGATTTAAATTGATTTAAAATGAATTAAATCAATAAAAATCAAATAAAATAGAAAAATTAATAATTGGACACAAGGCTGAAGATAGGACACGTGTCTAGTGTGATAAGACCAAATCAAGTGGAAAAAAGTGGGCCCATTTGACAAAATTTGATGTTTTGGGGATAGTTGACTTTTGGCAATTTTGGAAAAATTCCCAACTTCAACAATGCATAACTTCTTCAATTTTGAACTTTTGGAGGTGTTTTTGGACTTTTTAGAAACCTTGAGATGTCCTCTAATCAACCCTTTTGGTCTCATCTCATTTTGATATTCCATGCTCAAGTTCTAAGCTTTGTAAAAAAAAGGTGTTTTTGTTGACTTTCAAAAATGACCTATAATGTCCAAATTTGTAACTTTTTGTGAGTGCATTTATTGATCTTGGGGTGTGAAGATGGATTGTAGGAAATTTCATCCTCTTAAAAATGAGCATTGGATGGGTCATTTCTCATAAAGTATGAGAAAGTTATGCTTGGTCAAAGTTGAGTTGACTTTTCCTACAAAACCCTAATTTAGCAACTTTTGAATCTTGATGAATTTTGAGCAATCCTTGATGAATCATGATCAACCATTTATCAAATGATGAATTATCCGTCAAAATGAGAATATTGACAAAAAATCTTGAGGTTTGACTATTTGTAGGTCACAGTTGACTTTTGCCCTAACACAGTCGATTTTTGGGCCTCTTGAGCAATTGACTGACCAAACTTTCTATGCAAGGCTTGAAATTTGACATGGATGAACTTGAGAACATATTAGGAAATTGGGGAGAACTTGAGGGCATTTGGATGTAAGGACCTTGATGCAACGCAAAACCCTAATTTGAGGTTGACTGCCTTAGGAGGTGATTTGACTGTCCAATTCTTGAACAATCTTGAGCCACTTGGGGATTCTTCTTGCAATGTCTTGAGAGATATGGGAGGGCAAATTTTGGGGTACAATAGTTTCCCCTGTTCAATCTTCTTAAACCTGAGGATATAGATTGGCTTTCGAGCCTTTCGTGATCCGAAGGTGGAAAATGATTGAACACTAAAGTGCCCAGAAATTTGCACTCGCCTGAAATGGTATCAGCCTTGTGATGTCGGGAATGGGCTTAAAAATTCCATTTTGAGATTTGTTGGTAGGTGGTCTTGTATTCTTTGACTGGATTGGCATCAGAAAAATCTTTAGGAATCGATTTAACTGGTTTTTGTCTCCTTTGACTGCGTTCGCATCAGAAAAATCTTTAGGAATCGATTTAACTAGTTTTGTCTCCTTTGACTGCGTTCGCATCAGAAAAATCTTTAGGAATCAATTTAACTGGTTTTGTCTCCTTTGACTGCGTTCGCATCAGAAAAATCTTTAGGAATCGATTTAACTGGTTTTGTCTCTATTGACTGGTGGCCTCAGAAAAAATCTTTAGGAATCGATTTAACTGATTTTGTCTCCATTGACTGAATTGGCCTCAAAAAAATCTTTAGGAATCGATTTAACTGATTTTGTCTCCATTGACTGCGTTCGCATCAGAAAAATCTTTAGGAATCGATTTAACTGGTTTTGTCTCCTTTGACTGCGTTCGCACCAGAAAAATCTTTAGGAATCAATTTAACTGGTTTTATCTCCTTTGACTGAGTTCGTATCAGAAAAATCTTTAGGAATCAATTTAACTGGTTTTGTCTCTATTGACTGGTGGCCTCAGAAAAAATCTTTAGGAATCGATTTAACTGATTTTGTCTCCATTGACTGTATTGGCCTCAGAAAAATCTTTAGGAATTGATTTAACTGATTTTGTCTCCATTGACTGAATTGGCCTCAGAAAAATCATTAGGAATCGATTTAACTGGTTTTGTCTCCTCTGACTGGATTTGTCTCCTTTGACTGGATTTGTCTCCTTTGACTGCTGAGAACTTTAACTGTATCTTTCCTGAAAAGCAAAGGTCAGTCGTATGCAATGCATGATATGGATCAAGCAATGATGTTCTCAATATAAATGAGATTGTATTATATGATGCATTTATGCATGTATCATGATGTATGGAAATGTAATTTTTCAGCTGGGGAAAATAAATTCCGGATAGCTGCTGGAGAATAGAGTTGGATTCTTCGTTTCCGTTGGGAATGATGAACGAAGGTGATAAACTTGCAGGAGAGGATAACTCCATTGGGGAATAAACTTATGAGGAGATTACTCTGAGGGGAATTACTCTGTGGGGAAGAGATGTTCTGCTGAAGATTTTAACGATAAACTCCGCTGGGGATTCCGCTGATAAGCTCTGTTGGGGATTTCAATGATAAACTCCACTGGGGATGGATTACCGTTGCTGGTGATATTGAATCTGTTGAGGATCGAATTCCTGCTTGTGAAAGGAAAGAACTCCGCTGGAGATGATCTTTCAGTTGCAACTTGCTGGGGATAACCCTGTTAGACTCTTGTGGGGATAACCCTTCTGAATTTGGCTGGGGAGTTTTATCTTGTACTCCGTTGGGGGTAAACTTCCAGAGTCTACTGGGGAAGAGGTTTCAACTTCGTTGGGGAAGCTCTTTCAGACCGTGCTGGGAAATATTGACTCCACTAGATGTATCTTGTATTCTACCGGGGAACATTCTTATACTCCGTTGAGGGATATTAAGACTGTCGGGGATACTCTTATACTTGCTGAGGAATATTCTTACACTCTGCTGGGGAATATTAAGACCCTTTTAGTGCTGATAGTAGACTAACTCTGCTTGGGGAGAGTATCGCTAATTTGCTCGCAGTTGCAAGTCTCGGCTGAGAGAGCTACTATTACTGTCTTACTCTGCGGGGAGTGAAAATACCTTAGCCATATCCTTCAGCTGAATCTACCTTTGTACCCGGTGGACAGAGAAACTATACAGCTTGGACAATTCTTATTGCCCCTGTTTCTGATATTACCAGTAATTCGTCTTTCGTTTCGCATGTAAATATTCATGAGCAGTAATTAATGTCAAATGCATATATCAAAAATGAACAATGGAAGTTCTTTGCAAAACAAAACAGATAAAGGAAAAACAGTTTGAAATTTCTTTAAAAATGAATTGTATTGATTTTGAAGTCTGGCCTGTAAATAGGCGTTTTTGTACAAGAGGCTGACGTCCTAGTAAGAGAACACCGTCGAATAATAGAATTTACACAATTTGTGAAAGACTAAACAAAACAGCTATGTGAATAATCCCACTGGGTTCCAACTCTGCTATTGCCTTTATATCTCCAAGCATCTCATCAATTTGCTACTGGTTAAAGATGAATCAGATTAATTAGTGTCGTCCGAGCTTGATAGTTGATACCGAAGTCTGGATGCGAGGTGATCCAATGAGACATAGTGTTACGCTTTGATCCCTAAATTTTGCCTGGACTGCCCTTTTGGGTTTTCAGTCCACCGGGATACCCATTTTTGCCCAAGTCGCCTTTTCAGGTTTTCGACTTGCCGGGTGTACAGATATTTTTTCATTTTCATCCCTTACTTTTTCCCGAACCCTTTTGGTTCACCGGGAAGCCCTTATTTTTGCCTAGGCCAGTCAACCTAGCGGGTCTTTGTTTATGCGTAGTATCTTTTAACTATGTCTGCATTGACGGGGTGAGGAAGGTCGTCACCATCCATGGTGGTTAGAATCATAGCTCCTCCTGAGAAAATGTTCTTAAACACAAATGGCCCTTCGTAAGTAGGGGTCCATTTTCCCCTGGGATCACTTTGAGGTAGTATGATGCGCTTGATAACCAGGTCCCCAACTTGATAATCTTGTCGTCTAGCCTTCTTGTTAAATGCCTTGATCATCCGTTTTTGATACGTCTGACCATGACAAATAGCAGTAAGTCTGTTTTCGTCAATTAGGTTTAGCTAATCAAGCTGGATCTGAATCCAGGCATCTTCACTCAAACCTGCATCCTTCATGATCCAGAGAGAGGGTATCTGAACTTCAATGGGCAATACTGCCTCCATACCATATACCAAGGAATAGGGTGTTGCCCCTGTTGACGTCCGTGCTGAGGTACGGTACCCGTGAAGAGCAAATGGCAACATCTCGTTCCAGTCTTTGTATGTCACTGTCATCTTCTACACAATCTTCTTAATGTTTTTATTAGCCGCTTCAACAACCCCATTCATCTTCAGCCGATAAGGAGAAGAATTGTGATGTTGTATTTTGAATTGCTCGCAGAGCTCAGTGATCATCTTGTTGTTGAGATTGGTACCATGTCCGTAACTATCCTCTCTGGTACACCGTATCGACAGATCAGATTGTGCCGAATGAACCATGCCACGACGTTCTTGGTTACAGTAGCAAAGGAAGCTGCTTCAACCCACTTCGTAAAGTAATCAATTGCTACCAAGATGAAACGATGCCCGTTAGATGCTGTAGGTCTGATCTCGCCGATCATATCAATGCCCCACATTGCAAAAGGCCAAGGTGTCGTCAAGACATTCAGAGGTACTGGAGGTATGTGCACCTTATCAGCATAAACTTGGTACTTGTGACATGTCCGAGAATGCTGATAATAGTCGGCTTCCATTGTAGACCAATAATATCCTGCCCTAAGGATTTTCTTTGCCATGGTGTGTCCACTGGAATGAGTCCTGAAAGTACCTTCATGTAACTCCGCCATGGTCCTTTATGCTTCATTCTTATCCACGCATCGCAGTAAGATTGAATCATGGTTACGCTTGTAAAGGATACCATTACTGATGAAGACCTTTGCCGCGAACCTCCTTAGAAACTTCTTGTCATTAACAGATGCACCCTCGGGGTATTCCTGAGCTTCAAGATACCTCTTCACTTCATGAAACCAGGGTTTATCTGCTACCTCTTCAGTCTCAATATCATAGCAATGTGCAGGTTCGTCCAATCTTTCAATGATAATTTGGGGAGCTTCGTTGTCCCAATTGACTTCGAACATAGAATACATCGTAGCCAGCGCGTCTGCCAACTGATTCTCCTCTCTAGGGAAATGCTCAAAGGTTATCTCCTAAAAATGGGGAAGCAATGTCAACACATACTCCTTGTAAGAAATCAGGTTTGGGTGTTTCGTATCCCACTCGCCTTTGATCTGACTGATCACGAGAGCGGAATCTCCGAAGACACTTAGAAACTTAATCCTCAGGTCAATTGCTGCTCGAAGATCCATGGTGCACGCTTCATACTCTGCCATGTTGTTGGTGTTGTTGAAACATAGTCGGGCGGTAAATAGGGTATGAGAGTTGTTGTACCCAAAAATTTTCCCTCCCATATTCTTCAAGATTTTCCAAGATCACGGTTCAAAATCACTCAAGGGTTGCACAATCCAATTGCCTCCTAACACAGTCAAAATTAGGGTTTTGGTTCTGACAAAGAAATTGAAGTTTTCAAGGGTCCAATCAAGTCCCACATGCCTATAAACATTGTCAATCATCCATGTGTCAAGTTTCAAGACTCACAGCATCTAATTGCACAGTCAAAAACCCTAAATGCTCCACAGTCAACTGTAGGGGCAAAATGGTCATTTGACAGTCAAAAGTCAAAATTTTTGGTCAACATCTTATTTTGAAGCCACAAACATCATTTTATCAATTATTGATCATGATTCTCAAAGCATGGCTCAAAAAGTCTCAAGATGCAAAAGTTTCTATTTTTGGACAGTTGAAAAGTCAACTGCAAATTGACCAGGGCATAACTTCCTCATGGTTTATCAGAAAAATCCCATCCAAAGCTCATTTTGAAGAGAATGACATTTCCTACAACTCATCTTCACACTCCAAGTCCAAGAAATGCTCTCACAAAAAGTTATCAATTTCAACATTATAGGTCATTTTCAAAAGTCAACAAAAAGGCACTTTAAGTCAAAGACCATAATTTGAGATTGGTAAATCAAAATGACATGGGACCAAAGGCATTGGTTAGAGGACTTCAATACCTTTCCAAAATGTCCAACAACATGATCATAGCTTCAAAATTGAGCAAGATATGCCTTGGAGAAGTTGGGAAATTTTTGGGAACTTTGAAAAGTCAACTTTGCTTCAAAAGCTTCAAAATTGCTAATGGGCCACAAATTCTTCCATGAATCATTACCCAAAGCATATGCACGACCCATTAATCTCAAAGGGATTTATTTTCTTATTTTTAATTAATTAATTGAATTTTTATTCTTATTTATTCATTTAATTAGTTTTAAATATGAGAAAAATATCAAATCATGTTTTTAAATCTTTTTTGTGCAGCAAATATCTTCCATATATGCAAGAGATTTCGTGCACCATCTCAAGGGGACAATATCATCCATATTTGGCAAGAATTGCATGGAAAAAGATTGGAAAAGATATGAACAAAATCAAATATCAAAATCATTAATTCATGGACTATGGGCTTGGTTTTTTGACCTGATTCCATTCAGATACATAGGCACAACTCAAACCTAATGCATTAGACACGAAAAACTGCCCAAGAGCTGCATACCAATTTGCAAAGTTTCATCAAAAAAATTGGAAACTGAAATCCTAGTTACTGCATGTTTCAAAGCCTAAAATCTATTCCAATACATTACTGGACCATCAAGGAAGCTTTTGCAATCAAGAATCAATCAAAACGTGCCCAGAATCACAGAACACAGATCACACGGTTTGCCAAAATTTCTTGAATTCCACATGATGATTCATGCATTTTTAATCATGTTTCTTGAGTGATTTATACTAATGTTAACTTTCTGAAGCTAATGGCATAACCCAATTGCATTACCAGGCCCTGTATCGTGATTCACCATTAATGTGTTTTAGGGTTTCAGAAGCTTCGAATTAGGGGTTTCCTCATATGGAAAAATTAGACCATCAAACCTGTGCCATTGAACTCGTTGCAACAAGACGAAGCTTTTAATAACCTCGCGCTCAATTTATATTTGGGCATCTGCTAATCGCTATTTTTTTCTGGTTGTGTTTAGTGGGGGTTTAAAACCCCCGCTATTTGTTTCATAATTGCAGGAAAGATGAGGAAGAAGATGGACGTGGCTTATGATGACTGGAGCGTTTGAATAATGGCGCGTTTTTCTTGTTGTATATCACTAAGTTTTGTTTTGTATTATATTATTTGTTTTCCATTACATATACAAACGCGTGCGTTGGCTCAGATGGTGGGAATAAGGTTTGGTAAACGCTGGGACCTGGGTTCGATTCCCAGGTCCCCCCATATTATCCATAATTTTTGTTTCAATGCTTTCCTGTGTAGCACTCATTCCATTGCTCACCATGCGCGTTCATGCTTGTGCCTGCCAAGTGTCCCTGATGATCAATCCAATGGCCATAGCGTGCAGTCCATGGTACACGCTAGTCAACCACTCCACACGCAAGCACGGAAAGTCAAAAAAGGCTTTGATTCAGTGGGCCAAATTGCTTCCAATTCACCTCCTAAATGGGCCGGAACCCCCCCCTGGTTTGCATTCTTCAACTTTATTTTCTTTTTTTCAATTTTAATTCTTTTAGTTATTTTTTGATTGTTTTATTTAATTCACCAAAAATAATTTTCATAATATAAAAATCAGAAATAAAAAATTACAATATATTTAATTATTATCATTTCACCATTAATTTATTTTGAAAATAAACTTTAAATAATAAATTTAGTTAATTTAGGTTTTCAATTTTAACACTTTTCTTAAATAAATAAAATATGTAGAAATTAGGGTTTTTAACCTTTTTATCTTTTTTTCAATAAATACTTTTCTCTCATTATTATTATTATTATTATTATTATTATTATTAAATATCTTTGTAAATAAATATGTAAATAATTAATTAGCATAAATTAGGTTCTAAACTTTAACCTTTTCTTTAATAATTAAAAATATTTAGAACTAGGGTTTCCTTCTAATTTTTAATTCTTTTCTTATTTCATTAAATACAAAAACCATAAAAAATACTTCTTTCCTTTTATTAAATAATTAATTAGCCTTTTAATTTCATTTAATTTCTCAAAAGGGTCCAACGCCCTCGGACGTTCTATTTTTTATTCTTTTCGCACGTTATTTTATTTTCTTGTGAATATTATGTAACTGCTCAAGCCATGTGTGATCGGTGGATCTGGAACTGACTGTTTAACGCTGGTTCGCGAAATGTCGCGGTAAGCAAGAGTCGCCACCGTCTTTTATTTTCTCCAAATGGAAAGGACAAAAGCACAGAAAAATTCCTTAAAGAGATTGCTCTCGGTTCGGGAGGTAGGTTATAGAAAGGGAAGGTGTTAGCACCCTTTCTATCCATGGTTATCCATGGGCTCTTAGATACTTGCTCAATGTGTTTTCAAAATTGTTTGCTTGCTTTTCAATGTGGGTTTAAAAAGTTTCTTTGAAAAATTTCAGTTCCACTCGTACGTCAGAGTGTTTGAAAAGTTTGTTTTGAAAGCTTTTGAAAAGTGTTGGTGTGAAAAGTATTTTTCGTTTGAAATTAGAGCAAGTATCCTTGAGAACCTACCTACCCTAAGGAATTCGTCTGTGTAGATGTCCTTTAAAGTAGTGCCATCCCACCATTGAGATGTAGGTAGCACCACCGTTGGAGGTATTCGGGTCAATTCGAGGTTCGGGACATGGTGATCACCAGAGCAATGGGAAGACACCTTAGAAGCTACCCTCATGCCAGGTTCCCGGATCATGAGGACTTACTAAGACATCCTCTACTCGACGATCACCTTTCGAAAGGCAACAGTGAGGCGTACCCTAGGGGTGGTGTGTGTGAACTTGTGTGTCAGTTTCATTGATATTTGTCTTGTCATGTTTGTTGTGATCTACGCTTGATTTTAATTAAGACATTCATTCTTGCATGCTTCTTAACAGTTAAAATTTGCGGGAAAATAAATCTAAACTATTACAAATGGCGCGGGTCCGCATCGCCAAAATTGAACCGGACCCGATTCGACGGAAAATAAATAAAGCAAAAGAAAATGCGAAAAAATTAAAGTTACAACGCTTTGGGAGAATTACATAATTATAATAAGCAATAAAGTAAATGCGCGAAATTAAATAAATTACGAATATGGGCGTTGGACCCTTTTGCAAATAATTAAAATTAACAAGGAATTTAAAATTAAAAATTAAATGTTTTTGGTGTTTTATGTTTTTTAGAAGGAGAAATTAATTAAAATTAAAAAATGAAGCGTCAAACCCTAATTTTAATGTTTTTTAAGTTTATTGTGAAAATATTAAGTTTTAACCTAATTTAAATCTAATTATATTTATGTACAATTTAATTATAGAAAATAAACAAAATAACATTATTATTGTAAAAAGGGAAAAAGGAATCAAAATTAATTAAACCTATTTCTACATATTTTTGGATTTTTATTAAAAAGGAATTAATGTTGTAACCTAATTAAACTAAATATTTACATATTAATTTATTTACAAGAAAATAATTACAATAAAAATATTTATTATTTTTGGTCTTTTCTGATTTTTTTTTGTGAAGTTTTTGTATTTTATTAAAAAATAATTAATTAAATAAACAGTAATTAAAATAAAAATAACAATTAAAACAAGAATAACAAAATAAATAAAAAAATAGTGAAGGCAAACCAGGGGGGGTAGCCCCAAATTGGAGGTGTAGCTTGGAATAGCCTGCCCATTAAGCCTTGGTCCATTGACTTTTTGCGTAGCGTGTGGCAAGGTTGACC
This sequence comes from Vicia faba, assembly GCA_948472305.1. Classification (NCBI taxonomy): domain Eukaryota; kingdom Viridiplantae; phylum Streptophyta; class Magnoliopsida; order Fabales; family Fabaceae; genus Vicia; species Vicia faba. The sequence continues at coordinate 763,994,108 of OX451735.1, read as the reverse complement.
AGCATCTACCATACGCCTTGACTCTGAGCCCTTTGATGGATCTCCCAGGACGCGTGGGCGTTGATCCCTGAGCGTGTATGATGATCCTTAGTGTGAGTGCTACATAGGAATTGTTAATGAAAAATAACATGGAAATTGCACAGACCTGGGACTTGAACCCAGGTCTTGAGGGTTAACCACATCACGTTTTGCCAACTGAGCCACTAAATTTCAATTAATATATTATAGTGAATAAATAACAAAAAGCAAAACCAACGCGTAGTGGAGAAAAACGCGCGCAATTCAAACCACCGAATCACCAACTGACACGACGTTGTCTTCTTCAATTTTCCTGAAACATAAACTCAAAGGCAACAGTTTTAAGCGCGTGGTGTTAGGCAGCTTTTAGAAAAATAGCGAATAGCTCAATTCTAAACATAAATTAGGCGCGACTATCTCAATTTCTTCGTCCAGATGTACTGATTGCAATGGTGGTACTGGGGGCGTCCAATTTTTCCTCTAGTAAGAACCCCTAATTTGAAGCTCAGGAAACCCTAATATTCAATCATGGTATAATCTCGTATAGCATAGAAAAACGTAATTAAAGGTGTTAGTTAGCTTCAAAAACTCACAACAAACATGAATCACTAAATAAAAATGGCAAAGGATGTAGGAATCATGATGTACGATTCCAAAAATTTTGAGATACAGTCTGAGTTTTATCTACCAGTTCTTTGTGTTTGAGTTGTTGTTTATGATTGGAATGTGTCCAGGAATTGCCAAGGAAGCCTTTGGAATAGGTTTTGCGCCTTGAATCGACCTCTAAAGGGGTTTTCAGTTTTTGAGTTTATGGAAAATTTCTCAAGTTTTCAATAGGTTCTGTAGCGCAGCTTCTTGTGTAATCCAATTAGGTTTGTATTCCTGATTATGTATAGAAGCTTTTAGGTCAACAAAATTGCACAAAATCCATGGCATTCAATGATTTGCATATTTGATTTTGTAAGATCTTTTTGAATCTTTTTCACATGGTTCTTTATGTCCATTAGCTCCAATCACACCAATTCTTTCCATAACTGAACAAGCACGAAATATTGAGTCCAAATCATGCATAAAAAGATTGGTTTTGTTAGGTTAGATATTTTTCATGTATTTAAATAATTTAAATGAATTAATATTAATATAAATTCAAATAAATAAATAAAAATTGAGAAAATACTTCCCTTTGGGCCAAGTGGTCGTGCATAGGCTTAGAATGATGAATCATGGAAGAAACATGGGCCCATTAGCAATTTTGGATCATTTGCATCAATGTTGACTTTTCAAAATTCCTAAAAATTTCCCAACTTCCACAAGGCATAACTTGCTCAATTCTTAAGCTTTTCACATGTTCTTGGACATTTTGGAAAGGTCTTTGAGTCCTCTAACCAATTCCTTTGGTCCCATGTTATTTTGATTTACCAATCTCAAGTTATGGCCTTTGACTTAAAGTCTCTTTTTGTTGACTTTTGAAAATGACCTATAATGTTGAAATTGATAACTTTTTGTGAGAGCATTTCTTGGACTTGGAATATGAAGATGAATTGTAGGAAATGTCTTTCTCTTCAAAATGAGCTTTGGATGGAATTTTTCTGATAATCCATGTGAAAGTTATGCCCTGGTCAATTTCAGTTGACTTTTTCAGCTGTCCAAATATAGTAACTTTTGCATCTTTGATGATTTCTGAGCCAAATTTTGAGAATCATGATCAAGCATTGATCAAATGATGTTTGTGGCTTCAAAATGATATGTTGACCAAAAATTTGAACTTTTGACTGTCAAATGACCATTTTGCCCCTACAGTTGACTGTAGTGCAATTTAGGGTTTTGACTGTGCAATTTTGAGCTGAATGCCTTGAAACTTGATATGAGGATACTTGACCATCTTTGTAGGCACATGAGACTTGATTGGGCCTTTGAAAACTTCATTTTCTTGATCAGAACCCAAACCCTAATTTTGACTGTATAGGATACAGTTGAGCTGCACAACCCTTGGGGAATTTTGTGACTTGGCTTGGCAATTTCCTGAAGAATATGGGGGGGCAAATTTTGGGGTACAACAGTTTCCCCTGTTCAATCTTCTTAGACCTGAGGATGCAGATTGGCGGACGTGCCTTTCGTAATCCGAGGGTAGAAGATGATTGGACACTAGAGTGCCCAAAAATTTGCGCTCACATGTTAGCAGTGTGATGGGAATGGGCTTATAGATGCCATTTAGAGGTTGCTGGATAGAGTGATGGGCTTATAGATGCCATCTGGATGTTGATCGCGTAAAAAGATTTCTTAGCGAGAACCTGTGCACCTGCAAAAATAGAAAAACGAGTACCTGACACGTTGCAGGAGTTGGTTTTCCGATGCTTGGTATAGATGTGTCCCGACTGGTTACAGGAGCTGAGTCTGGAGCTTCACAAGATGATGAATGAACCAGGGATGGTTGCTACCTTAGCATGAATGGCAAGAGAACCTTGGGTGATTTTAACTTCAACAACGCTCGTTGAGAAAAATCTTGGCGGGAACTACCATCTTTGCAATATCGGGAAGAGAACCATAGAAAATTATAATCTGAAAGGGAATCACCTCACTCGCCGTTGGAGAGGGAAACATAGGAAAAGGAATTGTTACCTCACACACCGTTGGAGAGGGAAACATAAGAGACTATTACCTCACACTCATCGTCGGAGAGGGAACCATCTGAAAAGGGCTTACTACCTCACACACCGTCGGAGAGGGAACCATGGGAGACTATCACCTCACACTCATCGTCGGAGAGGGAAACATCTGAAAAAGGAATTACCACCTCACGCACTTGTCGGAGAGGGGACCATAAGAGACTATCACCTCACACTCATCGTCGGAGAGGGAAACATCTGAAGAAGGAATTCTGGAAGCAGTATCAGAACGTCACCATATCTGGTTTACATCTGAAACTATATCTGGAAGGAAATCTGGAAGCAGCATCAGAACGTCACCATATCTGGATCATATCTGAAACTATATCTAGAGGGAAATCTGGAAGCAGCATCAGAACGTCACCATCTCTGGATCATATCCGAAACTATATCTAGAAGGAAATCTGGAAGCAGCATCAGAACGTCACCATATCTGGATCATATCTGAAACTATATCTAGAAGGAAATCTGGAAGCAGCATCAGAACGTCACCATCTCTGGATCATATCTGAAACTATATCTAGAAGGAAATCTGGAAGCAGCATCAGAACGTCACCATCTCTGGATCATATCCGAAACTATATCTAGAAGGAAATCTGGAAGCAGCATCAGAACGTCACCATCTCTGGATCATATCCGAAACTATATCTAGAAGGAAATCTGGAAGCAGTGTCAGAACGTCACCATATCTGGATCATATCCGAAACTATATCGAGAAGGAATTCTGGAAGCAGTGTCAGAACGTCACCATATCTGGATCATATCCGAAACTATATCGAGAAGGAATTCTGGAAGCAGTGTCAGAATGTCACCATATCTGGATCATATCCGAAACTATATCGAGAAGGAATTCTGGAAGCAGTATCAGAACGTCACCATATCTGGATCATATCCGAAACTATATCGAGAAGGAATTCTGGAAGCAGTATCAGAACGTCACCATATCTGGATCATATCCGAAACTATATCTAGAAGGAATTTTGGAAGCAGTATCAGAACGTCACCATAGCTGGATCATATCTGAAACTATATCTAGAATGGATTGCGATAGTTGATAGTAGTCATTTTTGTATTGATCTTTTTCCTGAAAAGGTAAAACATAATTGTATGCAAAATCATGATGCATGAACTGTATGTCTTCAAAATTAATGAGATTCATGCAGTGTGATTCATATGCATGCTATAATGTATGAGGATATGATGTTTATGAATGTATATTTTCGTCGTAGGAAAATAAATCCTTGACGGGTGCCGGGAAGTCGCATCCTGGGCTGATGTGGAAGAATAGCTTTTGCTTCCGCTGGGGATGATGATTGCAAGAATACCGGTAGGAGAAGATGACTCCGTTGTGGAATGAACTTGGCAAATGGAAGATTCTGCGGGGAGAGAAGATACTCTGACGACCATGCTGGGAAGCAATACTCTGTGGGAAGAGGGATGCCTTGCTGAATGTTGACAGTAGTTTGCTGAGGATACCCTTGTTGTATTGGAAGTATGAATAGACTTTGCTGGGGATAAGAAGGCTTCGTTGACGATGCTCTTTCCGGGGTTTTTGGCTGAGGATAACCCAGTTATATCCTGTTAAGGAAATAACTCTTTAAATCAAGCCGGGCGACGCGTTCGTGCTCTGCGAGGGGGGTAAGCTTCCAGAATCTACTGGGGATAAGTTTACTGCTTGGGGAGATAGATTCCAACTTTCCTGGGGAAGCTGGGTTGGACTCTCCTGGGGAGGTATTGAACTGTATTGGTTATGTTCTTCAACAGGAACTTACCCTGATGCCATGGGGGATAGAACAATCAGACTGCTTAGACCAACCTTTATTGCCCCTGTTTCTTGTGGGGTGCTGATGGTTGTTGGCGGACAAACCTTCTTCTGGTAGACAGATGGCGGGACATAGTCGTACGCTTTTAATCCCTAACTTTTGCCTGGACCGCCCTTTCGGGTTTTCAGTCCATCGGGATACCCATTTTTGCCCAAGCCGCCTTTTCAGGTTTTCGACTTGCCGGGTGTACAGATTTTTTTCATTTCATCCCTTATTTTGCCCGAACCCTTTTGGTTCGCCGGGAAGCCCTTATTTTTGCCTAGGTATGTCAACCTAGCGGGTCTTTGATGTTGCGTAGTATTTTTTCGACTATGTCCATGCTCTTAGAATGCAGGGAGGTGCCCCTGGCTGCTTGTGTTACCATATTACCAGAAGATGTCTGATCAGGCGAGATTTGTTGTTGAAATGCCCCTAAGTGACTCAGGTGGAGATTTGCCCCAGGCTGGTTGGCCTTTTGAGAGATTCTCCGAATCTTGATTGGACTGCCCCAGATGATGGACAATAGTCATGCCATGCCCCTTGATTGGAGGTACTTCTGTTCATTAGGCATTCGTCGTGTAAACTTCTATACTGTTCAAACAAAAAGTCATATGCAAACAAAGTTATGTTAAAAATGCAAAGCTTATGTCTGTCTTGAAGATTTTGAAAATGCATTTTTTTTTCATAAAACAAGTGAATGTTTGTAAAACGTGATGTCAACTCCGTATTTACCGTAGGCCTTCAGGAGTCAGGATACCTTTCGTGGCAGTATGCTTTCGAACTAACCCATGCTTCAGCTAGGACTTTTGAGGGTTATAACGTGGCCTGGTTCACGGTTTAAGAAACAAAGGATAAAGGCTCAAATTTTATTTGTACCCACCCGCTCTTCGTGATGTTCTCCAAACCTAAACTCAGTTGATCATGCGTTAGACCTTGCTTGAGTCTTTGCTTTGATGTTCCAGTAATGGTTCAGATGTTGATAGCTTATTTTGAATAGGCAGTCCTTCTTTGTTTTTGTTGAGGGTTTGTGAGACCTCTTTTTTTTTTATTTCGTTATCCCTATTTTTGCCTGAACTGTTTCCTTTTTGGAATTACAGTCAGCGGGATGCCCTAGTTTCATAAGTCTCTTTTCATAGGTTTAGACTTTTTGGGCTTTTCATTTATGAATTTTGATGATGACTGCCTGTCCTTTTGGTTGTTCTGAACCATCACTGTCTTTGTTCGTTTTGTAAAGATGCACTTGGATCAACTGAGAGACTACCCTGCCCCAGGTTATGATTAAGGGTTTTAAATTTCGAAAATAAAAACTCCTACTTCTTTGGCTCAGAGGGGTTGACGAGGGATTATCATCCTTATAACTCCAGTGTTTAGGGATTGAAACAATTCCTGTACCTCATCAGCGGGGTCTGTTCAAAAGCATACTGTAGATTATGGTATCGTTTTCGTCATCCTCCCTCAAGAGGCTTAGAATTTTAGGTCCAGAGTTGACATCAGAAAAAATATGAAAAGATATTTGAACATAATGAAAATAATTGTATTAATTTCCAAAACAGACATATGCAATGCATTAATAGAATAAAAGAGTTTGCTATGACATTAATTGTTTGTATAAGCAAAGAAAAGTACAACTCAAAAATTCAAATAAACAAAAGGCTTCAATGATTGGGCAACGGAGCAGTGATTATGTTCGGAGTCTCTGGCACTTCAAACTGAATCTCTCCAGCGTCGATCATATCTTGAATCTTATTCTTGAGAGGCCAGCAATTGTCTGTAGTATGCCCCGGGCTATCTGAATGATATGCACACCTATCGTTGGGATGATAGTTGGGAGCAGAAGTGTTCGGATTCCGAAGAGGAGCCCTTAAGGTGATCAGCCCTGCCTTCAACATTTGTTGCAGTGCTTGATCCAGCGACATGTTGAGTTTGGTATATTGTCGTTTCTCCTTGCGCTGCTGCCCCTGTCCTTGTTGAGCAGGTCCGGGATTGGAGATTTGGATTGCCCCTGCCTCATGACGGCTCTTTTTACCGTGCACAGCATTGGATTCTTTCTTTCCATGATGAGGCTTTTTATCCGAAGGTGCAGCCTCTTGAATTTTCCCAGACCGGATGCCAGCTTCTATTCGCTCTCCAGTCAAGATAAGATCTGTGAATCCAGCAGACGAATTCCCAATCAGGTGGTTATAAAATGGACCAGACAAGGTCCCCAAGAACATGTCCACAAGTTCCCGATCAGTCAGAGGTGGTTGTACCCTTCCAGCAAGATCCCTCCATTTCTGCGCATATTCTTTAAAACCTTCACTTGATCCTAACGACATACCCTGGAGTTGGGTACGCGTAGGGGCAAGGTCGGCATTATATTGATACTGCTTATAGAAAGCAGTAGCCAACTCCTCCCAGTTATGAACTTTGGTCCCATCCAGCTGATAGAACCATTCGAGATGAGTCCCTGAAAGACTCTCCTGGAAGAAGTGGATCCATAAATTCTTGTCCACCGTATATGGCTGAATCTTCCGAACATAGGACCTTAGATGCAGCTTGGGGCAAGACGCCCCGTCATACTTAGTAAAGGATGGTGCTTTGAACTTCCGAGGAATAACCATACCAGTTGACAAACCCAAATCTCCAAGATCCAGCCCAGGTACCTGTTGGCTCTCCATAGCATTCAGCCTATCCTCCAACTGTTTGTACTTGTCCTCAGCCGGAGGGTACTGTTCGTCGTCGAAATCTGTTTCATTGTCAGAGACCTCTGGACTGGGCACCCTTTCCTCTTGATGACTGCTTTTTCCCACAGATGGGGCTGTCCTCTCAGTTTCAATTTGCGGTGTGTTCCCAGATCTGCGTCTAGGGCTAAACAAAACAGTCCTCTTCTTCTTCTTGTCCTTCTTCAAGAGCAGAGCCTTCAGATCTTGTTGCCCCTGAGTCAAATTCATGATCAGCTCTTGGAACTGGGCGTTCTGAGCCTGGAGGTCCTTGATGGTCTGCTCGGCTGATGATTCAGGATTCATGACGATCGGCTGAAATAAACAGCGGAGAAGGGTAAGCAACCTGTCAAAGGGATACCTGCAATGCAATGAGATGTATGACATGCATGTAATGTTTTCAAGGACCTCGCGGGGTAAACAGAAAATTTGTTAGCATTTGGAACTGGCAACTTGATTGAAGGAACTTCCTATTGTAGAGAGCCCTTCTTCAAGGGTCAGAGGCTCACCATATCCAGTGGGTCATAGCCCCTGACAACCTTGGCTAGAGGAAAATAAATCCCCTTTGCCCCTTGCTGGGTAATTGGTTTATCATGACCTGCATCACAAGCCCTTGAGATCCTTGAAATGGGTTAGGATGTATGCAATGGTATGATGTCATGCTATGCATGGGGTCGTGTGGGTAAACCATGTTATGAGTCCCAATTAAGGACTATAAACAAACCCTGCAAGAAATTCAGTATACTTTGTTATGAGTCCCTATTAAGGACTATAAACAAAACCTGCAAGAAATTTGGTAAACCTTGTCATGAGTCCTAGTTAAGGACTATAAACAAAACCTGCAAATAGTTCATGTGTCAGCTAACAAGCATGCAAGTAGGCAAGTACAAAGGCACACAAGTCACACAAGAGAAACCCTTAGGGTTTAGGCCAGCATGGGGTCTGGGTAGTACCCTCTTGAAGTTGGTGGGTTCAACCTGTCCTAATCAAAGTAACCGGGTTCTAAGGTTCCCAATATCACGGGATTGCTTTCATTGTTCATCATTTCGATTTAGCCACTGAACTGGCGACCGAAATATTCCAGGAAAGCAACCCTCAATTGAGCGTAGTATCGAGTATCAACCAACCTCGGACTGCACCAAAGTTAGTTATCTCACTACCCTAAAGAGGCCAAGATAGTTCAATTAAGGTTCCTAAGGTCTGTTGATGCTTCACGACACCACGCGGAGGCCCCGTACTCTCCTTGACTGAACTCAAGGGTTACCGGTACACACCAAAGTGCCACATCAACGTAGCAGACTGTTTCAACCATGTCGGTATACCCCGCACAGTTCCCTCACAGCCTTGTTGCTACTTTCTAAGAAAGGTATCCCCCAGATCCGGGTTAGGATCTATAGAACTCCCAAGACAGTCCCACAATTTAAAGCAAACAAGGAAGGCAATTGAAAACACAGTGATCTTAGTCCTAAGGTACACCTCACTTTATAAAGGTACTCCCCAGCAGAGTCGCCAGTTCTGTGATCGGTGGATCTGGAACTGACTGTTTAACGCTGGTTCGCGAAATGTCGCGGTAAGCAAGAGTCGCCACCGTCTTTTATTTTCTCCAAATGGAAAGGACAAAAGCACAGAAAAATTCCTTAAAGAGATTGCTCTCGGTTCGGGAGATAGGTTATAGAAAGGGAAGGTGTTAGCACCCTTTCTATCCATGGTTATCCATGGGCTCTTAGATACTTGCTCAATGTGTTTTCAAAATTGTTTGCTTGCTTTTCAATGTGGGTTTAAAAAGTTTCTTTGAAAAATTTCAGTTCCACTCGTACGTCAGAGTGTTTGAAAAGTTTGTTTTGAAAGCTTTTGAAAAGTGTTGGTGTGAAAAGTATTTTTCGTTTGAAATTAGAGCAAGTATCCTTGAGAACCTACCTACCCTAAGGAATTCGTCTGTGTAGATGTCCTTTAAAGTAGTGCCATCCCACCATTGAGATGTAGGTAGCACCACCGTTGGAGGTATTCGGGTCAATTCGAGGTTCGGGACATGGTGATCACCAGAGCAATGGGAAGACACCTTAGAAGCTACCCTCATGCCAGGTTCCCGGATCATGAGGACTTACTAAGACATCCTCTACTCGACGATCACCTTTCGAAAGGCAACAGTGAGGCGTACCCTAGGGGTGGTGTGTGCGAACTTGTGTGTCAGTTTCATTGATATTTGTCTTGTCATGTTTGTTGTGATCTACGCTTGATTTTAATTAAGACATTCATTCTTGCATGCTTCTTAACAGTTAAAATTTGCGGGAAAATAAATCTAAACTATTACAAATGGCGCGGGTCCGCATCGCCAAAATTGAACCGGACCCGATTCGACGGAAAATAAATAAAGCAAAAGAAAATGCGAAAAAATTAAAGTTACAACGCTTTGGGAGAATTACATAATTATAATAAGCAATAAAGTAAATGCGCGAAATTAAATAAATTACGAATATGGGCGTTGGACCCTTTTGCAAATAATTAAAATTAACAAGGAATTTAAAATTAAAAATTAAATGTTTTTGGTGTTTTATGTTTTTTAGAAGGAGAAATTAATTAAAATTAAAAAATGAAGCGTCAAACCCTAATTTTAATGTTTTTTAAGTTTATTGTGAAAATATTAAGTTTTAACCTAATTTAAATCTAATTATATTTATGTACAATTTAATTATAGAAAATAAACAAAATAACATTATTATTGTAAAAAGGGAAAAAGGAATCAAAATTAATTAAACCTATTTCTACATATTTTTGGATTTTTATTAAAAAGGAATTAATGTTGTAACCTAATTAAACTAAATATTTACATATTAATTTATTTACAAGAAAATAATTACAATAAAAATATTTATTATTTTTGGTCTTTTCTGATTTTTTTTTGTGAAGTTTTTGTATTTTATTAAAAAATAATTAATTAAATAAACAGTAATTAAAATAAAAATAACAATTAAAACAAGAATAACAAAATAAATAAAAAAATAGTGAAGGCAAACCAGGGGGGGGGGGGGGGGGGTAGCCCCAAATTGGAGGTGTAGCTTGGAATAGCCTGCCCATTAAGCCTTGGTCCATTGACTTTTTGCGTAGCGTGTGGCAAGGTTGACCAGCATCTACCATACGCCTTGACTCTGAGCCCTTTGATGGATCTCCCAGGACGCGTGGGCGTTGATCCCTGAGCGTGTATGATGATCCTTAGTGTGAGTGCTACATAGGAATTGTTAATGAAAAATAACATGGAAATTGCACAGACCTGGGACTTGAACCCAGGTCTTGAGGGTTAACCACATCACGTTTTGCCAACTGAGCCACTAAATTTCAATTAATATATTATAGTGAATAAATAACAAAAAGCAAAACCAACGCGTAGTGGAGAAAAACGCGCGCAATTCAAACCACCGAATCACCAACTGACACGACGTTGTCTTCTTCAATTTTCCTGAAACATAAACTCAAAGGCAACAGTTTTAAGCGCGTGGTGTTAGGCAGCTTTTAGAAAAATAGCGAATAGCTCAATTCTAAACATAAATTAGGCGCGACTATCTCAATTTCTTCGTCCAGATGTATTGATTGCAATGGTGGTACTGGGGGCGTCCAATTTTTCCTCTAGTAAGAACCCCTAATTTGAAGCTCAGGAAACCCTAATATTCAATCATGGTATAATCTCGTATAGCATAGAAAAACGTAATTAAAGGTGTTAGTTAGCTTCAAAAACTCACAACAAACATGAATCACTAAATAAAAATGGCAAAGGATGTAGGAATCATGATGTACGATTCCAAAAATTTTGAGATACAGTCTGAGTTTTATCTACCAGTTCTTTGTGTTTGAGTTGTTGTTTATGATTGGAATGTGTCCAGGAATTGCCAAGGAAGCCTTTGGAATAGGTTTTGCGCCTTGAATCGACCTCTAAAGGGGTTTTCAGTTTTTGAGTTTATGGAAAATTTCTCAAGTTTTCAATAGGTTCTGTAGCGCAGCTTCTTGTGTAATCCAATTAGGTTTGTATTCCTGATTATGTATAGAAGCTTTTAGGTCAACAAAATTGCACAAAATCCATGGCATTCAATGATTTGCATATTTGATTTTGTAAGATCTTTTTGAATCTTTTTCACATGGTTCTTTATGTCCATTAGCTCCAATCACACCAATTCTTTCCATAACTGAACAAGCACGAAATATTGAGTCCAAATCATGCATAAAAAGATTGGTTTTGTTAGGTTAGATATTTTTCATGTATTTAAATAATTTAAATGAATTAATATTAATATAAATTCAAATAAATAAATAAAAATTGAGAAAATACTTCCCTTTGGGCCAAGTGGTCGTGCATAGGCTTAGAATGATGAATCATGGAAGAAACATGGGCCCATTAGCAATTTTGGATCATTTGCATCAATGTTGACTTTTCAAAATTCCTAAAAATTTCCCAACTTCCACAAGGCATAACTTGCTCAATTTTTATGCTTTTCACATGTTCTTGGACATTTTGGAAAGGTCTTTGAGTCCTCTAACCAATGCCTTTGGTCCCATGTTATTTTGATTTACCAATCTCAAGTTATGGCCTTTGACTTAAAGTCTCTTTTTGTTGACTTTTGAAAATGACCTATAATGTTGAAATTGATAACTTTTTGTGAGAGCATTTCTTGGACTTGGAATATGAAGATGAATTGTAGGAAATGTCTTTCTCTTCAAAATGAGCTTTGGATGGAATTTTTATAATAATCCATGTGAAAGTTATGCCCTGGTCAATTTCAGTTGACTTTTTCAGCTGTCCAAATATAGTAACTTTTGCATCTTTGATGATTTCTGAGCCAAATTTTGAGAATCATGATCAAGCATTGATCAAATGATGTTTGTGGCTTCAAAATGATATGTTGACCAAAAATTTGAACTTTTGACTGTCAAATGACCATTTTGCCCCTACAGTTGACTGTAGTGCAATTTAGGGTTTTGACTGTGCAATTTTGAGCTGAATGCCTTGAAACTTGATATGAGGATACTTGACCATCTTTGTAGGCACATGAGACTTGATTGGGCCTTTGAAAACTTCATTTTCTTGATCAGAACCCAAACCCTAGTTTTGACTGTATAGGATACAGTTGAGCTGCACAACCCTTGGGGAATTTTGTGACTTGGCTTGGCAATTTCCTGAAGAATATGGGGGGGCAAATTTTGGGGTACAACACCATGTAATAGTAATTAGGAATTTATGTACTTTCCGCATTTTTTATCAAACGAGTCTTTGTTAATTTGGCGATGTATAGACCTGCGCCTTGTAATAGCGTAGGATTTTACTTTCCGCATTTAAATTTCCGCACTTTTAAATTATAATTGCATGAAAGAATGTATGGCCTAAATTAAAAACAAGCGTAGATCACCATGATACATGTACAAGATAAAACATAACATGAAAATAACACACAAATTCACACACCACTCTTAGGGTACGCCTCACTGTTGTCTTGCCTTCGAAACGTGGTCGTCGAGTATAGGACGTTTTAGTAAGTCCTTATGTCCATGACATGATCCAGTTGCCTCGAAACGGTTGCCTCGGAATTAAAAAGGATCAATGACATAAGGGTAGCTTCTAAGGTGTCCTACTGTTGCTCTGGTGACCACACTGTCCCTAAAAACGAATTGACCCGAACACCTCCAACGGTGGTGCTACCTATCTCTCAATGGTGGGATGGTGTTGTACCCCAAAATTTTCCCTCCCATATTCTTCAAGATTTGCCAAAAGCATGCTTCAAAATCTCCCCAAGGGTGGCACAGTTCAAGGGCCTCCTAACAGTCAAAAACTAGGGTTTTGGTTCTGGCAAAGAAAATGAATTTTCCAAGGGCCCAATCAAGTCCCACATGCTTATAAACATGGTCAAGTATCCTCATGTCAAGTTTCAAGACTTACAGCACAAAATTGCACAGTCAAAAACCCTAATTGCCCTACAGTCAACTGTAGGGGCAAAATGGTTATTTGACGGTCAAAAGTCCAAATTTTTGGTCAACCTCTTATTTTGAAGCCACAAACATCATTTGATCAATTCTTGATCATGATTCTCAAGGCATGGCTCAAAAAGTCCCAAGATGCAAAAGTTTCCATATTTGGACAGTTGAAAAAGTGAACTGTAACTTGACCAAGGCATAACTTCCACATGGATTATCAGAAAAATTCCATCCAAAGCTCATTTTGAAGAGACAGACATTTCCTACAACTCCTCTTCACACTTCAAGTCCAAGAAATGCTCTCACAAAAAGTTATCAATTTCAACATTATAGGTCATTTTCAAAAGTCAACAAAAAGGGACTTTAAGTCAAAGGCCATAACTTGAGATTGGTAAATCAAAATGACATGGGACCAAAGGCATTGGTTAGAGGACTTCAAGACCTTTCCAAAATGTCCAAGAACATGATCAAAGCTTAAATATTGAGCAAGATATGCCTTGTGGAAGTTGGGAAATGTTTGGGTATTTTGAAAAGTCAACTTTGCTTCAAATGCCTTAAAATTGCTAATGGGCCACATTTTCTTCCAAGATTCATCATCCAAAGCATATGCACGACCATTTGGCCCAAAGGGGATTTATTTCATCATTTTTATTTATTTATTTGAATTTTTAATTACAATTAATTCATTTAAATTAAATAAAATATGGAAAAATACTAAACCAAAGTTTTTAAATCTTTTTGTGCAGAATAAACTCTCCTTAAAGGCTCAAGATTCGTGCATAACCAAAATTGGAAGGTTTTGCCATGATTGGAATCAAAAACATATGGAAAAAGATTGAAAAAATATGCCATTAAATCCAATATTTGATTCATGATTGCATTGATCTTTTGATTCAAAACTCAACCCTAATTCATTCCTTACAGATACTAATGCAAACCTAATGCACAAGAACCTCTAAGCTGCGCCAGAATTCAAGAACCACTTTTGCAATTTTTGGTGGAAAAGTGAAAACTGAAAACTATATTCTAGCACGATTCAAAGCAAAATACCAATTGCAAAAGCTTCCTAAGGCATTACTGAACCTAACTGGATACTTTTTCAATCCTCACACGCCCAGAATTGGTATATAGCAGTCCAACTGTTTCATCTTTTTTGCATAATCGTATTTCATCATCCATGCCATAATTTTGAATTCTAATGCTTGTTTTGTACTAGTCGTATCATTCTGAACCTAACCATATTGTTTAATTGAGTTTTCCTTGCCCATACGCGAAATCACCATTGGAGCTATTTAGGGTTGCAGAGGTCCAAATTTGGGGTTTCTCTGTTATGGAAAAATTGAGACATAATACTTAGGCCATTAAAATCAGGAGCTTCAGACGAATTCAACGGATAACTCGCGATCAATTTATGATCAAAGGATTTCTATTCGCTATTTTTTCATACATCATATAGTGGGGGTTTAAAACCCCCGCAATCTTGTTTCTTTTTTCAGGTAAAACGCAAAGCAATTGGAGAAGACGCTTAGTTGTCATAACATGAATGGGCAATTCAAAGATTAGCGCGCTTTTTATTTATTCAGGCCACTAACTTTTTTTTCTCTTATAATTATTTCCTTCCACTAATGTTACAAAGAAAGCGTTTGGCATAGTTGGTTAGTGCGTAGTCCACTGAATACTGGGACCTGGGTTCGATTCCCAGGTCCCCTCCCTTTCCCATATTATTTTCTTTTCTATATTCCCATGCAGCATATATTCCAGGGGCTTATCATATGACCACCATCCACGCTTGCCACGCGCTCAATAATCTCAGTCCAATGATCCAGATCTAAAGCCTATGGAATGGTTCAGTCAATGCCTACACATGTGATTACTAGAAGTCAACGAAGGCCTTAAACATTGGGCCAGAATTACTGAATTATACCTCCAAATGGGCCTACAAACCCCCCATGTTTGCCTTCTTCTCCCTATTTCTTTTATATTTTTTTTAGTTATTTTAATTCTTCCCTCTATTTTATTTAATTCCATCAATATTTTTCTTTTAATATAAAAATAATATAAAAACCAGAAAAGACAAAAAAACAAAAATATATTTTAATATCTTTGTAAATAAATTGTTACAATTAATTTAGTTTTAAATTCTAGGATTAATTTTGACATTTTTTCACAAACTTAAAAATTGTAGAATTAGGGTTTTATATTTTTATCCTTTTTTCTTTTTCACCATATTAATTATTAATTATTTATTATTTATTTTTATAAATCAAATTATATTAATTAATTAGGTTAACTTTAGGTTTAACTTTAACATGTTTTTTTTAATAAATTAAAAAATAGCTAGAATTAGGTTTTAAATTCCATTTAATTCTCTCATAAAAATCCATAAATACAAAAAAACTCCAAAAAATCTTTTCCTTTTTTTTATTTTAATTAATTTGTTAATCGTAATTTAATTTCATTAAAAAGGGTCCAATTCCCTCGCTTTCGATTATTAGTTCGTTTCGTGCATTTTATTTCCTTTCTTGTAATATTCATGTAATTCTCCCAAAGCCGTGTAAATTAGACATTTTATATTTCTCGCACTTTATTTTATGTCAAATCGGGTCCTGGATTTAATTTGGCGATGTGGACCCGCGCCTTTGTAATAGCGTAGGAACCTTTAATTTCCGCATCTTTTTAACTGTTAATAAATTTGCATGCAAGAATGAATGTCAAAATAAAAGAAACGTGTAGATCACCCACGACATGAACAAGACAAAAATATCTGAAAACGACACACAAATCACACACCACCCCTAGGGTACGCCTCACAGTTGCCTTGCCCCTCGAAAGGTGATCGTCGAGTAGAGGATGTTTTAGTAAGTCCTCATGATCCGGGAACCTGGCATGAGGGTAGCTTCTAAGGTGTCTTCCTATTGCTCCGGTGATCACCATGTCCCGAACCTTCGAATTGACCCGAACACCTCCAACGGTGGTGCTACCTACCTCTCAATGGTGGGATGGCACTACTTCAAGGACATTTACACAGACGAATTCCTTAGGGTAGGTAGACGACTCTAGATACTTGCTCTAATTTCAAAACAAATCAGAAATACTTTTCACACCGACACCTTTTCAAAAAGCTTTCGAAAGCAATTTTTCAAACACTCTTGAGGACCGATACAAGAGTCGAACTGGAATTTTCAAAGAAACTTTTTAAAACCCACAATTGAAAAGCAAACAAACTACTTTTGAAAACACAAATGAGCAAGTATCTAAGAGCCCATGGATAACCATGGATAGAAAGGGTGCTAACACCTTCCCTTTCTATAAATCTACCTCCCGAACCGAGAAACTATCTCATAAGGAATTTTGCTGTGCTTTTGTCCTGTCCATGTTGGAGAAAATAAAAGACGGTGGCGACTCTTGCTTCCGCGATATTTCACGAAACCAGTGTTAAACAGTCAGTTCCAGATCCACCGATCATAGAACTGGCGACTCTGCTGGGGACTTATTTAAAGTGAGGTGTACCTTATGACTAAGATCATTGTGTTTTCAATTACTTTGACTTGTTTGCTTTAAATTGTGGGACTGTCTTGGGAGTTCTATAGATCCTAACCCGGATCTGGGGGATACCTTCTTAGAAAGTAGCAACAAGGCTGTGAGGGAACACTGCGGGGTATACCGACATGGTTGAAACAGTCTGCTACGTTGATGTGGCACTTTGGTGTGTACCGGTAACCCTTGAGTTCAGTCAAGGAGAGTACGGGGCCTCCGCGTGGTGTCGTGAAGCATCAACAGACCTTAGGAACCTTAATTGAACTATCTTGGCCTCTTTAGGGTAGTGAGATAACTGACTTTGGTGCAGTCCGAGGTTGGTTGATACTCGATACTACACCCAATTGAGGGTTGCTTTCCTGGAATATTTCGGTCGCCAGTTCAGTGGCTAAATCGAAACGATGAACAATGAAAGCAATCTGGTGATATTGGGACCCTTAGAACCCGGTTACTTCTGATAGGACAGGTTTGAGCCCACCAACTTCAAGAGGGTAGTACCCCAAACCCCATGCTGGCCTAAACTCTAAGGGCTCTTTGTGTGACTTGTATGCCTTTAAACTTGAACTATGTGCACATTCTTGTTATCTGACCCATGAGTTCTTGCAGGTTTTGTTTATAGTCCTTAATCTGGACTTATAACAGGGTCTACTTACATCACCCAATGCATAACATGACATCATACCATTGCATGCACCCTGCATAAGGACTAATCCATTTCAAGGATCTCAAGGGCTTGTGATGCAGGTCATGATGAATCAAACGTCTAGCAAGGGGCAAAGAGGATTTATTTCCCTCTAGCCAAGGTTGTCAGAGGCTATGACCCACTTGATATGGTGAGCTTTGACTCCTGAAGAAGGTTCCTCTAGCCAAGGTGATCTAGAAATTCAAACATGATAACTCGAGTCAGGGGCTATGACCCACTCGATATGGTGAGCCTTGACTATTGAAGAAGAACTCTCAACAACAGGAAGTTCCTTCGATCAAGCTACAAAATTCAAATGCTAACAATCTTCTTGTTTACCCTGCGAGGTCCTTGAAAACATTGCATGCATATCATACACATCATTGCATTACAGGTACCCTTTTGACAGGTCACTTACCTTCTTCGCTGTTTATTTCAGCCGATCGTCATGAATCCTGAATCATCTACCGAGAAATCCATCAAGGCCCTCCAGGCTCAGAACGCCCAGTTCCAAGAGTTGATCATGAGTTTAGCCCAGGGCCAGCAAGATTTGAAGACTCTACTTTTGAAAAAGAAGAAGAAGAGGACTGTGTTGTTCAACCCTAGGCGCAAATTTGGGAATGTATCACAAAATGATGTTGATCAAGCTGCTTCCTCTGTTGGGAAAGACAGTCCCCAAGGGAGAGAGGTTCCTAGTCCAGTGGTCTCTGACAACGAGACTGATTTTAATGAGGAGCAGTATCCTCCAACTGAAGACAGGTACAAGCAGTTGGAAGACCGTCTGAATGCCATGGAAATTCAACAAGTGCCTGGGTTGGATCTGGGAGACCTGGGTCTATCTTCTGGTGTGGTGATCCCACACAAGTTCAAGGCACCTGCATTTGCAAAATATGACGGGGCTTTCTGTCCTAAGCTGCATCTCAAGTCATACATAAGGAGGATCCAGCCCTACACGGCTGACAAGAATTTGTGGATTCACTTCTTTCAGGATAGTCTGTCAGGAATTCAACTCGACTGGTTCTATCAACTGAATGGAGCCAACATCCGTAGCTGGGAGGACTTGGCCACTGCATTCTACAAGCAATACCAGTACAATGCCGACCTTGCTCCCACGCGCACTCAGCTTCAGGGAATGTCTATGAGTGCAGACGAAGGTTTTAAAGAATATGCTCAAAAATGGAGGGACCTGGCTGGAAGGGTACAGCCACCTCTGACTGACTGGGAACTCGTCGATATGTTCTTGGGGACCCTATCCGGGCCGTTCTTCAATCATCTCATTGGTAATTCATCTGCAGGGTTTACCGACCTCATTCTGACTGGGGAGAGAATAGAAGCTGGCATCAGGTCTGGAAAGATTCAAGAGGCTGCACCTTATGACAAAAAACCTTACCATGGAAAGAAAAAGTCCAATGTTGTGCACGGTAAAAAGAGTCGTCATGATCCACATGTAGGGGCAATCCAGATCTCTGATCCCGCGCCTGTTCAACAAAGAAAGAGCAATAGGCGTAGGATAAAGTATCAAGATAGGAAGTATATTGACATCAGCATGCCTTTGTCTCAGGCACTACAACAATTGCTGAAGGCGAAACTGATCACACTAAAGGATCCTCCGCAAAATCCTGATACTTCCTCTCCCAAGTACAACCCGGGTGTGAGATGTGCCTACCATTCTGACAGTCCTGGACATGACACCGACAACTGTTGGACCTTGAAGAACAAGATCCAGGATTTGATTGATGCCAAGGAGGTCAAGTTTGAACACTGATCCTACACCAAATCATCGAGAATGTCTTTTTGTTCATTCGAATGTTCAAGTTGTATTTTTCTTTGATTGTTCAAACATTTTATTCATGTCAAACTTTGTTATTTCATTAATGCATTACACGTGTCTGTTTTGAAGCAATATATTCGTATTCACTATATGCAAATTATTTTCATATTTTTGTGATGTTCAACGCTCGGTTAACAATTCTAAGCCTCTTGAGGGAGGATGACGAAAACGATACCACAATCTATAGTATGCTTTTGAATAGACCCCGCTGATGAGGTACAGGCATTGTTTCAAATCCCTAAACACTGGAGTTATAAGGAAGATAATCCCTCGTCAACCCCTCTGAGCCAAAGAAGTAGGAGTTTTTCTGTTCGAAATTTAAAACCCTTAATCATAACCTGGGGCAGGGTAGTTTTCTCAGTTGATCTAAGTGCATAACGAATGGCACCAAAGAGGTCCTTACAAAAAAAAGAAGATAGTGATGGTTCCGAACAAAACAAAGAAAGGCAGTCATTACTTCTCAAAATAAAAGCCCAATAAGTCAAAACCTATGAAGGAGACTTACAAAACTGGAGCATCCCGCTGACTGTAATCGCAAAAGAAACAGTTCAGGCAAAAAACAGGGATAATAAAAATCAAAAAAAGAGGTCCTACAAACCCTCAACAACAAAAAAGGGGGAAATGACTGCCTATTCAAATAAATTTCCAAAATCCGAACCATCACGGGAATATCAGGACAAAAACTCAAATAAGGTCTAACGTATGATCAACTGAGTTTAGGTTTGGAGAACATCACGAAGAATGGGTGGGTACAAATAATTTGAGCCTTTATCCTTTGTTTCTTAAACCGTGAACCAGGCCACGATATAACCCTCAAAAGTCCTAGCTGAAGCATGGGTTAGTTTGAAAGCATACTGTTACGAAAGGTATCCTGACTCCTTAAGGCTCACGGTGAAATACAGAGTTGACATCACGTTTTACAAACAGTCACTTGTTTTATGAAAAAGAATGCATTTTCAAAATCTTCAAGACAGACATAAGCTTTGCATTCTTAAAATAATATTGTTTGCATATGACTATTTGTTCAACAGCATAGAAGTTCGCATGACGAATGTCTAATGAACAAAAGCACCTCTAACCAAGGGGCAGACGTGATCATTGTCCATCATCTGGGGCAGTTAAGTCAAGATTCGGAGAATCTCTCAAAAGGCCAACCAACCTGGGGAAAATCTCCATCTGGATCACTTGGGGCATTGGACGATCAAACGAAGATCTTCTGGTAGCACGACAAAACACTTCTGACAGGGGCAACTCCCTACATCCTGAGAGCATGGACATAGTCGAAAAAATACTACGCAAAATCAAAGACCCGCTAGGTTGACACACCTAGGAAAAAATAAGGGATTCCCGGCGAACCAAAAGGGTTCGGGCAAAATAAGGGATGAAATGAAAAAATCTGTACACCCGGCAAGTCGAAAACCTGAAAAGGCGGCTTGGGAAAAAAAGGGTATCCCGGTGGACTGAAAACCCGAAAGGGCGGTCCAGGAAAAAATTAGGGATCAAAGCGTACGACTATGTCCTGGCATCTCGTCACCTGTCTACCAGAAGATTTGTCAATTACCCCCACATGTATCTTCCTCTCCCACATCAGAAACAGGGGCAATAATGAGTTGTCTAAGCGATCTAATTGCTCTGTCCACCAAGGTACAAAGGTGATTTCAGCTGAAGAACATAACCAGATATCTTAATTCCCCAGAGAGTGAGCCAGCAAGTCAGTGCACTCTCCCCAAGCTATATTATCAAACTTTAAGGAAGTTGGGTATCCTCCAACAGATCTCAACATTCCCCAGCACATCATACGGACGTTCTTAACAAGCATCCCCGGCAATCTTGATCTAAGACTATTCCCCAGCGGAATACCAGACATTCATTGGAGTCACTTCCCCGACACAGTTCAAAATTTCCCCAGGAGAGTCCAATCCAGTTTCCCCAGGAAAGTTGGAATCCATCTCCCCAAACAGTAAGCTTATCCCCCGTAGATTCTGGAAGCCTATCCTCGCAGAGCACGAACGCGTCTCCTGGGTTTATTCAAAGAGTTATTTCCCTACCAGGGTATAACTGGGTTATCCTCAGCCAAAAGCCACGGAAAAATCGTCCTCGGCAAAGTCTTCTTATCCCCAGCGAAGTCCATTAACGCTTCCAACACAACAATGGTATCCCCAGCGAAGTTACCATCAACATATCCTAGCAAAGTACCTCTCTCCCCAAAAGCATTGCTCCCCAGCAAGATCGTTAGAGTACTTTTCTCCCCGCAGAGTAATCCATTCGCCAAGTTTATTCCCCAACGGAGTTATCTTCTCCTACCGGTATTCTTGCAACTATCATCCCCAACGGAAGCAAAGATCTATTCTTCAACCTCAGCCCAGGAGTCAACTTCCCGGCACCCGTCAAGGATTTACTTTCCTAGACGAAAAAAGATACATCCATAAAACATCACATTTCCATACATTATAGCATGCATGTATGCATCATATCTTACCAATCTCGTTTATGTTGAGAACATCATTGCTTGATCCATATCATGCATTGCATATGACTGACCTTTACCTTTCAGGAAAGCTCCAGTTAAGTTCTCAGCTATATTTCAAGACCTAGACCGGTTCAGTTAAATCGACCCTAAGATTTTCCTGTTTCTTATCCAGTCAAAGGCCTTCTCTGGTTCAGTCAGATCGACCCTAAGATCTCCCTGTTTCTTATCCAGTTGAAGATTTCAAGACCTAGACCGGTTCAGTTAAATCGACCCTAGGATTTTCCTGTTTCTTATCCAGTCAAAGGCCTTCTCTGGTTCAGTCAGATCGACCCTAAGATCTCCCTGTTTCTTATCCAGTTGAAGATTTCAAGACCTAGACCGGTTCAGTTAAATCGACCCTAAGATTTTTCTGTTTCTTATCCAGTCAAAGGCCTTCTCTGGTTCAGTCAGATCGACCCTAAGATCTCCCTATTTCTTATCCAGTTGAAGATTTCAAGACCTAGATCGGTTCAGTTAAATCGACCCTAAGATTTTTCTGTTTCTTATCCAGTCAAAGGCCTTCTCTGGTTCAGTCAGATCGACCCTAAGATCTCCCTGTTTCTTATCCAGTTGAAGATTTCAAGACCTAGACCGGTTCAGTTGAATCGACCCTAAGATTTTTCTGTTTCTTATCCAGTCAAAGGCCTTCTCTGGTTCAGTCAGATCGACCCTAAGATCTCCCTGTTTCTTATCCAGTTGAAGATTTCAAGACCTAGACCGGTTCAGTTAAATCGACCCTAAGATTTTTCTGTTTCTTATCCAGTCAAAGGCCTTCTCTGGTTCAGTCAGATCGACCCTAAGATTTCCCTGTTTCTTATCCAGTTGAAGATTTCAAGACCTAGACCGGTTCAGTTAAATCGACCCTAAGATTTTTCTGTTTCTTATCCAGTCAAAGGCCTTCTCTGGTTCAGTCAGATCGACCCTAAGATCTCCCTGTTTCTTATCCAGTTGAAGATTTCAAGACCTAGACCGGTTCAGTTAAATCGACCCTAAGATTTTTCTGTTTCTTATCCAGTCAAAGGCCTTCTCTGGTTCAGTCAGATCGACCCTAAGATCTACATGTTTCTTATCCAGTTGAAGACATTCCAAGACCTAGACCGGTTCAGTTAAGTCGACCCTAAGATTTTTCTGTTTCTTATCCAGTCAAAGGCCTTCTCTGGTTCAGTCAGATCGACCCTAAGATCTCCCTGTTTCTTATCCAGTTGAAGGCATTCCAAGACCTAGACCGGTTCAGTTAAATCGACCCTAAGATTTTCCTGTTTCTTATCCAGTCAAAGGCCTTCTCTAGTCCAGTTAAATCGACCCCTAAAAGATTTTTCAGATAAAGACTCAGTAGAAGACATCCAAGATTCTCTCAGCGTTACTGTTGAGGTTGAAGTCGCCCAAGATTCTCTCAGCGTTACTGTTGAGGTAGTAATCGTCCCAAGATTCTCTCAGCGTTCCTGTTGAGGTAGTAATCGCCCCAAGATTCTCTCAGCGTTATTGTTGAGGTTGAAGTCAGCCAAGGTTCTCTCACCGTTCCTATTGAGGTAGTAACCATCCCTGGTTCATTCATCACCTTTTGAAGCTCCAGACCCAATTCCTGTAACCAGTCAGGACACATCTACACAAAGAATTTGAAGACCAGCTCTTGTAACAGGCCAGGTAATCGTTTTCTTTTGCAGGTACGCAAGTTCTCGCTAAGGAATCTCTTACGCGATCGACGCCCAGATGGCATCTATAAACCCATCAGCCCATCCATCATCTCTCAGCATGGCATCTATAAGCCCATCATCCTATCCATCAATCTCCAAATGGCATCTATAAGCCCATTCCCATCATCACACTACTATGTGAGTGCAAATTTCTGGGCACTCTAGTGTTCAATCATCTTCCACCTTCGGATTACGAAAGGCACGTCAGCCAATCTACATCCTCAGGTCTAAGAAGATTGAACAGGGGCAACTGTTGTACCCCAAAATTTGCCCTCCCATATTCTTCAAGATTTGCCAAAAGCATGCTTCAAAATCTCCCCAAGGGTGGCACAGTTCAAGGGCCTCTTAACAGTCAAAAACTAAGGTTTTGGTTCTGGCAAAGAAAATGAAGTTTCCAAGGTCCCAATCAAGTCCCACATGCTTATAAACATGGTCAAGTATCCTCATGTCAAGTTTCAAGACTTACAGCACAAAATTGCACAGTCAAAAACCCTAATTGCCCTACAGTCAACTGTAGGGGCAAAATGGTCATTTGACAGTCAAAAGTCCAAATTTTTGGTCAACCTCTTATTTTGAAGCCACAAACATCATTTGATCAATTCTTGATCATGATTCTCAAGGCATGGCTCAAAAAGTCCCAAGATGCAAAAGTTTCCATATTTGGACAGTTGAAAAAGTCAACTGTAACTTGACCAAAGCATAACTTCCACATGGATTATCAGAAAAATTCCATCCAAAGCTCATTTTGAAGAGACAGACATTTCCTACAACTCCTCTTCACACTTCAAGTCCAAGAAATGCTCTCACAAAAAGTTATCAATTTCAACATTATAGGTCATTTTCAAAAGTCAACAAAAAGGGACTTTAAGTCAAAGGCCATAACTTGAGATTGGTAAATCAAAATGACATGGGACCAAAGGCATTGGTTAGAGGACTTCAAGACCTTTCCAAAATGTCCAAGAACATGATCAAAGCTTAAATATTGAGCAAGATATGCCTTGTGGAAGTTGGGAAATGTTTGGGTATTTTGAAAAGTCAACTTTGCTTCAAATGCCTTAAAATTGCTAATGGGCCACATTTTCTTCCAAGATTCATCATCCAAAGCATATGCACGACCATTTGGCCCAAAGGGGATTTATTTCATCATTTTTATTTATTTATTTGAATTTTTAATTACAATTAATTCATTTAAATTAAATAAAATATGGAAAAATACTAAACCAAAGTTTTTAAATCTTTTTGTGCAGAATAAACTCTCCTTAAATGCTCAAGATTCGTGCATAACCAAAATTGGAAGGTTTTGCCATGATTGGAATCAAAAACATGTGGAAAAAGATTGAAAAAATATGCCATTAAATCCAATATTTGATTCATGATTGCATTGATCTTTTGATTCAAAACTCAACCCTAATTCATTCCTTACAGATACTAATGCAAACCTAATGCACAAGAACCTCTAAGCTGCGCCAGAATTCAAGAACCACTTTTGCAATTTTTGGTGGAAAAGTGAAAACTGAAAACTATATTCTAGCACGATTTAAAGCAAAATACCAATTGCAAAAGCTTCCTAAGGCATTACTGAACCTAACTGGATACTTTTTCAATCCTCACACGCCCATAATTGGTATATAGCAGTCCAACTGTTTCATCTTTTTTGCATAATCGTATTTCATCATCCATGCCATAATTTTGAATTCTAATGCTTGTTTTGTACTAGTCGTATCATTCTGAACCTAACCATATTGTTTAATTGAGTTTTCCTTGCCCATACGCGAAATCACCATTGGAGCGTTTTAGGGTTGCAGAGGTCCAAATTTGGGGTTTCTCTGTTATGGAAAAATTGAGACATGATACTTAGGCCATTAAAATCAGGAGCTTCAGACGAATTCAACGGATAACTCGCGATCAATTTATGATCAAAGGATTTCTATTCGCTATTTTTTTCATACATCATATAGTGGGGGTTTAAAACCCCCGCAATCTTGTTTCTTTTTTCAGGTAAAACGCGAAGCAATTGGAGAAGACGCTTAGTTGTCATAACATGAATGGGCAATTCAAAGATTAGCGCGCTTTTTATTTATTCAGGCCACTAACTTTTTTTTCTCTTATAATTATTTCCTTCCACTAATGTTACAAAGAAAGCGTTTGGCATAGTTGGTTAGTGCGTAGTCCACTGAATACTGGGACCTGGGTTCGATTCCCAGGTCCCCTCCCTTTCCCATATTATTTTCTTTTCTATATTCCCATGCAGCATATATTCCAGGGGCTTATCATATGACCACCATCCACGCTTGCCACGCGCTCAATAATCTCAGTCCAATGATCCAGATCTAAAGCCTATGGAATGGTTCAGTCAATGCCTACACATGTGATTACTAGAAGTCAACGAAGGCCTTAAACATTGGGCCAGAATTACTGAATTATACCTCCAAATGGGCCTACAAACCCCCCATGTTTGCCTTCTTCTCCCTATTTCTTTTATATTTTTTTTAGTTATTTTAATTCTTCCCTCTATTTTATTTAATTCCATCAATATTTTTATTTTAATATAAAAATAATATAAAAACCAGAAAAGACAAAAAAACAAAAATATATTTTAATATCTTTGTAAATAAATTGTATCAATTAATTTAGTTTTAAATTCTAGGATTAATTTTGACATTTTTTCACAAACTTAAAAATTGTAGAATTAGGGTTTTATATTTTTATCCTTTTTTCTTTTTCACCATATTAATTATTAATTATTAATTATTTATTTTTATAAATCAAATTATATTAATTAATTAGGTTAACTTTAGGTTTAACTTTAACATGTTTTTTTTAATAAATTAAAAAATAGCTAGAATAAGGTTTTAAATTCCATTTAATTCTCTCATAAAAATCCATAAATACAAAAAAACTCCAAAAAATCTTTTCCTTTTTTTATTTTAATTAATTTGTTAATCATAATTTAATTTCATTAAAAAGGGTCCAATGCCCTCACTTTCGATTATTAGTTCGTTTCGCGCATTTTATTTCCTTTCTTATAATATTCATGTAATTCTCCCAAAGCCGTGTAAATTAGACATTTTATATTTCTCGCACTTTATTTTATGTCAAATCGGGTCCTGGATTTAATTTGGCGATGTGGACCCGCGCCTTTGTAATAGCGTAGGAACCTTTAATTTCCGCATCTTTTTAACTGTTAATAAATTTGCATGCAAGAATGAATGTCAAAATAAAAGCAACGCGTAGATCACTTACGACATGAACAAGACAAAAATATCTGAAAACGACACACAAATCACACACCACCCCTAGGGTACGCCTCACAGTTGCCTTGCCCCTCGAAAGGTGATCGTCGAGTAGAGGATGTTTTAGTAAGTCCTCATGATCCGGGAACCTGGCATGAGGGTAGCTTCTAAGGTGTCTTCCTATTGCTCCGGTGATCACCATGTCCCGAACCTTCGAATTGACCCGAACACCTCCAACGGTGGTGCTACCTACCTCTCAATGGTGGGATGGCACTACTTCAAGGACATTTACAAAGACGAATTCCTTAGGGTAGGTAGACGACTCTAGATACTTGCTCTAATTTCAAAACAAATCAGAAATACTTTTCACACTGACACCTTTTCAAAAAGCTTTCGAAAGCAATTTTTCAAACACTCTTGAGGACCGATACAAGAGTCGAACTGGAATTTTCAAAGAAACTTTTTAAAACTCACAGTTGAAAAGCAAACAAACTACTTTTGAAAACACAAATGAGCAAGTATCTAAGAGCCCATGGATAACCATGGATAGAAAGGGTGCTAACACCTTCCCTTTCTATAAATCTACCTCCCGAACCGAGAAACTATCTCATAAGGAATTTTGCTGTGCTTTTGTCCTGTCCATGTTGGAGAAAATAAAAGACGGTGGCGACTCTTGCTTCCGCGATATTTCGCGAAACCAGCGTTAAACAGTCAGTTCCAGATCCACCAATCACAGATGGCACTACCTTAAGGACATTTACACAGCCTAATTCCTTAGGGTAGGTAGATGACTCATAGATACTTGCTCTATTCAAAAACAAATCAAAACTCTTTTCACACCGACACTTTTCAAAAAGCTTTCAAAACAATTTTTCAAACACTCTTGAGGACTGATACAAGAGTCGATCTGAAATCTTTAAACGAAACTTTTTCAAACCCACTCACACTTGAAAAGCAAACACTTTTGAAAAAACAATGAGCAAGTATCTAAGAGCCCATGGATAACCATGGATAGAAAGGGTGCTAACACCTTCCCTTTCTATAAATCTACCTCCCGAACCGAGAAACTATCTCATAAGGAATTTTGCTGTGCTTTTGTCCTGTCCATGTTGGAGAAAATAAAAGACGGTGGCGACTCTTGCTTCCGCGACATTTCGCGAACCAGCGTTAAACAATCAGTTCTAAATTCACCGACCACATAACTGGCGACTCTGCTGGGGACACTTTAAAGTGAGGTGTACCTTAGGATCAGACCACTCTTATGTTTTCAATTGAATGTTTTGTTTGCTTTATTATTGTGGGCTGCATCGGAGTTTCATAGATCCTAACCCGGATCTGGGGAATACCCTTTAGGTAGCATAAGCTGTGAGGGAATTGTCTGGCGTAGACCGACACGGGTGAAGCAATGGCTACGTTGGTGTGACACCTTGGTCTGTACCGATATCCCTTATGTTGGAACGAGGAGAATATGGGTCTTCTGAGGAGTCATTAAGCACCAACCGACCTTAGAACCCTAAATTGACCCAACTTGGCCATAGAACAGTAGCAGTATGCTACACTCATTGAGGCTAAACTCTCGCGATGGTTCTGGCCGCAAGAAAAGATTGTGACGCTGGAGTTATGACCGATTGAGGGTAGTCAGTGATATTGAGATCCTCTAGAACCCGGTTACTATTTTCTAGGACAGATCTTAACCAACGAAACTGAAAGAGGGTAATACCTAAACTTCATGCCGGCCTGAAATCTAAGGGCTTTTTGTGTGACTTGTATGCCTTCAAACTTGACTACTTGCATGTACTTGTTATCTGAAGACATGGGTTCCTTGCAGGTTTTGTTTACAGTCCTTAATTGGGACTCATTACAGGGCCTACTTACATCACTCCATGCATAGCATAACATCATACCATTGCATGCATCCTGCATAAAGACTAATCTATTTCAAGGATTTAAAGGGTTTGTGATGCAGGTCATGATGAATCAAAATGTCTAGCAAGGGGCAAAAGGGGATTTATTTTCCTCTAGCCAAGGTTGATAACTTGAGTCAGGGGCTATGACCCACTCGATATGGTGAGCCTTGACCCTTGAAGAAGGACTCTCAGCAATATAAAGTTCCTTCCATCAAGCTACCAGATTCTAACAATTTTTCTTGTTTACCCCGCGAGATTCTTGAAAACATTGCATGCATACATACACATCATTGCATAACAGGTACCCTTGTTACAGGTCACTTACCTTTTCGCTGTTTATTTCAGCAATGGCTTCCCAACAAGATAATCAAGGTCTGCATGCTCAAGAGACTCAGTTCAGGGAGATCTTTTTAAGCCTATCCAAGGGGCAGGAAGAGTTGAGGACACTCCTTATGGGGAATTTGGCCAAGCAAAGCCCCGATGATGACAAGGACGAACAGTTGAAACGTCTACAAGCTGAGGTGGATACAATGAAAACCCAGATGCTGGGGCAAAGGGCTCTCATCCAAGGTTTAGCTCGGTAACAAGAAGAGTTGAGGACCATGATCAGTTAACTCCACCAAGACAGATCCAACATGAAGCAACCAGTCCAAGTTAGGAACCAGGTCTTTGATCAGCTTCCAAGAGGACAAGAATCTGGTATGGTGAAGAATAGACCTCTCCAAATTGCTACCACTTCACAAGCCCAGCATCAACCTCGCCCAGAGCAACAGGTTGATCAGAGTAAGCCAAGCAGGTCCAAGAGGCAGTTCACTCAGCTCAACATGTCGTTGTTTCAAGCTCTACAACACCTGCTGAGGTTGAATCTGATTACACTAAGGGCTCCTCCCCGGAACCCCAACATCTCTGCTCCTAACTATCATCCCAACAAAAGATGTGCATACCACTCCGATAGTCCTGGACACGACACTGCTGACTGCTGGGCTCTGAAGAACAAAATCCAGGACCTGATTAATGAAGGAGCAGTGGATTTCACCCAAGTGGGTCAGGTTGAATGCTTCTATCATCCCTAAAGGATTCACCAGTTGAAGTAACAAGTCCCGAGATGAGAAGACTTTTGTCCATTAGAATTTTCAAGTTGTTGTTTTCTTTTAATTGTTCAAACCATTATCATGTCAAACGTTGTTATTTCATTAATGCATCACACATGTCTGTTTTGAACCAATATATTCGCATTCGCTATATTCAAACTGTTTTCATATTTTTGTGATGATCAACTCTCAATTAATAATTCTAAGCCTCTTGAGGGAGGATGACGAAAACGATACCACAATCTACAATATGATTTTGAACAGACCCCGCTGATGAGGTACAGGCATTGTTTCAAATCCTAAACACTGGAGTTATAAGGAAGATAATCCCTCGTCAACCCCTCTGAGCCAAAGAAGTTGGAGTTTTTCTTTTCGAAAATTAAAACCCTTAATGATAACCTGGGGCAGGGTAGTTCTCTCAGTTAATCCAGGTGCACAATGAATGGCATCAAAGGAGTCCTTCCGAAACAAAAGACAGTGATGGTTCCGAACAATCATAAAGACAGGCAGTCATCATTTCTCAAAATAAAAACCCAATAAGTCAAAACCTATGAAGGAGACTTACAAAAACTGGGGCATCCCGCTGACTGTAATTCCAAAAGAGGAAACAGTTCAGGCAAAAAACAGGGATAATGAAATCAAAAAGAAAGAGGTCCTACAAACCCTCAACAAAAAAGGGGAAACGACTTCCTATTCAAAAAATGACTGCCAATATCCAAACCATCACCGGAATATCAGAGCAAAGACTCAAACAAGGTCTAATACAGGATTAGCTGAGTTTAGGATTGAAGAACATCACGAAGAGCGGGTGGGTACAAATAATTTTGAGCCTTTATCCTTTGTTTCTTAAAACGCGAACCAGGACACGTTATAACCCTTAAAAGCCCTAGCTGAAACATGGGTTTAGTTCGAAAGCATACTGTTACGAAAGGTATCCTGACTCCTTAAGGCTTGCGGTAAAATAACGGGTTGACATCACAGTTTATAAAAAAAATTCACTTGCTTTTACTGGAAAAAAATGCATTTTCGAAAAAAAAATTTAAGACAGACATAAGCTTTGCATTTCTAATATAACATTGCTTGCATATGACTAGTTGTTTGAACAGCAGAGAAATTCGCACAAAGAATATCTAGTGAACAAAAGCACCTCTAATCAAGGGGCACAGCATGATCATGGTCCGTCATCTGGGGCAGTCCAGTCAAGATTCAGAGAATCTCTCAACAATGCCAAGCAGTCAGGGGCAACTCTCCATCTGAGACACTTGGGGCATTGTGCATGAATTCCAGCAGCGAATCTTGCCTGATCAAACATCTTCTGGTGGCATGGCAACGCAACACTACCGACAGGGGCAACTCCCCACATCCTGAGAGCATGGGCATAGTCGAAAAAATACTACGCACCATCAAAGACCCGCTAGGTTGACACACCTAGGCAAAAGTAAGGGCTTCCCGGCGAACCAAAAGGGTTCGGACAAAAATAAGGGATGAAATGGAAAAAATCTGTACACCCGGCAAGTCGAAAACCTGAAAAGGCGGCTTGGGCAAAAAAGGGTATCCTGGTGGACTGAAAACCCGAAAGGGCGGTCCAGGCAAAAGTTAGGGATCAAAGCGTACGACTATGTCCCGGCATCTCGTCACTTGCCTACCTGAAGAAGAGTTGTCAATCGGCAGTCATCAAGCATCTCCACAGGTATCTTCTTCCCTCACCTCAGGAACAGGGGCTATAATGAGTTGTCCAGGCGATCCAGTTGCTCTGTCAACCAAAGTACCGAGGAAAGGTCAATCAAAAGATGATTACCATCTACCTTTACAGCTTCAGATCAACACTGGTAACAAGCCAGGAAAATTCTGTGGACGACTGATCGTGGGTTAATATCCAAGACCAAACAGGACAATTATCTACTTGATCATCATCAGGCGACCCTATACCGATTCCTTCTTAAAGTTTCAGAAGAAGTCTTACACAGACTTATCATCAAAGTAACCCTACACCGTTTCCTTTTATTTCAGAAGAAGTTTTACACTGACCTATCCCGAAGTAACCTTACCCCGGTTCCTCCAGAAGTTTTACACGAACTTATCCTGAAGTAACCCCACACAGGTTCCCTTCTCAAACTCTAGACGTAGTTTTACACGGACTCGTCATCAGTAAACCCTACACAGGTTTCTTTCTCAGCTCTAGATACGGTTTTACACGGACTCGTCATCAAAGTAACCCTACACAGGTTCCTTCTCCATTTCAGATGCAGTCTTATATGGACTCATTATCAGTAAACCCTACACAGGTTTCCTCCCTCCAAAGATGCAGTTTTACATGAGCTCATCATCAGGCCTCCACCAGTATCTTCTCCCACAGAAACAGGGGCAGTAATGAGTTGTCTAAGCAATCTAGTTTCTCTGCCCACCAAGGTACCAAGGTAAATTCGGCTGAAGAACGTAACCCAGATACCTTCACTCCCAGAGAGTGAGCCAAGATTCAACATATTCTCCCCAAGAAGAGTTAGCCTACTCTATCAGCCTTAAGGAAGTTGGGTATCCCCAGCAGATCTCAACATTCCCCATCGCAATATACAAACATTCTTAACAAGCATCCCCGGCAATCTTGACCTAAGATTGTTCCCCGACGGTATACCCGACATCCAGTGGAGCCATTCCCCAGTCCAATCTGAAAAGTTTGCCCAGGAGAGTGGAATCCATCTCCCCAACAAGAAGCTTATCCCCAGTAGATTCTGGAAGCTTATCACCCGCAGAGCACGAACGCGTCTCCCGGTTTTATTTAAAGGTTATTTCTCCACTAGGATATAACTGGGTTATCCTCAGCCAATTGTCACGGAAAGATCGTCCCCGACGGAGTCTTCCTATCACCCAGTAGAGTTCATCAAATCTTTCAACATAACACATCAATGGTATCCCCAGCGGAGTTATCATCAACCTCAGCAAAGTATCTCTCTTTCCCCACAGAGTAATTCCTCGCAGAGCAATCTATTCGCCAAGTTTATTCCCCAACGGAGTCATCTTCTCCTACCGGTATTCTGGCAGCCATCATCCCCAGCGGAAACAAAGAGCGCTACTCTTCAACATCAAGCCCAGGATTTAACTTCCTGGAATTCGTCAAGGATTTACTTCCCTAGACAAACATACATTCATAAACATCACATCTTCATACATTATAGCATGCACATACGCATCATGAATATACAATCTCATTTATTCTAAAGAACATCTCGCATGTCATACATCATGACATTGCACATAACTAACATTTTGTCTTTTCAGGACAAAGGTCAGTACAAAGATGATTACTATCAACGGTCGCAACTAAAGATCCGATTCCTGTATCTTGCCAGGGTGTATCTGTTGACGACTAATTCCAGACTCGATTCCTGTATCCTGCCAGGGAACGTCTGAAGAGTTCGAAGATCCGATTCCTGTATCTTGCCAGGGTGTATCTATTGACGACTACATTACCAGACTCGAATCCTGTATCTTGCCAGGGCACGTCTGAAGAGTTCGAAGATCTGATTCCTGTATCTTTCCAGGGTGTATCTGTTGACGACTACATTACCAGACTCGATTCCTGTATCTTTCCAGGGAACGTCTGAAGAGTTTGAAGATCCGATTCCTGTATCTTGCCAGGGTGTATCTGTTGCCGACTACATTACCAGACTCGATTCCTGTATCCTGCCAGGGCACGTCTGAAGAGTTCGAAGATCCGATTCCTGTATCTTGCCAGGGTGTATCTGTTGACGACTACATAACCAGACTCGATTCCTGTATCTTGCCAGGGCACGTCTGAAGAGTTCGAAGATCCGATTCCTGTATCTTGCCAGTGTGTATCTGTTGACGACTACATTACCAGACTCGATTCCTGTATCTTTCCAGGGCACGTCTGAAGAGTTCGAAGATCCGATTCCTGTATCTTGCCAGGGTGTATCTGTTGACGACTACATTACCAGACTCGATTCCTGTATCTTGCCAGGGCATGTCTGAAGAGTTCGAAGATCCGATTCCTGTATCTTGCCATGGTGTATCTGTTGACGACTACATTACCAGACTCGATTCCTGTATCCTGTCAGGGCACGTCTGAAGAGTTCGAAGATCCGATTCCTGTATCTTTCCAGGGTGTATCTGTTGACGACTATATTCTCTGGACTCGATTCCTGTATCTTGCCAGGGCACGTCTGAAGAGTTTGAAGATTCGATTCCTGTATCCAGCCAGGGCACATCTACATGAAAGGTTTTGAAAATCAACTCCTGTAACAGGCCAGGTAATTATTTTTCTTTCTCAGGTACATAAGTTCTCACTAAGTAATCTCTTACGCGATCAACACTCGATAGCATCTATAAGCTCATCTCTCGATATATCAACAGGCTCCAAATGGCATCCATAAGCCCATTCCCAACAAAGTTCAGTCACTCTTCCAGATGGAATCTATAAGCCCATCCTCCTATCCATCATCCCTCCAAATGGCATCTGTAAGCCCATTCCCACCATCACACTGCTGATACTCTACTATGTGAGTGCAAATTTCTGGGCACTCTAGTGTTCAATCATCTTCCACCTTCGGATCACGAAAGGCACGCCAGCCAATCTACATCCTCAGGTCTAAGAAGGTTGAACAGGGGCAACTGTTGTACCCCAAAATTTTCCCTCCCATATTCTTCAAGATTTGCCAAGATCATGGTTCAAAATCACTCAAGGGTTGCACAGTCCAATTGCCTCATAACACAGTCAAAATTAGGGTTTTGGTTCTGACAAAGAAATTGAAGTTTTCAAGGGTCCAATCAAGTCCCACATGCCTATAAACATTGTGAAGCATCCATGTGTCAAGTTTCAAGACTCACAGCATCAAATTGCACAGTCAAAAACCCTAAATGCTCCACAGTCAACTGCAGGGGCAAAATGGTCATTTGATAGTCAAAAGTCAAAAATTTTGGTAAACATCTTATTTTGAAGCCACAAACACCATTTGATCAATTCTTGATCATGATTCTCAAAGCATGGCTCAAAAAGTCTCAAGATGCAAAAGTTTCTATTTTTGGACAATTGAAAAGTCAACTGCAAATTGACCAGGGCATAACTTCTTCATGGTTTATCAGAAAAATCCCATCCAAAGCTCATTTTGAAGAGAATGACATTTCATACAACTCATCTTCACACTCCAAGTCCAAGAAATGCTCTCACAAAAAGTTATCAATTTCAACATTATAGGTCATTTTCAAAAGTCAACAAAAAGGCACTTTAAGTCAAAGACCATAATTTGAGATTGGTAAATCAAAATGACATGGGACTAAAGGCATTGGTTAGAGAACTTCAATACCTTTCCAAAATGTCCAAGAACATGATCATAGCTTCAAAATTGAGCAAGATATGCCTTGGAGAAGTTGGGAAATGTTTGGGAACTTTGAAAAGTCAACTTTGCTTCAAAAGCTTCAAAATTGCTAATGGGCCACAAATTCTTCCATGAATCATTACCCAAAGCATATGCACGACCCATTAAGCTCAAAGGGATTTATTTTCTTATTTTTAATTAATTAATTGAATTTTTATTCTTATTTATTCATTTAATTAGTTTGAAATATGAGAAAAATATCAAATCATGTTTTTAAATCTTTTTTGTGCAGCCAATATCTTCCATATATGCAAGAGATTTCGTGCACCATCTCAAGGGGACAATATCATCTATATTTGGCAAGAATTGCATGGAAAAAGATTGGAAAAGATATGAACAAAATCAAATATCAAAATCATTAATTCATGGACTATGGGCTTGGTTTTTTGACCTGATTCCATTCAGATACATAGGCACAACTCAAACCTAATGCATTAGACACGAAAAACTGCCCAAGAGCTGCATACCAATTTGCAAAGTTTCATCAAAAAAATTGGAAACTGAAATCCTAGTTACTACACGTTTCAAAGCCTAAAATCTATTCCAATACATTGCTGGACCATCAAGGAAGCTTTTGCAATCAAGAATCAATCAAAACGTGCCCAGAATCATAGAACACAGATCACACGGTTTGCCAAAATTTCTTGAATTCCACATGATGATTCATGCATTTTTAATCATGTTTCTTGAGTGATTTATACTAATGTTAACTTTCTGAAGCTAATGGCATAACCCAATTGCATTATCAGGCCCTGTATCGTGATTCACCATTAATGTGTTTTAGGGTTTCAGAAGCTTCGAATTAGGGGTTTCCTCATATGGAAAAATTAGACCATCAAACCTGTGCCATTGAACTCGTTGCAACAAGACGAAGCTTTTAATAACCTCGCGCTCAATTTATATTTGGGCATCTGCTAATCGCTATTTTTTCTGGTTGTGTTTAGTGGGGGTTTAAAACCCCCGCTATTTGTTTCATAATTGCAGGAAAGATGAGGAAGAAGATGGACGTGGCTTATGATGACTGGAGCGTTTGAATAATGGCGCGTTTTTCTTGTTGTATATCACTAAGTTTTGTTTTGTATTATATTATTTGTTTGCCATTACATATACAAACGCGTGCGTTGGCTCAGATGGTGGGAATAAGGTTTGGTAAACGCTGGGACCTGGGTTCGATTCCCAGGTCCCCCCATATTATCCATAATTTTTGTTTCAATGCTTTCCTGTGTAGCACTCATTCCATTGCTCACCATGCGCGTTCATGCTTGTGTCTGCCAAGTGTCCCTGATGATCAATCCAATGGCCATAACGTGTAGTCCATGGTAAACGCTAGTCAACCACTCCACACGCAAGCACGGAAAGTCAAAAAAGGCTTTGATTCAGTGGGCCAAATTGCTTCCAATTCACCTCCTAAATGGGCCTGAACCCCCCTCCCCTGGTTTGCATTCTTCAACTTTATTTTCTTTTTTTCAATTTTAATTCTTTTAGTTATTTTTTGATTGTTTTATTTAATTCACCAAAAATAATTTTCATAATATAAAAATCAGAAATAAAAAATTACAATATATTTAATTATTATTATTTCACCATTAATTTATTTTGTAAATAAACTTTAAATAATAAATTTAGTTAATTTAGGTTTTCAATTTTAACACTTTTCTTAAATAAATAAAATATGTAGAAATTAGGGTTTTTAACCTTTTTATCTTTTTTTCAATAAATACTTTTCTCTCATTATTATTATTATTATTATTATTATTAAATATCTTTGTAAATAAATATGTAAATAATTAATTAGCATAAATTAGGTTCTAAACTTTAACCTTTTCTTTATCAATTAAAAATATTTAGAACTAGGGTTTCCTTCTAATTTTTAATTCTTTTCTTATTTCATTAAATACAAAAACCATAAAAAATACTTCTTTCCTTTTATTAAATAATTAATTAGCCTTTTAATTTCATTTAATTTCTCAAAAGGGTCCAACGCCCTCGGACGTTCTATTTTTTATTCTTTTCGCACGTTATTTTATTTTCTTGTGAATATTATGTAACTGCTCAAGCCATGTAATAGTAATTAGGAATTTATGTACTTTCCGCATTTTTTATCAAACGGGTCTTTGTTAATTTGGCGATGTATAGACCTGCGCCTTGTAATAGCGTAGGATTTTACTTTCCGCATTTAAATTTCCGCACTTTTAAATTATAATTGCATGAAAGAATGTATGGCCTAAATTAAAAACAAGGGTAGATCACCATGATACATGTACAAGATGAAACATAACATGAAAATAACACACAAATTCACACACCACTCTTAGGGTACGCCTCACTGTTGCCTTGCTTTCGAAACGTGGTCGTCGAGTATAGGACGTTTTAGTAAGTCCTTATGCCCATGACATGATCCAGTTGCCTCGAAACGGTTGCCTCGGAATTAAAAAGGATCAATGGCATAAGGGTAGCTTCTAAGGTGTCCTACTGTTGCTCTGGTGACCACACTGTCCCTAAAAACGAATTGACCCGAACACCTCCAACAGTGGTTCTAACTATCTCTCAATGGTGGGATGGCACTACCTTAAGGACATTTACACAACCTAATTCCTTAGGGTAGGTAGATGACTCTTAGATACTTGCTATATTCAAAAACAAATCAAAACTCTTTTCACACCGACACTTTTCAAAAAGCTTTCAAAACAATTTTTCAAACACTCTTGAGGACTGATACAAGAGTCGATCTGAAATCTTTAAACGAAACTTTTTCAAACCCACTCACACTTGAAAAGCAAACACTTTTGAAAACACAATGAGCAAGTATCTAAGAGCCCATGGATAACCATGGATAGAAAGGGTGCTAACACCTTCCCTTTCTATAAATCTACCTCTCGAACCGAGAAACTATCTCATAAGGAATTTTGCTGTGCTTTTGTCCTGTCCATGTTGGAGAAAATAAAAGACGCTGGCGACTCTTGCTTCCGTGACATTTCGTGAACCAGCGTTAAACAGTCAGTTCCAGATCCACCGATCACAAGAGCCTTTAGGAGATATGATCACAACACCAATGCCGTTACCCAAAGCGTTTGAAGCTCCATCAAAGTACATAGACCATCGGGATCCTTCCTTAGGTCCTTCATCCGGTCCAGGTGTCTCACAATCAGTTACCAACATGATATTCTCGTCCAAAAATTCAAAGTTCATAGACTGGTAATCATCCACTGCCTGATGTGCCAAATGGTCTGCCAACACACTTCCCTTGATTGCCTTTTGGGTCGTATATTGGATGTCATACTCAGTCAAGATCATCTTCCATCTCGCTATTCTTCTGGACAAGGCAGGCTTTTCGAAGATATACTTGATTGGATCCATCTTAGATATCAACAGAGTAGTGTGAGTCAGCATATACTGTCTCAGTCGGCGAGCAGCCCATGCTAAAGTGCAGCAAGTTTTCTCGAGCAGCGAGTATCGGGTCTCACAGTCAGTAAACTTTTTTCTAAGGTAATAAATAGCATGCTCTTTTCGGCCAGACTCGTCATGCTGCCCCAGCACACACCCCATTGAGTTGTCGAGTACTGTCAAGTATAAGATCAGAGGTCTCCCTTCAACTGGAGGCATCAGGTTAGGTGGCTCTTGGAGATACTCTTTAATTCTTTCGAAAGCGACCTGGCATTCATCGTTCCAACGTACCACTTGATCTTTCTTCAGTAGCTTAAATATTGGCTCACAAGTAGTAGTTAGGTGTGAGATGAATCAGGCAATATAGTTTAGACGTCCCAGAAAGCCTCTGACTTCTTTCTCTGTTCTGGGAGCTGGCATCTCCTGTATAGCATTCACTTTTGCAGGATCCACTTGAATACCTTTGTCGCTTACGACGAAACCCAATAGCTTACCAGATCTCACCCCGAAGGTGCACTTGTTCAGGTTTAACCTTAACTTGTACAACTTCAGCCTATCAAATAGTTTCTGTAGATGGTCAAGGTGTTATTCCTCAGTCTGGGACCTTGCAATCATATCGTCAACATATACTTCAATCTCATGATGGATCATGTCATGAAATAAAGCAACCATGGCACGCTGGTACGTTGCCCCAACATTTTTCAACCCAAAAGGCATGACCTTATAGCAAAAGGTACCCCACTGAGTAACAAAGGTCGTCTACTCCATGTCTTCGGGAGCCATCTTGATCTGATTATAACCGGAGAAACCATCCTTGGGGCTTGCCCTGTTCAGATCCCTATAGTCAACACACATTCGGACCTTACCATCCTTCTTCGGTACTGGAACCACGTTGGCCACCCACTGGGGGTAAGAAGTAACTGCTAGAAAACTGGCGTCAAACTGTTTCATAACTTCAGCCTTGATTTTATCAGACATCTCTGGGCGCATTCGGCAGACCTTCTGTTTTACTGGAGGACAGTCTTCCTTGGTAGGCAGGCGATGAACCACAATATCAGTATCCAAACCAGGCATATCTTCGTAAGACCAGGCAAAGATCTCAATGTAGTCACGCAGCATCTGAATCAACCGTTGTTTCATACTAAGCTCCAGATTTGTACTGATTTTGACTTCCTTCTTGTCTATCTCAGTACCCAGATTCACTGATTCCACTAGCTCTTCATGTGGCTGAATGGCCCTCTCTTCTTGGAGTAACAGTCTTGCAAATTCACCAGGCACTTCGCAATCATCTTCACCTTCGTCTTCGGCTAAGTTGTTCGGATTTTCGAAGTCATAACTGGCAGTAGCAGAGTCGTTACTAGTGAGATCCAGAGTGGATGTGGACCTGTATATGTGAGTGTGTGTAAAATAGCTGTTTTGCAATATATAATAAAGAAAAACAAGGAGCGCAAAATTTGAAATGCAAGAACATCCAATGCTTTTATTAATGATATATGAAAATGACACACATAAATCCCTCACAAATGAAGCCACGGTGCCCCGGGTAAACACCGGGCCATAAAGTTTAAAAACATTGTCTGTTACAGATTCAAAACAAAAGTTCATTACTGGGTAACAAAGGTAATAGGGATGAAGTCCTTTTTTGTCCAGTTGCTTTGTCCACCGTCGATCGTAGGATAGATCCAGCTGTCGAACTCAGACTCTTCTACATCGTTTTCAATGGCATTCACTCCCGAGTTGCTGATGAACACGGGAGGTCTTCCGATTCGTGCATTCCGAACATTCCTTTGAGCTTCTGCAGTGAAACCCAAACCAAACTTGTTAGTCTTATGTGTAAAATCAGGGAGTCGGCCCCAATTCGCACACCCACCTTTCTCAATAACAGCCCGGGCATCCTTGAGGGAAGCCATCTTCATAGGAGAATCTTCAACAACAGTCTCAGCTGATGCCAGTGTCTGGGGAACCTCTTCAAAATGTTGAAATGGGGTCTCAATGAACTCCCCATCCATCTCTACACATCGGAAAGAGTTGAGGTGGATAACCATGTACTCTTCCTCTCCCTGTACTGTCGCAATCTTCCCTTTGACCGGGTACTTCAGCTTCTGGTGGAGCGTTGAGGTTACGGCCCCAGCTTTGTGGATCCATGGACGACCCAACAAGCAAGAATAAGATGGCCGAATGTCCATCACATATAATGTAGAATTGAAAACCTGGGAACCAACCTTAATCGGGATATCAACCTCTCCATGCACCATTCTCTTAGACCCATCAAAGGCCCTGACGACAATATTGCTTGGCTTCAGCTCCAACCCTTCACAATCCAATCGGTCTAGAGCTTTCTTGGGAAAGACGTTTAATGAGGAACCAGTATCCACCAATACATGTGCAAGAGTAGTGCCCCTGCATTCAATGGAGACATGCAGGGCATCGTTTTGATTCTTCCCCTTAGCAGTCAGGTCGGCATCCGAGAAACCCAACCCATTATCAGCAGTTAAATTGGCCACACAATCTGTAAACTGATCAGCTGGTGTCTCTTGTGGCACATGGGCAGTCTTCAAGAAGGTAATCAGGGCCTTGACATGGGCCTCTAAGCACAGCAACAGTGACAACATAAAGATCTTGGACGGGGTTTTCCCCAGCTGTTCAACTACATTATAGTCACTCTTTTTGATGATCTTCAGGATCTCTTCCATCTCTTGTTTAGAAGCCTCAACGGTAATCGTCTTCGGTGCCTCCGTCTGGAAAGGCACATCAGTGGTGATCCCTTTGCCCCGAGTGTCAGATGACTCGACGACAGGGGTAAGGATAGGAACCTGATCAAGAATAGTAGTAGGTACACTGGTAGGTGTAATGACAACAGGTTTTTGGACAGTTGGTGGAGCAATGTCAGGTGAGAAAAGTCTTCCGCTGCGGGTGACTTTAGCGGGTCCAATAATATTACTGATGTCAGTATCAATATCCAACTCTTGCTTAACTCCATGAAAATAAACATCAGCCCCATAGTGCCAAGGGACAGCTTTATCAGAGGTGTAGGGGATGGGCCCCGGAAAAGTGATGATCACAGGTGCGATTCTCGGAACAGATGTAATTCTAACAGGCTTCCTCGAGGGAGCCTTGGAAGAATTGTCGAAAATGGTAATGATGGCAACTTCTTCAGAAGGTACTAAGGGAACAATAGTCTTCTCAAACAGGATCTCTTTACTATCCATCAGGCGTTGGACACCTGACTTCAAAAGATGGCAGCCGGTAGGTAGAACAGAACACATACGGAAACCTTCGTCACATCACGGAAATCCGGCTAGCAAAAGGTTCTTCTTTACAGTCATCAAAGGGGTAACGGTATCATTCACAGAAACCACAAACGAGTCTTCATCTATAGCATTCACTCCATGCTTGGGCATAGGAGCAATCACAACATTAGGCCTCTCGGGCGCCTCGAACTCAATCTCCTTCGCATCAATTAAGTCCTGTATCTTATTCTTCAAAGTCCAACAATCATCTGTATTATGCCCCAGGCTATCAGAGTGATAAGCACATCGGGCATTAGGGTTATACCTCGGTGATGTTGTATTTGAATTCTTTGGGGCTTCCTTTAGAATCAACAAATTGGTTTTCAGCAATTATGGCAGAAACTGAGATAAGGTCATGTTGAGACGGGTGAATTGCCTTCAAGGTCTCTCGTCCTTTTGTTGATTGTTATACTGAGGAGCACCAGCAGGTTTTTAAATAACAACCACATTAACAACTTGGCGGTGTTCAGGTCTATTCTGTCTCTTCGAACTGTAGACGGCACTGGACTCTTTCTTAAAGGGCTTCTTCTCGGTGCTCGATGAAGAACCCTTTTGTATCTTCCCAGTCTTAATACCAGCCTCAATCCTCTCACCAGTCAAAATTAGCTCTGTAAACCCAGACGAAGAGCTTCCAATCAGATGGTTGTAAAATGGACCAGACAGGGTCCCCAGAAACATGTCCACAAGCTCCCGATCAGCCAAGGGTGGTTGCACTCACCCGGCGAGGTCCCTTCACTTTTGAGCATAATCTTTGAATCCTTCACCCGTTCCCATTGACATACCCTAGAGTTGGGTACGCGTAGGAGCAAGGTCGGAGCTGTACTGATACTGCTTGTAGAAAGCAGTAGCCAAATCTTCCCAACTGCGAATATTGGCTTCGTCCAACTGATAGAACCATTCAAGTTGAGTCCCTGAGAGACTGTCTTGAAAGAAATGGATCCATAGGTTTTTATCAGCGGTATACGGCTGAATCTTCCTTACATATGACCGGAGGTGCAGCTTTGGACAAGAAACTTCGTCATACTTGGCAAATGCTGGTGCCTTGAATTTGTGGGGAATCACCACCCCAGATGATAGACCTAGATCACCAAAGTCTAGACCAGGTACCTTCTGAACTTCCACAGCACTCAACCGGTCTTCCAGCTGCTTGTATCTGTCCTCAGCTGGAGGATACTGTTCTTCATCATAGTTTGTCTCGTTATCGGAGACCACAGGGCTAGGAGCCCTCCTTTCCTCTTGACTATCTTTCCCTCCAGATGAGGTGGTCAGATCAACTTTATTCTGAAGCCGGTTTCCAAACCTGTGCCCTGTGTTAAACAGGATTGTCCTCTTCTTCTTCTTCTTCTTCTTCTCTTTCAGAATCAGGGTCTTCAGATCTTGTTGACCCTTAGCTAGATTCATGAACAACTCTTGAAATTGGGCATTCTGGGCCTAGAGGGCCTTGATAGCTTGCTCAGTTGAAGGTTCAGCAGACATGATGAGTGCTGAAATAAACAGCAAAGAAGATAAGAGACCTGTAATGGGTACCTGTTTATGAAGTGCATGGGATGAAATGCGTATGATTATGATTTCAAAGACAGTCAAGAGGTTCAAATTTGTAAACAAGAAATGAAACACACTTTATTAGATAAACTTTGGAATTCAAATTGTTCAACTGATGCCATTAAGGCGTTACATGAAAGGAAATACTGAAAAGTAAGTAAAAATTGGAAAGGAAATCATCAAAGGTCCATCAATGCTCCCATGGTCTCTTCCTACCAGTGCGGACATAGTCGTTGAGAATCTGCTCGTTCTCCAACTGCCTAGTCAAGCTCTGGATCTTCTGCTCTTGCTCGTTGAACTTCTCTCGGTAAGAATCCCATTCTTCCCTCAGTTGCATCCAAGATCTCTTCATTGCCCCAATGTCAGTTGGCATATAAGGATGGAGAATGGTTGGAAGAACTCCTTCTTCATTAGCAACTTCAAGAGTGACAGGTCGGACAGCTTCATATGGCATACCTAGCTTTTGGGCACGGATGCGGACCCATCTGAGATATGGCTCCATTGGAAGTGAAGTCTTCGGGCCCAACTCATGTGGATCAAATTGGTGAACTCTCTCCCAGGCCCTTATGAATCTGCGACGTTGCTCGTCGCTATCCCCTTGAAAACCAAAGATGATACTAGGCATTAGCATCTCATGAGGTCCTTCTCTTCTGGCACGCCCAAATTGACGTAGAGCTAAGCATGGGTTGTAAGAAATTCCTCCATGGGTTCCTAACAGTGGAACATTGGGGTACTCCCCACATCGATCAATAATAGTAACCTCGTCCATACCCTTGAGAGTCCAGATGATGTCATTATGCGAGAGAGACATAACCCTATAAGCCCAGCCCATGCCTTCTTTATTCTTTAGCACTGACTTGGGAAGGTGAGAAATAAACCACCTTGCCAATAAAGGAGCACAACACATCAAGGTTCCCCGCTTTCGGGAAGTACGAGCATAGAGCTGATGAAGGATGTCACCCAAGAGATCGGGTACCGGATTCCGAGAGATGAAGATCTTTATCGCATTCACATCAACAAAAGAGTCAGAGTTCGGAAACAACACCAAGCCATATATCAGAAGAGTCAGAATATCCTCGAATGCCTTGAAGTCTAGACTATCCCAGAAATAATTAGCCTTACCGACCAAGAACTTAGTCAGAAAGCCCTTTGCTCCACTTCTTGTCTCCCAATTAGCCATTACCTCCTCTTTGATCAAATGAAGGGCTGCAACAATCTCTTCGGGCCTAAGAATCTTTTCCCAACCAGTAAATGGGGTATGTTCCAGAACAGAGATACCGAGCAGCTCAAAAAACTCTTCTAAGGTGGGAACCAACTGGTAGTCCTAGAAAGTAAAACAATGGTACATCGGATCATAGAATTGGACCAAAACACTCATCATTTGCTCGTCCAATTTGGAGGTGACCAAACTAAGAAGATAACCATGTCTTCTGAGGAAGGAAGTAGTATCAGGCATCTTTGCAACCAACTCTTTGAGCAAGATGGGAACCTGAACAAAATTGATCCTGATTGTATTCCTATGCATGGGCATCATGATGACCTACAAAACAGAGCAAAGATGAATCCCTCTTGTCTTTGAAATAGGTTAGTCTTATACA
Source organism: Vicia faba (assembly GCA_948472305.1). NCBI lineage: Eukaryota > Viridiplantae > Streptophyta > Magnoliopsida > Fabales > Fabaceae > Vicia > Vicia faba. The sequence continues at coordinate 763,949,277 of OX451735.1, read as the reverse complement.
AGATGTATGCAATGTTATGATGTCATGATGTCATGATAGTAAGCACACCACAAGTATCCACAAATGGCAAACATGGTAAAGGCACACAAGTCAGACAGAGAGCCCTTAGATTTTAGGCTGGCAAGGAGCTTAGGTACTACCCTCTTTCAGTTCAGTTGGTTTAAACCTGTCCTAAAAATAGTAACCGGGTTCTAGAGGATCTCAATATCACTGACTACCCTCAATCGGTCATAATTCTAGTTTAGCAACCTTTTCTTGCGGCAGGAATCATCGCGAGAGTTTAGTCTCAATGAGTGTAGCATATTGTTACTGTTCTATGGCCAAGTTGGTCAATTTAAAGGTTCTAAAGTCAGTTAGTGCTTAATGACCCCTTAGATGACCCATATTCTCCTCGTTCCAACACAAGGGATATCAGTACAATCTAAAGTGCCACACCAACGTAGCTACTACTTCAACCGTATCGGTCTACGCCGTACAATTCCCTCACAGTTTATTGCTACTTACCTAAAGGGTATCCCCCAGATCCGAGTTAGGATCTATAGTAACTCTGATACAAGCCCACAAATGTAAATCATACAAAGCATACAATTGAAAACACAATGATCTAATCCTAAGGTACACCCCACTTATTAGATAAGTCCCCAGCAGAGTCTCGAGTTCTGTGATAAGGTGGGAAATAGAACTTACTGTTTTTGGAATGCTGGTTCGTGTTTTGCGTTTGTGTTCGCAAAAATGTCGCGGTAAGCAAGAGTCACCACCGACTTTTATTTTAGCCAACAAGGAAAGGAAAAAAGCACAGAAAAATTCCTTTTTCGAGATGTTTCTCGGGTTCGGGAGGTAGATTATAGAAAGGGAAGGTGTTAGCACCCTTTCTATCTGTGGTTATCTACGGGCTCTTAGGTACTTGCTCATTGTGTTTTCAAAAATTGCTTTTCTTTGTGTTTGTGGGTTTGAAAGAAGTTTTTTGTTTGAAAAGTGTAAGTGCGAAAAGTTTTATTTTCTTTTGAGAGAGCAAGTACTTAAGAACCATCTACCTACTCGAAAAAGGAATTAATCTATACAAATATGCTTTAGACAACTCTATTCCACTATTGATGAGTAGGTAGCATCGTCGTTGGAGTTTTAAGGGTCAATTCGATTAAGGGACATGTGGTCACTAAAGCAATGTTAGGACGCCTTAGCGGTAACCCTAATGTCTTAGATCATTTTTCCGAGGCAACCGTTTCGAGGCAACTATGATCTTTGGACAAGAGGGCGACCTCTAAAACTTCCTATACTCAATGACCACGTTCGAAGGCAACCAAGTGAGGTATACCCTAGGAGTGCGCATGTGCGAGTGTGCTATTTAGGTTAATTTTATCTTTGCACATGTCATGGGCGAGCTATGTTGATTTTAAGTTCATACATTTGATCTTGTCATGCATTCCTTATTATAAAACATCTAACAGTGTATAGTTGCGGAATTTAAATTGCGGAAATTAAATCTAAACTATAACAAGGCGTCGGTCGGGTATTTACATAGCCAAAAACAACCCTTTAATTTAAATTGCGGAAAATAAAAGAAAGCGATAAAATAAAGTCCTATTTAAAGCTATTACATTCCCGAAGCAATTACAATATTGGTAAAATGGATCGCGTGCGAGAAATTAAAACGACGCATTTTTTAGGGTTTTGACCCCTTTTTTTTATTAAAGAAAAGATTTTTGTTATTTTTGAATTAAAAGAAACTAAGTCTAAATTAACAATTAAATTAATTAATTAATGAAAATATTTTTGTAATTTTGGATTTAAAGAAATAAAATAAGTTGATTAAAAGTTAGTAAAGACCTAATTCTACATTAATTTTAAATATTGCAAAAAATATTAAAAGTTAAACCTAATTAATGCTAAATTGATTAAATTAATTTATTTACAAAAATAAAGTATGAATTTAATTTTAATAAATAAAAATATTTTTTTTGTTTTTGATTTTAAGAGGAAAATAATTAATTGGTTAATTAAACAATAAAAATAATTAGTAAATAAATAAACAAAATAAATAAAAGAAAAGAATAACCAAGGGGTTTGGGCCAGCTTTGGAGGGTGAGATCATCATTTCTTTAGCCCAACAGGCGCAGACCTGTATTGACTTTGCTGCTTCCATGTGACACATTGACTAGGCCTCACTATAGACCATCATCCCTGAACTGCCAGATCTGGCCTGGGGCCATCTGGCACTTCAAGAACTGAGGGAGTATCATGTACTACACGCTTGGTCTTGCACTGGAACATCTGAAAGAAAAATACAATAAATATGTTAGGGACCTGGGATTCGAACCCAGGTTCCATTGGACTTTGACACGCTTCACTTACCAACTCAACCACTGCATCTTTTTAGTTAATGGATAAACAAAAATTATTATAAAGAAACGTCAATTAATATGCTGGAATAAAAAACAAAAGCGCGCGAAATATGAAACAGCGAATGGGACAGGGCCACATGATCATCTTCTTCGCTGGCCCCTGGATATTTACCTGCGGATTCTTATTCGCAGCAAAATCCGTGGCTTCATCCTACAATGAATTCTAGGCCATAAAAACGCAAACCAAGACCATCATCATGCTCGTCTCTTCCTCCTGAATTCATCCATGTCCATTACCTGCCCTAATTTTGCCTGAAATTCAAACGCCTAAAAACAAGAAACCCAAACCCTAGTTTCGGGTATGGCTTTACAGGCTACAAAAACGAAATCAAATATTGTAGAAAGATTGGAAATTGAATGATAAGCATGATTGTACAAAACAGTTTCTCAAAAGATGCAGGAATATGGGAATACGATTTCGTGTACAGGGCCACTTTCAAGGAAGCTTACAGTGCGTTTTAGGAGGTTTCAGGGCTTGCTTTTGATTCCTTTAGACTCAATGGATGTCTGGCAATTAAATAGCGTGGAGTTTTGGTCTTGAAAACGCCTCTAGGATGGATTTCAGATTCCAACATTTCAAGCTTTTTTCAAGTTTGTTCTTGTGATTTTTTGCAGCCTTCAGGTCATGACCTCATATGCCTTATGTTGCATATGTATAATAGAGTCAATTAGATCAAGTCTTGGGCTTGGAATCTTGGTGCAATGATCTTTGAAGATTTGAAATGAATCACCATTAAAAAGCTTGCAAAATTATCTCAAATCCAATATTTTGTTCATAACATGGCTTGATTCGGATTTGATTGTGTACATGATGATATTTAAGACCTGTAATGATCAAAAAGATACCAAGTGATTAATATTTGGATTTTATTTGGATTTAAATTGATTTAAAATGAATTAAATCAATAAAAATCAAATAAAATAGAAAATTTAATAATTGGACACAAGGCTGAAGATAGGACACGTTTGTAGTGTGATAAGACCAAATCAAGTGGAAAAAAGTGGGCCCATTTGACAAAATTTGAAGTTTTGGGGATAGTTGACTTTTAGCAATTTTGGAAAAATGCCCAACTTCAACAATGCATAACTTCTTCAATTTTGAACTTTTGGAGGTGTTTTTGGACTTTTTAGAAACCTTGAGATGTCCTCTAATCAACCCTTTTGGTCTCATCGCATTTTGATATTCCATGCTCAAGTTATAAGCTTTAGCAATAAAGGTGTTTTTGTTGACTTTAAAAAATGACCTATAATGTCCAAATTTGTAACTTTTTGTGAGTGCATTTCTTGATCTTGGGGTGTGAATATGGATTGTAGGAAATTTCATCCTCTTCAATATGAGATTTGGATGGGTCATTTATCATAAAGTATGAGAAAGTTATGCTTGGTCAAAGTTGATTTGACTTTTCCTACAAAACCCTAATTTAGCAACTTTTGAATCTTGATGAATTTTGAGCAATCCTTGATGAATCATGATCAACCCTTGATAAAATGATGAATTATCCTTAAAAATGATAATGTTGACAAAAAAGCTTGAGGATTGATTATTTGTAGGTCACAATTGACTTTTGCCCTAACACAGTCGATTTTTGGGCCTCTTGAGCAATTGACTGACCAAACTTTCTCTGCAAGGCTTGAAATTTGACATGGATAAACTTGAGAACATATTAGGACATTGGGGAGCACTTGAGGGGATTTGGATGTAAGGACCTTGATGCAACGCAAAACCCTAATTTGAGGTTGACTGCCTTAGGAGGTGATTTGACTGTCCAATTCTTGAGCAATCTTGAGCCACTTGAGGATTCTTCTTGCAATGTCTTAAGAAATATGGGAGGGAAAATTTTGGGGTACAACAGTTGCCCCTGTTCAATCTTCTTAAACCTGAGGATATAGATTGGCTTTCGAGCCTTTCGTGATCCGAAGGTGGAAGATGATTGAACACTAGAGTGCTCAGAAATTTGCACTCGCATGAAGTGGTATCAGCCTTGTGATGTCGGAAATGGGCTTACAGATGCCATTTGGAGATTTGTTGGTAGGTTGTCTTGTCTTCTTTGACTGGATTGGCATAAGAAAAATCTTTAGGAATCGATTTAACTGGTTTTTGTGTCCTTTGATTGTGTTCGCATCAGAAAAATCTTTAGGAATCGATTTAACTGGTTTTGTCTCCTTTGACTGCATTCGCATCAGAAAAATCTTTAGGAATCGATTTAACTGGTTTTGTCTCTATTGACTCGTGGCCTCAGAAAAAATCTTTAGGAATCGATTTAACTGATTTTGTCTCCATTGACTGAATTGGCCTCAGAAAAATCTTTAGGAATCTATTTAACTGATTTTGTCTCCAATGACTGCGTTCGCATCAGAAAAATCTTTAGGAATCGATTTAACTGGTTTTGTCTCCTTTGACTGTGTTCGCATCAGAAAAATCTTTAGGAATCGATTTAACTGGTTTTGTCTCCTTTGACTGCGTTCGCACCAGAAAAATCGTTAGGAATCGTTTTAACTGGTTTTGTCTCCTTTGACTGCGTTCGCATCAGAAAAATCTTTAGGAATCGATTTAACTGGTTTTGTCTCTATTGACTGGTGGCCTCAGAAAAAATCTTTAGGAATCGATTTAACTGATTTTGTCTCCATTGACTGAATTGGCCTCAGAAAAATCTTTAGAAATTGATTTAACTGATTTTGTCTCCATTGATTGAATTGGCCTCAGAAAAATCATTAGGAATCGATTTAACTGGTTTTGTCTCCTTTGACTGGATTTGTCTCCTTTGACTGGATTTGTCTCCTTTGACTGCTAAGAACTTTAACTCTATCTTTCCTGAAAAGCAAAGGTCAGTCGTATGTAATGCATGATATGGATCAAGCAATGATGTTCTCAATATAAATGAGATTGTATTATATGATGCATTTATGCATGTATCATGATGTATGGAAATGTAATTTTTCAGCTGGGGAAAATAAATTTCGGATAGCTGCTGGAAAATAGAGTTGGATTCTTCGTTTCCGCTGGGAATGATGAACGAAGGTGATAAACTTGCAGGAGAGGATAACTCCGTTGGGGAATAAACTGATGAGGAGATTACTAACGAGGGGAATAAACTTGCAGGAGAGGATAACTCCAAATTTGTAACTTTTTGTGAGTGCATTTCTTGATCTTGGGGTGTGAAGATGGATTGTAGGAAATTTCATCCTCTTCAAAATGAGATTTGGATGGGTCATTTCTTATAAAGTATGAGAAAGTTATGCTTGGTCAAAGTTGAGTTGACTTTTCCTGCAAAACCCTAATTTAGCAACTTTTGAATCTTGATGAATTTTGAGCAATCCTTGATGAATCATGATCAACCATTGATCAAATGATGAATTATCCTTCAAAATGAGAATGTTGACAAAAAATCTTGAGGTTTGACTATTTGTAGGTCACAGTTGACTTTTGCCCTAGCACAATCGATTTTTGGGCCTCTTGAGCAATTGACTGACCAAACTTTCTCTGCAAGGCTTAAAATTTGACATGGATGAACTTGAGAACACATTAGGACATTGGGGAGAACTTGAGGGCATTTGGATGTAAGGACCTTGATGCAACGCAAAACCCTAATTTGAGGTTGACTGCCTTAGGAGGTGATTTGATTGTCCAATTCTTGAGCAATCTTGAGCCACTTGGGGATTCTTCTTGCAATGTCTTGAGAAATATGGGACGGCAAATTTTGGGGTACAACACGCCTACAACATGACAAAGATGAAAAGCATTACCAATCGTGATTTCTTACGTTCTTTTGTAGTCAGGGTTTTGACAGGCTTCAAATTAAAATTATAATCAAGCTTGAAGGTAGTTCAAATTTTTCCTGTGTATCAATAGATTTAACATGTTGTACCCTTGTCGACAAACTTGAAGACATGCTTCAACCCAATCAAGTTCTGTAGTCTGGAAAAACTTTGTCGCTTGTAGTGATCTGAATAAGTTATTCTTTTTTTGAGCCTTAGGAGGTCTACCCCAAATGAATAATTATAATATAATCTACGAAAACATATCAGAGTTCGCAAGTAGGATGTCACATCATTCAAAACAAGGTTTTGAAGTGTTTTGAATGGTGAAAAACTGGTTTTGTCAGTTTTTACACTTATCTTCCACCAGTGAAAGTTGTATTGAAAAACTGGTTTATTGGTTTTTGACACTTTTTACACTATACTTCCACCAGCGGAAGTTATATTGAAAAACTGGTTTTTTGGTTTTTGACACTTTTTACACTATACTTCCACCAGTGGAAGTTGTATTGAAAAACTGGTTTTCTGGTTTTTGACACTTTTTACACTATACTTCCACCAATGGAAGTTGTATTGAAAAACTGGTTTTCTGGTTTTTGACACTTTTTACACTATACTTCCACCAGTGGAAGTTGTATTGAAAAACTGGTTTTCTGGTTTTTGACACTTTTTACAGTTAACTTCCACCAGTGGAAGTTACCTTAAAAATCTGCTAAAAACTAGTATTGTCAGTTTTTACACTTAACTTCCACCAGTGGAGGTAACCTTAAAAATCTGCTAGAAATACTTTTTAACAGTTTTTGCACTGATCTCCCACCTGTGGAAGTTACCTTTAAATTTGTCTGAAAGCCTTGATTTTGTGAAAAAAATTCTAAACTTTGATTGATCGTATCTTTTGATCCGTGACTCCTTTTTGGATGCCGTTTTGGGCGTTGTAAAGCTAATTAGTGTGTTGATAAAAATCGAATTTCTTCTTGATAAACTATTTAAATAATTTAACACCATAAGTTGCAATTTATAACGGTTGGACTGTTCTGGATTTCTTTGGTGGGTTCGGTTGTTACAAGAGGTAAAAGGCTCAATAGACAGGCGACGAGTTTTCCACATGAACACTTGGAGTGCATAATATCCAAATACATCCACCATGCACCTCCAAATCTCACCCATTAGATTGTCCCTTGATTAGATCTAGCGTCCAGCAAGCACAGAACATGATGGACCCTCAGAAGGAAGCCTCACCTAATTAGGCGTTGGACAATTGGGCCAACAAAAATGGGCTTTTAAATTCAGTCAGCACACCCCCAGTTTACTCATCACATCAGGCCCACTTAAATTATTTTTTTATTTATTTTCTTTTATTTGTTTTAATTATTTGTTTTAATTATTTTTACAAAAAATAAAACATTAAAAATCATTTTTCATTAAATAATAAAAACTGAAAATCACTAAAATATTAGATTTAGTTTTTTCCATAAAATATTTTAATTGCAATTAATTAATTTGTTTAATTAGGTTAATTTAAATTCCTTTTTTTGTAATTAAAATTCAATAGAAAATTAGGTTAACTTAAAAACTCTTTTTTTATAATTAAAAGTAAATAGAAATTAGGTCAATTCGCAAGATTAATTATTTTTTAAAAGTCCAAAAACAAATATCCTTTCTCTATTCCCGTCTTAATTCTTCGCGTGCGTTTTATTTATTTTATTTTTTTTGAATTATTGTAACTGTTTCAAGTTTGTAATAGTTAACTAGGTTTACTATTTTGCATTTGTCATTTTCCCCCGGTTATTGATTATGTAATCCCCCTCCCAAAGCCTTGTAATAGCTAGGGTTTTAATTTCTCGCATTTTACTTTCCGCAACTATTAAACTGTTAGATGTATGGACATTAGGATTGTATGCGAAAGATAAACCAAGAATTAAAAAGTTAGATAACCCTAATTGTGCAAAGATAATTAATTGAAAAAAACCACACTTGCACATGCTCACTCCTAGGGTTTTCCCCACTTGGTTGCCTCAGAAAAAATGGTCACGTCCCTCGAATGTAGGGATATCTTAGCAAAGACCCGCGATTCAAAGTCGTCATAAATATTATAGTCCCTCCTTGTCCCTCGAGTTACCTACGAGAAATGATCTTATGATGACAGTCCCTACGAAATGCTAAGGTATCCTTACTTGTTGCCTTCAATGACCATTTCGTCCCTTCGAATGACCATTTAAAACTCCGACGATAGGTCTACCTACTCCTTAATAGTAGGATAGCGCTATCTAAAGGAAATGAAAATGAACAGACTTTTTTCGAGTAGGTAGAAAACTTTTAGGTACTTGCTTAAAACAAAAACTTTTTCACACAAACACTTTTCAAAAACAGTTTTCAAAATAACTTCGTCACGCTCTTGAGGACAGATATAAGGGTTATCACGATGTAAGCAAAACTTTTTGCAAAACACACACAAGAAATTTAAAAATGAGAAAGTACCTAAGAGCCCGTGGAAAACCAGAGATAGAAAGGGTTCTAACACCTTCCCTTTCTGTAATCTACCCCCCGTACTCAGAAACTCTCGAAAAAAGGTTTTTTCTGTTCTTTTTCCTTTCCTTTGTTGAATGAAATAAAAGTCGGTGGCGACTCTTGCTTACCGCGACATTTTCGAACACAAAACACAAACCAGTATAAATAGTTGGTTCTGCCACCGTATCACACCATCTATTTCCATAATCTACCCCCTTACTCAGAAATAATCTCGAAAGGTCTTTTTCTGTTCTTTTCACCCCTTCCTTTGTTGTATAAAATAAAAGTCGGTGGCAACTCTTACTTACCGCAAAATTTGTGAATACAAACGCAAAACCAGTATAACAGTTGGTTCTGCCACCATTTCACAGAACTGGAGACTCTGCTGGGGATACTTTATAAAGTGGGGTTACCTTAGAGCTTAGTTCATTTTAATTGCTTTACATTGTGTGTTTGTATACTTTATCTTTGAGGTCTTGTTTGGGTTGTTACTAAAAGATCCTACACCCAGATCTGGGGCACCTTACTAGGTAAGTAACAATAAATCATGGAGGATGTACGGCGTAGACTGATACAGACGAATTGGTGGCTACATTAGCGTGATACTCTGGATTGTACTAATGTTCCTTGAGTAAGTCAGGGATAACATTAGGCTTCCTCATAGTGTCACTAAGTGCTGACTAACCTTTATCACCTTTAATCGACTCATCCTAAACCATTAGGAAGTAGTGAGATAACCAGCTTTGGTTCCGACTGAAGACTAGTTGATACTCGATGCTACATTAATTGAGACTGGACTTTTGGGATATTTTGGCTGCAATTCTTTGGTGTTTGAGCTGAAACAATGCTTGGTGGAAAGGTCAATGATATTGATACTGCTTAGAACTCGATTACTATTAATAGGACAGGTTGAGCCAACTTAACATTCAAGAGGGTACTTACCTTAAACCTCATGTAAGCCTTTGATCCTAAGGTCTATTGTGTGACTTGCTTGTGTATATCTGTGATTTAAGTATAATCATGACATCATAAACATCATGACATTCATATATGCTAACCATTTCAAGGACATGTGGATTTACCTCTTTGTTGTTTTGTAGGGTAAGAATTCAGGTCGCAGAAAAACCATCCGGATTAGCTTTGCAGAAATTCCACCCAAACTCAAGGAATTAGTCTTAAAGGTACCCGAGGACTCATCATTCAACAAAAGACATGACCATTTTCTCAATTTTGTTACCACCGGGTTTGACGAAGTTTTGATGATTGTTCTATTCCAGTTCTTTGATCCCGAGCACCATAGCTTCACATTTTCATATTATCAACTGGTGCCTACACTAGAATAATTCTCTAAGCTACTTGGTCTACCTATACTGGAGCAGGTACCTTTCACTGGTTTAGAATATGACCCAGCTTCTAAAAAGGTTACCACGGCTTTGCACTTACAGCCATCTGATATTGAATCCAATTGGGAAAGAAGAAGCGAAGTTAAAGGCCTTCTTGAAAAATATCTATTGGAGAAAGCTCAGATATTCTTGGACGCTATGAGTTACCATGCCTTTGAAGATGTATTAGATCTCTTTATTTACTGTTTGGTTTTGTTTCCTAATTCAGATCAATTTATAGATGTGAGTGTCATCAATATTTCCTTGCTCACAATTTGGTTCCTACATTGCTCGGGGATATCCTACATTCTCTCCATACGCTTACTCTGAAGAAGTGAGGAACTCTTATGCATTCCATCCCTTTGCTCTATAGGTGGTTTATTTCGCATCTTCCTTGGTCAGTAATGCATAATGATTTAGGATTAAGTTGGAGTCAAAGATTAATGTCTCCCTCTTACTCTGATATACATTGGTGTCCTCGCTCTCAAGAAGACATATCTTTTATTGATCGCTGCGGAGAATTTCCTAATGTGTCACTCTTGGGCATTAGAGGAGGCATCACCTATAACCCTTCTTTAGCACTACGTCAGTTTGGTTACGCCCGGAGAGATGGTCCACCTGATATGCTCATCCAGGGTATTAGGTTCAACTACTCAAATAGTCTGCAAAATTATCGTCAGAGATTCATCCGCGCTTATGTCCCAAAGTATTACTATCAATCTTCTTAACAAGTGAAACCTATTGATGCCATGTGATGCCATCTTACCAGTGATCCTGGAACCTATTATTCAAGGGGACGAGTCTCGCATTATTTTCCATCCTGATATGCCAACAAATTTTGAAGAGTTGTAAAAGTCTTGGATCCAGCTCAAGGAAGAACGAGATACCTTTGAGACTTAATTCTATGTAAGTGAGAAGAAAGTGCTGGAGTTGACAAAGCAGCTTCACGAATAGAAGAATCTCAATACCTACATTAGCACCAAAAGGAAGCGTCCATGGGAGACTTAGGAGTTTTAGAAATTTCTTTTAATGTTTATTTTTGTGTAATATTTTGTTTCTTTAAAAGTTACTCATAAATAATTTTGTTTCCTGTTTTGGAATAAAAGAGCTTAAATCCTATAAGGTCCTTGAAAACATTGCATAAGCATATCATACATATCATCACATAAACAAGTTTTAAGGCATATTTATTATCTCTTCGTTTATTTCAGCAAGAAGAAATGGCTCTCGAACAAACAATTAAGGATCTTCAAGCACAAAACGCTTAATTCTAACAAATGTTCCTGGCTCTGGCTAAGGGACAAGAAGATATGAAAGATATCATCATTAAAGAGAAGAAGAAGAAGGAAAAGAAACTGGTCGGTGTCTTGAATATGGGAAGAAGGTTTAGAGGACCAGCCAAGCGAGCTCTAGACTTCACAACTTTGTCAAACAAGGGAGACAATCAGGAAGAAAACCAATAGAAGAAAACAACAACCCAGGGACTGATGAAGAAGAGGCTTACTACTCTAAGTATGACGGTGTCTCCTGTCCTAAGCTACACATAAGGTCCTATGTTAGGAAGATTCAGCCTCACACTGCTGATAGGAATTTGTGGGTGCATTTATTCCAGGAAAGTCTATCAAGGACTCAATTAGAATGATTCTATCAGCTGGAGGGAACCAACATTTGCAATTGGAAGGATCTGGTTGATGCTTTCTACATGCAGTACCAATATAATGTTGACCTTGCTCCAACATGTACACAACTTCAAAGTATGTCTATGGGTTCCAGCGAGGGTGTCAAAGATCATCCCTAAAAGTGGAGAGATCTTGCAGGAAGAGTCCAACCTCCTATGTCTGATAGAGAGCTGGTAGATGTGTTCTTGGGTACTTTTTCTGGTCCATTTTCAACCATTTGATTGGAAGCTCCTCAACCGGGTTTACTGAGCTGATATTGACTGGGGAACAAGTAGAAGCGTGTTACAAGAGTGGTAAGATTCAGAGCGATGCTTCTTCAAGTACAATGAAGAAACCCTTCCCTAGAAAGAAAAAGGTAAGTGCTGCCTACAATCAGAGGAATCAAAGAAAAACTGAATGTTGTCCAACGGTAGGAGCTGTGATGATCTCCAACCCTGCGTCAAATTAACCACAAAAAAATCAACGCAGACAGGATGCGCCCAGAAGACAGTTCACCTGGATTAACATGTCCTTATATCAGGTTTTGCCACACTTGTTGAAGTCTAATCTGGTCACTCTAAAGGAGGCTCCTAATGATCTAAATACTGCATCTCCCAGCTACAACCCAAATGCTCGATGTGCCTACCATTTCGAAATCCTGGGGCATGATATAAATGATTGTTGGGCTCTAAAAAACAAAGTGCAAGATCTTATTGAGGCAAAGGAGATTCAGTTTGATCCTTCTAAGACCCCCAACATCATAACTGCACCAATGCCTAAACATAACCCAGGAGTCAGATCTATTGATGTTGTTTCTTTTACAGAAGAAGCTAATAGTAATTGCGACATGGACAATTGGATCTTCCCGACTATCAATGGTGGACTCAGTAATTATCTTTTTGTTTTTGGAATATGTAATGTTTAAACAATATAAACTCTGAAGCCTTGTGTCTTACCCGAGACACAATGGTCTATTTTTTAGGGTTATTACTTCATCTTCAAATGTCATTAATAAATCATTGGACATTTTGCATACGAATTTTATGCTCTCTGTCTTTCTTTTCTATTTTTACTTTATAAAAAATAGCTATGCTCTCTTACACGCACCCACATATCAAACTCTAGATCCACATCCACTCTGGATCCCATTGATAACGGTTCTGCTATTACCAATTATGACTTTGAAAATCCGATCTACCAAGTCAAGGACAAAGGTGAGGAAGATTGTGAAGTGCCAGGAGAACTTACCAGAATGTTACAACAGGAGGAAAGGGCAATACGACCTCATGAAGAGCCAGTTGAGACAGTAAACTTGGGTACTGAGGAGGATAAGAAGGAAGCCAAGATAGGTGTCGATCTGGAGCATAGTGTCAAAAAGCGGTTAATTCAGGTGTTACATAACTATGTTAAGGTCTTTGCCTGATCATACAAAAACATGTCGGGTGTTTTACCCCAATTTGTGCTCCTAAGATCCCTTCATCATACCATTTTGGTTCAATAAAAACAAGATCACATTAGGGCTTTTAGTCCTCCTCCCTATCTTTAGTTTTGCTCTTTGAGGAATCACCAAGAATCTTGACTTGTTTTCTTTTATGGTCATGAATATTTTGTCTTGATTTTATTTTTAATTAATAAAAGGCAATGTTGGTTTGTCTTACTTGTTAATAATGTAGGTAAAGGCAATGAGATTTAGCAAGTTGCTCCATGGGTTCATGAGTTTATTTCCATGCCCTAGGAAATAAAGCTTGAGAAGTCCAAACCTCGTCATTAAAGTTATGTTGGAAGAATTGGCATGGCAAGGTTTATCTTGGTTCACCATATTTCAAAGTTATCAATATTTACTCAAAAGTGCAAGGGGTTGATTGAAGAAGTTGTCATGGTTGACAAGGTCTTGTTCCCAATGATCACAAGTGCATATTTCTCTCAATTCTAAAGAATATGGAAGTGATTTTGGTGGATAAGAGTTCTCATTTTCATCCTCAACAACTTCTATTTACAAAGCAAAAGTGTTGGTACAAGAAGTTTGTTCAAATTGTCAAAGTTCCTCAAAGCATTTTCTTGATCTAGGAGCTAGGGTTTTGAACTTCAAAGAAGCATATCTTGCTTATATTTTGGTATTTTTTAGTAATTCCAAATACATCCTTATCTTAAAAGAGTTATCAACAAATAAACTCAAAATTTTCAAGGAGTTTTCATGTGGAAGAAACTTGATGATGATGAAGAAAGATTACAAGTCTTCCAGATGAACCCCCAATTTCTCATGTATGACTTCAAATGATCATAACTTGGTCAATTTATATCACCTTGATCTCACTCTTTTTCCATAATTATCTTGAGGATATGAACTTTATGCATTCTTTTATATGCAAAGTGAGAAAATAGATGGAATATGCCCTAAGGATACAAAAGATTATAGGTCATTTCATGATTTTTTGCCAACTTCAACAATTCATAACTCTCTAAATTTTTGGAGATATTGAATGGTTCAAGTTTCAAAATTTCATTCAATAGGTTTATTTCATGCCATCGTTTTTGGTCAAGAGAAAATTCTAAGTGGAAGGCCATGTTTGGATGCAAAGAATTATAGGTCACTTTTGAAGAAAATTTGAAATATTTCTAAGTATGGAAAGTCAACCTTTTTCCCCAACATTGACTCAATGTAACTTTCAGCTCAAGCATCCATTTGATTTCATTCTTTTCCATTAAAAAGCTTGTAACCTCATCTTTCTAAAGCATCAAGAAAAATGCCTTAAGACCCCTTGAGTTGAGAATGCCATTGGATTGAACTTGGTAACTTGGAACTGAAGTTTCTTCATAAGTCAAAATTTGAAATTCATGTTTTGGCCTCTAAACATCAAATTACCACGCGTTTGTGATCTAAACATGTTTAACCAAGTTTCCAAAGTGGATTAGAGCCTTAAAACACAAGGATTGGATGAGTTTTGATGGAAATCAGATCACACTTTGCTCGTGCATCAGGTTCACACGATTTCCCTCCAAACATCATCATTTCATACGCTTGAACATTCCATTTGATTCCCAATAAATAGAGGGTCATCCCCCATTCATTTCCTCAAGCTTTGAGAGCCAAAAACACTCTGTCAAAACCTCACACGAACTTCAAATTTTTGAAATCAGTTTCGGAGATTCCAGCCTTTTCTTCCAAAATTCTTTGCATATTCATCTTGCTTAAGCATCATACAAACTCTCCAGCACTTAAACCAACCAAAATGAGCTATAATTCAAGCTACATAAGTCCAGTTTCAGAGCTTCTTTCTTGATCTACTAAAAGGTAGAATTCTCCACCATTTGGATCTAAATAAAGCACTAACCTGTTATATTCCTTCTCCTGATTCTAGTGCTTCTTACAATTTTTTAATCCATTGAGACTTGTGAGAGAAATCTCAAATTGAAGGTGCTCGCTATTTTCTAGGTTTTTGATTCATATCTTTTTGTAAACTTTATATAAATTTGGCGCGATGGTGGTGTTAGGATCGTCTTGAAGAGACGAATCTAATGATACTGGTTTGGGATCCTAATTTTTCTATTTGAAAGATCTCACAAAATCACCATTGCAGGGTTGCTGGAGGTTGAAGATGATGACATGTCTCGTCTCAGCCAATGATAGCGTGCCAAACGTTTTAATTTCATTGGTTGTCTTTTTTCTGATTCCGTGCGCATCTTACTAAGGTCCATATCAAGCACAACGTGTCTGGTCCATTGGATTAGCTTACTAATGCGTTTTGACTATGATCTGATGGCCCATATCTTTTTGGTTTTATTTTATTTTTCTGTTTTTTATATTTTAATTGATTTAATTTTCAAAAATTCATAACTCTTTTATTTTTTATCCAAAAAATGAAAAAATTCACAAAAAAACTTTGAATTATTTCTGATCTCATGAATATTTTTTCATATTTTTATTTTGAAAATTGATATTATTTATATTTTTTGCATTGTTTGCTTTGTTTTAATTACCTTAAAAATACTTTCTGACATTTCTCAATTCTAAAATTTTTCATAAATATCATTTTGCATATTTCTTACTTTTTGAAAATTTTATGGAATTTTATATTGATGTTTACTATTTTTTATCTATTTTCTATTTGTTTGAACAATTTTAATTAGTTTTTAAATAGTTTCTGACTTTTAAAAAATTTCAAAAAATTTTATAAAAATATTTGAGTCCTTTTCTAATTTTTCTATTGTATTACCAAAATTTTCATGACTAATTTGAATATAGTTGATATTTTTTCTTCTTATTTCCATTTTAAAACATTTATAAAACCTTTTTTTGATGTATGTATTAAATGCAATATTATTTTGTAACTATTTTCTGGCTGAACTTGAGTTGAATTTTGATCATAAACTTTATTAACATCATTGGATCCATGGTGTTAAGTCTAACTCCATAAAAATGGATGAATGATTTTAATAATAGTTTGATTTAAATTTAATTCAAATTTTGTTTGTATATTCTTTCCCATCCTCTTCATCTTGTCCCTTTCTTATTTCACTAAGTGTTATTTGAGCATGATCTCTATATCATGTCTCAAAACAAATGGTGCATAGATTACTATTGACCGGCCTCAAAATAGGTGCGACTTCTATATAAGTCCACTTACGATTGCTTAACATAGTGCTAAATTTTGTACCGATTCGAATAAATCATTATTCGTGGCTCAAACCTATGTTTGGAAGCCTAAGTATGCTAATTTGATCCCTTTGATCCAATAACCTTGAGATTCATTGTGTGGAGGCTTTGGTTCTACCAATCCTCTAATGGATCTACAACACTTTTGGTCAACGTGGATCACTTAAACATCGTTGATCATTAAATGGTACTTTTGAGGATTCCAAATAGATGATATACTTGACAAAAAGCAAATGCAACTTGTTGTGTGGAGGTTTTGGTTCTACCAATCCTCTAATAAGTTCAAAATGCAAGTTTCAAGTTGGTCGTCCAATTAACCACTAATTAATAAATTGTTTTTACTTTGTGCCATTTTATTTTTTATGCTTTATGTACCATTTACTTTAAGCATTACATTTCATGTCATTTTTATTTTGCTCACTTGAGCCTTTTCTTTCCTCTTCTAAGATACCTAATAATCAACATGAACCATAAAAACCTTTAAAATACTTGGACTATTTGGTTACTATCCTTGGCATTGTGGAGTATTGGACTTCTTGGACTTAGGATTAGAAACCTTGGCCTATGTTGGAGACCTTGTGATCTTAATTGATATTTTGTCTGGAGTTCTTGAGGCTTACCTCAAGATATTGGGTTGTTTGTTTGTTTTGTGATTACATTCTATGCTTGTAATATGAAATTCACATGTATACAGCCGTTACTCTGCCCAATTTTTGTGAAGACTTAATACGCTTAAAGTTTAGTTCTCTCAAGAGGTCTAGTATCTTTGCTTGTTTGGTTTCAATCCAAAGAATGTGAATTATATCTTGACACATAATGTCAAGTATTAGCTTCTTGTTGGTTAGATGGCTCTTATCCCTAGCTTTTACCTTATGCTTTAGGATAGTCTCTTCTTCTCCTCCCATCTTCTTTAATTTCAAAAATCCTCTCCCTCCATTTGAAAATTCTTATTGTTTTTAAACTTGAACCACTTTCATAATAAATTTGGACTTAGGTCCATGCATTTTCAAAAAAATTTCATAAGTAAACTCTAATCAACTTAATAATACCTTGACATTTTTTTGTGAGAAGACTAAAAGTCAATCAATCTCATTTCAAACCATTTTCCACTTTGGCTTTTTATTTCAAAACCTTTATCAAAAGATTAGACTCTTGTCAATCCTTGTAGTGATGCAAACAACTATACTTCTATAGTATGTAGTGAAGAGAGATATTTTCCACTTGGATGTTGAGTGAGGCATTGTTGATTTTAAAATCCAAGCCATATCCTCCACTTTGAGATGATACGAATTCTCCTTTCTCATGATTGTGGGTAGTAAGTATGTTTTCCACACGGACAATGATGATGATGTCCTATCTCATAAAATTAACCAACACACTTGTGTTTTAATTTTTTAAAAAAAATAGGAACTACGTGTACCCTGATCCCCTATTGCACGAAAGGTGGTATGTAGGCACTAAAGGTTCGCAATCGCGGCGGGTGCAAAAAACCATAAAAATATATTTCTCTTCTCACCTCTACCATCCATTTTTATGCAACATTTTATAGCCAAAATATACAGATTTTACAAAGAGGTTCCTGCGGAGTACGGTAGATGTTTAGGGTGCTAATACCTTCCCTTTGCATAACCAACCCCCTTACCTTGAACCTTTCCCTCTCTTTTTGGGTTACTCGCTCTTTTCCCATTCCTTTGGAAACAATAAAGTGCGGTGGCGATTTTTATTTTGATCTGTATAAGTCTAGTCAATCTAATGGCTTAGTCTTAAACATTTCTATTGCTACATACAAAATGGCGACTTCACTGGGGAAAGATTGACCTCTTGCTGGTCCATCCTTAAGTGGGTTGAGCCTATCTTTGTTTTTATCTGTATATGTGCTATTATTGTTTATGTGTTATATGTTGTATATATGTTTGTCTGGATTTTCCTGGTTTTCAGGGTGCTTGGTGATTACTTATAATTCCTATACCCGGAATTGGGAAAACTTTAAGATTGGAAGGGCGGTATAGTCATGTTAACTTTGAGGGAGTAATCCCAAAAAATGAGGCATGAGATCCCCCACTCAGTGGAGGCCCCTTTGACTGTAGTGTCGTTTACCGAGTAATCGGGAAGACGTACTGCTTTCGACCTAGGAGCCTGCTGAAGCTGAGGACCGTAGAATACCAAACCCATCTTGTCCTTTTAGGTGTAGTGCGGAAGCTATGACGGAGTAATTCGGAAATAGTTGTCACGCGATACTATGCTCGGACATGTTTTTCTTGAGAATATTACTGATTACCGAGTTAATCGGGAAGTTAGTAATATCCGAAGGAAGGATGTAGACTCTGGGAACATCTAGAACCTTGTTTGGAAGGTGATAACTTTTAGACCAACACCTTATGGGTAGTACCTTCCACCTCATGCTCGTGACGTTGAACCTATGAACCCTATATGTGTGATCTTGTGTGTGATTGTTGCATCATGCATCCATGCACTCATAAGCATCTTTTGAAGAAATTTTATTTCAAGGGACTTAGAAGTTAACCACTTGTGAATATCTCAGGTAATTTTTAACCATGGACTCTGGAAAAAGAAATACCGGGAAATAATGTTTCAAGGATCCCAAGATAGATAAGTTGATTAGTCTAATTCTCGAGATCGAGTGTTCTGCAGATTTTCAGAAGAAGTATGGATCCATCATTCCTCTTATGAAGCTTAGGACGAAGGAGGGTATTCTCTTCACCGTGGTCCAGTTCTATGATCCAATGTATCATTGCTTTACTTTTCCCGACTATCAGTTGATGCCTACACTGGAGGAGTATTCTTATTTGCTGGATTTACCCGTTATCGATCGTGTTCCTTTTACTGGTTTGAAGGGTGAGCCAAAACCACATGAGATTGCTGCATTGATCCATCTGGGGAAGTCTGAGGTGGAAGCCCATATGACTACTAAAGGAGTGATTAGAGGATTACCGACCCAATTCTTATTGGAGAAAGCTCGTTACTTTTCCAGGATTAAAAGTACAATTGCTTTTGAGGCCATCTTTGCTCTACTTGCTTTCAGGTTGTTCTTATTTCCTAAGGTGGACAAGTTTGTTGACTTTAATGCTATCAGGATCTTCATGATTGGAAACCCAGTTCCTACGTTGTTGGGTGATGCTTATTACTCTACTCATCTTCGGAATTCTTATCATGGAGGGATGATTATCTGTTGCACGCCTTTTTTGTACCGGTGGTTTATCTCTCATATGCCTCAATCTGATGCTTTATGGGGTGTCAGAAAAGAACCCAGTTGGGCTCCTAAGATCATACCCACTCGGATATTGATTGGTATCATCGAGCTTACCAGGATATAGAGATTGTTGACAATTGTGGTAGTTTCCCCAATGTACCTCTTCTTGGTACATAGGGAGGAATTAACTATAACCTTGTTCTTGCATGACGACGGCTCGGTTATCCGATGAGGGATAAAATAAATAGTATTAATTTTAGTAGTTTTTTTCTGAAGGAGGGAGAAGACCATAAGGAAGCTAAGGAGCATATTGTGAAGGCCTGGAGTCACATTCATAAGAAGAGTAGGAAAGACTTGGGACCTAGGGGGGTTGTTTCTTTGGAGCCATATCTTTAGTGGGTTCAAGCGAGAGCTATTCAGTTGAAGATGCCATATTCCCGGGAAACACCTATACCTGATTTGCTTGTGAAAACCACTCCTCCCTTATTGGATGATCTAAAAGAGATGCAGCTTGCTTTGGTCAGGATGCAGCAGGAAAAGGATGCTTGGAAGAATAAGTGTTGAACTTTAGAGATTTCCTATAGATCAGACTTGAAGGAGAGGGACAACTTGATTGGGATCCTTGAGAGTTGAGCGGTAGAGACTATGGAGAGGCAAGGGGATTTATTTTATCCTAAGCCTCAGTCAGATGTTGATTACTCACTTACTGATTCAGGGGATTGGAAGGAAATTGCCACCAGATATGTTGAAGAAAACCAGAGGTTGAAGGATCAGATCGCCGGGCTTATAGAGAAGTGTCAGCGTATAGAGTGATCTCTATCAACTTTACTTATTAGGGTTTTAGACTTTATTTTCATCTTGTACTTGGGATTATTGAAACTTGTAATCCATTTGAAGTTATTATAATAAAAAAAATTCAGTATTTCAAATGCGTTATTACTTTGATATTTGCAATGTGTCTATAAATCTTTATGTCCCTTGAAATATTAATAATAAAACAAATCATGCGCATTTCATATCATGCATCATATTGCACATATTTCTTGCATTTGTTATGCATATCCAAGTGTCTTACCAAACTTCTTTACTTTGTTCAGCAAGCTGACTCACAACTAAAACACTCAAGATAATTTCAGAAGGAAGATGGACAACTTAGAACAAGAGAATCGCGAGCTGCACGAGGAGGTTTCTGCTTTGAAGGCCGGCATGGCCAATCTTACTGGTCTGATGGAATCTTTGGTGGCTGCTCAGAATCAGCCACCGAGTGTTCAACCTCAAACGACAAGGGCTACTGCTGAAGATCCGACTGTTCCTGTATCTGCTACCCCATATGTTGTTCAGAATCGCATGCCTCAAGGTTATCCATGGGGAATGCCAGAGAATTTTGCACCTGAAGGTTTCAATCTTGGTCCTCAAGATACTCTAGTTGTTCAGACTATTGTTACTCCTGAACCTCCTGTGGTGCATGTTGCTTCTGCTGCACCTCCTTCGGTGAATATGGTTCCAATTGTATAATGATGATGTGTGTCTTCCTTTTCCTCCACCAAGTGAAGACTCAGGTCTCTATGACAGAATGGATGATTTTCAAGAGCAGTTTGACAAAATGCAGAGGGAGATCAAGGCCCTCAGGGGAAAAGAGTTATTCGAGAAGAATGTGAATGAGTTATGCTTGATCCTGAATGTTAAGATACCTGCAAAGTTTAAGGTCCCAGAGTTTGAGAAGTACAAGGGCAACACTTATCCTCGTGCTCATCTGGTAATGTATGTAAGGAGAATTATAACACCCCAATTCTACCCCAGAAAATTATATAAATAAATCAGAGTTATAAAAATCATTCATGCAAATGAATCGGGATGCCACAAATTCTTCTATCAAAATTCATTGCATTCATCGTAGATATATAACACTTTTTAAAACATCGGATGAACCATCATCATAACATATTTAATTAAATAATTCAACATCTACACAGCGAAATTCTTATAACGTCTCTATCATCAGTATAACAACTTCAAACATCAAATACTTAATAATAATCAACTTAAAGTTCAACAACTGAATAATCAACAATCAAAAGCAACAAGTGTTCATCCCCCCAAGTGTTACATATCATAGAAATGACACCGACTCGAACTACTGAAGGTATACAACCTTCACTCTCAATTACCTGCATGTTATCGACATAAGGGCAACATTCAAACAGAAGGGGTGAGATATCTAACAATATAATAAAGCGCATGATAATTAATATATTAAGTTAGATCAAATAAAATCACCACTTCTCATCTCATAAAAAACAATAATCACAATAATAATACACATTCACGACATCATTACACGCTTCTTTATGCAGTCATATAACGTGACTGAATACTATGCAAATGCATGTGGTACCATTGGAGCAGAACTCCCATCTCAAAAATTGCCAATTAATAGAGGCATCAACAAGGCATAATCCTTCAACTCAATATTCGCAAATACCAACAATCTCAACAAGCATAAGCTCCATCTCAAAATGCAATGTATGCGACACAATCATGAATGTAATAACAACACCATAATTGACAACATCTCAATACAACACCATCGTTGGCCAAGGGCTTACACCTCAAAAGCATCTCAACATATCTTTATCAACATCTCATATCATTCATAATAATTCATCAAACATCATTTATTAATCAAACACAACTTCATTACTAACATCTCATCAATAACTCAGTTGTACGTTAATACGACTGTAACTCATCAATTTCACAACGTTGGCCATAGGCCTATACTAGATATTTCCTAAAATTAGTTAATCAACTAAGGATTAATTCTAAGTCACCAAAGCACTACATACTGCTATTCTGTAATCTTACATCGTTATTATTATTAGTCCTACTGTTACAATTCAAACAACAGCCTCTAAGCATCTCATCTTCATCATTCTACATAAAACTCCACGCAACAATCAACACAAGAACTAACTATAAATCCATAAATTAGCTATTAGGATTACACTTCGTATTCCTCATTTTAATTCTCAGGGATAAAGCTCATCGTATTATCTATCCAACGCTTCGAACGACATCTCAAACGACATCCTAAAACTCAAGTTACAGCATTTTCAAACTGAATCTGCCAAAAACCAGACAACATAGATCAACGCAAAACGTCTTGGATCGACGCGTACTACACTAAACTTGCAACATTAGTCGACACATCCTCTCTTGGATTGACTCATACTGAGTCTTACACACAGCATGTATTGACACATGCTCCTATGGGTCAACTCATCCTGAGTCTAAAAGCACTCATGTATCGACGCAAAACCTTTTCGTGTCGACTCATCCTGAGTCTCTAAACCTTCATGTATCGACACATCATGTTTGAGGTTGACACATACTGTTAAATTCTGCATAAATTTTGTGATTTTCTCTGCGTTTTCACTACGGGTTCCATGTTTTAAGCCCTAAAAACTTAATCTAATCATGGATAATCATCACTTACGATTATCCTATAACTCTACATTAATTCAACAACATCGGGACATCATTATTCATCTATAATTCATCAAATTCATCATACAACATCACATACATTCAATTCATGAACAAGACAACAATTATCCCTAACCCCACATACCAATCATAATGAACCCAATTATAGAGTCAGAACCTCACCCTTACCTTGGATTGAAGGTTTCTCTATAACTTCCGGTTGAATTCCCATTCTGCCGTTCTTCCTCTTTTTCAACAGCTCCACGTTCTTCCTCTCAAACCCTTATTCTTCTACTGCTTCTTCTTTCTATTATTTCTAACAAGAATAAAATAACCTATTATTCTCTTCACTCCTTATTGGGCTTAAAACTAACACACACCCCTTGCTACTTCTATTCCTTTAAAACAAGCCCGCATCAGATAATTTTATACTTCTAATATTATTTCTCCACTTTAGAGAATAATTAAATCCAATTAATCACCACGCAACTTCAAAAGTATTCCAAAAATAATTTAATTAAATAATTAATTAAATTATAGGCGTTACAAATCTCCCTTACTTAGAATAATATCGTCCTCGAAAATTTACTTCAATCAAACAACTCGGGATAGGAGTCTCGCATCTTACTCTCCAACTCCCAAGTCATGCTTTCTCCAGCAGCTCCTAGCCAAACCACTTTAACCAAAGCAATCTCTTTCCCCCCCCCCCCCCCGGAGTCTTAGTTTCACGATCCGTGATCCGTACAGGCATCATCTCCACCGTAAGATTATCCCGTACTTGCACATCGTCCATATGAATCACATGAGATGGATCTGAAATATACTTCTGGAATTGCGATACATGAAACACATCATGCAAATTCGAAATATTAGGCGGTAAAGCCACTCTATAAGAATCATTCCCCACTCTCTCTGAAATCTGATACTGTCCAATAAAACGAGAAGTGAGCTTCTTAGATTTTAATGCTCGCCCAACACCAGTCACAAGTGTAACTCTCAAAAACACATGGTCACCAGCTTGAAATTCTAAATCTTTCCTTCGCTTGTCATGATAACTCTTCTGTCTACTTTGGGAAGCTTTCATCTTTTCTCGAATCAACTTCACCGTCTCAGTAGTCTCACGAACAAGTTCAGGCCCAAGTACTACACTTACTCCAGATTCATGCCAACATAACAGAGTTCTACATCTTCGACCATACAACGCCTCAAAAGGTGCAATCCCAATACTATAATGGTAACTTTTATTATAGGTGAACTCTATCAATGGAAGATAAGTATCCCACGAACCTCCCTACTCAAGAACACATGCCCTCAACAAGTCTTCCAACAATTGAATCGTCCGTTCAGTCTGACCATCTGTCTGAGGATTATACGCTGAACTTAACCTCAATTTAGAACCCAACGCTTCTTGCAAACTCTTCCAAAAATCAGAAGTAAATCTTGGATCCCTATCTGACACAATGCATAAAGGAACACCATGCAGCTTCACAATCATACTAACGTAAATCTCAGCCAACTTCGAGACTGGAAAACTGATGTTAATAGGAATAAAATGAGCTGACTTCGTAAGCCTATCAACAATCACCCAAATTGAACCATGTCATCTTATAGTACTAGGTAACCCTGTCACGAAGTCCATTAAAATGCTATCCCATTTCCATTCTGGAACTTCTAACAGTTGCATTAACCCTGCTGGCTTCTGATGTTCAACTTTCGACTTCTGACAAGTCAAACATGCATACAAAAACCGAGCCACATCACTCTTCATCCCAGGCCACCAAAACAAACCTTTCAAATCTTGATACATCTTTGTAGCTCCTGGATGAATACTCAACTTACTTCTATGAATTTCCTCAAGTATAACTTTCTTCATCTCAACATTATCAAGAATATAAATCCGGTTACGAAACCTCAACACACCTTGCGCATCTAGCTTAAAATCATTATTCTCAGACTGATCGATCCTAACCATCAAATCTACCAGTTTAACATCCAGCTTCTGAGCTTCTCTGATACTGTCTAGAAATTCATTATTAACCTTCAACATACCCAACATAACACTCTGCAGTGTAACCTCGCAAACCAAGTTCATATCTATGAACTGTTCAATCAATTCTAACTCTTTAACCATCATCACCGACATATGTAAAGTATTTCGACTTAACGTATCAGCTACCACATTCGCTTTTCCTGGATGATAATTCAAACCGAAATCATAATCCTTTAACAATTCCAACCATCTGCGCTGCCTCATATTCAACTCCTTCTGATCAAATAAATACTTCAAACTCTTATGGTCACTAAACACTTCAAATCTATAACCATAAAGATAATGCCTCCAAATCTTCAACACAAAGACAACTGCAGCAAGCTCTAAATCATGCGTAGGATAGTTCTTCTCATGAGTCCTCAACTGCCTTGACGCATAAGCAACTACCTTACCATTCTGCATAAGCACACATCCTAAACCCATCTTAAAAGTATCACAATACACCACAAAAGGCTATCCTGGATTAGGAAACGTCAAAATCGGAGCCGACGTCAACCTCTTCTTGAATTCTGCAAAACTTTCTTCACACTGAACATCCCAAACAAAAGCTCTACCTTTACAAGTCAACTTAGTAAATAGAAGTGCCAGCTTAGAAAAACCTTCGGTAAACCTTATATAATAACCATCTAATCCCAAGAAGCTTCTAATCTCAGTAGCTGACCTCAGAGTTTCCCATTGCAACACAACATCAACCTTCGATGGATCTGCAGCGATGCCACTACCTGAAATCACATGACCAAGAAAACTAACCTCCTTCAGCCAAAATTCACACTTGGACAGCTTTGCACATAACTACTTCTCTTTCAAAACTTGCAACACTACTCTTAAATGTTCTGCATGCTCTTCGTCTGTCTTAGAGTAAATCAAAATATCATCAATGAACACCACTACGAGCCGATCCAAATAAGTATGAAAGATACGATTCATATATTCCATGAATACTCCCGACGCATTAGTAATAACGAAAGGCATCACCGAATACTCATAGTATCCATAACGCATTTTGAAATCTGTCTTCTGGATATCATCATCCTTCACTTTAATCTGATGGTAACCTGACCTCAAATCTATCTTACTAAATACACGGGCATCAACCAATTGGTCCATCAAGTCATCTATTCTTGGAAGCGGATACTTGTTCTTAATCGTCACTTTATTCAACTGTCTATAATCAACACAAAGTCTCTTACTTCCATCTTTCTTCTTTACTAACAACACTGGAGCTCCCCACGGTGATACACTTGGTCTTACAAACTTCTTCTCTAGTAACTCTTCCAATTGCTTCTTCAACTCTAACAACTCAGATGCAGACATCCTGTATGGTGCCATCGACACAGGTCTGGTACCACATACAAGATCAATTGCATATTCAAATTCCCTCTCTGGAGGTACATCAGGAATTTCATCAGGGAAAACTTCAGGAAATTCACACACCACCTGCAATTCCTCAATTATAGCTTGAGTCTCTACAGATAGCAATGCCATCAATGGGAACATTTGTGCTTCCTCTTACACCAACTTCTTCAATTGTTTAGCAAACAATAGACGATCTTCCTCTTCTTCAGGAGTAGAAAACCTTACAAACTTGTCATAAAAGTTAATATGAACATAGTTATGCTCTAACCAGTTCATACCCAAAATCACATCCAAACCTCTTAACGGTAAACAAACCAAATCAACAGCAAAGTCTCTGTCGAAGATCGATAAGGGACACTTAACACACACAAAAGAAGTAGTCACCGACCCCTTGGCTGGAGTATCGACGACCATTTCTCCATTCAAAGAAGACAACATAAGACCTAATCTTTCAACATAATCAGCAGCAATAAAACATTGCGTAGCACCGATATCAATAATAGCAATTAAAGGAGTACTATTAATGAAACATGTACCTCTGATTAGTCTGTCCTTAGCAGCTGTCTGATCCTCAACAAAAGCAAAAACTTTACCACTTGTCTGACCCCTCTTGGGTTTCTGAAACTGACTACCAATGTGCCCTTCTTGTCTACAATTGAAACAAATCACATCCTTATGTTCACACTAAGATACAACATGTTCGTTCTTACCACAACGGAAACACCTCTTCACTTCAGTAGTACACACATTACTCTTGTGCCCAGATTTTCCACACTTAAAACAAACCACACCAGCAAGAGCATCTCCCCCACTGGTCCTCTGACCCTGAGCAACCTTCTGTTTACGTTTACCAGCTGGGGTATCATAATACTTACCACGATTCTGTTGGTGCTTACCCCTCTTCTCACTGATAATCTAGTAATGAGCATTATTATCCTCCTCATAAATCCTGCAACTATCTATCAAATCAGCAAAGACACAGATCTTCTGGTATCCAAATGCCTTCTTGATCTTTGGGTGCAACCTGTTCTCAAACTTGATACACTTCAAAAACTCAGTATCTTCTCAGTGTAGTGCGGATAAAACTTAGCCAACTCAGCAAACTTGGCAGCATACTCAACAATTGACATACTCCCTTACTTCAGCTCAAGGAACTCAATCTCCTTCTTACCACGAGCATCTTCAGGAAAGTACTTCCTTAAAAATTCCCTGCGAAACACAGTCCAAGTGACATTCTCACCTGCGGCTTCCAACTTCTGACAAGTCTCTAGCCACCAGTCATTAGCCTCGACTGCTAGCATATGAGTACCATAATGAACCATCTGCGCTAGAGTGTAGTCCATCACACAGAATATTCTCTCAATCTCTTTCAACCATTCCAATGCCCCGTCAGGATCATACTTTCCCTTAAACATAGGTGGATTCTCTCTCTGGAAAGTCTCCAAGCTACAAGATCCAGCATTCTCGTCAGCATTCGGCTGATTCACCATCGCATGAGCCATTGCTTCGAAAGCAGCAGCAAGTGTGTGATACGGTGGCAGAACTGACTGTTATACTGGTTTGCGTTTTTTGTTCGCAAAATGTCGCGGTAAGCAAGAGTCGCCACCGACTTTTATTTTATCCAATCAGGAAAAGGAAAAAGAATAGAAAAAACTTTTTTCGAGATGTTTCTGAGTACGGGGGGTAGATTATAGAAAGGGAAGGTGTTAGCACCCTTTCTATCCGTAGTTATCTACGGGCTCTTAGGTACTTGATCATTTTTCAAATTGCTTGTGTGTGTTTGTCTTGAAAATGTTTTGCTTCGTGATAACCCTTGTATTAGTCCTCATGGATGTGACGAAGTTGTTTTGAAAATTTGTTTTGAAAGGTGTTTGTGTGAAATGTTTTTATTGAGCAAGTACTTAAGATTCTACCTACTCGAAAAAAAAGATTGTTCGTTCTATTTCCTTTAGACAACACTATCCTACTATTAAGGAATAGGTATCACCATCGTTGGAGTTGTAAGGGACATTCGAAAGGGACGAGTACAATCACTAAATCAATAGTTAGAAAACTTTAGTAGTAACCCTAGAGTTTTAAGATCTTTCCGAGGCAACATTTCCGAGGCAACATTTTCAAGGCAACATTCGAATGGGACAATTTGATCTTTTAGACTGGAGGGCAACCACTAAAATCTCCTATGCTTAATGATTATTTACCGAAGGCAACTGAAGTGAGGTAAACCCTAGGAGTGAATATGTGCATATGAGTTGTTTCAGTTATTTAATCTTTGCACATTAGGTGATCTACCGTTTTAATTTTCCACACATTCTTGCCATACAATCCTATTAGCCATACATCTAGACAGTTAAAGATTACGTAAATTAAAAGCGGAAAAGTAAATCTAATTATTACAAGGATTCGTGGAATGGGGATTACATAACCAAAACATGGGGAGAAATTAAATAGTAAATAAAACCCTAGTTTAAAAGACTATTACAACCTCAGAGCAATTACAAAAATATAATGAAAAGTACGTACGACAAACGTAAATGCGAGAAATTAGGGTTTTGACACTTGAAAACCAAATTGAATTTTAATTAAAGAAAAAAAAATCATTTGTTGTCATTTTTATTTAAGGAAATAAAGAATAAATTGCAAAATTTCCTAATCACTAATTAAGTTTTAATTATGAAAAATCATTAAATTAATGGAAAAAAACAATTAACCTATTTTTGTGTTTTTATTTTGAGAAGGAATTAAAATTAAGAATTAAACCTAATTTCTATTTGATTTTAATTATGAAAAAAAGATTTAAGTTAACCTAATTAAACTAGTTAATGCAATTAAATATTTTATGGAAAAAAAGACTAAACCTAATATTGTTTGTGATTTTCAGATTTTTATGTTTTGATTAAAAATGATTTTTCGAAAATAAATAAATTAAAACAATAAAAAGAACTGAAATAAAATAAAAAAGAAATTATTGGGTCTGTGTTGTAGAATGCAGACTGGGGGGGTGCATTGCCAAATGTTAGGCCCAAATTGGTTGGCCCATGTTCCTTGCGTGTGATCCCATGTGGATTAGCTTCAGAGAGTGCACCATGGACTGCTGTAATTGGACGTTGGATCTGGACCAAGGGATGATCTAAAGGGTAGAATTTGTGAGCGTATGATGGACACATGGAATGGTGATGTACTGAATCTGCAGTAAATTGTTAGAAAAATAATAAAAGTGTGAATTAATAATTAAAAACCTAACTCTGATTAATTTACAAGTTAATTATGAAATAAAATCAATATTGATTAAATCAAAACAACTTTTATGTCAAAAATTATTTTAATTAATTGAAAGCCTAAACTAATACTTAATGTTTTTTTTGTGATTTTATATGTTAATTAAATTAATGATAGAAAACAAATCAAGTGAAAAATAAATAAATGAAAAGGGTTAGAAAATAAATTAGTCAAAAAAGTGAAAAATGCATGGGGTGGGTGATGAACCCATGCCCCCTGGGTCACAGTTAGGCGCCTCATCCACCAAGCCAAGCTATTATTTGTGATTCAAACCTGTTCTACGTAACAACAAGAACTCATTTGGACAGTTAATAACCATTAACAATGCATGAAATTAATTATATGAATGTTTGAAAGAAAAAAAAATCAGAGAAGATGAGTATGCTTGTTTCAAGCATCAATGGGCCATGACTTTTGACCTATTCTTACACTTAGATACCTCAGAAATGATTTGTAATTGATGGCTTTGACTGAAAGTGGCTGGATCTTCGGTTTTGACTTTGCACTAGTTTTGACAGAATTTGAGGTTTTTAGAGAGCATTCTTGGGCAGCCAATTTGGTGCTCCCTAGTGTATGAGGGTGGTGTGTTTATATAGAGGGGGGAATTTAGGTCAAAAATAATGGAAGAAATCACATGGTGTCTTGAGGAATTATGAAGATTTGATTTGATTTTGACCTTGTATGGTTTCTTTCGAAAATAGCTCCAATCATGACTTTTTAAATCTAAATCATCCTTGCACGAATTACATGCCATGCTAGCTGTATATGGACTCATAATATGCATAAATCCCAAGATTTGATTTGCTTTTATTATTTTACCATTTAATTTGATTTATTTTGGTTTAAATGAATAAAAAATCAAAATAAATGATAAAAATAATAAAATAATAGGTGGAAAAGCTAAGGGGTCTTGGGTCCTATTAGAAACATGTTTCAAACAATAAAACATGGGCCCCTTTGAAAAAAATGCAAATTTGATCAATGTTGACTTTTGACAATTTTCCAAAAATTGCCAACTTTGACAATGCACAACTCTCTCAATTTTAACCCTAGGAGGGTGTTCTTGGACTTTTTAGAAAGCTTAGGATGTCCTCTAAACAAAAATTTTGGTTTCATCTCAATTGGATCTCACATGTTCATGTATGAAGCTTTGACCCAAAAGGTGTTTTTGTTGACTTTTGAAAATGACATATAATGTAAAAATTCATATCTTTTGATGAGTGCATATTTTGAAATTGTGGACTGAAGATGAATTGTAGGCAATGTCATCCTATTCAAAATGAGCTTTGGATGGAAAATTTCTGATAAAGCATGTGGAAGTTATGATTGGTAAAAGTTGGGTTGACTTTTCCTACAAAACCCTAATTTAGCAACTTTTGGGTTTTGATGAATTTGGAGCATTCCTTGAGGAATCATGATCAACCCTTGATAAAATGATGTAAGTCACTTCAAAATGTTGATGTTGACCCAAAATCTTGAGGTTTGACTGTATGTGGGCCACAATTGACTTTTGACCTAATAAAGTCGATTTCCCAAGCATCCTAGCAATTGACTGAGCAAACTTCTTATGCAAGGCATGAAACTTGACATGTAGGGTCTTGAGAACATATTAAGACAATGGAGAGCATATTAGATCTTTTTGGTCCACCCATATTGATCAAAATAGGAACCCTAATTTGGGGTATACTTCCTTAGGAGAGAGCTTGTCTGGTCAACTCTTGGGCAACCTTGAGCAACTTGGGGACCTCACTTGACATTTGTTGAGTAAAATGGGAGGGAAAATTTTGGGGTACAACAGCTGCCCCTGTTCAATCTTCCTAAACATGAGGATGTAGATTGGCTCGTTTGCCTTTCGTGATCTAAAGGTGGAAGATGATTGAACACTAGAGTGCCCAGAAATTTGCACTCGCATGAAGTGGCACTTGCTTCGTGACATCGGGAATGTGCTTACAGATGCCATTCGGAGGTTGATGTTAGAAGATTTGTCAGATATGGGCTTAAAGATTCCATCATGGATGTTACAGAGAATTGTCTAAGATGGGCTTAAAGATGCCATCTAGAGAATGTGGATTTCCTGAGATGTTCCTTTGACGAGAATCCCTATTGCTGTTGTCGGTGAGGAATCTGCTGAGAAATGTTGGTATATGTCTCGAGATATATAGAATTTTAGGAGCTTCAGCTGTCCGTTACTCTACTGGGGAATTAACTTCGGATGTGAACTTCATATCTGGTCAGTGTACATGCTACAGCGCGACTTACTGGGGAAAGGTGAAACCAATCGTGTTTGATCAGGTCCAGGTCTTACAGTGTTGTGGACTGTTGTCTGGAGATAAGATAAAAGAAACCTGGATGGTAAGGTTATGAGAAGGAACCTGGATAGACGGGCGTATGGGAAGGAACCTGGGTAAGGTTTCTTCGTGAGGAGTTTGGGTAAAACTGCATCTGAACCGAGAAGGAACCTAGGTATGGTTGCTTTGTGAAGAGTTTGAGTAAAACTGCATCTGAACCGAGAAGGAACCTGGGTAAGGTTACTTTATGAGGAGTCTATGTAGGGCTTTAGGAGGAACCTGGGTAGGGTTACTTCGGGATAAGTCCGTGTAAAACTTTGGCAGGACCTGGGTAAGGTTACTTTGGGCTAAGTCTATGTAAAACTTCAAGAGGAACCTGGGTAAGGTTACTTAGTGATAATTTCGTGTAAAAATTCAGAATTAACCGGGGTAAGGTTACTTTGAGATAAGTTTGTGTGAAACTTCAAGAGGAACCTGGGTAAGGTTACTTTGTGATAAGTTCGTGTAAAACTTCATAAGGAACCTGGGTGAGGTTACTTTGGGATAAGTTCATGTAAAACTTTAGGAGGAACCTAGGTAAGGTTACTTTGTGATAAGTTCGTGTAAAATTTCAGGAGGAACCTGGGTAAGTTTACTTTGGGATGAGTTCGTGTAAAACTTTAGGAGGAACCTGGGTAAGGTTACTTTGGGATGAGTTCGTGAAAAAATTCAAAAGGAACCTGGGTAAGGTTACTTTGTGATAAGTTTGTGTGAAACTTCGGAAGGAAATATATGAGAAATGACCCGTGTAAGATTTTTCAGGATAAACCCGTGTGAAGCTGCATTTATGAGAAACCCGTGTAAGATTGCTTCGTGACGAACCCGTGTAAAGCTACATTTGATCGTGCAGATAATTACTCTGTTTAGTTTCAGGAGCTAATCTTGAACTTGCTGGAAGTTGTTGATGATAACCATCTTTCCTGAAAAGGTACATGATTAATCGTATATGATGCATGAAATGCATTGTATGATGACGTTCTCAAAATAAATGAGACTATGATGTATGCAATGTGTATGTGCACGTCATGATATATGAACATGAAATGCTATTGTGACATATCTGAGTGGGAAAATAAATCCCTGACCGCTGCTGGAGAGTAACCGAAATTGAGTTCCTGACCGTCATAGAAAGAGTGGTTCTTCTACTTCCGCTGGGGATGATGAACCAGAGATGACTATGTTGGGGATTTGCCCCTTGTTTATAGCTACTCTACCGGGGGAGAGACTCTGTTTGAGAATAACTCTGCGGGAGAATAACTCTGTTGGGGATGAGCTTCCATATTCAGAGAAATAAACTCTGCTCGGGAGAAAACTATATGAACCGCCTGTGATTAAAAAATTCGGTTGGGGAATATAGACGTCGGCTCTCCGAAAGAGCTTGGTTGGGGAAAGTAACTCCTGTTTAGGGAGGCAGAGATCAAAACTTTGGTTGCCTCTACTCTCTGGGGAGTGTAGATGTCACAGGGTCGTATGCTAAGGATACGACAATGACTTCACATCGGGACTTTTCTGCCCCTATACCTACTGGAGAAAGTACCCGCGGAGGCTTTGTGGATGCTGATCAGGATGATAAGTCTTCTATTGATAAACAAATGATAAGATGACAGGACATAGTCGTATGCTTTAAATCCCTAACTTTTGCATGGACCACCCTTTCGGGTTTTCAGTCCACTGGGATACCCTTTTTTGCTCAAGCCGCCCTTTCAAGTTTTCGACTTTCCGAGTGTACATATCTTTTTTGTTGTTATCCCTAATTTTTGCTCGAACCCTTTTGGTTCGCCGGGATGCCCTTATTTTTTCCTAGGCCAGTCAACCTAGAGGGTCTTTGTTCATGCATAGTATTTTCCGACTATGTCCACGCTCTCAGGGTGTAGAGAGTTGTCGTTGTCGGTAGTGTTGTGTTGCCATACTACCCGAAGATGTTTGTTTGATCGTACAGGATTCATTGCTGGAATTCATGACCAATTCCCCCAAGTGATTCAGATGGAGATCTGCCCCTGGTTATTTGGAACTTTTGGAGAGACTCCTTGAATCTTGACTTGACTGCCCCAGATGATGGACAATGATCATGCCGTTCCCCTTGGTTGGAAGTCTTTTTCCACTTGAGGTGATCCTTTTTATTGAGAAGGTTTTTGTTGACTAGATATTCGCTATGCAAATTTCTCTGCTGTTGAACAAATAGTCATATGCAAACAATGTTATTTTAAGAATGCAAAGCTTACGTCTGTCTTGAAGTTTTGAAAATGCAGTTTTTTATAGAAAAAATAGAATTTTACAAAGATGTGATATCAACTCAGGATTTGTAACGGACCTTCAGGAGTCAGGATACCTTTTGTAACAGTATGCTTTCGAACCAACCCATGCTTCAGCTAGGACTTTTAAGGGTTATAACGTGCCTTGGTTCACGGTTTAAGAAACAAAGGATAAAGGCTCAAATTTTGTTTGTACCCACCCGTTCTTCGTGATGTTCTTCGATCCTAAACTCAACTAATTGTGCATTTAGATCCCGATTGACTCTGGAATATTTGCTCTGATACTTGGTGATGATTCAGAAATTGAACATTTGTTTTAAACATGCAGTCATTATTGTAATCTTATTTTTGTCGCGGATTTGTAGTAACCTCTTTTTTTTTTGTTTTCATTATCCCTTCTTTTGCCTGAACTGTTTCTTTTGTGATTACAGTCAGCGGGATGCCCCCATTTTTCTCTTAAGTCTCCTTCATAGGTTTTGACTTAATATGCTTTTATTTCAAGAGATAATGACTGCCTGTCTTGACGATTATACAGAACCATCACCGTCTTTTGTTTCGGAAGGACGTCTTTGATGCCATTCATTGTGTATGAAGCGGCAGATTGTGACTGAATGCGCCTCTGAATTAACTGAGAAAACTACCCTGCCCCAGGTTATGATTAAGGGTTTTAATTTGTGCGAAAAGAAAAACTCCTACTTCTTTGGCTCGAAGGGGTTGCTAGGGATTATCTTCCTTATAACTCCATGTTGTACCCAAAAATTTGCCCTCCTCTTTTTCACGAGAAATCACAGCTTCGAGCTTTCCCTGATTTTTCAAATTGACTCAAGAATCGGTCAAACAGACTTTTCTTATCAGTAAATCCAAAATTAGGGTTTCTATTGATTTTGAATCAGTTCAAGCAGATTATTAGGGTTTGGTTGAGTTTGGCTCAGGGTTTTGATCAGGCGGATGTTTCTTTGACAGTAAATCCAGAATTAGGGTTTTCAGGAGCTTTCTCAGAAGATTTTGAATCCACAACATTTCATTTGACTGTCACATGGTTTTGACGCTTGTTCAAGATTCATGTTTGTTTCTCAAAGTCTAAACATCTGGGATAGAAGCTGAGGCTTCTGATTGAGAGTTTGAAGTGTTGGTTTAATCAGTGAAGTGAAAGGCGTATGGACGTTTATTTGTTTAACTGTGCAATGCTTTTGGTTATTTGGAACGCCGGACGTTTGTTGATTATTTATAATTTCTAAGTTAAAATTATTGGGATAATTTCCAATTATTATAATTCAATAAATTTAAGTAATTAAATAAACAAGTGCAGAAGAATTAAAGAATTAACTAACAAAGGAATTTTTATTCATTTTCAATTGTTGTTACAAATGTTTATTTGATACAGTAAATTTATTTACAGTGTTACAATGACATTTATTACAATGATTAAAAATAAATTAAATCTATATCCTAAGTTTCTTGAAGTTTTCATCTTCTACTGTTGCTTCCCTTGCCCCAATTAATATTCACCTGCAAAAAGAGAAGAAAGAAGTCAATACAGTATGGATTAAAAAGGCATTCTCGGACAGATAATTAAAGGTTCATCATTAAAGGTTTTGGCCGGAATCAGTTTGTTCGTCCTCTCTGCAAATCGCAAGAAGATGTCTCTTCTTGGTTCACAAAGAGGGAAGTAAAATGTTTACAAGCATATGAATCAATTAAGCAAAATGCACAAAGATGCATAATTTCAAACAAGGCAAACTGAACAGCCAAGTTACAAATTCAAACAAGTTGCACATGTGCAAACTGAAAAATACCAAACCAAGTCACAAGTGTAAACAATGGCAAACTAAGTTACAAGAAGCTGTCAACAAAGCTGTCCAAGGAAGCTGTCAAAAATGTCAAAGAAGATTTCAATAAAGCTGTCAACAAGTACACAAAAGCAATGCAGAAAATCTGTAGGTAAGAAGATATGCAGAGGAAAGACAAAATGCAAGCAAACTTGTAAAAGCATTTTTCATCATTTTCTGGCCAAAACCTTTTCAGAATAGAAAGTACAGTTTAAGTAATTAAATATACTTTTCTGGAGAGAGAGAGAGAGAGAGAGAGAGAGAGAGAGAGAGTAAAAAGCAGGCTCACAGTTTTTGGGCAGGCTCAAGACATAGATAAATATAACAAGATATCCAACACTGTAAATGGGGGCAGAACACATAGAAAAATATAACACAAAAACTGAAAACACATAACCACAACCTCCAAGCTTACAAACTGCTTCAGCCTGCCTCCAACAAGCTTCAAACTGCCTCAAACCAGAAGCAAGCCTGTAACCAAACCAAGCAACCTGCATAAAACCTTAAAGCCTGCATACAGCCAGAAGCAAGCAAACAACAGCTTACACAACAAACTAACAAGTTCAAAAACTGCACCCATCTGCAACCAGAAGCAAGCCAAAAACCTGTTACAGAAACCTGCCTCAAGCCTGTAACCAAAACAAACTCAGAAACCTGTTTCAATACCAAACAAACAAAACTCCAAACTATCTCAAGCCTGTTTCAAACTGCCTCAAACCAGAAGCAAACCTAACAACATGCCCAAAACCAAGCAACCTGCATATCAACCTGCTTGCCTCAGGCCTACTTCAAGCCTGCCTCAAGCCTAAAAAACCTGTCAAACTGCATAGCATTCAAGCCAAAGCGCCTCAGAACCAAAGTTCATCATAGGCCAAAACAGAAACCCAATCCACAATAGCCAAAAAGACATTCTCAGAATAAGGCAACATCATCAACATCATCAAGCTCTCAGAACAAAAGTTCATCATCGAGAAACAAAGCCCAAGAGAGGAAAAGCAACTGAACAAGAAACTCAGAAGAAAAAACACTGAAGCAAGCATCTCAGATTCAATATCATCATCATAGAAAAAAGCAAACAAAGCCCAAAAGAGAGGAAAAAGCAAGCATCTCAGAATCAAAGAACAAGCATTCAAATACTCAGAGGCAAGCATTCAGATAAGCAAAAGAGAGAATTCAGAAGCAAACAATACAACGTTTTCAGAGTTAGGGTCATCACAAAACGAAGGCTAAAGACACAAATACCAGAAAAGCTTTGTCATCGCGTTCCCTCCGCCTTGGCCACCTGAGAAGCGCCGCCGTCCACTCCTCCGTCTCCTCTCCAAAACTAAACTCAAGGTAGTAATTCCTCCTTCCTTTTTACACACCTCACATAAACAAATAACACATAGGGTCAATAACATGTAAAAAATAAAACATGCAAGACTAAAATTTGAATAACCCTAAAAGATGTTCAGAAAGTAAATCGTTACCCTTTTTTTCCATCGCCCTGAGCAACTGTGGAGAGAAGAGATGGAGGCATCGGGTCTGGTGGCCTGAGGCGATTGGAGGAAGCATCAATGGCTAGGTGTTTGTGAATGATGAAGAGGCGAAGAAGACGGAAGGCAGCGCCGTTCAAATGTTACAAACCTTGTTCTGAAACAAAATATTTCAAACCCTAACAAAAACCTAGTCCCAAACCGTTTGGGCCTGCCTCACAAAATACACCCTAAGCCCAATCAATTCTGGCGTACACCCCCTTTTTCTTTTAATCCGTTTTTATTATTATTTGGGCCAAGCATCCCCCAAAGCCTTATTTTTATTTCTTTTCTTTGTTTACAAACTAATACTTTTCTTTTTATGACCACTTTATTTCTTTTTTTAACTTAAACTAATTCCTTTAAATAAAATAATATACTAATTTTTTATATTACATTTTTATTAATAATGCTTTTTATTTTTAAAACATTAAAAAAAAAGGTACATAAATAATAGAATTAATTAAATTAAATAGTTTTTTTCTTTCATTTATAATTAACAAAAAAAACATAAAAATAACAATACTTAATAATACATTAAGTTAACATTTTGATCATTTGTAAACAATCACATACATTTTACAATACTTTTGATTCTATTTTATCCTTATACTTTGCTATATTTTACATTGAGAATGCGATGATTCGATTTGGTTGTAAATAATATTTGGACACTACTATCCTGATAAGACTCATCCCCATTTGTAAAGATTTGTACCCCCATCCCCGGATACTTATTTGTAATAGCTTAGACTTTAAATTCCCGCAATTTATCGCTTTCTATATACTGTATAGTAATTAGGGTTTGTATGAGGAGATTCAAAATCAACCGCTAGATAACATAACACAAGACAAATGCATGAAAATCAAATACACAATTCACACTTGCACCTCTAGGGTAATCCCGCTTGTTGCCTTCAAAAATGGGTCATGGTTGCATGTTAAGTGTCTTTGGCAAAACAAAAACAAACAAAATGATCATAGTCCCTCGATGACGCTATCTTGTTGCCTAAACAAAAATGATCATAGTCCCTCAAGAAAATTGCCAAAGATACTTGACACTATTGCCTCTATGGTCTAAACGATGACCCGCGCCCGTCCCGAAAACATCCTAACGCAAGATTGTTCACCAAACACAATGGTGAAACAACACTATTAAAAGGGTTAAAAACATAAGAAAGACCTTTGAGTAAAATAGGGTAGACAACTCTTAGTTACTTGATCAAACTTGCAAAACACACTTGCCTACTTTCAAACACACTTCACAAACACAACTTCCAAAACAACTTTCAAAAACATTGAAACATCTTTTCAAAAAGACAAACACCTTTGTAAAACAGTCGAGTAAAGAATTGTTACAATGGTTGCCTAGACAAGGCATCTTTTTCAAAACATTTTCAAAACCACACACACAAAGCACCATTTCAAACAATTGAAAAGCAAAGGCAAGTGATCTAAAACAAGTAACTAAGAGCCCATGGATAACCATGGATGAAAAGGGTCTTAGCACCTTCCCTTTTTATAATCTACCCCCCGAACCCACGAAAACAACTCAAAGGTCTTTCCTGTGCTTTTTGACCCTTCCTTAGGATAAAATAAAAAGTCGGTGGCGACTCTTGCTCAACCGAACATTTGCGAATACAAACACAAAACCTCAAGTCAATTCTCCCACCGTATCACAGAACTGGCGACTCTGCTGGGGAGTAAGCTAAAAATGGGGTTACCTTAGGGTTTTAGATCACCTTTACATGCTTACTTTGTTTGCTTTGATTGCTTTACTTTTTTGGGGTTCCTTGTTTGGGTTTTGTTTAATCCTACACCCAGATTTGGGGGCACCTTCTTAGGTAAATAGCAATAAACTGTGCGGGGTATACCGACATGGTTGAAGCAGTAGCTATGTTAGTGTGACATATTTGTGAGTACCGGTAGCCCTTGAGTAGTCAAGGAGAATACGGGGTCGTTGAGCGATGTCATGAAGCACTAACGAACTCTTAGAACCTTACTTGACCATCTTGGCCTTTTTAGGGGTAGTGAGATGACCGACTTTGGTGTAGTCCGAAGTTGGTAGATACTCGATACTACACTCATTGAGGATTGTTTTCTTGGAATATTTTGGTCGCCAGTTAAGTGGCTAAACCAAAACAATGAACATAGAAAATAATCCGGTGATATTGAGCTCCTTAGAACCCGGTTTCTATTTTAGGACAGGATGAGCCAACTAACTTCAAGATGGTACTTACCTACAAACCCCACGCAAGCCTAAACCTAAGGACTTGTTTTCTTTGTGTGAATATGATTACCTATATATACACTTACTTGCTTTTGCATACATGTACATTACATCATAACATCATACCATAGCATTTTCAATAACCATTTCAAGGATCTCGAGGGTCTTTTGATGCAGGGTCACGTTGAACCAGACGTCTACCA
The DNA here is from genome assembly GCA_948472305.1 of Vicia faba. Taxonomy (NCBI): domain Eukaryota; kingdom Viridiplantae; phylum Streptophyta; class Magnoliopsida; order Fabales; family Fabaceae; genus Vicia; species Vicia faba. Next base: position 763,909,183 of record OX451735.1, on the reverse strand, counting down.
AAGGGTAGGAGGTTTCCCCTCTAAACAAACGCCTACAAAGATCAAGTGCAACAACTTGAATCAGGGGCTATGACCCACTTGACATGGTGAGCTTGATTCTCGTGGAAAGACATCCACTGATACAAAGTTCTCCAATCAAAGATGTTGATCAAAGTTCAACCTCTAACATCTTTCTTGTGTTTACCCCAAGAGATTCTTGAAAACATGCATCCACATATCATGCATTGCATCATAACAGTTCTTTCCTTTTCAAGTTTCCTTATTATCCTACTGTTTATTTCAGTAGAGATGGCTCTAGAGAGGACTGTCAAAGATATCCAGGACCAAAATGCTCAACTTCAAGAAATGTTCTTGAACCTGTCCCAGGGGCAAGAAGAAGTGAAAGCTCTCCTCACAAGGGGCATGGTCCAGGGGAATTCAAGCAATGCCAGGAGTGATCAGTTGGAAGAACTTCAGTTTGAGCTGACTGCAATGAGGATCCAGATGATGGGACAACTGGTGGGCCAGATGGATCTCATCCAGGACTTGGCTCAAAGACAAGAGGAGCTCAGGGTTCTCGTCAACAAACTGCTTCGGGACAACCAAGTGGGGCAAACATATGAGGTTGAAGATCAAGTCATCATTCAACCCCCTTTGAGACAAGAAGACAAGGGAAAATCTCCTCAACTTGCTTCAGGGTCACAAGCCCAGCAACAACCTCGTCAGCGTCAACGAGGTAATCGGTGCAAGCGAAATGTACCTGGAAGACATTTCTCTGAGACTGAGATACCGTCATCTCTAATACTGAAACACTTGTTGGAGGTCAATCTGATTACTTTAAAGGATCCTCACCGGAATCCCAACACCTCTGCTCCTACCTATCACCCGAATGAAAGGTGTGCATACCACTCCCATGGTCCTGGACATGACACTGACGACTGTTGGACCCTGAAGAACAAGATCCAAGACTTGATTGACGAAGGAGTGCTAGAATTCATGCCGGATGGTGAGATGAAAATCTTCCTCCAAGGTTTCTCCATTTGAAATGACAAAGCTCGAACTGAGAGACTTTTGTTCCATTTGAATTTTCAAGTTGTAATTTCTTTTGTTATTCAAACAATTAGATGTTGATGTCAAACTCTGTTTCATTAATGCATTGCATATGTTTGTCTTGAATTCATCCATTCGTTTTCACTATTCTTGTGCTTTCTTTATGATATTTAACTCTTGATAAAAGTTACAAGCCTTTAGAGGGAGGATGACGAAATAATACCGTAATCTCATACAATAAGCTTTTGAACAGACCTTGCTGACGATGTACAGGCATTTCTTTCAAATCCTAAACACTGGAGTTATAAGGAAGATAATCCCTAGTCAACCCCTTCGAGCCAAAGAAGTAGGAGTTTTCTATTCTAAACAAATTGAAACCTTTGATTTAAACCTGGGGCAGGGTAGTTTCTCAGTTAACTCGAAAAGATGCGCATTAAAGTCGCAAACTCTCAGTTCGTAATACAACGAATGACATCAAAAGTGTTCCTTTGGAATCAAAAGACAGTGATGGTTCTTTATCTCATAGGCAGTCAATCTCTCAAAAGAGAAAATCCCACTGAGCCAAAACCTATAAAGGAGGCTTAAGAAAGCTGGGGCATCCCGCTGACGGTAATCTCGAAAACAAGAACCGTCAGGCAAAAGTTAGGGATAAACAAATCAAAAGAACAAGGTCATTACAAATCCTCAACAACATGAAAAATGTTGCAAAAAAAAAAGGGAGATGATGACTCCCCTCCAAAATCCAACTTGTGTGAACCATCACAAAAAAGTCATTCCAAATTTGAATAGAGTTCGACGCACAATTAACTGAGTTTAGGGCTGAAGGACATCATGAAGAACGGGTGGGTACAAATATACTTTGAGCCTTTATCCTTTGTTTCTTAAACCGTGAACCAAGCCACGTTACAACCCTTCAAAAGTCCTAACTGAAGCATGGGTTAGTTCGAAAGCATACTGTTACAAAAGGTATCCTGACTCCTGTAAGGCTTTACCCTAAATCTTGTGTTGAATTTGTCTTATAAAAAGTTTTCTGCTAAAAAACGCATTTTTCAAAACTTCGAGACAAGCATAAACTTTGCATTATTTGAATATCGTTGTTTGCACATGGTTATTTGTTTGACAGCGAAGAAATTCATACAGCGAATGTTCAGAGGAACGAAAGCCCTCTCAGTAAGCAAAATCACTTCAAAAAGGATTACACTTCCATTGACAAATCTCCTATAAACAAAAGGGGATTTTATATGGTATTGTCCAGTTAACCTGGGGCAGTCCAGTCAAGATTTCAACAAATCTTTCCAAGTTCAGTTAACCTAGGGCAGTCCAGTCAAGATTTCAACAAATCTTTCCAAGTTCAACAAATCTGGGACAGTCCAGTCAAGATTTCAACAAATCTCTCAAAAGTTCAACTAACCTGGGGCAAGTCTCCATCACCATCACTTGGGGCATTTAAACGTCAATCTCATCAAAGGGTTACGAACAGTCCAAATTTCCTGACAATATCACAAGCATCTTATACTAGTGGCAAAGATCATCACCTTCCAGATTTCCTTCTAGAGACAGTTCAGATGTGACCAAGATATGGCGACATTCTGATACTTATTCCAGATTTCCTTCTAGAGACAGTTCAGATGTGACCCAGATATGGCGACATTCTGATACTTATTCCAGATTTCCTTCTAGAGACAGTTCAGATTTGACCCAGATATGGCGACATTCTGATACTTATTCCAGAGTTCCTTCTAGAGACAGTTCAGATGTGACCCAGACATGGCGACATTCTGATACTTATTCCAGATTTCCTTCTAGAGACAGTTCATATGTGACCCAGATATGGCGATATTCTGATACTTATTCCAGATTTCCTTCTAGAGACAGTTCAGATGTGACCCAGACATGGCGACATTCTGATACTTATTCTAGATTTCCTTCTAGAGACAGTTCAGATGTGACCCAGATATGGCGACATTCTGATACTTATTCCAGAGTTCCTTCTAGAGACAGTTCATATGTGACCCAGACATGGCGACATTCTGATACTTATTCCAGATTTCCTTCTAGAGACAGTTTAGATGTAACCCAGATATGGCGACATTCTGATACTTATTCCAGATTTCCTTCTAGAGACAGTTCAGATGTGACCCGGACATGGCGACATTCTGATACTTATTCCAGATTTCCTTCTAGAGACAGTTCAGATGTGACCCAGATATGGCGACATTCTGATATTTATTCCAGATTTCCTTCTAGAGACAGTTCAGATGTGACACAGATATGGCGACATTCTGATACTTATTCCAGATTTCCTTCTAGAGACAGTTCAGATGTGACCCAGACATGGCGACATTCTGATACTTATTCCAGATTTCCTTCTAGAGACAGTTCAGATGTGACCCAGATATGGCGATATTCTGATACTTATTCCAGATTTCCTTCTAGAGACAGTTCAGATGTGACCCAGACATGGCGACATTCTGATACTTATTCCAGATTTCCTTCTAGAGACAGTTCAGATGTGACCCAGATATGGAGAAATTCTGATACTTATTCCAGATTTCCTTCCAGTTACAGTTTCAGATACGCTCCAGACACGTAAGTCATCCTGCTACTCATACAGATCTCAAATTTCAAGATACAGTCCAGATATGCTCCAAACACGGTTGCCATTCTGTCACTCATTTAGAATTTATCCTCAACCCAGAGATGCTCCGAAGGCAGATACCTTCGTGCTTCTCAACATACAATTCAACTTCTTGATGTTCCCGACAGAATGAAGATTCTCATTTTCAAAGTGGCATACAACCTAAAACTCCTGAACTTCTTCCAGACAGGAATAAGCTTTTCCCAGAGTCCCGAGTTTTACTCTCCGACAAGATAGCTACCTTTCAACAGTATGGCTATTCCCCACAGAATTCAAATTCCCCAAGCAGAATGAAGACTCTCATTCTCAGTTCCTCACAGAGTATTCAGATATTCTCCAGTGAAGATCTCCTCAAAACAGGAATCCCCAGTAGATTGGCATACAACCCAAGCTCTTGATTCCCTAACAGTGGTCCCAGGACTTCTCATTTTCAATGATCAAAAGATTCTTGCAATCCCCTGCAGCAGTCAAGGATTCACTTTCCCAGGTAGCAGTCAAGATTCTATTATCTCCGGCTATCCAGGATTCATATATCCTCAGCAAGACAGCTCATCAGCTTACATGCGCATTCATTACATTCATATCATAAACATTGATATAACATATATTGCATCATACATTTCATGCAACATAACTTTATGTTTCAACTAATATTTTACCCTTTTCAGGATAAGATTAATAAGCTTCAACTTCTGAAAACAGTTTACGGATTCTCCAAACACGAATGTTAATCTATCGCTTGTTCAGATTCAAATTCTGAAAACAGTTTACGGGTGCTTCAAGATATGGATGTCAATCTATCGCTTGTTCAGACTCAACTTCTGAAAACAGTTCACGGGTTCTCCAGACACGGATGTTAATCTATCCCTTGTTCAGACTCAACTTTTGAAAACAGTTTACGGATGCTTCCAAACACGGATGTCAATCTATTGCTTATTCAACTCCTCAACTTTTGAAAATAGTTTACGGATGCTTCCAAACACGGATGTCAATCTATTGTTATTCAGACCCCCGGTTCAGAGATGTTCCAAACATGGATACCTTTCTGATACTCACCCATTCACCAACGACATACAGTTCAACAAACATTCTTGGATTGCATCTACAAGCCCATCTCCAACAAGATACAATCACCTTCAGATGGCATCTATAAGCCCATCCTCCTACCAACAATTTCCAGATGGCATCTCTAAGCCCATCTGTTGTACCCCAAAATTTGCCCTCCCATATTCTTCAAGATTTGTCAAAGTCAAGCTTCAAAATTCCCCAAGGGTTGCACAGTTCAAGGGCCTCCTAAACAGTCAAAATTAGGGTTTTGGTTCTGACAAAGAAAATGAAGTTTCCAAGGGTCCAATCAAGTCCCACATGCCTATAAACATGGTCAAGTATCCTCATACCAAGTTTCAAGACTTACAGCACAAAATTGCACAGTCAAAAACCCAAATTGCACTACAGTCAACTATAGGGGCAAAATGGTCATTTGGCAGTCAAAGGTCCAAATTTTTGGTAAACATCTCATTTTGAAGCCACAGACACCATTTGATCAATGCTTGATCATGATTCTCAAAGCTTGGCTCAAAAATCATCAAGATGCAAAAGTTTCCATATTTGGACAGTTGAAAAAGTCAACTGTAAATTGACCAGGGCATAACGTCCACATGGATTATCAGAAAAATTCCATCCAAAGCTCATTTTGAAGATAAATACATTTCCTACAACTCCTCTTCAAACTTCAAGTCCAAGAAATGCTCTCACAAAAAGTTATCAATTTCAATATTATAGGTCATTTTCAAAAGTCAACAAAAAGGGACTTTAAGTCAAAGGCCATAACTTGAGATTGGTAAATCAAAATGATATGGGACCAAAGGCATTGTTTATAGGACTCAAAGACCTTTCCAAAATGTCCAAGAACATGAGCAAAGCTTAAAAATTGAGCAAGTTAGGCCTTGAGGAAGTTGGGAAATTTTTGGATATTTTGAAAAGTCAACATTGCTTCAAATGACCTAAAATTGCTAATGGGCCTCTTTTTCTTCCACAATTCATCATCCAAGACATGTGCACGACCATTTGGCCCAAAGGGAAGTTTTTTTATCATTTTTATTTATTTATTTGGATTTTTTATTATTAATAATTCATTTAATTAAATAAAATACATGAAAAATACCAAACCTAATGTTTTGAATCTTTTTGTGCATAGAATAGGATCAATATTTCGTGTACAATCAAATAAGGAAAGAATCAAAGGTGATTGGATGTGATTGAAGCCAAAAAGCATGAAAAAGATTTGGAAAATTATGGCTTGAAAATCAAATATCCTTTTCATTAATTCATGGATTCTTGATCAATTTCTTTGACCTAAATCATTCACACATACATATACATGCTAACCCTATTCAGAATGAACGGAAGGCTGCGCCATAGACAAAGAATCAAACTCACACTTTTGCCTAAGAATTTCAAAACTGAAAACCAAGTTCTAGGTCGATCCAGGCAAAGAGACTTATTCCATCACCTTCCTGAGGCTTCAAGGAAGGAGTTAGAATCAAAACCATAAGCTTTGACACCAAGAAACGTGAGAACGCTGGTGTCCTGTACAGAAAATTTTTCACTTTCTTGCATCACGATTCATGCATCTTTCATAACTTTTGATGTTTGATTTATGTTCAGTATTTAATTCTAAAGCTAACTGTATGGTTTGATTATGTTTTCGTGCCAAAATAGGAGATTCACCATTGATGCAGGTTAGGGTTTTGCAAGCTTTGAATTAGGCGTTTCTTAACGCTGTAAAATTGGAACATGAAACATAGGCCATTCAACTCAGCGTGTTTGGACGGTCTAAATACGCACCTCGCGCTCAATTTATGAGCCTCCACGGCCTAATCGTTATTTTCTGGAATGGCACATTTTGGAACGTTTAAAAAACCGTTGCTGATTCTTTTGTGTTTCAGGAAAAAACAAAAGCGAGGAAGGAGATGATTATGTGGCCAGCGTGGATTGGTCTGTTCAAATTTGCGCGCTAAAAAGTCCACTAGCATTTGTTTTGTTTTATCATATTTATTTGTTATTTAATATACAAAGCGCGTTGGATAGCTCAGTGGTGAAGCGTGGCATTGGTAATCTTCAGGACCTGGGTTCGAGCCCCAGGTCCTCACCCCTTTCATATTTTTCCTTTAATTGTTATCCCATGCAATTTCAATACAGGGAGTCTACCATGCTACTCACCATCCAGCTTGTCATGCGTGTGCCAAGATCAATCCAAGGGCCATCGTTGGAAGAACATCATGGACGTGAGTCAAAAGTGCTACACGCTGGCATAGAAGTCAACGAGGCCAAAGATGCTTGGGCCCAAATTGCTAAGCATAAACCCTCCACTTGGGGACAGCACCCCCTCTAGTTTGTTTCTTTTACTTTTTTTTATATTTTTCTTTTCTTTATTTTAATTAATTTCTTTTAATTCTTTATAATTATTATTTTCATAATATATAAAAAAACACAAAAAAATCAGAAAAGATAAAAAAAATAAATATTTTTATTTAACTAGTATTTTTGTAAATAAATTTCACTAATAATTAATTATTTATTTTTATAAATCAAAATTGCATGTAAATAATTAGATTAATTTTAGGTTTAATTTTAACATGTTTTTCTTAATAAAAAAAAAAATAGAATTAGGGTTAATATTTTAATTTAATTTAATCTTTCTCATAAAAATACATAAAAAACATAAATACCAAAAACTCAAAAAAAAAATAATTTCTTTTTTCTCTTTAATTTCATTAGTTTAATCATTTAATTTAATTTCATTAAAAAGGGTCCAACGCCCTCGCTTCCAATTTTAATTCCAATTCGCGCATTTTATTTTATTTCTTATAATATTAATGTAATTCTCCCAAAGCCTTGTAAACTCGGACATTTTATTTCTCGCACTTTACTTCTTTATTTTCTGTCAAATCGGGTCCTGGATTAAATTTGGCGATGTGGACCCGCGCCTTTGTAATAGTTTAGAACTTTTAATTTCCGCATCTTTTTAACTGTTAATAAATGCATGCAAGAATGAATGACAAAATAAAAATGAACGCGTAGACCGCCTGACATGAACAAGATAAATGTAAATGAACATGACACACAAATCACACACCACCCCTAGAGTACGCCTCACTGTTGCCTTGCCTCGAAAGGTGGTCGTTGAGTAGAGGATGTTTTAGTAAGTCCTCATGTCCATGAACATGGCACGAGGGTAGCTTCTAAGGTGTCTTCCTATTGCTCTGGTGACCATAATGTCCCGAACCTCGAATTGACCCGAACACCTCCAACGGTGGTGCTACCTACCTCTCAATGGTGGGATGGCACTACCTTAAAGGACATTTACACAGACGAATTCCTTAGGGTAGGTAGGTTCTCGTAGATACTTGCTCTAATTTCAAAACAAATCAAAAAAATACTTTTCACACCGACACCTTTTCAAAAAGCTTTCGAAAGCATTTTTTCAAACACTCTTGAGGACCGATACAAGAGTCGAACTGGAATTTTTAAAGAAACTTTTTTAAAACCCACAGCTGAAAAGAAAACAAACCATTTTTGAAAACACAAGTGAGCAAGTATCTAAGAGCCCATGGATAACCATGGATAGAAAGGGTGCTAACACCTTCCCTTTCTATAACCTACCTCCCGAACCGAGAGCAATCTCTATAAGGAATTTTTCTGTGCTTTTGTCCTTTCCATTTGGAGAAAATAAAAGACGGTGGCGACTCTTGCTTCCGTGACATTTCGTGAACCAGCGTTAAACAGTCAGTTCCAGATCCACCGATCACAGAACTGGCGACTCTGCTGGGGACATACTTAAAGTGAGGTGTACCTTAGGGTAGTTCATAACTGTGTTTTCAATTGTATTGACTTGCTTGCTTTACTATTTTGGGTTGCATGGGAGTTACATAGATCCTAACCCGGATCTGGGGATACCCTATTTAGGTAGCATAAGCTGTGAGGGACCTGTCCGGCGTAGACCGACACGGGTGAAACAGTGGCTACGTTGGTGTGGCACCTTGGTCTGTACCGATATCCCTTGTGTTGCAACGAGGAGAATATGAGTCTTCTGAGGAGTCATTAAGCACCAACAACCTTAGAACCTTAAATGACACAACTTGGCCATTAGAACAGTAGCAGTATGCTACGCCCGTTGAGGCTAAACTCTCGTGATGGTTCTGGCTGCAAGAAAAGATTGCGATGCTGGAGTTATGACCGATTGAGGGTAGTCAATGATATTGGGACCCTTAGAACCCGGTTACTTCTAATAGGACAGGTTGAACCCACCAACTTCAAGAGGGTACTACCCAGACCCCATGCTGGCCTTAAACCCTAAGGGCTTGTCTTGTGTGACTTGTGTGCCTTCCAACTTGACTATTTGCATGCTTGTTATCTGACACTTGAGTTTCCCTTGCAGGTTTTGTTTATAGTCCTTAATAGGGACTCATAACAGGGTATACTAAGTTTCTTACAGGTTTTGGTTTGCAGTCCTTAATTAGGACTCATAACAGGGTTTACCGAGTTTCTTGCAGGTTTTGTTTTTAGTCCTTAATTAGGGCTCATGACAGGTTTTACTTGAGTTTCTTGCAGGTTTCTGTTTATAGTCCTTAATAAGGGCTCATAACGGGGTTTATTCATATTACCCCCATGCATCATGACATCATACCATTGCATACATCCTAACCCATTTCAAGGATCTCAAAGGCTTGTGATGCAGGTCATGATAAATCAAACATCTAGCAAGGGGCAAAGAGGATTTATTTTCCTCTAGCCAAAGTTGTCAGGGGCTATGACCCACTTGATATGGTGAGCTCTGACTCTTGAAGAAGGTTCCCCTAACCAAGGTTGTTTGGAAACCAAAACCAGACATGATGACTAAAGTCAGGGGCTATGACCCACTCGATATGGTGAGCCTTGACCCTTGAAGAAGGATTCTCAGTAACAGGGAGTTCCTTCAGTCAAGCTACCGGACCCAAGTTCTAACAAATTTTCTTGTTTATCCCGCGGGGTCCTTGAAAACACTACATGCATGTCATACCCATCATTGCATAACAGGTATCCTTTTTGCAGGTCACTTACCTTTCTCGCTGTTTATTTCAGCAATGGCTTCACAACAAGATAACCAGGACCTTCACGCTCAAGAGACTCAGTTCAAGGAAATCTTCCTAGGCCTATCCAAGGGGCAGGAAGAGTTGAGGACACTCCTCATGGGGAATCTGATCAGAAAGAGTCCTGAAGATGACAAGGACGAACAGCTGAAACGTCTACAAGCTGAGGTAGACACATTGAAAACCCAGATGCTGGGGAAAAGGGCCCTCATTCAAGGTTTTGCTCAGGAGCAAGGAGAGCTGAGAGCCATGATCAGCCAGCTTCCTCAAGGCATGAAGCAACCAGCCCAAATCAGGGACCAGGTCATGGAACAGCTTCCAAGAAGGCAAAGGTCGGGTCCAATGAATAGACCTCTCCGAGTTGCTACTACTTCTCAGGGCCAACAACGACCTCGTCAAGAACAGCGGGTTGATCAGAACAGGTCGGACGAGCCTAAGAGACAATTCACCTACATCAACATGTCATGGTCACGAGCTTTGCAGCACATGTTAAGGATGAACCTGATTGCGGTGATCAACCCTCCTGCAAATCCAAAGACTTCCTCTCCAAACTACAACCCAGAAGCAAGGTGCGCTTACCATTCTGGTAGCCCGGGGCACGATACTGAGGACTGTTGGGCACTAAAGTACAAGATTTAGAATATGATCGATGCTAAAGAGATCGAGTTCGAGCCCGCCGAGACTCCCAATGTGATCATTGCTCCCTTTCCAAAACATGGATAGGATTGAGAAATTTTTGTTCATTAGAATCTTTCAAGTTGTAATTTTCTTTTGATTGTTCAAACATTCCATTCATATCAAACGTTGTTATTTCATTAATGCATCGCATATGTCTGTTTTGAAACAATATATTCGTATTTACTAAATGCAAATTATTTTCATATTTTTTCTGATGATCGACTCTCAATAATTCTAAACCTCTTGAGGGAGGATGACGAAAACGATACCACAATCTACAGTATGCTTTTGAACAGACCCCGCTGATGAGGTACAGGCATTTTTTCAATCCCTAAACACTGGAGTTATAAGGATGATAATCCCTCGTCAACCCCTCTGAGCCAAAGAAGTAGGAGTTTTTCTTTTCGAAATTTAAAACCCGTAATCATAACCTGGGGCAGGGTAGTCTCTCAGTTGATCCAAGTGCATAACGAATGGCACCGAAGAGGTCCTTAAATAAACAAAAGACAGTGATGGTTCCGAATAATCATAAAGACAGGCAGTCATTACCAAAATCAAAAACCCAATAAGTCAAAACCCATGAAGGAGACTTACAAAACTGGGGCATCCCGCTGACTGTAATTCCAAAAAGGAAACAGTTCAGGCAAAAAAGAAAGGGATAACAAAAAAATCAGACAAGAAAGAGGTCTTACAAACCCTCAACAAGAAAGGAATGACTGGCTATTCAAAATAAGTTATCAACATCCGAATCATCACCGGAAAATCAGAGCAAAGACTCAAACAAGGTCTAACGTATGATCAACTGAGTTTAGGTTTGGAGAACATCACGAAGAGCGGGTGGGTACAAATTAAATTTGAGCCTTTATCCTTTGTTTCTTAAACTGTGAACCAGGCCACGTTATAACCCTTAAAAGTCCTAGCTGAAGCATGGGTTAGTTCGAAAGCATACTGTGCCGAAAGGTATCCTGACTCCTTAAGGCTTACGGTAAATACGGAGTTGACATCACGTTTTACAAACATTCACTTGTTTTATGAAAAAGAATGCATTTTCAAACTCTTCAAGACAGACATAAGCTTTGCATTTTAACATAACTTTGTTTGCATATGACTTTTTGTTTGAACAACATAGAAATTCGCACGACGAATGCCTAATGAACAAGAGTACTTCCAATCAAGGGGCAAACATGACCGTGGTCCATTATCTGGGGCAATCCAGTCAAGAATCAAAGGCCAAATAGCCTGGGGCAAATCTCCGCATGAGTCACCTGGGGCATTTCAACAATAAATCTTGCCTGATCAAACACCTTCCGGTGGCATGACAAAACACTTCTAACAGGGGTAACTCCTTACATTCTGAAAGCACGGACATAATCGAAGAAAAAATACTACGCGTAATCAAAGACCCGCTAGGTTGACACACCTAGGCAAAAACAAGGGCTTCCCGACGAACCAAAAGGGTTCGGGCAAAAATAAGGGATGAAAATGAAAAATCTGTACACCCGGCAAGTCGAAAACCTGAAAAGGAGGCTTGGGCAAAAATGGGTATCCCGGTGGACTGAAAACCCGAAAGGGCGGTCCAGGCAAAAATTAGGGATCGAAGCGTACGACTATGTCCCGATATCTCGTCACTTGCCTACCGGAAGAAGATTTGTCAAACGGCGGTCGTCAAACACCTTCACAGGTACCTTCTTCTCCAACAGAAACAGGGGCAATGATGAGTGGTCTAAGCGATCTAATGGCTCCATCCGCCAAAGTACCAAGGTGAGTTCAGCTGAAGAACATAAGCAGATATCCTAATTCCCCAGAGTGAGCCAGCAGGTCAATACACTCTCCCCGAGCAAAGTTACAGCCAAACTTAAGGAGTTGGATATCCTCCAGCAGATCTCAACATTCCCCAGCAGCATATATATTCTTAACAAGCATCCCCGGCAGTCTTGACCTAAAGATTGTTCCCCGGCGGTATACCAGACATTCATTGGTGTCATTTCCCCAGTACAATTCAAAACTTCCCCAGGAGAGTCCAATCCAGTTTCCCCAAGAAAGTTGGAATCCATCTCCCCAAGCAGTAAGCTTATCCCCAGTAGATTCTGGAAGCTTACCCTCGCAGAGCGCGAACGCGTCTCCCGGCTTTATTCAAAGAGTTATTTCCTTACCAGAATATAACTGGGTTATCCTCAGCCAAAAGCCACGGAAAGGTCGTCGTCAATACAGTTCTTTCTTATCCCCAGCAAAGTCTATTAGCACTTCCAGCACAACAATGGTATCCCCAGCAAGTTATTATCAACAACTCAACAAAGTATCTCTCTCCCCACAGAGTATTGCTCCCCAGCAAGATCGCTAGAGTACTTTTCTCCCTGCAGAGTAATCCATTCGCCAAGTTTATTCCCCAACGGAGTTATCTTCTCCTATCGTTATTCTTGTAACTATCATCCCCAGCGGAGGCAAAAAAAACCTACTCTCTAACATCAGCCCAGGAGTGATTTCCCGGCACCCATCAAGGATTTACTTTCCTAGACGAGAAAACACACATTCATAAACATCACACTTCCATACATTATAGCATGCATATACGCATTGTATCTTACAAATCTCATTTATGTTGAGAACATCATTGCTTGACCCATATCATGCATTGCATATGACTGACCTTTACCTTTCAGGAAAGATCCAGCTAAGTTCTCAAGCTACATTCCAAGACCTTGTCTGGTTCAGTTAAATCGACTCCCAAAGATTTTCCTGGTTATTATCCAGTCAAAGGCCTTCTCTGGTCTAGTTAAACCAACTCCTAAAGGTTTTTATTTTTGAAGACTCAGTTGAAGATTCCAAGACCTTGTCTGGTTCAGTTAAATCGACTCCCAAAGATTTTCCTGGTTATTATCCAGTCAAAGGCCTTCTCTGGTCTAGTTAAACCAACTCCTAAAGGTTTTTCTTTTTGAAGACTCAGTTGAAGATTCCAAGACCTTGTCTGGTTCAGTTAAATCGACTCCCAAAGATTTTCCTGGTTATTATCCAGTCAAAGGCTTTCTCTAGTCTAGTTAAACCAACTCCTAAAGGTTTTTCTTTTGAAGACTCAGTTGAAGACTCCAAGACCTTGTCTGGTTCAGTTAAATCGACTCCCAAAGATTTTCCTGGTTATTATCCAGTCAAAGGCCTTCTCTGGTCTAGTTAAACCGACTCCTAAAGGTTTTTCTTTTGAAGACTCAGTTGAAGACTCCAAGACCTTGTCTGGTTCAGTTAAATCGACTCCCAAAGATTTTCCTGGTTATTATCCAGTCAAAGGCCTTCTCTGGTCTAGTTAAACCGACTCCTAAAGGTTTTTCTTTTGAAGACTCAGTTGAAGACTCCAAGACCTTGTCTGGTTCAGTTAAATCGACTCCAAAGATTCTCTGTTTCTTATCCAGTCCAAGGCCTTCTCTAGTCCAGTTAAATCGACCCCAAACAGATTTTCCTGATAAAGACTTAGTAGAAGTTATCCAAGATTCTCTCAATGATTGCTATTGAGGTTGTAGTCGCCTATGGTTCTCTCCCCGATCCTGCGGAGGTGGTAATCCCAGATTTCGCTCAATGATTGCTGTTGAGGTTGAAATTATCCAAGATTCTCTCAATGATTGTTATTGAGGTTGTAGTCGCCTATGGTTCTCTCCCCGATCCTGCGGAGGTGGTAATCCCAGATTTCGCTCAATGATTGCTGTTGAGGTTGAAATTATCCAAGATTCTCTCAATGATTACTATTGAGGTTGTAGTCGCCTATGGTTCTCTCCCCGATCCTGTGGAGGTGGTAATCCCAGATTTCGCTCAATGATTGCTGTTGAGGTTGAAATTATCCAAGATTCTCTCAATGTTTGCTGTTGAGGTTGTAGTCGCCTATGGTTCTCTCCCCGATCCTGCGGAGGTGGTAATCCCAGATTTCGCTCAATGATTGCTGTTGAGGATGAAATTATCCAAGATTCTCTCAATGATTGCTATTGAGGTTGTAGTCGCCTATGGTTCTCTCCCCGATCCTGCGGAGGTGGTAATCCCAGATTTCGCTCAATGATTGCTGTTGAGGTTGAAATTATCCAAGATTCTCTCAATGTTTGTTGTTGAGGTTGTAGTCGCCTATGGTTCTATCCTCGATCCTACGGAGGTGGTAATCCCAAGATTCGCTCAACGATTGCTGTTGAAGTTGAAGTTATCCAAGATTCTCTCAATGATTGCTATTGAGGTTGTAGTCGCCTATGGTTCTCTCCCCGATCATGCGGAGGTAGTAATCGTCCCCAGATTCTCTCAGCGTTGCTGTTGAGGTGAAAGTCATCCAAGGTTCTCTCACCGTTCCTGTTGAGGTAGTAACCATCCCTGGTTCATTCATCACCGTTTGAAGCTCCAGATCCAGCTCCTGTAACCAGTCAGGACACATCTATACAAAGAATCTGAAGACCAGCTCCCGTAACAGGTCAGGTAATCATTTTCTTTTGCAGGTACGCAAGTGCTCGCTAAGGAATCTCTTACGTGATCAACATCCAGATGGCATCTATAAGCCCATCCACCTTCCATCATATCTTAGCATGGCATCTATAAGCCCATCATCCTGTCCATCAAGCTCCAAATGGCATCTATAAGCCCCTTCCCATCATCATACTGCTACTATGTGAGCGCAAATTTCTGGGCACTCTAGTGTTCAATCATCTTCCACCTTCGGATTACGAAAGGCACGTCAGCCAATCTGCATCCTCAGGTCTAAGAAGATTGAACAGGGGCAACTGTTGTACCCCAAAATTTGCCCTCCCATATTCTTCAAGATTTGTCAAAGTCAAGCTTCAAAATTCCCCAAGGGTTGCACAGTTCAAGGGCCTCCTAAACAGTCAAAATTAGGGTTTTGGTTCTGACAAAGAAAATGAAGTTTCCAAGGGTCCAATCAAGTCCCACATGCCTATAAACATGTTCAAGTATCCTCATACCAAGTTTCAAGACTTACAGCACAAAATTGCACAGTCAAAAACCCAAATTGCACTACAGTCAACTGTAGGGGCAAAATGGTCATTTGGCAGTCAAAGGTCCAAAGTTTTGGTAAACATCTCATTTTGAAGCCACAAACATCATTTGATCAATGCTTGATTATGATTCTCAAAGCTTGGCTCAAAAATCATCAAGATGCAAAAGTTTCCATATTTGGACAGTTGAAAAAGTCAACTGTAAATTGACCAGGGCATAACTTCCATATGGATTATCAGAAAAATTCCATCCAAATCTCATTTTGAAGATAAAGACATTTCCTACAACTCCTCTTCACACTTCAAGTCCAAGAAATGCTCTCACAAAAAGTTATCAATTTCAACATTATAGGTCATTTTCAAAAGTCAACAAAAAGGGACTTTAAGTCAAAGGCCATAACTTGAGATTGGTAAATCAAAATGATATGGGACCAAAGGGATTGGTTAGAGGACTCAAAGACCTTTCCAAAATTTCCAAGAACATGAGCAAAGCTTAAAAATTGAGCAAGTTAGGCCTTGTGGAAGTTGGGAAATTTTTGGATATTTTGAAAAGTCAACATTGTTTCAAATGACCTAAAATTGCTAATGGGCCTCTTTTTCTTCCACAATTCATCATCCAAGACATGTGCACGACCATTTGGCCCAAAGGGAAGTTTTTTATCATTTTTATTTATTTATTTGGATTTTTTATTATTAATAATTCATTTAATTAAATAAAATACATGAAAAATACCAAACCTAATGTTTTGAATCTTTTTGTGCATATAATAGGATCAATATTTCGTGTACAATCAAATAAGGAAAGAATCAAAGGTGATTGGATGTGATTGAAGCCAAAAAGCATGAAAAAGATTTGGAAAATTATGGCTTGAAAATCAAATATCCTTTTCATTAATTCATGGATTCTTGATCAATTTCTTTGACCTAAATCATTCACACATACATATACATGCTAACCCTATTCAGAATGAACGGAAAGCTGCGCCATAGACAAAGAATCAAACTCACACTTTTGCCTAAGAATTTCAAAACTGAAAACCAAGTTCTAGGTCGATTCAGGCAAAGAGACTTATTCCATCACCTTCCAGAGGCTTCAAGGAAGGAGTTAGAATCAAAACCATAAGCTTTGACACCAAGAAACGTGAGAACGCTGGTGTCCTGTACAGAAATTTTTTCACTTTCTTGCATCACGATTCATGCATCTTTCATAACTTTTGATGTTTGATTTATGTTCAGTATTTAATTCTAAAGCTAATTGTATGGTTTGATTATGTTTTCGTGCCAAAATAGGAGATTCACCATTGATGCAGGTTAGGGTTTTGCAAGCTTTGAATTAGGCGTTTCTTAACGCTGTAAAATTGGAACATGAAACCTAGGCCATTCAACTCAGCGTGTTTGGACGGTCTAAAAATGCACCTCGCGCTCAATTTATGAGCCTCCACGGCCTAATCGTTATTTTCTGGAATGGCACATTTTGGATCGTTTAAAAAACCGTTGCTGATTCTTTTGTGTTTCAGGAAAAAACAAAAGCGAGGAAGGAGATGATTATGTGGCCAGCGTGGATTGGTCTGTTCAAATTTGCGTGCTAGAAAGTCCACTAGCATTTGTTTTGTTTTATCATATTTATTTGTTATTTAATATACAAAGCGCGTTGGATAGCTCAGTGGTGAAGCGTGGCATTGGTAATCTTCAGGACCTGGGTTCGAGCCCCAGGTCCTCACCCCTTTCATATTATTTTTCCTTTAATTGTTATCCCATGCAATTTCAATACAGGGAGTCTACCATGCTACTCACCATCCAGCTTGCCATGTGTGTGCCAAGATCAATCCAAGGGCCATCGTTGGAAGAACATCATGGACGTGAGTCAAAAGTGCTACACGCTGGCATAGAAGTCAACGAGGCCAAAGATGCTTGGGCCCAAATTGCTAAGCATAAACCCTCCACTTGGGGACAGCACCCCCTCTAGTTTGTTTCTTTTACTTTTTTTTTTATATTTTTCTTTTCTTTATTTTAATTAATTTCTTTTAATTCTTTATAATTATTATTTTCATAATATATAAAAAACACAAAAAAATCAGAAAAGATAAAAAAAAAATATTTTTATTTAACTAGTATTTTTGTAAATAAATTTCACTAATAATTAATTATTTATTTTTATAAATCAAAATTGCATGTAAATAATTAGATTAATTTTAGGTTTAATTTTAACATGTTTTTCTTAATAAATAAAAAAAATTAGAATTAGGGTTAATATTTTAATTTCATTTAATCTTTCTCATAAAAATACATAAAAAACATAAATACCAAAAACTCAAAAAAAAATAATAATTTCTTCTTTCTCTTTAATTTCATTAGTTTAATCATTTAATTTAATTTCATTAAAAAGGGTCCAACGCCCTCGCTTCCAATTTTAATTCCAATTCGCGCATTTTATTTTATTTCTTATAATATTAATGTAATTCTCCCAAAGCCTTGTTAACTCGGACATTTTATTTCTCGCACTTTACTTCTTTATTTTCTATCAAATCGGGTCCTGGATTAAATTTGGCGATGTGGACCCGCGCCTTTGTAATAGTTTAGAACTTTTAATTTCCGCATCTTTTTAACTGTTAATAAATGCATGCAAGAATGAATGACAAAATAAAAATGAACGCGTAGACCGCCTGACATGAACAAGATAAATGTAAATGAACATGACACACAAATCACACACCACCCCTAGAGTACGCCTCACTGTTGCCTTGCCTCGAAAGGTGGTCGTCGAGTAGAGGATGTTTTAGTAAGTCCTCATGTCCATGAACATGGCACGAGGGTAGCTTCTAAGGTGTCTTCCTATTGCTCTGGTGACCATAATGTCCCGAACCTCGAATTGACCCGAACACCTCCAACGGTGGTGCTACCTACCTCTCAATGGTGGGATGGCACTACCTTAAAGGACATTTACACAGACGAATTCCTTAGGGTAGGTAGGTTCTCGTAGATACTTTCTCTAATTTCAAAACAAATCAAAAAAATACTTTTCACACCGACACCTTTTCAAAAAGCTTTCAAAAGCATTTTTTCAAACACTCTTGAGGACCGATTCAAGAGTCGAACTAGAATTTTCAAAGAAACTTTTTTAAAACCCATAGCTGAAAAGCAAACAAACCATTTTTGAAAACACAAGTGAGCAAGTATCTAAGAGCCCATGGATAACACTGGATAGAAAGGGTGCTAACACCTTCCCTTTCTATAACCTACCTCCCGAACCGAGAGCAATCTCTATAAGGAATTTTTCTGTGCTTTTGTCCTTTCCATTTGGAGAAAATAAAAGACGGTGGCGACTTTTGCTTCCGCGACATTTCGCGAACCAGCGTTAAACAGTCAGTTCCAGATCCACCGATCACAGAACTGGCGACTCTGCTGGGGACGTACTTAAAGTGAGGTGTACCTTAGGGTAGTTCATAACTGTGTTTTCAATTGTATTGACTTGCTTGCTTTACTATTGTGGGTTTCATGGGAGTTACATAGATCCTAACCCGGATCTGGGGATACCCTATTTAGGTAGCATAAGCTGTGAGGGACTTGTCCGGCGTAGACCGACACGGGTGAAACAGTGGCTACGTTGGTGTGGCACCTTGGTCTGTACCGATATCCCTTGTGTTGCAACGAGGAGAATATGGATCTTCTGAGGAGTCATTAAGCACCAACAACCTTAGAACCTTAAATGACACAACTTGGCCATTAGAACAGTAGCAGTATGCTACGCCCGTTGAGGCTAAACTCTCGTGATGGTTCTGGCCGCAAGAAAAGATTGCGATGCTGGAGTTATGACCGATTGAGGGTAGTCAATGATATTGGGACCCTTAGAACCCGGTTACTTCTAATAGGACAGGTTGAACCCACCAACTTCAAGAGGGTACTACCCAGACCCCATGCTGGCCTTAAACCCTAAGGGCTTGTCTTGTGTGACTTGTGTGCCTTCCAACTTGACTACTTGCATGCTTGTTATCTGACACTTGAGTTTCCCTTGCAGGTTTTGTTTATAGTCCTTAATAGGGAATCATAACAGGGTACACTAAGTTTCTTACAGGTTTTGGTTTGCAGTATTTAATTAGGACTCATAACAGGGTTTACGGAGTTTCTTGCAGGTTTTGTTTTTAGTCCTTAATTGGGGCTCATGACAGGTTTTACTTGAGTTTCTTGCAGGTTTATGTTTATAGTCCTTAATAAGGGCTCATAACGGGGTTTATTCATATTACCCCCATGCATCATGACATCATACCATTGCATACATCCTAACCCATTTCAAGGATCTCAAAGGCTTGTGATGCAGGTCATGATAAATCAAACATCTAGCAAGGGGCAAAGAGGATTTATTTTCCTCTAGCCAAAGTTGTCAGGGGCTATGACCCACTTGATATGGTGAGCTCTGACTCTTGAAGAAGGTTCCCCTAACCAAGGTTGTTTGGAAACCAAAACCAGACATGATGACTAAAGTCAGGGGCTATGACCCACTCGATATGGTGAGCCTTGACCCTTGAAGAAGGATTCTCAGTAACAGGGAGTTCCTTCAGTCAAGCTACCGGGCCCAAGTTCTAACAAATTTTCTTGTTTATCCCGCGAGGTCCTTGAAAACACTACATGCATGTCATACCCATCATTGCATAACAGGTATCCTTTTTGCAGGTCACTTACCTTTCTCGCTGTTTATTTCAGCAATGGCTTCACAACAAGATAACCAGGACCTTCACGCTCAAGAGACTCAGTTCAAGGAAATCTTCCTAGGCCTATCCAAGGGGCAGGAAGAGTTGAGGACACTCCTCATGGGGAATCTGATCAGAAAGAGTCCTGAAGATGACAAGGACGAACAGCTGAAACGTCTACAAGCTGAGGTAGACACATTGAAAACCCAGATGCTGGGGCAAAGGGCCCTCATTCAAGGTTTAGCTCAGGAGCAAGGAGAGCTGAGAGCCATGATCAGCCAGCTTCCTCAAGGCATGAAGCAACCAGCCCAAATCAGGGACCAGGTCATGGAACAGCTTCCAAGAAGGCAAAGGTCGGGTCCAATGAATAGACCTCTCCGAGTTGCTACTACTTCTCAGGGCCAACAACGACCTCGTCAAGAACAGCGGGTTGATCAGAACAGGTCGGACGAGCCTAAGAGACAATTCACCTACATCAACATGTCATGGTCACGAGCTTTGCAGCACATGTTAAGGATGAACCTGATTGCGGTGATCAACCCTCCTGCAAATCCAAAGACTTCCTCTCCAAACTACAACCCAGAAGCAAGGTGCGCTTACCATTCTGGTAGCCCGGGGCACGATACTGAGGACTGTTGGGCACTAAAGTACAAGATTCAGAATATGATCGATGCTAAAGAGATCGAGTTCGAGCCCGCCGAGACTCCCAATGTGATCATTGCTCCCTTTCCAAAACATGGCTAGGATTGAGAAATTTTTGTTCATTAGAATCTTTCAAGTTGTAATTTTCTTTTGATTGTTCAAACATTCCATTCATATCAAACGTTGTTATTTCATTAATGCATCGCATATGTCTGTTTTGAAACAATATATTCGTATTCACTAAATGCAAATTATTTTCATATTTTTTCTGATGATCGACTCTCAATAATTCTAAACCTCTTGAGGGAGGATGACGAAAACGATACCACAATCTACAGTATGCTTTTGAACAGACTCTGCTGATGAGGTACAGGCATTGTTTCAATCCCTAAACACTGGAGTTATAAGGATGATAATCCCTCGTCAACCCCTCTGAGCCAAAGAAGAAGGAGTTTTTCTTTTCGAAATTTAAAACCCGTAATCATAACCTGGGGCAGGGTAGTCTCTCAGTTGATCCAAGTGCATAACGAATGGCACCGAAGAGGTCCTTAAATAAACAAAAAACAGTGATGGTTCCAAATAATCATAAAGACAGGCAGTCATTACCAAAATCAAAAACCCAATAAGTCAAAACCCATGAAGGAGACTTACAAAACTGGGGCATCCCGCTGACTGTAATTCCAAAAAGGAAACAGTTCAGGCAAAAAAGAAAGGGATAACAAAAAAATCAGACAAGAAAGAGGTCTTACAAACCCTCAACAAAAAAGGAATGACTGCCTATTCAAAATAAGTTATCAACATCCGAATCATCACCGGAAAATCAGAGCAAAGACTCAAACAAGGTCTAACGTATGATCAACTGAGTTTAGGTTTGGAGAACATCACGAAGAGCGGGTGGGTACAAATAAAATTTGAGCCTTTATCCTTTGTTTCTT
Source organism: Vicia faba (assembly GCA_948472305.1). NCBI lineage: Eukaryota > Viridiplantae > Streptophyta > Magnoliopsida > Fabales > Fabaceae > Vicia > Vicia faba. The sequence goes on along the minus strand of OX451735.1, from coordinate 763,887,475 downwards.
AAACCGTGAACCAGGCCACGTTATAACCCTTAAAAGTCCTAGCTGAAGCATGGGTTAGTTCGAAAGCATACTGTGCCGAAAGGTATCCTGACTCCTTAAGGCTTACGGTAAATACGGAGTTGACATCACATTTTACAAACATTCACTTGTTTTATGAAAAAGAATGCATTTTCAAACTCTTCAAGACAGACATAAGCTTTGCATTTTAACATAACTTTGTTTGCATATGACTTTTTGTTTGAACAGCATAGAAATTCGCACGACGAATGCCTAATGAACAAGAGTACTTCCAATCAAGGGGCAAACATGACCGTGGTCCATTATCTGGGGCAATCCAGTCAAGATTCAAAGGCCAAATAGCTTGGGGCAAATCTCTGCATGAGTCACCTGGGGCATTTCAACAATAAATCTTGCCTGATCAAACACCTTCCGGTGGCATGACAAAACACTTCTAACAGGGGCAACTCCTTACATTCTGAAAGCACGAACATAATCGAAGAAAAAATACTACGCGTAATCAAAGACCCGCTAGGTTGACACACCTAGGCAAAAACAAGGGCTTCCCGACGAACCAAAAGGGTTCGGGCAAAAATAAGGGATGAAAATGAAAAATCTGTACACCCGGCAAGTCGAAAACCTGAAAAGGCGGCTTGGGCAAAAATTGGTATCCCGGTGGACTGAAAACCCGAAAGGGCGGTCCAGGCAAAAATTAGGGATCGAAGCGTACGACTATGTCCCGATATCTCGTCACTTGCCTACCGGAAGAAGATTTGTCAAACGGCGGTCGTCAAACACCTTCACAGGTACCTTCTTCTCCAACAGAAACAGGGGCAATGATAAGTGGTCTAAGCGATCTAATGGCTCTATCCGCCAAAGTACCAAGGTGAGTTCAGCTGAAGAACATAACCAGATATCCTAATTCCCCAGAGTGAGCCAGCAGGTCAATACACTCTCCCCAAGCAAAGTTACAACCAAACTTAAGGAGTTGGATATCCTCCAACAGATCTCAACATTCCCCAGCAGCATATATATTCTTAACAAGCATCCCCGGAAGTCTTGACCTAAAGATTGTTCCCCGGCGGTATACCAGACATTCATTGGTGTCATTTCCCCGGTACAATTCAAAACTTCCCCAGGAGGGTCCAATCCAGTTTCCCCAAGAAAGTTAGAATCCATCTCTCCAAGCAGTAAGCTTATCCCCAATAGATTCTGGAAGCTTACCCTCGCAGAGCGCGAACGCGTCTCCTGGCTTTATTCAAAGAGTTATTTCCTTACCAGAATATAACTGGGTTATCCTCAGCCAAAAGCAACGGAAAGGTCGTCGTCAATACAGTTCTTTCTTATCCCCTGCGAAGTCTATTAGCACTTCCAGCACAACAATGGTATCCCCAGCAAGTTATTATCAACAACTCAACAAAGTATCTCTCTCCCTACAGAGTATTGCTCCCCAGCAAGATCGCTAGAGTACTTTTCTCCCCGCAGAGTAATCCATTCGCCAAGTTTATTCCCCAACGGAGTTATCTTCTCCTATCGTTATTCTTGTAACTATCATCCCCAGCGGAGGCAAAAAAAACCTACTCTCCAACATCAGCCCAGGAGTGATTTCCCGGCACCCATCAAGGATTTACTTTCCTAGACGAGAAAACACACATTCATAAACATCACACTTCCATACATTATAGCATGCATATACGCATTGTATCTTACAAATCTCATTTATGTTGAGAACATCATTGCTTGACCTATATCATGCATTGCATATGACTGACCTTTACCTTTCAGGAAAGATCCAGCTAAGTTCTCAAGCTACATTCCAAGACCTTGTCTGGTTCAGTTAAATCGACTCCCAAAGATTTTCCTTGTTATTATCCAGTCAAAGGCCTTCTCTGGTCTAGTTAAACCAACTCCTAAAGGTTTTTCTTTTTGAAGACTCAGTTGAAGATTCCAAGACCTTGTCTGGTTCAGTTAAATCGACTCCCAAAGATTTTCCTGGTTATTATCCAGTCAAAGGCCTTCTCTGGTTTAGTTAAACCAACTCCTAAAGGTTTTTCTTTTTGAAGACTCAGTTGAAGATTCCAAGACCTTGTCTGGTTCAGTTAAATCGACTCCCAAAGATTTTCCTGGTTATTATCCAGTCAAAGGCTTTCTCTGGTCTAGTTAAACCAACTCCTAAAGGTTTTTCTTTTGAAGACTCAGTTGAAGACTCCAAGACCTTGTCTGGTTCAGTTTAATCGACTCCCAAAGATTTTCCTGGTTATTATCCAGTCAAAGGCCTTCTCTGGTCTAGTTAAACCGACTCCTAAAGGTTTTTCTTTTGAAGACTCAGTTGAAGACTCCAAGACCTTGTCTGGTTCAGTTAAATCGACTCCCAAAAATTTTCCTGGTTATTATCCAGTCAAAGGCCTTCTCTGGTCTAGTTAAACCGACTCCTAAAGGTTTTTCTTTTGAAGACTCCAAGACCTTGTCTGGTTCAGTTAAATCGACTCCAAAGATTCTCTGTTTCTTATCCAGTCCAAGGCCTTCTCTAGTCCAGTTAAATCGACCCCAAACAGATTTTCCTGATAAAGACTTAGTAGAAGTTATCCAAGATTCTCTCAATGATTGCTATTGAGGTTGTAGTCGCCTATGGTTCTCTCCCCGATCCTGCGGAGGTGGTAATCCCAGATTTCGCTCAATGATTGCTGTTGAGGTTGAAATTATCCAAGATTCTCTCAATGATTGCTATTGAGGTTGTAGTCGCCTATGGTTCTCTCCCCGATCCTGCGGAGGTGGTAATCCCAGATTTCGCTCAATGATTGCTGTTGAGGTTGAAATTATCCAAGATTCTCTCAATGATTACTATTGAGGTTGTAGTCGCCTATGGTTCTCTCCCCGATCCTGCGGAGGTGGTAATCCCAGATTTTGCTCAATGATTGCTGTTGAGGTTGAAATTATCCAAGATTCTCTCAATGTTTGCTGTTGAGGTTGTAGTCGCCTATGGTTCTCTCCCCGATCTTGCGGAGGTGGTAATCCCAGATTTCGCTCAATGATTGCTATTGAGGTTGAAATTATCCAAGATTCTCTCAATGATTGCTATTGAGGTTGTAGTCGCCTATGGTTCTCTCCCCGATCCTGCGGAGGTGGTAATCCCAGATTTCGCTCAATGATTGCTGTTGAGGTTGAAATTATCCAAGATTCTCTCAATGTTTGCTGTTGAGGTTGTAGTCGCCTATGGTTCTCTCCCCGATCCTACGGAGGTGGTAATCCCAAGATTCGCTCAACGATTACTGTTGAAGTTGAAGTTATCCAAGATTCTCTCAATGATTGCTATTGAGGTTGTAGTCGCCTATGGTTCTCTCCCCGATCCCGCGGAGGTAGTAATCGTCCCCAGATTCTCTCAGCGTTGCTGTTGAGGTGAAAGTCATCCAAGGTTCTCTCACCGTTCCTGTTGAGGTAGTAACCATCCCTGGTTCATTCATCACCGTTTGAAGCTCCAGATCCAGCTCCTGTAACCAGTCAGGACATATCTATACAAAGAATCTGAAGACCAGCTCCCGTAACAGGTCAGGTAATCATTTTCTTTTGCAGGTACGCAAGTGCTCGCTAAGGAATTTCTTACGCGATCAACATCCAGATGGCATCTATAAGCCCATCCACCTTCCATCATATCTTAGCATGGCATCTATAAGCCCATCATCCTGTCCATCAAGCTCCAAATGGCATCTATAAGCCCCTTCCCATCATCATACTGCTACTATGTGAGCGCAAATTTCTGGGCACTCTAGTGTTCAATCATCTTCCACCTTCGGATTACGAAAGGCACGTCAGCCAATCTGCATCCTCAGGTCTAAGAAGATTGAACAGGGGCAACTGTTGTACCCCAAAATTTGCCCTCCCATATTCTTCAAGATTTGTCAAAGTCAAGCTTCAAAATTCCCCAAGGGTTGCACAGTTCAAGGGCCTCCTAAACAGTCAAAATTAGGGTTTTGGTTCTGACAAAGAAAATGAAGTTTCCAAGGGTCCAATCAAGTCCCACATGCCTATAAACATGGTCAAGTATCCTCATACCAAGTTTCAAGACTTACAGCACAAAACTGCACAGTCAAAAACCCAAATTGCACTACAGTCAACTGTAGGGGCAAAATGGTCATTTGGCAGTCAAAGGTCCAAATTTTTGGTAAACATCTCATTTTGAAGCCACAAACATCATTTGATCAATGCTTGATCATGATTCTCAAAGCTTGGCTCAAAACTCATCAAGATGCAAAAGTTTCCATATTTGGACAGTTGAAAAAGTCAACTGTAAATTGACCAGGGCATAACTTCCACATGGATTATCAGAAAATTCCATCCAAAGCTCATTTTGAATATAAAGACATTTCCTACAACTCCTCTTCACACTTCAAGTCCAAGAAATGCTCTCACAAAAAGTTATCAATTTCAACATTATAGGTCATTTTCAAAAGTCAACAAAAAGGGACTTTAAGTCAAAGGCCATAACTTGGGATTGGTAAATCAAAATGATATGGGACCAAAGGAATTGGTTAGACGACTCAAAGACCTTTCCAAAATGTCCAAGAACATGAGCAAAGCTTAACAATTGAGCAAGTTAGGCCTTGTGGAAGTTGGGAAATTTTTGGATATTTTGAAAAGTCAACATTGCTTCAAATGACCTAAAATTGCTAATGGGCCTCTTTTTCTTCCACAATTCATCATCCAAGACATGTGCACGACCATTTGGCCTAAAGGGAAGTTTTTTATCATTTTTATTTATTTATTTGGATTTTTTATTATTAATAATTCATTTAATTAAATAAAATACATGAAAAATACCAAACCTAATGTTTTGAATCTTTTTGTGCATAGAATAGGATCAATATTTCGTGTACAATCAAATAAGGAAAGAATCAAAGGTGATTGGATGTGATTGAAGCCAAAAAGCATGAAAAAGATTTGGAAAATTATGGCTTGAAAATCAAATATCCTTTTCATTAATTCATGGATTCTTGATCAATTTCTTTGACCTAAATCATTCACACATACATATACATGCTAACCCTATTCAGAATGAACGGAAGGCTGCGCCATAGACAAAGAATCAAACTCACACTTTTTCCTAAGAATTTCAAAACTGAAAACCAAGTTCTAGGTCGATTCAGGCAAAGAGACTTATTCCATCACCTTCCTGAGGCTTCAAGGAAGGAGTTAGAATCAAAACCATAAGCTTTGACACCAAGAAACGTGAGAACGCTGGTGTCCTGTACAGAAAATTTTTCACTTTCTTGCATCACGATTCATGCATCTTTCATAACTTTTGATGTTTGATTTATGTTCAGTATTTAATTCTAAAGCTAATTGTATGGTTTGATTATGTTTTCATGCCAAAATAGGAGATTCACCATTGATGCAGGTTAGGGTTTTGCAAGCTTTGAATTAGGCGTTTCTTAACGCTGTAAAATTGGAACATGAAACCTAGGCCATTCAACTCAGCGTGTTTGGACGGTCTAAAAATGCACCTCGCGCTCAATTTATGAGCCTCCACGGCCTAATCATTATTTTCTGGAATGGCACATTTTGGAACGTTTAAAAAACCGTTGCTGATTCTTTTGTGTTTCAGGAAAAAACAAAAGCGAGGAAGGAGAAGATTATGTGGCCAGCGTGGATTGGTGTGTTCAAATTTTCGTGCTAGAAAGTCCACTAGCATTTGTTTTGTTTTATCATATTTATTTGTTATTTAATATACAAAGCGCGTTGGATAGCTCAGTGGTGAAGCGTGGCATTGGTAATCTTCGGGACCTGGGTTCGAGCCCCAGGTCCTCACCCCTTTCATATTATTTTTCCTTTAATTGTTATCCCATGCAATTTCAATACAGGGAGTCTACCATGCTACTCACCATCCAGCTTGCCATGCGTGTGCCAAGATCAATCCAAGGGCCATCGTAGGAAGAACATCATGGACGTGAGTCAAAAGTGCTACACGCTGGCATAGAAGTCAACGAGGCCAAAAATGCTTGGGCCCAAATTGCTAAGCATAAACCCTCCACTTGGGGACAGCACCCCCTCTAGTTTGTTTCTTTTACTTTTTTTTTTATATTTTTATTTTCTTTATTTTAATTAATTTCTTTTAATTCTTTATAATTATTATTTTCATAATATATAAAAAACACAAAAAAATCAGAAAAGATAAAAAAAATAAATATTTTTATTTAACTAGTATTTTTGTAAATAAATTTCACTAATAATTAATTATTTATTTTTATAAATCAAAATTGCATGTAAATAATTAGATTAATTTTAGGTTTAATTTTAACATGTTTTTCTTAATAAATAAAAAAAATTAGAATTAGGGTTAATATTTTAATTTCATTTAATCTTTCTCATAAAAATACATAAAAAACATAAATACCAAAAACTCAAAAAAAAAAAATAATTTCTTTTTTCTCTTTAATTTCATTAGTTTAATCATTTAATTTAATTTCATTAAAAAGTGTCCAACGCCCTCGCTTCCAATTTTAATTCCAATTCGCGCATTTTATTTTATTTCTTATAATATTAATGTAATTCTCCCAAAGCCTTGTAAACTCGGACATTTTATTTCTCGCACTTTACTTCTTTATTTTCTGTCAAATCGGGTCCTGGATTAAATTTGGCGATATGGACCCGCGCCTTTGTAATAGTTTAGAACTTTTAATTTCCGCATCTTTTTAACTGTTAATAAATGCATGCAAGAATGAATGACAAAATAAAAATGAACGCGTAGACCGCCTGACATGAACAAGATAAATGTAAATGAACATGACACACAAATCACACACCACCCCTAGAGTACGCCTCACTGTTGCCTTGCCTCGAAAGGTGGTCGTTGAGTAGAGGATGTTTTAGTAAGTCCTCATGTCCATGAACATGGCACGAGGGTAGCTTCTAAGGTGTCTTCCTATTGCTCTGGTGACCATAATGTCCCGAACCTCGAATTGACCCGAACACCTCCAACGGTGGTGCTACCTACCTCTCAATGGTGGGATGGCACTACCTTAAAGGACATTTACACAGACGAATTCCTTAGGGTAGGTAGGTTCTCGTAGATACTTGCTCTAATTTCAAAACAAATCAAAAAAATACTTTTCACACCGACACCTTTTCAAAAAGCTTTCGAAAGCATTTTTTCAAACACTCTTGAGGACCGATACAAGAGTCGAACTGGAATTTTCAAAGAAACTTTTTTAAAACCCACAGCTGAAAAGCAAACAAACCATTTTTGAAAACACAAGTGAGCAAGTATCTAAGAGCCCATGGATAACCATGGATAGGAAGGGTGCTAACACCTTCCCTTTCTATAACCTACCTCCCGAACCGAGAGCAATCTCTATAAGGAATTTTTCTGTGCTTTTGTCCTTTCCATTTGGAGAAAATAAAAGACGGTGGCGACTCTTGCTTCCGCGACATTTCGCGAACCAGCGTTAAACAGTCAGTTCCAGATCCACCGATCACACCATCCCCCGACAAGATTCTGTCACATCTCCAGATGGCATCTTTAAGCCCATCTCCAAATCGCATCTTTAAGCCCATTCCCTCAAACTACGCTTTAACGAGTGCGACTTTTTCGGGCACTCTAGTGTCCAATCTCCTTTTACCCTTGAGTCGCGAAAGGCAAAAACTGCCAATCTAACTCTTCAGGTTCAAGAAGATTGAACAGGGGCAACAGTTGTACCCCAAAATTTGTCCTCCTCTTTTTCACGAGAAATCACAGCTTCGAGCTTTCCCTGATTTTTCAAATTGACTCAAGAATCGGTCAAACAGACTTTTCTTATCAGTAAATCCAAAATTAGGGTTTCTATTGATTTTGAATTAGTTCAAGCAGATTATTAGGGTTTGGTTGAGTTTGGCTCAGGGTTTTGATCAGGCGGACGTTTCTTTGACAGTGAATCCAGAATTAGGGTTTTCACGAGCATTCTCAGAAGGTTTTGAATCCACAACATTTCATTTGACTGTCACATGGTTTTGACGCTTGTTCAAGATTCATGTCTGTTTCTCAAAGTCTAAACATCTGAGATAGAAGATGAGGCTTCTGATTGAGAGTTTGAAGTGTTGGTTTAATCAGTGAAGTGAAAGGCGTATGGACGTTTGTTTGTTTAACTGTGCAATGCTTTTGGTTATTTGGAACGCCGGACGTTTGTTGATTATTTATAATTTCTAAGTTAAAATTATTGGGATAATTTCCAATTATTATAATTTAAGAAATTTAAGTAATTAAATAAACAAGTGCAGAAGAATTAAAGAATTAACTAACAAAGGATTTTTTATTCATTTTCAATTGTTGTTACAAATGTTTATTTGATACATTAAATTTATTTACAGTGTTACAATGACATTTATTACAATGATTAAAAATAAATTAAATCTATATCGTAAGTTTCTTGAAGTTTTCATCTTCTATTGTTGCTTCCCTTGCCCCAATTAATATTCACCTGCAAAAAGAGAAGAAAGAAGTCAATACAGTATGGATTAAAAAGGCATTCTCGGACAGATAATTAAAGGTTCATCTTTAAAGGTTTTGGCCGGAATCAGTTTGTTCGTCCTCTCTGCAAATCGCAAGAAGATATCTCTTCTTGGGACACAAAGAGGGAAGTAAAATGTTTACAAGCATATGAATCAATTAAGCAAAATGCACAAGGATGAATAATTTCAAACAAGGCAAACTGAACAGCCAAGTTACAAATTCAAACAAGCTGCACATGTGCAAACAGAAAAATACCAAACCAAGTCACAAGTGTAAACAATGGCAAACTAAGTTACAAGAAGCTGTCAACAAAACTGTCCAAGGAAGCTGTCAAAACTGTCAAAGAAGCTTTCAATAAAGCTGTCAACAAGTACACAAAAGCAATGCAGAAAATCTGGAGGTAAGAAGATATGCAGAGGAAAGACAAAATGAAAGCAAACTTGTAAAAGCATTTTTCATCATTTTCTGGCCAAACCCTAAAAGATGTTCAGAAAGCAAATCGTTACCCTTTTTTCCATCGCCCTGAGCAACTGTGGAGAGAAGAGATGGAGGCATCGCGTCTGGTGGCCTAAGGCGATTGGAGGAAGCATCAATGGCTAGGTGTTTGAGAATGATGAAGAGGTGAAGAAGACGGAAGGCAGCGCCATTCAAATGTTACAAACCTTGTTCTGAAACAAAATATTTCAAACCCTAACAAAAACCTAGTCCCAAACCGTTTGGGCCTGCCTCACAAAATACATCCTAAGCCCAATCAATTCTGGCGTACACCCCCTTTTTCTTTTAATCCGTTTTTATTATTATTTGGGCCAAGCATCCCCCAAAGCCTTTTTTTATTTCTTTTCTTTGTTTACAAACTAATACTTTTCTTTTTATGACCACTTTATTTCTTTTTTTAACTTAAACTAATTCCTTTAAATAAAAATAATATACTAATTTTTTATATTACATTTTTATTAATAATGCTTTTTATTTTTAAAACATTAAAAAAAAGGTACATAAATAATAGAATTAATTAAATTAAATAGTTTTTTCTTTCATTTATAATTAACAAAAAAAACATAAAAATAACAATACTTAATAATACATTAAGTTAACATTTTGATCATTTGTAAACAATCACATACATTTTACAATACTTTTGATTCTCTTTTATCCTTATACTTTGCTATATTTTACATTGACAATGCGATGATTCGATTTGGTTTTAAATAATACTTGGACACTACTATCCTGATAAGATTCATCCCCATTTGTAAACATTTGTACCCCCATCCCCGGATACTTATTTGTAATAGCTTAGACTTTAAATTCCCGCAATTTATCGCTTTCTATATACTGTATAGTAATTAGGGTTTGTATGCGAAGATTCAAAATCAACCGCTAGATAACCTAACACAAGACAAATGCATGAAAATCAAATACACAATTCACACTTGCACCTCTAGGGTAATCCCGCTTGTTGCCTTCAAAAATGGGCCATGGTTGCATGTTAAGTGTCTTTGGCTAAACAAAAACAAACAAAATGATCATAGTCCCTCGATGACGCTATCTTGTTTCCTAAACAAAAATGATCATAGTCCCTCAAGAAAATTGCCAAAGATACTTGACACTATTTCCTCTATGGTCTAAACGATGACCCGCGCCCGTCCCGTAAACATCCCAACGCAAGGTTGTTCACCAAACACAATGGTGAAACAACACTGTTAAAATGGTTAAAAACATAAGAAAGACCTTTGAGTAAAATAGGGTAGACAACTCTTAGTTACTTGATCAAACTTGCAAAACACACTTGCCTACTTTCAAACACACTTCACAAACACAACTTCCAAAACAACTTTCAAAAACATTGAAACATCTTTTCAAAAAGACAAACACCTTTGTAAAACAGTCGAGTAAAGAATTGTTACAATGGTTGCCTAGACAAGGTATCTTTTTCAAAACATTTTCAAAACCACACACACAAAGCACCATTTCAAACAATTGAAAAGCAAAGGCAAGTGATCTAAAACAAGTAACTAAGAGCCCATGGATAACCATGGATGAAAAGGGTGCTAGCACCTTCCCTTTTCATAATCTACCCCCCGAACCCACGAAAACAACTCAAAGGTCTTTCCTGTGCTTTTTGACCCTTCCTTAGGATAAAATAAAAAGTCGGTGGCGACTCTTGCTCAACCGAACATTTGCGAATACAAACGCAAAACCTCAAGTCAGTTCTCCCACCGTATCACACTCCACTGTTTAGGATTTGAAACAATGCTTGTACATCGTCAGCGGGGTCTGTTCAAAAGCATACTGTAGAGATTATGGTATCATTTTCGTCATCCTTCCTCTAAAGGCTTACAGTTTTTTTTAGTCGAGAGTTGAATATCACGAAAGGGAAGTATAAATAAATTTAAGCATAATGAAAACAAATTAATTTAAGACAAACATGTGTAATGTATTAATGAAATAATAAAGTTTGACATGACAATAATTGTTCGAATAAGCAAAGAAAATACAACTTTCAAATGAACAAAAATGCTTTCAATCCTAGCCATGTTTTGGCAAGGGAGCAGTGATCATGTTGGGAGTCTCAGGAGGATCGAATTCGATCTCCTTGGCGTCAATCATATTCTGAATCTTGTATTTCAGCGCCCAACAATCGTTAGCATTGTGCCCCGGGCTACCAGAGTGATAAGCACACCTTGCATCTGGGTTGTAGTTAGGAGAAGAAGTCTTAGGGTTCGGATGAGGATTTATCACCATAATCAGATTCATCTTCAACATGTGTTGCAATGCTTGTGGCAATGGCATTGATTTGGGTGAACTGCCTTTCAGGTCTTTCCACCCTTGGCTGATTGTTTCTTTGTTGTTGTCATTGTGTGTGTGCTGAATTAGAGATTAACATTGCCCTCACATATTGGTGGTAGTCTACCTTGTTACGCCCCTTCTGGTCGTGCACATCATTAGCTTCCCTCTTGCCACCAAATGACTTTTTCTCTGTACTCGAAGAGGTATTTTTCTGGATCTTGCCACTCTGAATCCCAACTTCTACTCTTTTTCCAGTCAGAATCAGCTCGGTGAAACCTGCTGATGAGCTACCGATTAAATGATTAAAGAATGGACCAGATAGCGTACCCAGAAACATATCAACCAACTCCCTATCAGACAACGGGGGTTGGACTCTTCCAGCCAAGTCTCTCCACTTCTGGGCATAGTCTTTAAAGCCTTCACTTGCCTCCATGGACATACTCTGGAGTTGAGTACGAGTAGGAGCAAGGTCGGCGTTGTATTGATACTGCTTATAGAAAGCAGCAGCTAGATCTTCCCAATTTCGGACATTGGCTCTCTCCAGCTGGTAGAACCATTCAAGCTGAGTCCCTGATAGACTATCTTGAAAGAAATGAACCCACAAATTTCTATCGGTGGTGTGGGGCTGGATTTTCCTGACATAGGAACGAAGATGGAGCTTTGGGCAGGACACCCCATCATACTTAGCAAAAACTGGAGCTTTGAACTTCTGCGGGATGACCACTCCCGACACTAATCCCAATTCTTAGAAATCTAGTCCAGGTATCCTCTAAACTTCCATGGCACTCAGACAGTCTTCTAGTTGTTTGTATCTATCCTCAGCCGGAGGACATCGTTCATCATTATAATCAGTATCATTGTCAGAGACTGCAGGACTAGGGTCCTTCTCCTCTTCCTGATTTAGGTCAGATCAGTTTGTTGCTTCAACCGCTCTCCAAACCTTCTGCCCATATTTAGAATACCAACAACCTTCTTCTTTTTCTTCTTCTCTTTCAGAATGAGGGCTTTCAGATCCTCCCGCCCTTTTTCCAGACTGATGAACATTTGTTGGAATAGGGAGTTTTGTGCTTGAAGGACCTTGATGCTTGTTCAGAAGACATTTCTACTAAAATAAATAGCGAAGAAGATGAGAAGCCTGTAATGGTACTTGTTTATGCAATATCATGGATGATATGCGTATGCAATGATTTCAAGGATTCTTAAAGGCTCAGATTCATTTAACCAAAAGAAACACACGTAAATTACATTGATAAGTTCGAATTGTTACAAAGAATACCCCTTAGGCTTACAAATAAACAAAACAAAACTGCAAGCAAAAACAAACAAGGTCTCCCAGGAGGGCATCCTCTTTGGTGCGATGTAGGCATTTATGTTCCTTTCTTCGTGAAGTAGCCTAATGAGCTCCAGGACCTTCTTCTCGCTGGCATAAAACTGAGCTTCAAACGTGTCCCGCTCTTCTTTGAGTTGAGCCCAAGACTTCTATAACTCTTCATGATCAGTTGGCATGTCTGGGTGATGAACAAAAAAAGCAGTGTCTCCTTCAGCAATTGGTTCCACAATTATTGGTATGACAGCAAGGTAGGGCATCATCAGACTTTGGGCGTGAGCTCGTACCCATCGGAGATAAGGCTCAAGAGGAATGGAATTCTTGTGCCCTAGCGTCTTGCTATCAATTTTATGTACCATGCCCCACGCTTTTATGAACCTTCTACGATAGCCTTGAACTTCGTTCTCATAGTTGAAGGCGATTCCTTGGATAAGCGTATCATGAGGACCGTCTCTTCTCGCGTAACCAAACTGACGCAGTGCCAAACAAGGGTTGTAAGTGATTCCTCACCTAATTCCTAAAAGGGGGACATAGGGAATTCACCACAGCGATCGATGATGGTAACATCTTCCGAGAACCGTGAACACCAATGAATGTCTGAATACTTAAGGGACATTAGCCTGTGAGACCATTTCAAACCCTGCTCATTCTTCAAAACAGACCTGGGTAGGTGAGAAATAAACCACCTAGCCAATAGAGGAGTGCAACACAGGAGGGTTCCCCTTCTCTTTAGAGTGCGAGCATGCAAAGAGTGCAGAATATCCCCGAGTAATGTAGGTACTGGATTATGAGACAGGAAAACCTTGATAGTTCTCACATCTACGAGTTGATCAGCATTAGGGAAAAGTACTGTCCCATAAATGAGAAGTGTCAGCACCTCTTCGAAAGCTTGTAAATCTAAGGTATCCCAAAAATGATAGGCCTTCTCAAATAGAAACTTAACCGAAATTCCTTGGACACTCCCTCTAGTCTCCCAATTTGCCACTATGTCAGACTGTTGTAAAGACAGAGCTCTAGCAATTTCTTCAGGCTTTGGATGTTCTTCCGTACCATTAAAGGGAAACTGGTTAAGAATAGGTACTCCCACTAACTAAGAAAATTCCTACATTATAGGTACTAACTGATAATCTGGGAAGGTGAAACAATGGTGCACCGGGTCGAAGAAGTGAAACAACACTTTTAACAACTCTTCATCAGGTTTTACAGTGACCAGATTGAGCAACTGACCATGCTTTCTAGTGAAATGAGAACCTTCAAGAACCCTTAATGCCATATCCTTTAGTTGGAGAGAAACTTTCACAAGGTTGATCTGTATAGTGTTCCTATGGGCAGATGCCATGTCCTATAAAACATAGAAAAAATGAGCCCCAGGGAATCCTTGAAATGGTTAGTCATGATATGCCATGCTTATGACGTCATGATTAGGTTAGAAAATCATAGGTATATCAAACAACAAACAAGTCACATCAAGTCCTTAGGTTTAAGGCTTACATGAGTTTTAAGGTCATACCCTCTTGAAGTTGGACTGGTTCAACTTGTCCTATAAATAGTAATCGGGTTCTAAAAGGGATCTCAATATCACTGATCTTTCTCCCAGATTCGTTCAATAGGCGATTGACTCGTAACCAAACAAAGATCAAGAGTCAGACCTCAATGAGTGTAGCATCGAGTATCTGTCGACCTTGGGAATACACCAAATCTGGCTACCTCGCTACGTCCTATTGGCCAAGTTATGCAATTAAAGGTTCTAAGGTCAGTTGATGCTTAATGACACCATGCGGCGGCCCCGTACTCTCCCTGATTGACTCAAGGGTTACCGGTACCAACCAAAGTGCCACATCAACGTAGCTACTACTTCAACCGTGCCGGTATACCCCAGTATAGTTCCCTCATAGTTTATTGCTACTTACCTAAAAGGTGTTCCCCATATCCGGGTGTAGGATCTATAGTAACCCAGAACAAACCCTCAAAAGTAAAGCAATCAAGACAATCAAGAGAAGCAATTTTAAAATGGTCTAAATCCTAAGGTATACCCCATTTTATAGAATGATCCCCAGCAGAGTCACCAGTTTTGTGATACGATGGTATAACCGACTGTTATACTAGTTTTCATTTTTTGTTTGCAAAATGTCGCGGTAAGTAAGAGTCGCCACCGACTTTTATTTTATCTAATCAGGAAAAGGAAAAAGAACAGAAAAAACCTTCTTCGATATGTTTCTGAGTACGGGGGGTAGATTATAGAAAGGGGAGGTGTTAGCATCCTTTCTATCCATGGTTTTCCATGGGCTCTTAGGTACATGCTCATTTTGAAATTGCTTGTGTGTGCTTGCTTTGAAAAGTTTTGTTTTACTTCATTTTAACCCTTGTTTCTATCCTCAAGAGTGTTACGAAGTGTTTTGAAAACTTTAGTTTGAAAAGTTTGTTTGAAAGTGTATGGTGTAAAAGATTTATTATTTTGAGCAAGTACCTAACAATTATCTACCTACTCAAAAAAAGTCTAATTGTTTTCCTTTTAGACAATGTTATCCCATTATTGAGAAATAGGTAGCATCATCGTTGGAGTTTTAAAGGGACGTTCAAAGGGATGAAATGGTCTCTGAAGGCAACAAGTAAGGATACCTTAGCATTTCGAAGGGACTGTCATCATATATTCGTAGGCAACATCGAGGGACAAGATCATTTCTTGTAGGCAACTCGAGGGATGTTAAGAGACTATGATCTTTATGATGACTTTTAGATTGACGGTCTTTTGCTAAGATATCCCTATGTTCGAGGGACATGACCATTGTTTTCCGAGGCAACCAAGTGAGGCATACCCTAAGAGTGAGCATGTGCACGTGTTTGATTTCAGTTATTTAATCTTTGCACAATTAAGGTGATCTGTTGTTTTAATTTTATTTGTCTTTTGCATGCAAGCCTATTAAAATTCATCTAAGAGTTTATAGTTTGGAAAATAAAATGCGGAAAGTTTAAAGTCCTAGCTATTACAAGGCTTTTGCAGATACATAATTATCTTGGACTGAAAATAAAGATGCGGAATTTAAAACCTTAATTACTATTACAAACTCGAAACAGTTACAATAATAATAAAAAATAAATTAAAAAATGTGCACGGCGAATTAAATGCGAGAATGAATTGAGAAACCTAAAAAATCTAGTTGAAACAAATATTTAGGTTATTTTTTAAGAAACAATTAATTAGGTTATATACAAAATTAAACCCTAATTTATAATTATTTTTAATTATGAAAAATAAGATTTAATTTCCCTAATTTAATTAAACTAATTAATTAAGGAAATAAAATCAATTTTTTTCTTCATAAAAATATTTTATTTCCTTAATTAATTAGTTTAATTAAATTAGGGCATCTTCGGTTTTGACTTTGCACTAGTTTTGACAGAATTTGAGGTTTTTAGAGAGCGTTCTTGGGAAGCCAATTTCGTGCTCCCTAGTGTACGAGGGTGTTGTGTTTTTATAGAGGAGGAATTTAGGTCAAAAATAATGGAAGAAATCTCATGGTATCTTGAGGAATTATGAAGATTTGATTAAATTTTGGCCTTGTATGATTTCTTTCCAAAATAGCTCCAATCATGACTTTTTCAATCTAAATCATCCTTGCACGAATTACATGCCATGCTAGTTGTATATGGACTCATAATATGCACAAAAATCCCAAGATTTGATTTGCTTTTATTAATTTACCATTTAATTTGTTTTATTTTGGTTTAAATGAATAAAAAATAAAAATAAATGATAAAAATAATAAAATAATAGGTGGAAAAGCTCAGGGGTCGTGGGTCCTATTAGAAACATGTTTCAAAGAAGAAAACATGGGCTCCTTTGAAAAAAATGCAAATCTGATCAATGTTGACTTTTGACAATTTTCCAAAAATTGCCAACTTTGACAATGCACAACTCTCTCAATTTTAACCCTAGGAGGGTGTTCCTTGACTTTTTAGAAAGTTTAGGATGTCCTATAAACAAAACTTTTGGTTTCATCTCAATTGGATCTTCCATGTTTATGTATGAAGCTTTGACCCAAAAGGTGTTTTTGTTGACTTTTCAAAATGACCTATAATGTAAAAATTCATATCTTTTTATTACTGCATATTTTGAAATTGTGGGCTGAAGATGAATTGTAGGGAATGACATCCTCTTAAAAATGAGCTTTGGATTGAAAATTTCTGATAAATCATGTGGAAGTTATACTTGGTCAAAGTTGGGTTGACTTTTCATGCAAAACCCTAATTTAACAACTTTTGGGTTTTGATGAATTTGGAGCATTCCTTGAGGAATCATGATCAACCCTTGATAAAATGATGGAAGTCACTTCAAAATGTTGATGTTGACCCAAAATCTTGAGGTTTGACTGTATGTGGGCCACAATTTAGTTTTGACCTAATACATTAGATTTCCCAAGCATTTGAGTAGTTGACTGAGCAAACTTCTTATGAAAGGCATGAAACTTGACATGTAGGGTCTTGAGAACATATTAATACCATGGAGAGAATATGAGACCTTTGTGGTCCACCCATCTTGATGAAAATAGGAACCCTAATTTGGGGTATACTGCCTTATGAGAGAGCTTGTTTGGTCAACTCTTGGGCAACCTTGAGCAACTTGGGGACCTCACTTGACATTTGTTGAGTAAAATGGGAGGGAAAATTTTGGGGTACAACAAAGTGCAGCATCATTCCTTCCAGCCATCTCAACTTCTCACTACAACATAAACAACGGTTAGAACTCAAATTAACAATACTCGATTGTTAGACAACTACGACTCGACGACAAGGTCGGACCAACCTTTTGCTTTGATACCAACTTTGCTGTAGTAGTCTTGGGTGGAACCACAGCGAGAATGATCACAGGACCGATAGTAGTCTTTGGAGGAGAAATCTCAGGGGAGAACACTCTTCCACTTCTTGTTATTTTACTGGTTCCGGCAATATTGACGATGTCAGAATCAGCATTTTTAGCAATCTTGTCTTCAATGGCTAGCATGTCCTGCTTTACGCCATGGTAATAGACGTCGGCCCCGTAGCTCCAAGGAACAGCTTTGTACGAGAAGTATGGGATTGGTTCAAGCATGGTTATGATCAACGGAATCACCTTCGGAACTGATGTAATCTTGACGGGTCTCTTAGCGGAGGTCTTGGGAGGATTGGTAGAAATGTTTATGATAGCAATGTCTTTACAGGAAACATTCAGAACAGGGGTCTTCTTAAACAGAATCTCTTTTTCATCCATCAGGCGCTGAACACCTGCATTCAACAAAGGGAAACCTGTCGGTAGAATCGAACAAAAGTGGCAACCTTCACCACAACCCGGAAATAAACTGGCCTTCAACAAATTCCCCTTGATAGTCATGAGTGGGGTCACCAGTTCTTCCACAGAGGTCACAAACACACCTTCTTCAACAGCATTGACACCCCGACCATGTTTCAGCATAGGAGCAGTGATAACGTTGGGAGTCTCCGGGGGATCAAATTCAATCTCCTTAGCATCAATCAGATCTTGTACTCTGTTCTTCAAAACCCAGCAGTCATTGATATCATGGCATGGACTTTCCTAATGGTAAGAAAAACGAGCATTCGGTTTATAGTAGGGAGAGGTGGTGTTCGGATTCTTCGGAGCTTCCCTCAGAGTAACTAGATTGGACTTCAGCAAATGAGGTAAAACCTGAGACAACGTCATGTTGATCTGAGTGAAGTGGTAACCTAATAATCAAGCGCCGAGTATATTAGGCTGGTGATCTAGTAATCAAGTGCATTATCCTACTGCAAGGTAATCCCAAGGGAAAATGGACCCCCACATACAGAGGGCTATTTGTGATCAAGAACATATTTTCTAGTTGAGCCATGATCTTAACCACTATGGACGGTAACGACCTTACGCACCCTGTAAACGCGCACATAGTTAAAAGATACTACGCATGAGCAAAGACCCGCTAGGTTGACTGGCCTAGGCAAAAATAAGGGCATCCCGACGAACCAAAAGGGTTCGGGCAAATATTAAGAATATACATATTGAAAAATATGTACACCCGGCAAGTCAGAAACTTGAAAAGGCGGCTTTGGCAAAAAAGGGTATCCCGGTGGACTGAAAATCCGAAAGGGCGGTCAAGGCAAAATTTAGGGATTAAAAGCGTACAACTATGTCCCATTGGAGCACCTTACAGACAGACTTCGGTAACAAGTGTCAAGTTCAAATGGTACTAATCAATCCAGGCAGCTTCGGAGAAGCAGCAAAGGGATGAGACGCTCAAAGACATGAAGGCAATAGCAGGATAGGAACCCAATGGGATCATTTCACATAGCTATTTTTATTTGTATATTATTTTTGTATAGTTTTCATTCTTACGTCGGCATTCTCTTACTAGGGTGTATGTCTTCTTGTACAAAAACGCCTATTATAGGAAAAACTTCTTCCAATTAATACAAAGCTATTTCTTTGAAAGTGCAAAACTGTTTGTTTTTATTTTTCTGTTTCGTTTGCAAAAACGTTCATTGATTATTTTTGAACATATGCATTTGAATGTAATTACCGTGTACAAATACACACATAAAAAACAGAGAGAAAATTACTAATGGCTTTAAGAAATGGGACAATATCTAAAGGCCATTTGCAAATCCCCGTAGATACTTTCTCCAGCAGGTGCAGAGGCAGAGACATCCTACTACAAAGTCAATACCATATCCTCAGTTTACAGCCTAATGATATCAAAGTTTTTGATATCCCCGACAGAGCAAGAATCTTCAACTATTTCCCCAACATTTTTTTAAAATAACTTCCCTAGTCTGTTCACAAACTTCTTGGGTGTCCTAATAAGGTTTCATAAAAATCCCCAAGCGGATTTCAGAGTTTCCCTTCCCCAACAGAGTTTATTTCTCTAGCAACAGAAATTCGTCCCCCCAGTATTTCAACTTCAACAAAATTTGAAGACTTACATTCTTCGTCCCCAGCAACAATCAGGGATTTATTTTCCCTAGTTCAACAACACTACAATAGAGCAATTGATACATTCATACATTGAATTCATACATCATTTTACAAGCATCATAGCATATGCAACACAAATTCATATCACAATCTCATTTATTTTGAGAACATCATTACCCAATGCATTTCATGCATCATGACACTGAATATATCGCTAACTTTTTACCTTTTTCAGGAAAGTTCGCAAGCAAACAAATATCGTCATCAATTTTCAACAGTTCCAAATTAATACCTAAAACAAGATATGACAACTATTTGTGAACAACTGATTATAGATTAATACCTGAAACAAGACAGGACAACTATCTACATGAGCAGATTAAAGAGTAACTCCTGAAACAAGACAGGGAAACTATCTTTCTTTCTCTAAGGTTAGAGATTAATTCCTAAAACAAACGAGGGCAACTATCTGTATGACCAGCAAAAGGCAATTTCCAAATTAATACCTGAAATAAACAGGACAACTATCTATGAATAACCGATTGTAAATTAATACCTGAAACAAGACAGGACAACTATCTACATATTAAAGATTAATTCCCGAAATAAGACGGGGAAACTATCTTTATTTCTCTTAGGTCAGAGATTAATTCCTGAAACAAGCCAGGGAAACTATCTCTATGACCAGCAAAAAACAAGTTCCAGATTAATACCTGAAACAAGATAGGACAACTATTTGTAAACAGCCGATTATAGATTAATACCTAAAATAAGAAAGGACAACTATCTACATATTAAAGATTAACTCACGAAACAAGACGGGGAAACTATCTTTCTTTCTCTTTTGTCAGATATTAATTCTTAAAACAAGCCAGGGCAACTATCTTGATGACCAACAAAAGAAAGTTCTAGATTAATTCCTGAAACCAGACAGGGCAACTATATGTGAACAAATGATTATGGATCAATTCCTGAAACAAGACGGGGCGACTATCTATACGGCCAGATGAAGCAATCTTACATGGGTTCCTTCTCATACATTTCCAGATGAAGTTTCACACAACTCATCCCGAAGCAATCTTACACAAATTTCTTCTCATACATATCCAAATGAAGCTTTACACAGGCTCATCCTGAAGCAATCTCACACAGGTTCCTTCTCATGATATCCAGATGCAGCTTTACACGGGCTCATCCTGAAGCAATCACACACGAGTTCCTTCTCGCAATTTTCAGATGCAGTTTCACACTGACTCATCCTAAAGCAGCCCTACACAGGCTCCTTCTCATGTATCTCAGTTTCACACGGACTCATCCCGAAGCAGCCCTACACATACTCCTTCTAATATATTTCCAAATAACAGCGGATTGCATTTTCCCCAGTAAGTTACTACGAAGCCTGGATTTTAACAAGAAAATAGCTAACTTTCATCTCTTCAGTCCAGAGATAACTCCTCAGTAGAGCCATGGACAACTAAAGCTCCTAGATACTATTCCCCACAGAGTTTTCTTCAAACAAGAGAACAACAGAAATCAACATTCCCCATCGGAGTCCTCCTCAGACAACAGGAACTGGAATCCCCACTAAGAGACCTCTTATGAAGTCAGCATCTACTTTGGATGGCATCTTTAAGCCCATCTTCGACAAATCTCAGTCATATTCTCCAAATGGCATCTGTAAGTCCATTCCCCAATATCATCAACCAATAGTGTTTCTTCATGTATATGTGAGTGCAAATTTCTCAGCACTCTAGTGTTCAATCATCTTGCACCTTCAGATCACAAAAGGCATACGAGCCAATCTAAATTTGCAGGTTTAATAAGATTGAACAAGGGAAGTTGTTGTACCCTAAAATTTTCCCTCTCATTTTTACTCAAGACATGCTCATTGAGGTCCTCAATTGCTCAAGAAGTTTCAAATGATTTCCATGGCACCCTATATGCCTCAGCATAATGGCACAACTGAAAGAAGAAAAAGAAGTGTACATAACAAGGTGTAAGTCGAAAGTTTAAAATATGCCTAAGAGCTTTTGGGTCGAAGCAGCTTCGACAGCAATATGCAGTCTAATTTGATGCCCAACGAAGCACCGGGATTGAAGGAAGGGTGGTTCGAAAAGAAGCGTGAGGAGGATTTTATGAAGTATTCAATTGGAAGATCTAGTAAAGAGCGTCATCGAAGGGTTCGTTTTCGAACCATGGAAATGTAATCTATTAGAAGTATTACAAGGAAGGCACACTTTGATTTCCATGTTGGTTGAATGGGCGCTTAGAGTAGAAGAATATTTTGAATTTGAAAGCTTTTATCTTATGGTTCAATTGCACATGCAACTTTCAAACATGGCGTGATCGAAGGACATTTAGAGATTAATCAGCCCAATATAAGTCATCTTAGAGTTCTTGGTTCAATGTGTTTCAGGCATGTACCTGAACAGGTGAGGAAGAGGTTGGATGATCAAAGTAAAAATCCTAATGCTCATAGGTTACCTTTCGATTGGTGCATACAAGCTGTATTCACCAATCGAAGATGAACTAGTGAGCATGAAATATTTTCTTGTAGACAAAAGCAAAAGGGTGGGAGTTGGAATCGAAGAACCACCTACATAATTGTGTTCGAAAGGAGTAAAAATGAAGCTTCGATGGGCCAAGAAGAAGAGGTGTTCGAATTGAGTGGAAGGAAATCGAAAGGAGAAAAGCGAAGCTTCGACATGCTAGGATGAAAAGGTGATGCTTCGATTGGTCTGATTAAAGGAAAGGAGATTGAAAGGAACGAGAGTTGAGTTTGATTGGGATGATTGGATAGTTCTTAGATCAAAGAACTAAGGTAGATAGTGACTCAATCGAAGAGGACATGAAGATGAGGCCTTGAACCATTCGAATTGGAACTCAGAGCCATCGAAGAACAAAGCTTGGGAGCATTCGAAAGAGTCAAAGATGTGGAAAGTTAAAACAAATACTGTCCAGGTTCACTCAAAGTCCAAAATGGTAGAAAATATCACAAAATGGCAACTTCTTAAATCTTTCGATTCTGCTTTCAAATCCATAGTTAATGGATGATTCATTCCATTTTCGCCCATCACCGAACCCCTATAAATACAAGAAGATATTGTCTATCAAAGGTTCAGACACAAAACATTGCCTAGACACACAAGACATTGCTTGAAAAAAACCACACCAAATTCTCCAAGCCTTCGCAAAGTTGTCAAAATCGAAATAATCTTTGCAGGACTCCTCAATCCAAAACAATCATTCCACTTACTCCCTGAAGGTTCCAAGAGATATTTCCAAGCATTATGCAGGTCCAATGCATGCAGGAGCATCACTCACACAATCCCTCCGTTGGTAACTTGCCTTTGATCTCAAACTCATTCAATATGTAATTTCAATCCATATTGATCGTATATCCATGCTATGAATGATGTTTCTGATTCTTTTAACGTGTTTCATGTGAAAATCAGTACTAAAGTAACAAGACACCATTATTAGGGCATTCGAATCTGATTCATTCGAATCTCAAAATTCAGGCGTCTCTTTCCTTTTGGCTTGTGCAGCGCGCATGTGTTGATTTTGAATTATATATATCTGATTTATTTTACTAATATAATATCATGATTTTATTTGTATCAACGAATGAACAAACAACTCAGATGGCAAAGGGGAACGTGTGCAGTGGAAAGGGCCTGGGTTTGATACCCAAGTCATGTATTATGTTTTTTCTAACAATTATCTTACAAATCCAGTGTGCTGTGTTTCAAACACTTCCCATGCGCCTTCAAGCTCCAGCCAATGGATGACAAGGAGATCATATCCAATGTCCCAGGAGTACCACCTCATGATGGACCCTCAATGGATAATAGCACAGGATCCCAACGTGGCATGTGTTTATTTTAATTTGGGATAAACAAAAATATAATTCATACCCCCTGTTACCTTTACTATCCTGGCCCATTTTATTTTGCTTTTAATTATTTTTCTATAACATTATAAAATCAGATAAAAAATCACAAAAAGAATAATAGGTTAGTATTTTCTCAACTAAATAAATTTTTTAAATTAAGTGATTAATTATTTTAACCCTTTTCTTAATTTAAAAATAAATATACTTAGGATTTTAAATCAAATTTCTTTCCATGGTCAAAAACAAATAAAAAGATTTAACTTTTATTAGGCGTTTTAGACGTATTTTCAATTCGCGCGTTTACCTTTACTTTTCCACTTTTGCATATTATTGTACTTGCTTACTGGGATGTAATAGACTTAACTAGGACTTTTACTTTTTCCTCTTTATTCCCCATTTTGAACTTGTAAATTCCCCATCCCCGAAGCCATGTAATAGTTAGGATTTTACAGTTCCGCACTTTTAATTTCTGCAAATTATTAACTGCTTAAATGTATGCTAACTAGGATTGTATGACAAGAATAAAACAAAATGCTAGCAAATCTAACAGAAGATAAATAACTGAATATAATACAATTGCACATATACTTCTCTAGGGTATCCCACTTTTGTTGCCTTCGGAAAATAGTCACAATTCTCGAAACGTGAGAGATTTTAGTGGCTACCCTCCCGTTTAAATATCATAAGTCCCTCAATGACCCTCTCGATGTTGCCTCAGTAAAAATGATCATAAAACTCTAGGGTAGTTACTAAGGTTTCTTGCCCAGTTGCCTTTGTGACTATAAATGTCCTTTTGATTGTCCCTTAAAACATACAATGACTAGGGCTACCTACTCACTAATAGTAGGATAGCATTGTCTAAATGAAAAGAGGAAAAGAACAACCCTTTCGAGTAAAAGTAGATAGTTCCGAGATGTTATGCTCAAAACAAATTTTTTACACTTACACAAAACAACTTTCAAAAACCTTTTCAAAAAGCTTTATCAACACTCTTGAGGACTGATACAAGAGTTATCATAAAGCAAACCGCCGCACATTGGCATTTCAAAAATAATTTTCAAAACACACAAAGCACAAGGTATTTCAACATGAGATAAGAATCTAAGAGCCCGTAGATAACTACAGATGGAAAGGGTGCTAACACCTTTCCTTTCCATAATCTACCCCCCTTACTCAGAAATAATCTCGAATGGTCTTTTTCTGTTCTTTTCACCCTTTCCTTTGTTAGATAAAAGAAAAGTCGGTGGAGACTCTTTCTTTCTGCAACATTTGCGAATACAAATGCAAAACCAGTATAACACTCGGTTCTGCCACCGTATCACAAGCTTACTTCCACTCCATGCATTAGACAACGTTGGTTAGCTTGTAGCTTAAATATTAGATGTAAGAAAATTTACAATTAGGAGGAAATCATTAGAAATTTACATGCATACTTTGACACAAGTTTGATAAGACATACTTGCACTTGATTTTCAATATCCATGAATCTTATTCTAATTACTACTAAAATATAATTATGCTTCTTTTTTAATAATACTCTATTTATAATGATCACACATTAAGGGTTGAGAATACTTAAAAAATATTCACCAATGCCTTCCTTTGATAACTTTTTGCTTACTATATCATACATATACTTCAAAATGCAGCAACTTGATATAGCTTCATACAAACTTGATTATATAATAAAAATTGAAAAATTGTACGATTACACATGGTCTGATGCAACATCGTCCATACATGGACACCTTTTTACATAACATAACAAAACATATTCAAAACCAAGTAGCTTAACACTAGTTAATGCCAAAATACTCAAACTCAAGCACATATTATCCAAAAAACAATCAAATTATCCTAAATATTACAAAAAAACAAACATAGTTCATCACTATGCACTAATACTTCATAAAAGCTTCACCAAAAACTTCATTTTCCTCTCCTAATCCTCCCAATAAGTTGTAGCTTTTGTGGGGCTTTCGTTCAAAAAAAACATTATTCGATGATTGAAGGAGGTAAAGTGCAAGTTTCATCCTAGTGGGAGTAAGAACTTGCATATAATTGTAAACATTTAGGTGAAGCTAATTAGCGGTGAAATATTTGAGAAATAATGATCACCCATTGACAACTTACAAATATGGTTTCATAATCACTAGTGTAGGTACATTCAATCATCCATTTTGCAACCCACACTCCCCAGTCATTCCTATGGTCATTTATTTAAATGCATTAGTCTCACATTAACATGAAATTTTGATTAAATAGGCAATAATGGTAAGGGTTGAGAATACTTATGAATTGAGGCGCTACTTTGGGAGGCACCTTGGTTGATAAAGGGAGAATCTTGTGACCATATTGTCATCTGTAAATGGACAGAGTTGGCCAAAAGAGTCATGAAGAAAATTTTCTTCAAGAAGTATTGCCTACCACAATAGTAAATATGAAATTTGAATCAAACAAAAACAAACAATGATCCAGAATGTAAATCAAATTATATAACATGCATACCAATTTTAGAACTACTTGACATCTCCAATGATACCTATAGACCGAAGACGAAGGGTCCAACCAAATCAGTTTTCTTTCAATAAAATCAACAACTAGAAGATACCAGTGCCACCCTTCATCATTAACACGAATAAAAATCTATAAAAAATAAAGCTAATATTAAATGTAATGAACATAATTAACAAATTCTATTATAACAATTATTTTCGTAAAGTAGTAGAAAATGACCTTTGACATATATTGATATGTTGCAGTCATGTATTTTTCTTGATAAATACTCCTCACATAGTCAGTTGAATGTTGGTTAACCAAAGAGTATTGCTTAAAGAAAATGTAATTTAAGTCAATAATTATTTCTTAATGAATGTAAATGTAATAGTGGAAATACTAGTGGTAATCACCACAAACTCCGTAGGCAAATACCAAACAGACTGTGTTTTTCCTAAGGTTCTTATCACATAATTTTGGGTGTCAACAACTAGATTAAGAATATATATAGTAAAATGAAAATAGTATTAGGTCAACATTTTACTTAAATAGGAAATTTATTTAATTCAAATCATGTAAATATAACCTCTTGGTCAACATGACATGTAGGCATCAGAGACTATCCCCAACTACATCTGATTTAGTTTTAACCAAAATCGCATCACTACAAAGAATAGATTAATGCAGTGTCTTTACTCAGCTGTTATCATAATAAATGTGAAAAATAAAATTTACAATTAGGTATTAGCATGTGAATTAAAAAGGCATGCTCATTTGTGTTCTCATCATTAGGCATAAAGATGTATGCGGTCAGGTAAGTGTAGCGGTAAAAATGTTTAAGACTAAGCCATTGGATTGACTAGACTTATACATATCAAAATAAAAATCGCCACCTCGCTTTATTATTTCCAAAGGAATTGGAAAAGAGCGAGTAACCCAAAAAGAGGGGGAAAGATTCAAGGTAAGGGGGTTGGTTATGCTAAGGGAAGGTATTAGCACCCTAAACATCTACGGTACTCCACAGGAACCTCTTTGAAAAATCTGTATATTTTTTCTATAAAATATTATACGTAAAAATAGATGGCGGAGGTGAGAAAAAGAAATATATTTTTTATGATTTTTGCATCCGCCTCGGTTGTGAACCTTTAGTGCCTATGTACCACCTTTCGTGCAATAGGGGATCAGAGTACACGTAGTTCCTCTTTTAAAAATTTAAAACACAAGTGTGTTGGTTAATTTTATGAGATAAGACATCATCGTCATTGTCCATGTGGAAAACATACTTACTACCCACAATTATGAGAAATGAGAATTTGCATCATCTCAAAGTGGAGGATATGGCTTGGATTTTAAAATCAACAATGCCTCACTCAACATCCAAATGGAAAATATATCACTTCACTATATATTGTAGAAGTATAGTTGTTTGCATCACTACAAGGATTGACAAGAGTCCAATCTTTTGAGAAAAGTTTAAAGATAAAAGCCAAAGTGGAAAAATGGTTTGAAATGAGATTGATTGACTTTTAGTCTTCTCACAAAAAATGTCAAGGTATTATTAAATTGATTGAAGTTTATTTATGAAAATGTTTTAAAAATGCATGGACATAAGTCCAAGTTTATTATGAAAATGGTTCAAGTTTAAAAATAAGAAGAGTTTTCAAAAGGAGGAAGAACATTTTTGAAATTAAAGAAGATGGGAGGAGATAAAGGGACTATCCTAAAGCATAAGATAAAAGATAAGGAGAAGAACCATTTAACCAATAAGAAGCCAATACTTGACATTATGAGTCAATATAGAATTATCATTCTTTGGATTGAAACCAAGAAAGAAAAGATACTAGACCTCTTGAAGGAACCAAACTTAAAGTGTATTAAGTCTTGCCAAAAATTGGGCAGAGTAACGGCTGTATACAGGTGAATTCCATATTACAAACAAAGTATGTAATCACAATAACCTGAACACAAAACAAACAAACAACCCAATGTCTTGAGGTAAACCTCAAGAACTCCAGACAAAATATTAATTAAGGTCACAAGGTCTCCAATATAGTCCAAGGTCTCTAATCCTAAGTCCAAGTAGTCCAAAACTCCATAATGACAAGGATAGTAACCAAATAGTCCAAGTATCATTAAAGTTTTTTATGGTTCATGTTGATTATTAAGTTTCTTTAAAAGGAAAAAGAAAAGCTCAAGTGAGGAAAATAAAAATGACATAAAAGTAAATGCTCAAGTGAGCAAAGATGAAAATAGCATGAAATGTAAATGCAAAAAGTAAATGGTACATAAAGTAAAGAGCATAAAATAAAAGCATGAAATAAAGTCAATTGTTAGAAATTAGTGGTTAGTTGGGTGACCATCTTGAAACTTGCATTTGGAACTCATTACAGGATTGGTAGAACCAAAGCCTCCACACAACAAGTTGCATTTTCTTTTTGTCAAGTATATCATCCATTTTGGAACCCTTAAAAGTAACATTTAAAGATCAACGATGTTTAAGTGATCCGCGTTGACAAAATGTGATATAGATCCATTAGAGGATTGGTAGAACCAAAGCCTCCACACAATGAATCTCAAGGTTATTGGGTCAAAGAGATCAAATTAACATACATGGGCTTGCAAACATATGTTTGGGCCACAAATGATCATTTATTCGAATCGGGACAAAATTTAGCTCTATGTTAAGCAATCGTAAGTGGACTTATGTAGAAGTCTCACCTATTTTGAGGTTGGTCAATAGCAATCTATGTACTTCATCTTTGGATAAATGATATAGAGATCATCATCCCTTAACATGTAGCACAATTAAAAAAGAAAGGGATAAGATGAAGAGGAAGGGGAATGATAAGCTAATTTGGATAACTAATTTAAATTTCTTTCATCTTTAAATTCAACCACTCCTCTAGATGGATTAAAGCACTAAACATATCATTAATCCAAAGCACAAAAAATGAATTAAGTAATTCACTGTTTGGTAGATTTGAATTGATGAACATTTATCCAACTTCATCTACATCACAAAGTCCATTGAGTTTAAAGAGAAATTGGACATTTAAAATTGTAATCCAAACCAACAATCGAAAGGAGTGAGTAGAAAAAGCATTTTGGATCAGAGCTGCCCCAAAACAAGGCAAAAAAATGCGTTTGTCCCTGTGTAAATCGATTGCACTACTGTGTAAATCGATTTACACAATGAAATTTTCAAAAATTTGTGGAAAGTTCACTTAGTGCAATCGATTGCACTGTTACAGCAATCGATTGCATGCTGTTACAGACAGCAAAACAACATTTTAAAAGGCCAATTCTTGTTCAAACTTTCCATCAAATACCTTATGATCATGGATCCAATTGAGCACGAAAATTCCATCAAATTATGAGAAAATAGAACCATTAGAATCCCAAAATAATGCTCAATGAATCAAACCCAAAGATCAACAAGAGATCACATTGTGAAAGATGAATTATCCAACTTACCAAAGGTAGATCTAGAGAATTATCAAAACAACTTCAAGAATTTGCTTTAATTCAACCACAAGAATCAATTGACCAAGCTTGAATGTTGAGAATTGATGGAGAAAAAGTGTTTGGGTGAAGGTTTAGCTCAAATATTAGCAAGCTTCAATGCAAAGCTTACTAACTTTTTTTTTGAAAATGGAGCTTTGAGTGAATTTGGTAGATGGAGAGAATTGAGAGATTTTTTAGCAAGGTGGATTTGGCTATCAAAAGCTTGAAATTTGAATTAAATGAGGTCTCTATTTATAGAGTTTTAGGATTGGGATTAGTGGTAATTTGAGAATTGATTCTTGGAGCGAAAATTTGAATTAATGATAATTCTTTCAAATATTAGAGCCAAAATTTGAATTAATGATAATTCTTCTTAAAAATGAACGATTGGCACTAAAATTTGAATTAATGGTATATCTTTCAAAAATGAAGAAAAATTGGAGCCAAAATTTGACAAGCTTAAAATTGCTGATTTTTTTTCAAATTTTCGCTTTGTGCAAATCGATTGCACTATAGTGCAAATTGATTTGCACAGTGTATTTTTTCAAAAATTGCGCAAAATGCACTATGTGCAATCAATTTCACTCTAAGAGCAATCGATTGCATTGGTGAATAAATGAATTTTTTTAATTCTTTTTCTTTACAAATAGAGATTTTAGGGAAATAATATCGTAAAACCTTATTTGTTTGATGCTTTGACTCGGTACCTACAAAACACAAATATTCAAAGACAAAGAAAAATATTTTTTTTTTATTTTGATTAGATGTTAGTCAACAACATATATACAAAGTACACAATCAAGGTGCCTGGAGATTCCCCAAGAGCAAACTTAAAGATAGGGGATAGAAAAAGAGGAAGAACCAACCCTAATGTGATCTTGTTTTAATCGAGTTGATATGATATGATAGAGGAATCTTAGGGGCAAAAATTGGGGTACAACAGCTGCCCTTATTTAAGTGTCTTCTATCCATAGATATGAAGGTTAAAAATCTTTGTGTCGACGCGATTGAAGATACTTAAATATAAAACAAGCTCTATTTTTGGACCTAAGATGCCATGAGATGCTTATGATTATGAATGCAGATGGACAAATCTAAAGAGATGCAAGACACCACTAGGGGTGTAGCAAAGGAAACAAAAAGTCGAAAAGGAACCCAACGAGGAAAACAAATCACTGGTAAACAAAAGACCTGACTCTATTGGTGTAAAACCCAAAGAAGAGATAAGGTAGAATCAACTCAATTAAAGATGAGAAAGGTAGTGGATAACAATGATCGACAGATAACTGTGAACTACCAACTCAATAGTCGAAGGTAGAAGATCAAAAAGATACGGACTCACAGATGACAGTAAAAGATCAAAGGATACACCAACTTCTACTAAAGGTAGAAAGAGAAAATATCATAGCACCACCGGTCACTGACGATGAACTACCAACGTTCACTGAGGGTAGCAAAAAGATAACAATCACCAAATTTCACTGAAGGTGACCTACCAACTTTCACTGAAGGTAGAAAGAGAAAATATCATAGCACCGTCGTTCACTAACGATGAACTAGCAACGTTCACTGAAGGTAGAAAAAAGATAAAAATCATCGATGCTCACTGCCGATGACCTACCAACTTTCACTGAAGGTAGAGAGAAAAGAAATATCATAGCACTATCGTTCACTGGCAGTGAATTACCAATGTTCGCTGAAGGTAGCAAAAGATAACAATCACCAACTTTCACTGATGGTGACTTACCAACTTTCACTGAAGGTAGAAAGAGAATATATCATAGCACTGTCGTTCAAAGACGATGAACTACCAACGTTCACTGAAGGTAGCAAAAAGATAACAATCATCGACGTTCACTACTAATGACCTACCAACTTTCACTGAAGGTAGAGAGAAAATATATCATAGCACCGCCGTTCACTGATGATGAACTACCAACATTCACTAAAGGTAGCAAAAAGATAACAATCATCGATGTTCACTGCCGATGACCTACCAACTTTAACTGAAGGTAGAGAGAAAATATATCATAGCACCTCCGTTCACTGATGATAAACTACCAACGTTCACTAAAGGTAGCAAAAAGATAACAAGTTTTCCCCAAAATTCTGGCGTTTCACCTAGAATGGGTCTCAACTTCTTCTTTAACCAAGGCACTCCGACTAGAAAGGGTAATATATAAGATGTCTCAAATAAATAGACTACCTCTTGCAAAGTTTTCACAATGAATTGTTTCTGTGATATCGAAAGACTTGCTATCCACTGGAGTAATCTGATAACAAACTACAAACTATCCACTCATAGAGAAGATAGCAAAAAAGTAACGTCAACTTTTACGGGGAATACAAATTGCTCAAATAAAGAGACCTGTTACTTGTTCTTATGGAGGTGTAAAACGACTTCCTGGGGAAAATGTCATGACTTCCTGGGGAATGAATCATGACTTCACGGGGAAGGCAGTATAGCTTCCTGGGGAAAAAAAAATGGCTTCCTGAGGAAATGCCAACATATTCCTGCTGAGGAGATAAAGTCCTCTCGTGCAAAATAATTGCACACTCAAACCAAGGCTCGAAGCTTGCGGAGATCAAAAGTAATAATATTGTCGAGGATCATAGATTCAAACCAGAAATAAACTGGAATGAGACAGTCATCCAAAATACATCCTTTGAGAAATAAACTCAAGAGGGAAACCCAAACCATCCAGATAAAGAGTTGTGCAGGAAGGCTAAAGCAAAAATCTTCCACGAGAGATAACTCAGTGGGGAAATTGAAAGAATATACACTTTCTGCTTATGACTGACACTCTATTGGGGAGAGGATAACACAACTCTACAAAATAGGGTAATATGTCAACAAAATATTAACTAATGTGAATGATCAATGATTTGCCAATTTTAGCTATGCATGATGTATGTATGGATGTATGAGTATTATCATGTATATGCTGACAAAATAAACATATAATAATGGGGATAAGAAAACGAAACCAACTCGAGCACACACAACACTCGGCCAAATCACATCCAAGACGATCATCCCAAGAGAAAAATAAACACCAACCGAGGAAACAAAGTCACACTGCAAGGCTTAACTTTACTGGAGAAAACATAATATAGCAACAAAACAGTACAAATACTAGGATATAACATCCTTCTCCAGGCTTCACCAGGGAATAACACTCAGACTTCAACAGGGGAAACAAATTTTTTCAAATGTAACTCTTCTACTAGAGATTGCAAAAACTGATCTTGAATAAGGCAGATGGAAACCAAATCGTCAAAACATTCACGGGGGAATTCAGGCCCACTTTAAAGGAGGAAAAACCTACAGACTTCACTAAGGGAGACAATGCTTCATCATCAAGACATCTACTGGGGACTTCATGCTTACTTCATTGGGGAGGTAAACACCATATCATCGAGGGGAAACCAAGATAAGTTCTTCACTAGGGAAACCAGAGATACGTGT
This sequence comes from Vicia faba, assembly GCA_948472305.1. Taxonomy (NCBI): domain Eukaryota; kingdom Viridiplantae; phylum Streptophyta; class Magnoliopsida; order Fabales; family Fabaceae; genus Vicia; species Vicia faba. The sequence continues at coordinate 763,854,578 of OX451735.1, read as the reverse complement.
TCTTCGAGAGTAATTATTGCACCAACTTCTCTAGGGAGAAAAGACTTCTATCAAACAAGTGAAACCTTCACTAGAGAAATCTTGGATTGAGTCTTCATATCATGCAAACTCAGAAAAGAAGAAAAATGAACCAAAACTTAACTGGGGATACTGGAGCCACAAACCCAATACAGCAAAAATATCCTAAGTAAACCTTCCCGCGGGAAACAAAAACTTCTCAAAACAACTGGAGTTCGTTCATTCATGGGATCACCACTTTTGTTTTTCTCTTGAATCACAAAATCCAAAGGAAAAGTAAATTGTAAATTCTTTTTGAAAAACAATTTTGTTTTTTAATCTTTTCCCTTTGAAAATTATTATCAATAATAAATTGAGTCTTTGCAAGCTAAATAAAATAAGAAATACAAAGAATTGGGTAAAAGCTCGGATTTTATTAATAGAATGGTAGTCTGCGAATGGCGAGACTCCATGGATGATTACAAAGTTCGGAAAATGGTAATTTATAATGGAAAAGATACATTGAGATACAATGACCACTATCCCCTCAAACAACTTTTGAAATCCTGAGCAGCAACTTCTATTGAAGTATGATGAGGATTTGAGAATATTGTTGCTTCATCGATCAAGTCTTGTCTGATGCAGTTACTTGCCAAGAAAGTCCCTAACTTTTGCCTATGCTGCCCTTGAGGGTTTTCAACTTAGCAGGAAATTTTATTCTGTTTATGTCTCTAATTTTTGCCTAGACCGTCCTTTCGGGTTTTCGGCCTACCGAGACATTCTTTTTTGCCTAAGCCGCCCTTTCGGGTTTTCAACTTAGCGAGCTGTTCTTTTATTTCTTTAGGCGAAGTATTTCTTAACTACATCAGCATTCATGGGACTTGGGAACTCCTCGTCATCCATAGTTTCAAGAATTAATGCACCTCCAGAGAAGGCTTTCTTGAAAACATATGGGCCTTCAAAATTGGGAGTCCACTTGACCCTAGAATCAGCGTTAAAAGACATGATCTTCCTGAGCACGAGGTCGCCTTCTCTAAATTCACGAGGTTTGACCTCATTATCAAAATATTTCTTCATTCTCTTCTGATATAACTGCCCATGACACAAAGTTGTTATTCTCTTCTCTTCAATCAAATTCAATTGGTCAAACCTGTTTTGGACCCATTCAGCCTCTGACAACTTGGTTTCCATTATCACACGCAAAGAGGGAGTCTTAACCTCAATTGGGAGTACTGCTTCCATTCCATACACAAGGGAGAACGGGGTTGCTCCGGTTGAAGTGCAGACAAATGTTCGATATCCATGCAAAGCAAAAGGGAGCATTCCATGCCAATCTTTATAAGTAAGAACCATCTTCTAGATAATCTTCTTGATATTCTTATTAGCAGCTTCAACAGTCCCATTTATCTTCGGCCTGTACAGAGATGAGTTATGATGGACAATCTTGAATTCTTCACAAAGTTCTGACATCATCTTGTTGTTAAAATTCGAGCCATTATCAGTGATAATTCTGCTCGACACACCATACCGACATATGAGATTATTCTTAATGAAGCGCACAACCACTTTCTTAGTAACATTAGCATATGAAGCATCCTCCACCCACTTGGTGAAGTAATCAATTGCTACAAAGATAAAATGGTGTCCATTCGAAGCTTTGGGTTCTATCATTTCAATCAAGTCAATACCCCACATAGATAAAGGCCATGGGGAAGAGATCACATTGATAAGTGTTGGAGGCACATGAACCTTGCCCGCATAAATCTGGCATTTATGACACTTCTTTGCAAATTTGTAACAATCAGATTCCATTGTCATCCAATAACCTGCCCTTAGCATCTTTTTAGCCATCGAATGTCCATTGGCATGAGTTCCAAATGAACCTTCATGAACCTTATACATCAACAGGTCTTCTTCATATCTATCCACACATCTGAGCAAGACCATGTCATAATTTCTCTTATACAACACATTTTCACTGAGGAAGAAACTGCTAACCAATCTTCTCAATGTCTTTCTATCTTTATTCGATGCACCAATTGGATATTCCTGAGTTTGGAGAAAATGCTTGATATCATAATACCAAGGTTTCTCATCTGCTACCTCTTCTGTTGTAAACACATGAGCGGGCCTATCCAGTCGCTGAACCATAATTCGAGGTATATCATTCCAGGTATTCACTTGATACATAGAAGCCAAAGTTTCCAGAGCGTCTTCCATTTGATTTTCGTCTCTGGGGATGTCATGGAATTCAACTTTATTAAAGAAGGGTAACAATCTTCTAGCATAATATTTGTAAGGGATCAAGCCGGGGTGACGAGTATCCCATTCTCCTTTAATCTGGTTTATGACCAAAGCTGAATCACCATATACATCTAGAATTTTAATTCTGAGATCAATAGCTTCCTCGAGACCCATGATGCAAGCCTCATATTCTGCTATATTATTAGTACAATCAAATGTCAACCTTGCAATGAAAGGAATGTGCGATCCATGTGGAGTGACAATCACATCACCAATTCCTTTACCATAAGCATTCACAGCTCCATCAAATATCATCTTCCAGTGAGATTCAGGATCAGGACCTGCATCAGGAAATGGCTCATCGCAATCTTTTACTTTCAGAAACATCACATCCTCATTGGAGAAATTATACTTCACAGACTAATGATCATCAACTAGTTGGTGAGAAAGATAATCTTCCAACACACTGCTTTTAATAGCTTTTTGAGTGTGGTATTCGATATCATATTCAGATAACAACATCTGCCAGCGGGCAATTCTCCTAGTAAGAGCAACATTTTCAAAAATATGTACTTAATTGGATCCATTTTGGAGATCAACCAAGTAGTGTGATTCAATATATACTGCCGCAAACGTTTTGCCACCCAGGCCAGAGCACAACATTTCTTTTCCAGCATGGGATACCGCGACTCACAATCAGTAAAAATTTACTGAGATAATAAATGGCATACTCTTTCTTCCCTGTTTCATCTTGTTGTCCCAGAATACAACCCATGGAATTATCTAACACTGTCAGATACATAATTAACGGTCTTCCTTCGAAAGGAGGGAGCAAGATAGGAGGTTCAACAAATATTCTTTAATACTTTCAAATGCCCTTTGGCAGTCATCCGTCCACACACAACCTTGATCTTTCTTTAACAACTTAATGATCGGTTCACATGTTGCAGTCATGTGGGAAATGAATCTTGAAATATAATTCAAACGCCCGAGGAACCCTCTGACTTGTTTTTCAGTTCTCGGCGCTGGAATCTCTTGAATTGCTTTGACTTTATCAGGGTCAACTTCAATTCCTTTCTGGATAACAATGAAACACAACAATTTCCCCGATCAAACATCGAAGGTACATTTATTTGGATTCAAGCGGAAACAATACTTCCTCAAACGCTGAAACAACTTCAATAAATCTTCTACATGCCCTTCTTCAGTCTGGGATTTAGCAATCATATCATCAACATATACCTCAATTTCCTTGTGCATCAGATAATGGAATAGGGTTGTCATAGCCCTCTGGTATGTTGCACCAGCGTTCTTCAACCTGAAAGGCATCACTCTGTAACAGAATATTCCCTAGGGTGTGATAAACGTTGTTTTTTCCATGTCCTCTAGAGCCATTCTTATTTGATTATACCCGAAAAATCCATCCATGAACGAGAATACTTTGAATTTTGTTGTGCTATCCACTAATATATCAATGTGTGGCAATGGAAAATCATATTTTGGCTAGCTTTATTTAGATCTCTATAATCTACGCACATGCGAACTTTTCCGTCTTTTTTTGGTACTGGGACAATATTGGCGATCCATTGAGGATACACTGACGTCATAAGAAAATTGCCATTGATCTACTTTAGAACCTCCTCTTTGATCTTCACTGCCATATCTGGGTGAGTTCTTCTCAACTTCTGTTTGATTGGCGGACACTCTGGCTTTAGTTGCAAACGGTGCTCTACAATATCTGTATCTAGACCAGGCATATCATGGTAAGACCAAGCAAAAATATCCACATACTCTTTCAACATCTCAATTAACCTGCTCTTCACATGAGGATGCAGTAATGCTCCGATCTTGACTTCCTTCAGATCTTCTTCTGAACCCAAATTGATTACTTCCAATGGCTCTTTATATGGCTGAATGGTATTTTCCTCGTGCTCAAGCAATCGTGAGACCTCTTCTAGAATCTCATCATAGTCTTCTTCTTCGGCCCGATACACAGGACATTCAAAGTTGGGAGAGGATGCAGGGTCATTGTATTCAACAGGTTTTTTAATTAATTTGCACATATGATTTATGATTGTTTTTAGAAACTGACACATATAACAAGTGATCATGCAAATTGAATTTCAGTTATTATTTATTTTGAAAGGTTTTTTCTGATTACCATTTTCCAAGAAAAAAGCAACAAATAAAAACACAATTTTGGGAAACAAAGACAACTTTTATTATTGATTTTAAAAACCAAAGCCAACAGATAAGCCCATATAATATTAATACTTTCACCTTGGGAAGAGTGAAAGCTTTTCAAAAAGATTAACATAAATAAATTACTTTGAAACATGTATGCAAGAGGGAACATTAATGGTGATCCAGTTCTGAACCCTAACTCCATGCGTCACATAATTTGGCATTTTTGGCTCTGCTTCATCCTTCACAATGGCATTAATCTCGAAAACAGTTGGATGAAGATAACCCTCGCTACGGAAGATATTTTGGTACTTGCCTACAGCAGACTTCGGCTTCATGCTCTTACCTTTGTCATTCTTCAAAGAGAACCCCAAGCCGACTTTGTTCTTGTTTACAGGTGGATCCACAATTTGTCCCCATACCTCGTTATGACCATTATGCACAACCTGTTGTGCATCCTTAAGCGAAACCATAGAATTCTAATTTCCTCTTATGTTGTCAATGGATAAAGCTTGGAACTGGGTTCCAACAGCAGCTTCATCCGCCTCCACAATGTTGAAAGAGGAAAAATGAGATATCAATAATGCATGTTCTCCATTTATAATTACCACTTTTCCTTCACGTACAAACTTCAGCTTCTGGTGTAAAGTCAAAGTGACAGCCCCTGTCTCATGTATCCGTGGTCGTCCCTGCAAGTAGCTATAAGCGGGTACAATATCCATGACCTGGAAAGTAATCTGAAACAAATGTGGGCCTATATTAATAGGCAAGTCCACTTCACCAATAACATATTTCCTTGATCCATCAAACGCTTTTACAATAATGCCACTTGGGTGCATGGGCGTTCCTTGATATTTCATCTTCATAAGTGTTCTCCTCGATATAACGTTCAATACAGATCCATTATCAATCAGCATATTGGAAAGTGAATCATTTTTGCAGTTCATAGAGATGTGGAGGGCCAGGTTGTGATTCCTTCCTTCATCTGGCAATTCATCATTGCAGAAACTCAGGTTATTACATGATGTAATGTTCCCTACTACACTGCTGAATTGGTCTACTGGCATATCACTCTCCACAAAAGCTTGGTTCAATACCCTCATCAAAGATTCTATATGAGCAGAGGAGTTCATCAATAAAGCAAAGATAGATATTTTTGAAGGAGTCTGCAGTAGCTGATCTACAATTATGTAGTCGCTCATCTTGATTATCTTCAAAATATCATCCACTTCTTTCTCTAACGTAGCCCCATTAGTCTCACCCATAACCTTCTTAGGTTCAACATTCTCAGCAATTTTCTTTCCAGCACTAACATCCCCTCGAACAACTGGTGCAAATACACGACCGTTACGGGTCACTCTACTATTTTCAGCAATATTTCCAACATTAGGCATTGGCTGGATGGGAACTTCTACACCATCCTCTAAGATTGTAGAATTATATTTGTAAGGTACATCCTTATCTGACTTGTAGGGAACGGACCCCGGCAAACTAATCACCAAATGGGGTAACAGCTGACTTGCTATAATATTCAACTTCAAGATGGGTGGGTTCCCCAAAACAAGGCACAATGACATTTACCCCTTCTTCAACACAATCAGTCATTATTGAGTCATCTCTGGAAAACAAATCCAAATTTGAGGAGAAATACTCATCTTCAGAGGCATACTCGTCATCTGATCCTTCTTCAGCCAAACAAACCTTAATCATATAAACTTCATGGTAATCATCCCTTTGACCTGTAACCTTGATAGTTCCATTATCCAACAATAACCGAACACCTTTCTTCATGATTGAACATCCTCGGGAGTCCCGGCAGTAAATTCAGCAAGACCCATACTGATGTTCCACCTGACCAGCCAAGTGGCAGAAAGTAGCATGCAATTGCACAAGGTTCTCATTCATATACTCTACATCAAAAATTATGAATTCTCCAGGACATCCAGAAACCATATTCACCTCCTCTTCATACTCGACCCTAGGCCTGATTATGTGGATGAGGCCCTCATCCATCATCTCCTGCAAATCATCCTTTGTCTTGTCGCAACCTTGTATGTTTGTACTGCAAATAGCACAACCAGAATGGTCATGCGTATAGTAGTTAAATTCACAGAGATCTGCATGCATTTTCACCTAATCTCCTCTAACCAGATGAATGTCAAAAATCCGGAAGTCGCCTGGACAACCGGCCACCATATTCACAGCATTCGCTCCTCCATGCTTAGGTAGAGGATTGTCTTTCACATTAGGATCCACATCCTTGAAAGATAGAATGCAAGACTTTACCAATTTCTGCACCTCAGTGTTCAAAGGATAATAATTCTCACCATTATGCCCCGGTGCTCCTTGATGAAAAGCACATGTTTGGTCTGCTTTGTAATACCAAGGAAATGGTGATGGTACAGCGGGAGGTAGTCGGGTCTGCACCAACTTCTTCTGAATCAATTCCAGTAGTAACTTTGTATAACTCATAGAATAGGGTCATAACTCTCCCTTCTCTGATTATACCCTTGATTCCCCTACTGGGATGGTCTCTGGTAAGCAACGGTGGTTGGAGCTGCACCCACAACTGGAGTAACTGAGGCGACTTGCTGATGATGCTGATAATTTCTTCTAGGAGGATTAACCCTCCTTTCTTGCATGACAGTGTTTGTATCTCCTTCCTTCTTCTTGGCAAACCCATAAGATGGCTTCTTCGCATATCCAGAACTTTCAACCTTTGTTAAACGGCCCTCTCTTACAGCCTCTTCTAACCAGATACCCATGCCTACCATTTCATTAAAGTCACTTGGAGCACTTGCTACCATCCTTTCATAGTAGAAAGCACCCAGAGTCTTCAAGAAAATCTTAGTCATCTCCTTCTCTTCCATGGGAGGAATCACTTGGGCGGCTACCTCGCGCCATCTCTGCGCATATTCTTTGAATGATTCCCTGCCCTTATGAACCATGGCCCTGAGTTGACAATGGTCGGGCGCCATGTCCATGTTGTATTTGTATTGTCTGATAAATGCTTTTCCCAAGTCATTGAAAGTATGGATATTGACGCTGTCCAAACTCATATACTACTTCAGCGCAACACCGGTCAAACTCTCCTGAAAAAAGTGAATCAGCAGACACTGATCATCAGTATGGGTAGACATTCTCATCACGCACATCACCAGATGATCATGAGGGCAAGTGTTTCCCTTGTACTTCTCAAACTCCGGGACCTTAAACTTTGCAGCTATCTTAACATTCGGGACCAAGCATAACTCATTCACATTCTGCCCAAATAGCTCTTTTCCCCTAAGGGCCTTCATCTCTCTTTGCATCTTGTCAAAATGCTCTTGGAAATCATCCATTTTGTCATAAAGACCCAAGTCTTCACTTGGTGGAGGAAAAGGACGACACACATCGTCATTAATAAGCGGAACCATATTCACCGAAGGAGGTGCAGCAGGAGCAGCATGCACCACAGGAGGCGCAGGATTAACAATAGTCTGAACAATTGGAGATTCTTGAGGACCAAGATTGAAACCTTCAGGCACACAGTTCTCTGGCATTTCCCATGGATAACCTTGAGGCATGTGATTCTGAACAACAGTTGGGGTAGCAGACGCAGGAACAATCGGAACTTCAGCAGTAACTCTTGTCTGTTGAGATTGAACACTCGATGTCTGATTCTAAGCAGCCACCAGAGATTCCATTAGAGCAGTAAGATTGGCCATGCCAGCCTTCAGAGCATAAACCTCCTCGCGCAACTTGCAATTCTCTTGTTCTATGTTGTCCATCTTCTTTCTGAAATTAGCTCGAGTGTTGTAGTGGTGAGACAGCTTACTGAATGCAATAAAGAAGCTTGGTAAGACACCTGGATATGCATAAAAAATGCAAGAAATATGTGCAATATTATGCATGATGTGCAATGCACATGATTTATTTTAATATTTCAAGGGACTTAAAGATTAATAGACACATTGCAAATATCAAAGTAATAACCTATTTGAAATACTGAAACTTTTTATTATAATAACTTAAAAATGGATTACAAGTTTCAATGATCTCAAGTACAAGATGAAAATAAAGTCTAAGACCCTAAGAAGTAAAGCTGACAGAGATCACTCTATACGTTGGCGCTTCCCTGTGAGCCTGGTAATCTGAGCCTTCAACCTCTGGTTTTCTTCCGCATATCTGGTGGCATCCTCCTTCCAATCACCTGAATCAGGGAGTGAGAAAATAGCATATGCCTGAGGCTTAGGAGAAAATAAGTCCCCTTGCCTCTCCATGGCCTCTACAGTCCGACTCTCAAGGATCTCAATCAAGTCATTTTTCTCCTTCAAGTCTGCTCTATAGGAAATCTCTAAAGTTTGGCACTTATTCTTCCAATCATCATTTTCCTGTTGCATCCTGACCAAAGCAAGCTGCAGCTCTTCTAGATCATCTAATAAGGGAGGAGTGGTCTTCACAAACAATTCAGGCATAGGTGCTTCCCGAGAATACGACATCTTCAACTGAATAACTCTCGTTTGGACCCACTGAAGATATGGCTCTAAAGAAACAGCCCCTCTCGGTCCCAAATCTTTCCTACTCTTCCTATGAATGTGACGCCAGGCCTTCGCCATTTATTCCCGAGCCTCCTTATGGTCTTCTCCCTCCTTCAGAAAGAAACTATTCAAATGAACACTATTTGGTTTATCCCTCATCGGATAACCAAGTTGTCGTCGCGCAAGAACGGGGTTATATTTTAATTCCTCCCTTTGTACAAGAAGATGTACATTGGGGAAACTACCATAACTGTCGACAATCTCTATATCCTGGTAAGCTCGATGATACCAATCAATATCCGAGTGAGTAAGTTCCATGATCTTAGGATCCCAACACGGTTCCTTCCTGACATCCCAGAGAGCATCAAACTGAGGCATATGAGAGATAAACCACTGGTACAACAAAGGCATGCAACAGATAATCATCCCCCCATGATAAGAATTCCGAAGATGAATAGAGTAATAAGCATCACCAAACAATGTAGGAACTGGGTTTCCAATCATGAAGATCTTGATACCATTAATGTCAAAAAACTTGTCCACATTAGGAAATAAGAACAACCCATAAGCAAGTAGATCAAAGATGGCCTTGAAATATATTGTACTATTAATCCTGGCAAAGTAACGAGCCTTCTCCAATAAGAACTGAGCTAATAATCCTCTAATCCCTCCTTTAGTAGTCATATGGGCTTCAACCTCAGACTTCCCCAGATGGATCAAAGCAGCAATCTCATGTGGTTTTGGCTCACCCTCTAAACCAGTAAAAGGAACACGATCGATAACAGGTAAGTCCAATAGATAAGAATTCTCCTCCAGTGTAGGCATCAACTGATAGTCGGGAAAAGTAAAGCAATGATACATCGGATCATAGAACTGGACCAAGGTCGAGAGAATACCCTCCTTCATCCTAAGCTTCATGAGAGGAATGATGGATCCATACTTCTTCTGAAAATATGCAGATCACTCAATCTCGGGAACTATACTGATCAACTCATCTACCTTGAGATCCTTGAAACTGTATTTCCCGGTCTTTCTCTTCCCAGAATCCATGGTTACCTGAGATATTCACAAATGGTCAACTTTTTTTTAAATCCCTTGAAATAAGATTTCTTTAAAAGAAGCTTATGAGTGCATGGATGCATGATGCAACAATCACACACAAGATCACACATATAGGGTTCATAGGTTCAACGTCACGAGCATGAGGTCGAAGGTACTACCCATAAGGTATGGTCTAAAAGTTAAGACCTTTCGAACAAGGTTCTAGAGGTTCCCAGAGTCTACATCCTTCCTTTGGATATTACCAACTTCCCGATTAACTCGGTAATTAGTAATATTCTCAAGAAAAACTTGTCTGAGCGTAGTATCGCGTGACAACTATTTCCGGATTACTTCGTCATAGCTTCCGCACTACACCTAAAAGTCCAAGATGGGTTAGGTATTCTATGGTCCTCAGCTTCAGCAGGCTCCCAGGTCGAAAGCAACACGTATTCCCGATTATTCGGTAAATGACACTACAATCAAAGGGGCCTCCACTGACTGGGGGATCTTATTCCTCCTTTTTTTGGATTACTCCCTTAAAGTTAACATCACTATACCACCCATCCTATCTTAAAGTTTTCCCAAGTCCGAGTATAGGACTTATGAGAAATCACCAAGCACCCTGAAAACCAGGAAAATCCAGACAAACATATATACAACATATAACAAATAAACAAAAAAAGCACATATACAGATAATAACAAAGATAGGCTCAACCCACTTAGGGATGGACCAGCAAGAGGTCAATATTTCCCCAGTGAAGTCGCCATTTTTTCTGTAGCGGTAGAAATGTTTAAGACTAAGCCATTGGATTAACTAGACTTATACAAATCAAAATAAAAATCACCACCGCGCTTTATTGTTTCCAAAGGAATGAGAAAAGAGTGAGTAACCCAAAAAGAGGGGGAAAGATTCAAGGTAAGGGGGTTGGTTATGCAAAGGAAAGGTATTAGTACCCTAAACATCTACGGTACTCTGCATGAACCTCTTTGAAAAATCTGTATATTTTGGCTATAAAATGTTATATATAAAAATAGATGGTGGAGGTGAGAAAAAGAAATATATTTTTTTATGATTTTTGCACCTGCCGCAGTTGCTAACCTTTAGTGCCTACGTACCACCTTTCGTGCAATAGGGGATCAGGGTACACGTACTTCCTCTTTTAAAAATTTAAAACACAAGTGTGTTGGTTAATTTTATGAGATAAGACATCATCGTCATTGTCCGTGTGGAAAACATACTTACTACCCACAATTATGAGAAAGGAGAATTTTTATCATCTCAAAGTGGAGTATATGGCTTGTATTTTAAAATCAAGAATGCCTCACTCAACACCCAAGTGGAAAATATCTCACTTCACTACATATTGTAGAAGTATAGTTGTTTGCATCACTACAAGGATTGAGAAGAGTCCAATCTTTTGAGAAAAGTTTAAAGATAAAAGCCAAAGTGGAAAAATGGTTTGAAATGAGATTTATTGACTTTTAGTCTTCTCACAAAAAATGTCAAGGTATTATTAAATTGATTGAAGTTTATTTATGAAAATGTTTTGGAAATTCATGGACATAAGTCCAACTTTATTATGAAAATGGTTCAAGTTTAAAAACAAGAAGAGTTTTCAAAAGGAGGAAGAAATTTTTTGAAATTAAAGAAGATGGGAGGAGATGAAGGGACTATCCTAAAGCATAAGGTAAAAGATAAGGAGAAGAACCATCTAACCAACAAGAAGCCAATACTTGACATTATGAGTCAATATAGAATTCTCATTCTTTGGATTGAAACCAAGCAAGCAAAGATACTAGACTTCTTGAGAGAACCAAACTTCAAGTGTATTAAGTCTTCGCAAAAATTTGGCAGAGTAACGGCTGTATACGAGTGAATTCCAGATTACAAACAAAGTATGTAATCACAATAACCTGCACACAAAACAAACAAACAACCCAATGTCTTGAGGTAAACCTCAATAACTCTAGACAAAATATTAATTAAGGTCACAAGGTCTCCAATATAGGCCAAGGTCTCTAATCCTAAGTCCAAGAAGTCCAAAACTGCATAATGCCAAGGATAGTAACCAAATAGTCCAAGTATCATTAAATTTTTTTATGGTTCATGTTGATTACTAAGTTTCTTTAAAAGGAAAAAGAAAAGCTCAAGTGAGCAAAATAAAAATGACATAAAAGTAAATGCTCAAGTGAGCAAAGATGAAAATAGCATAAAATGTAAATGCAAAAAGTAAATGGTACATAAAGTAAAGAGCATAAAATAAAAGCATAAAATAAAGTCAATTGTTAGAAATTAGTGGTTAGTTGGGTGACCATCTTGAAACTTGAATTTGGAACTCATTAGAGGATTGGTAGAACCAAAGCCTCCACACAACAAGTTGCGTTTGCTTTTTTTCAAGTATATCATCCATTTTGGAATCCTCAAAAGTAACATTTAATGATCAACGATGTTTAAGTGATCCGCGTTGACCAAAAATGATGTAGATCCATTAGAGGATTGATAGAACCAAAGCCTCCACACAATGAATTTCAAGGTTATTGGATTAAAGAGATAAAATTAACATACTTGGGCTTTCAAACATAGGTTTGGGCTATGAATGATCATTTATTCAAATCGGGACAAAATTTTGCGCTATGTTAAGCAATCGTAAGTGGACTTATGTAGAATTTGCACCTATTTTGAGGCCGGTCAATAGCAATCTATGTAATTATGTTTGGATAAATGATATAGAGATAATCATCCCTTAACATGTAGCACAATTAAAAAAGAAAGGGATAAGATGAAGAGGGAGGGGAATGATAAGCTAATTTGGATCACTATTTTAAATTTATTTCATCTTTAAATTCAACCACTACTCTAGATGGATTCAAGCACTTAACATATCATTAATCCAAAGCACCAAAAATGAATTATGTAATTCACTCTTTGGTAGATTTGAATTGATGAACATTTATCAAACTTCATCTACAACACAAAGTCCATTAAATTTAAAGAGAAATTAGACATTTAAAATTGTAATCCAAACCAACAATCAAAAGGAGTGAGTAGAAAAAGCATTTTGGATCAAAGCTGCCCCAAAACAAGGCAAAAAAATGCATTATGTCCCTGTGTAAATCGATTTACACAGTGAAATTTTCAAAAATTTATGCAAAATTCACTTAGTGCAATCGATTGCACGTTATTACATACAGTAAAACAACATTTTAATAGGTCAAATTCTTGTTCAAACTTTCCATCAAATACCTTATGATCATGGATCTAATTGAGCACGAACATTCCATCAAATTATGAGAAAATAGCACCATTGGAATCACAAAATCATGCTCAATGAATCAAACCCAAAGATCAACAAGAGATCATATTGTGAAAGATGAATTATCCAACTTACCAAAAGTAGATCTAGAGAATTATCAAAACAACTTCAAGAATTTGCTTCAATTCAACCACAAGAATCAATTGACCAAGCTTGGATGTAGAGAATTGATGGAGAAAAACTGTTTGGATGAAAGTTTAGCTCAAATATTAGCAAGCTTCAATGCAAAGTTTACTAACTTTTTTTTGAAAATGGAGCTTTGAGTGAATTTGGTAGATGGAGAGAATTGAGAGATTTTTTAGCAAGGTGGATTTGGCTATCAAAAGCTTGAAATTTGAATGAAATGAGGGCTCTATTTATAGAGTTTTAGGATTGGGATTAGTGGTGATTTGGTAATTGATTCTTGGAGCCAAAATTTGAATTAATGATAATTCTTTCAAATATTAGAGCCAAAATTTGAATTAATGATAATTCTTCTTAAAAATGAAAGATTGGCACTAAAGTTTGAATTAATGGTATATCTTTCAAAAATGAAGAAAAATTGGAGTCAGAATTTGACAAGCTTAAAATTGCTGATTTTTTTTTCAAATTTTCGCTTTGTACAAATCGCTTGCACTATAGTGCAAATCGATTTCCAGTGTATTTTTTCAAAAATTGCACAAAATGCACTATGTGCAATCGATTTCACTCTAAGAGCAATCGATTGCATAATGAAAAATGAATTTTTTTAATTATTTTTCTTTACAAATAGAGATTTTAGGGAAATAATACCGTAAAACCTTATTTGTTATATGCTTTGACTCGGTACCTACAAAACACAAATATTCGAAGACAAAGACAAATATTTTTTTGTATTTTAATTAGAAGTTAGTCAACAACACATATACAAAATACACAACCAATGTGCTTGGAGATTCCTCAAGAGCAAACTTAAAGATAATAGATAGAAAAAGAGGAATAAACAACCCTAATGTGATCTTGTTACGATCGAGTTGATATGATATGATAGAGGAATCTTAGGGGCAAAAATTGGGGTACAACAGAAAGCACAAATGTAATCCAATTTCATATCTGGGGTACGTTTGAAAGTCATTGGCATCTGTAACATCCTGATTTATATTTAGTATTATTTAATTATTTTATTAATTATTATATTTTATGGTAATTAAAAGAATTGTGTGATTTGGTGAATATTTGAATTATTTGAATATATGTGTTATTTGGATAATTGGGTTTTTATGTGAGAATAGTAAATAATTAGATTTGGACTTTATGTAAATTAGAATGGGTAAAGAGATTAGACCCATTAATGAAATAGATAGTAAGAACAGGAAAATGGAGATTAGGAGTCATTATTGAAAGACAAAAAGAGAATAGGAGAAGAGAAAAGGAGAAAAGAGAAGATGGAAAACCCTAAGAGAGAGATCTACACTCAAGGTAAGGGTTAGAATCTATGTTATTATGGGTATATGATGTATGCAATGGGTAGTAACATGGTAGGTGTTGTTGATTTCAATTTCTAGAATCTTACATGTTAGGGTTTGGGTAAAAATCTATGAAATTGATAAGATTTGATGTGTTGAATGGAATAGAATGAGTACTTTTATGTTAGGATGATGGGCTATTGATAAAATTGACAAGCATGATTACTTGTGGTAATTTATGGTGTTTCTTAGAAGAATTTTCGTGAGAATTCTAAGTAAAAAAATGCAGAAAAATCATATTTTTAAAGTTTGAGTCGACTCAAACTAAAGGGGGGTCAGCGCGAGACAACCTGCCAGGAAAGGAAGTGCTATCACGCAGTTTTGTGTCGACTCATAGTTCTTTTGCGTCGAATCATTCTTTGTGTTGACTCATACATGGTTTTGCGTCGACTCATATAGCAAGTTTTCTGACAGATTTTGTAACGACCATAACTTTTGAATCATAACTCTGTTTTAGGCGCCGTTCAAATTGTTAGAAATCTAATGCAATAAAATATAAGATAGAGCTAGGTTTGTTCGCATTGGATGATTGGAAAAATAATTTGGATATTATTTTTTATGTGTCATGAATGGATGATGAATGGAAATAACATGTTTTGGCATTGTTTGCTATATATTATTGTGATGTGCTGAATTGAGAATGTTATGAACATGACACTTGACTTTGTGTATGTGTATGTTATGAATTGATGTTGAATGAGAATAACATGTTTTGGCATTGTTTTCTATTATTTATATGTGTGATTGATGAATGTTAAATAATTGCATTATTGGTAATGACATCCTGATAAATATATGTTTTGTGCAATGGTGGGATAATTCATTATGATGGATTATTGTGATATGCGGTATGATTAAGGTTTGGTGATAATCTTAATTTGCATATAATTGGATATATTTGCACATTCATACATGGGTATATTGAACTTTGGTTGGTTACTTTGATCCTTGTGTGAAAATAGAATCGGTGAAGTATATGTTCATATTGGCTGGCTTTGGTCTTATCCAGATCAGAAGCGTGGCTTTGGTTCTAAATATTGAATCAGGTGTGAGGTGAACATGATATTTAGGATGGTACCACATGCATGAGTCACATTGAGTTGCATTGGAGTCACATTTGTTGTTATGTGATGTTTTGCTTTGAATGCGTGATGTGTGTGATAATTACTTCAACCGTGACTTTGGTGATCATTGCAATATATGTGATGATTGTGTGAATTGTTCTACTTGGATATATTTATCTTGGTACTTGTATTGGTGAAGCCATGTTGTATAGATAATTATATGAAGTGTGATGAATTCTTGGAATGTATGCGTGTTATATACATTGTTTATATTATATATATTCATAATGATGTGAATTATCACCCTTCTGTTGTAAAGATGTTCTATGCGATATCGCGCAGGTACCGAGGATAGCGGTGATACTTGTTAGGATTAGTCAGAAGAGATAGATCCTTATATATATGTTTATCCCTAGGTAGTGAGTGATTTCTCTGGTCTATGTAACACGAGGAAGGTTTTTAACTCATGTTTAATTGAAAAGATATTGTTATTTATCTTATTTGAAGTGTATGTTGAGAGTTTATGTTGAGTGGCCTCACTGCCTAAGAATTTGAGATCCATGACTTGTTATGAGGATTTATGATTATAGTATGGGATATAACCATTACTATTATTTGAGTAAAGAATTATTCTGCTGTGATGTGCATGATTTTGAAAACATAAAGTTTGAATACGTGTTATGATCATGCCCAGTATACATGTTTGAATTTCTTGGATATTTTGTGAATTCAATATATGACTCCCTCTTTGAGATGCACACTATTTTACTTTGATTATGATATTTATGCTATGTGGGGTTAGGGGGTGTTACATTAGTGGTATCAGAGAAATGGTCGGTCAGATTGGGCAGGTTACTAATGAGAGTATTCCCTATTGTATTCGATACGCGTGTGAAACACTATTGATACTTGTTTGTTTCTTCTAACCATTTGGTTGCAGGAGTGAGTTTAAGGCAAGTGGGAGAGTAGTTTTCTCTTCCTTGAGTTGTTTCAGACGTGGAGTGTTGGTTCAGTGTGCTGTTGATTGCAAGAGTGTGGATTTGAACTGATGTTTACAACAACTGTTTGGCTAAGACAATTATTTTCTGGAACCTGAGAAAGAAGAAAATGGAGAAAAACATTATAAGATTTAGAGGGATTGTTGGACATTATGCTCAGGTGATTTTGAGCAAGATGAAGGACGTTATTGCAGTTGAGTAACAATTGTTTATGCCACCATTACGTTTGTCGGCTACCTATTGACAATTTGAGGAACTGATCACCCTTAATCTCTTGTTGATATTAGACGAGATCATATTGGATGGGATATGCTTATCTTGACAACTTGATAGTATGTAAAGTGAATGAGTCTGTGCAAGAAGGTACCATGCTGTTTTCTTTGTTGGCAACATTGGATCTCGGCGAGAAGCAAACTATGGGTGAGTTGCCTATTGTCTATGATTTTCTTGAGGTGTTTCCTAGAGATGTAACTGATTTGTCGCCAGAACGTGAGGTGGAGTTTACGATCGACTTAGTTCCCGAAACTAGTCTTGTTTCGGTGGCACTATATTGGATGTCATCTTCTGAGTTGAAAGAGTTGAAGAGTCAACTTGAGGATTTACTTGAGAAGAAGTTTATTCGTCCGAGTGTGTCACCGTGGGGTGGACCTGCTTTGTTGGTTAAGAAGAAAGAAGGTTCTATGAGGTTGTGTGTTGATTATAGACAATTGAATAAGGTGACTATTAAGAATAAGTATCCACTTCTGAGGATTGATGATTTGATGGATCGGTTGGTTGAGGAAAATATGTTCAGTAAGATTGATTTGAGGTCTGGGTATCATCAGATTCGTGTGAAGGTTGAAGATATTCAGAAGGATACTTTTAGGAAGAGGTATGGTCATTATGAGTATTCTGTAATGCCGTTTGGTGTGACCAATGCACCTGATGTATTTATGGAATATATGAACAGGATTTTTCATAAGTATCTGGATCAATTTGTTGTTGTGTTCATTGATGACATTTTTATCTATTCTAAGAGTGAAGAGGATCATTCTGAACATTTGAGGATTATGTTATCTGTGTTGAAGTAGAAGCAGTTGTATGCTAAACTTTCTAAGTTTGAGTTTTGGTTGAAGGAAGTAAGTTTCCTTGGGCATGTGATTTTGAGTAGGGGTATTTCTGTTGATCCTACAAAGATTGAGGTTGTGTCTCAATAGGAGCTCCGGAATCTTTTTCTGATATTAGAATTATTCTTGGTTTGACTGGTTATTATTCGAACTTCACTGAAGGTTTTTCTAAGTTGGCATTACCTTTTATGCAGTTGACTAGGAAGGGTCAAGCTTTAATTTGGACTTTGCAGTGTGAAGCTAATTTTCAAGAGCTTAAGAGAAGGTTGACAACAACTACTATTTTGATTTTTTCGAATCCAGAAGAACCTTTTACGGTTTATTTTGATGCTTCTTTGATGGATTTAGGAGGTGTGTTGATGTAGAATTGATAAGTGGTAGCTTATGCTTCCAAGAAACTTAAAGTTCATGAGAGGAATTATCTGACACATGATTTAGAGTTAGCTGTTATAGTGTTTATATTGAAACTTTGGAGGCATTATTTGTTTGGATCTAGGTTCGATGTGTTTAGTGATCACAAAAGTTTGAAGTATCTGTTTGATCAGAAAGAGTTGAATATGATACAAAGAAGATGGTTGGAATTCTTGAAGGATTATGATTTTGGTTTGAATTACCATCCGAGTAAAGTGAATGTTGTAGATGATGCTTTGAGTAGGAAGTCTTTGCATATATCGATGTTGATGGTGCAAGAGTTGGATTTACTTGGACAATTTTGAGATTTGAGTTTGGTTTATGAAGAGACTTCTTCGGGTGTTAAGCTTGGTATGTTGAAGCTTACTAGTGGTATTCTTGACGAGATTCAAGAAGGACAGAAATCTGATTTGAGTTTAGTTGATCGATTGGAATTGATCAATCAAGGCCGAGGTGGTAATTTTTGGATTGATGATAATGGTATCTTGACATGTCGTAATAGAGTTTGTGTTCTGGATGTGGGAGATTTGAAGAAAAGATTTCTTGATGAAGGGAATCGTAGTGGTTTAAGTATTCATCCTGGAGCTACTAAGATGTATCAAGATTTGAGGAAATTATTCTGGTGGTCAGGTATGAAGAAAGGTATCGCAGAGTTTGTATATTCTTGTTTGATTTGTCAGAAGTCTAATGTTAAACATCAGAAACCTTCTGGTTTGATGCAACCGTTGTTTATTCCTGAATGAAAATAGGATAGTATTTTTATGGATTTTGTTTCGGGTTTTCCGAAGACTCCAGATAATTGTGATGCATTTTGGGTCATCGTTGATAGATTGATAAAGTCTTCTCATTTTGTTCCATTTAATATGGATTATTAGATGGAGAAGTTTTCTAAGTTGTATATTAAGAAAGTTATAAGTTTGCATGGTCTTTCGTCGAGTATTGTTTTCGATATAGATCTGAGGTTTAGTTTGTATTTTTAGGAAGGTTTGCAAAGTGCTTTGAGTACGAAGTTGCGTTTGAGTTCGACGTATCATCCGCAAACAAATGGTCAAACTGAGAGGACGATTCAGTCACTTGAAGATATTTAGAGAGCTTGTGTGTTAGATCAAGGAGATAGTTGGGGTAGTTAATTGCGTTTGATTGAGTTTACTTATAACAACAGTTTCCATTCGAGTATTGGAATGACACCGTTTGAGGCTTTGTATGGTAGAAGGTGTGGGACGCCTTTGTGTTGGCATGAATCTAGAGAGAGTGTTGTGGTTAGACCTGCGATAGTTCAACAGACTACAGATAAGATTAAGATGATTCAGAAGAAGATGAGGAATTATGAGAGTCATCAGAAGAGTCATCGTGATAAGAGGAGGAAGGATCTTGAATTTGAGAAGGGAGATTATATGTTTCTGAGGGTTACTCCGGTAACTGGTGTTGGTAGAGCTTTAAAGTCGCGAAAGTTGATGCTACATTTTATTGGTTTGTATCATATTGCTGAGAGATTATGTGAAGTGGCTTATCAGATCCATTTTCCGCCGTCACTTGCTAATCTCCATGATGTGTTTCACGTGTCTCGGTTGAGAAAGTATATTGCGGATTTGTCTCATGTTGTACAGTTAGATGATGTTCAGGTGAGAGATAACCTGACTGTTGAGACATCACCTACGCAGATAGAGGATTGAGAGGTGAAACGACTTCGAGGTAAAGAAATCACTTTGGTAAAAGTGGTTTGGGGAGGACCGACATAGGGTAATGTGACTTGGGAGCTTGAGAGTCAGATGAAGGATTCATATCCTGAGTTGTTCGTTTGAGGTAATTTTTTAGGAAGAAAATCTTTTTAGTGAGGGAGAGTTGTAACATCTCAATTTATATTTAGTATTATTTAATTATTTTATTAATTATTATATTTTATGGTAATTAAATGAATTGTATGATTTGGTGAATATTTGAATTATTTGAATATATGTGTTATTTGGATAATTGGGTTTTTATGTGAGAATAGCAAATAATTAGATTTGGGACTTTATGTCAATTAGAATGGGTAAAGAGATTAGGCCCATTAATGAAATAGATAGTAAGAACAGGAAAATAGAGATTAAGAGTCATTATTGAAAGAAGAGAAGAGAATAGGAGAAGAGAAGAGGAGAAAATAGAATAGAAGAGGAAAAACCCTAAGAGAGAGATCGACACTCAAGGTAAGGGTAAGAATCTATGTTATTATGGGTATACGATGTATGCAATGGGTAGTAACATGGTAGGTGTTGTTGATTTCAATTTCTAGAATCTTACATGGTAAGGTTTGGGTAGAAATCTATGAAATTGATAAGATTTGATGTGTTGAATGGAATAGAAAGATTACTTTTATGTTAGGAAGATGGGTTATTGATAAAATTGACAAGCATGATTACTTGTGGTGATTTATGATTTTTCTTAGCAGAAGATTCGTGTGAATTCTAAGTAAAAAATGCAAAAAAATCAGATTTTTGAAGTTTGAGTCGACTCAAACTAAAGGGGGGTCGGTGCGAGACAACCCGCTAGGCAAGGAAGTGTTGTCACGAAGTTTTGAGTTGGCTCATATTTCTTTTGCGTTGACTCATTCTTTGCGTCGAATCGTACAGGGTTTTGCATTGACTCATACAACAAGTTTTCTTACAGATTTTTAACGGCCATAACTTTTGAACCGTAACTCCGTTTTAGGCGCTGTTTAAATCATTAGAAAGCTAATACAATAAACTATAAGACAAAACTAGATTTTTTGGAATTGGATTATTGGAATAATAGTTTGGATATTATTTTTTATGTGTCATGAATGGATGATGAATGGAAATAACATGTTTTGGCATTGTTTGTTATATGTTATTGTGATGTGCTGAATTAAGAATGTTATGAACATGACACTTGAATTTGTGTATGTGTATATTGTGAATTGATGTTGAATGATAATAACATTTTTTAGCATTGTTTTCTTTTCGTGATATGTGTGATTGATGAATGCTAAATAATTGCATTGTTGGTAATGACAATGTGATAAATGTATGTTTTGTGCAATGGTGGGATAATTCATTTTAATGGATTATTGTGATATGCGGTATGATTAAGGTTTGGTGATAATCTTAATTGTCATATAATTGGTTATGTTTGCACATGAATACATAGGGAGATTGAACTCTGGTTGGTTGCTTTGATCCTTGTGTGGAAATAGAAGCAGTGAACTATATGTTCATATTGGTGGGCTTTGGTCTTGCCGGAATCAAAAGCATGGCCCTGGTTTTAAATATTGAATCGGGAGCAAGGTGAACTTAATGTTCACAATGGTACCACATGCATGAGTCGCATTGAGTTGCATTGGAGTCACATTTGTTGTTATGTGATGTTATTCTTTGAATGCGTGATGTGTGTGATAATTGGATCAACCGTGACTTTGGTGATCAATGTAATATATGTGATGATTGTGTGAATTGTTCTACTTTGATATAATTATCATGGTACTTGTATTAGTGAAGCCATGTTGTATAGATAATTATATGAAGTGTGATGAATTCTTGGAAGGTATGCGTGTTATATATATATATATATATATATATATATATATATATATATATATATATATATATATATATATATATATATATATATATATATATATATATATATATATATATATATATATATTCATAATGATGTGAATTCTCACCCTTCTGTTGTAATGATGTTCTATGCGACATCGCGCAGGTACCGAAGATAATAGTGATATTTGCCAGGATTATTCAGAAGAGCTAGATCTTTATTTATCTGTTTATCCCTAGGTAGTGAGTCATTGCTCTGGTCTATGTAACACGGGGGAGGTTTTGAACTCATGTTTAACTGAAAAGGTATTGTTATTTCTTTTATTTGAATTATATGTTGAGAGTTTTTGTTGAGTGGCCTCAGTGCCTAAGGATTTAAAATCCATGACTTGTTATGAGGATTTATGATTATAGTATGGGATATAATCATTATTATTATTATTTGAGTAAATAATTATTCCGCTGTGATGTGCGTGATTTTGAAAACACGAAGTTTGAATACGTGTTATGATCATGACCGGTATACATGTTTAAATTTCTTGGATATTTTGTGAATTCAATATATGACGCCCTCTTTGAGATGCACGTTATTTTACTCGGATTATGCTATTTATGCTATGTGGGGTTAGTGGGTATTACAGCATCCAGTGTCATCAAATAAATATGACACTGTTGTAAATAATATATGGATATAATGTTATATTAGGTTTGATTTAAAAAAATTAGTCAATAATTACTGAAGGAATTTTGAAATTACTTTCGGTTCTGTCATATCCAGTCAAGTATCCTGGTTGATTATTCAGGTAAAAATCATGGTCATCAGGCTGACAGAACAAATTCCTCTTAATCCTGTTGTATTTATTTTCATGCAGCATTCCAGTCACATTTTTTGTAATCTTGAATTTGGGAGGGGCTGATGTTGTGCCCAAAGACATTGTAAATTTGGACTTGGTGGATTTCCTCTTGGTTGTTGACCTTGTTTTAACCAGAATTTTACAATCCACTATAGGTGTTGAAGTTGTGGAGTCATAGTCTTTTGAGTCGTCGTTGTCATCAAACATTGGACGAGTAGTTTGGTGACTACCAAAACCATTTAAGAAATCAGATTAGTAATGGTAAGAAAAGGATTAATAAGTAAAAATTTTAAATAATCCTTTTGAAGAATTTTTTATTGAAAACTTAACACACGCCTCACACGATCAATGGGAATGTTTTATAAATCAAACAAGTTTTTTGGAGAAATGTATCATAGAAATTTAACCATATGATTTTTGAAGAAAGTTTTCAAAAAGTAACTGCTTCTTCCTTATGTAACAGTAATTGGTTCTCGTTTCATTTACTTATTAACAAGTTATTTGAAGCAACTTTACATGAAAATGATGGACATCTTAAGTAGAAAATTAAAAAAAAAAAAGAGTTATTACCTTGATGATATCACAACAATCTCAGATTTGAAGTTCTTTTTTTGAGTCTCCGAGAACTTCTCTGTGATTTGAATGGAATGAGTTGAAGTGTTTGTAGTCCTTCTACTCCTCTTATTAGGGGTTGAAATCCTTTTACCTCAGCTAGTTGTGCGTCTGTTTACCATGGATGATGGAGAAGTTTGTTTCATTTTGATTGCTTGTGTTTGATTGATCGGTGTAGTACGACAATTCAAGAGTCACAGGAGTTGTGAAGTTGTAAGTTTTTGTAAGAGTGCATGCTTAATTTATAGGGGTTTAAAGTATCCTGTACATGTAGGTAATGATGATTATGCCTAAAAAAGCACGGTTAGGTATACCAATAGTTATTTCACATTTTATCTTCTCAATGTACTTGACAAAAGCAACTTTTTGGTGCACAGTAAAAGTTGTAAAAAACTTTTGGTTCACGGTAATTAGCAGATTTAGTGTCATACTAGAAGTGTTTAATTAGTTTGTTTCTTTTTTTAAAACGTTGAATTGAAGAAAAGGGAGAAGATATAGTTCGAGAGTCGGGGTTTAATGTTACAATATTATTAGTATTAAATACGAACAATTAAATAAATAATAAAATAACTTGATAACAATGCATGAATGCAAAATAACTAGAAGATGCAAAAGGGGGGTTAATTATGGATCGAACTCGCACCCTTGTGTATGTAGAATGTCTTTAACCAGCGCTCTCTCCATTAGGGAGCTATGCCAATTCGTTTATTAAACAAAAACAATTAAATAAATAATAAAATAACTTGGTAACAATGCATGAATGCAAAATAACTAAAAAAAGATTGAAAAATGCAAAATGGGGGTTCAGTATGGATCAAACCCCACGCCCTTGTATATGCAGAGTGTCTTTAACCAACACTCTCTACACTAGGGCGCTATGCAATTTTGTTTAATAAACACAAACAATTAAATAAATAATAAAATAACTATTTAAATTTGAAATTTCACTTCATAGTTATTTTATTAAAGTTTTGCAATCCCAGTCAAAAACATAAGCTTTATAATCTGCCTTTTGGTATTTCTCTTTTTAAATTTGAAATTTAAACATAAATAATTTCTGCATCGAAAACCCAGATTCCACCAAATTCCTTTCGTCTTCTTGAACCTTACAAACACAATATTGCAATAAAATAGTAACAATTGCAAAAAATGTTATCATTTCAAAAACCACTACAAGGTGCAGGGATTAAAAGTGTAGGGTAATTATAGAGAAGGAAACATATTCTTGGAAACGTTTCAAGAGAAATGATGGTGCTTACTCCAACTGAAGTTTGCATCAGTTCAGAAAAACGAACAAATGTAACAAAACACAAAGTTTACAGCTATATATCACAATGAACATTTAAATTAAAAAAGATAACTTTCATCATAAGGTACCAGTTGTCTTAATAAGTACAACGTATAACTACCAAAAATCTACATCCACATTACACAATAGCCCTTGACTTCCTTCACCAGCATTGGTCGGTGCTCTGCACGCATCATCAATCCAGCTTCCTCACCCAAGCAGAATGGTTTTCATAAGGATTATACATGATGAATTGTATATGATCTCCAACTCCAATTTGGATTTTGGCTGCAAGCGCCCCCTAGACACTTGATAACCTCATTTCAAATGGATTAGTGTAAGCATCCAACACACAAAGTTGGGATTTTGAATATAGACCAACCAGATTTATAGATCAAGGGTTGTATTTACCAAGTATTTTCTCATGGCATGAGGTAAAGTCTATAATATAATTTAAAAAAATTCAAAATAATATTAGTTGAATCACAAAAAAACAGAGTTAACAATAACAAAACTAATTAGAGGATTGAGAAACCAACCAAATATTGACTGGTTTTGGGATCCTCTGACACGGTAACCTTGAATGTCACTGCTTTTTAGAGGGACCAAGTTTTTGTATGCCATGTAGGGAATGAGGATGGAGTCATTTGTTCCATAATTGGAATGATATGGAAAACATTTCCTCACAAGTACCTGAAGAAAATATGGTGATGACCTTGTAAGTTGTAATGTCCTATTAAAGTCATCCAGCAATGGTAATCCTTGGTATTTCATCATCATTGTTAAATTCAACCCTTAGGTTGAGACTGTTGGAATCATATAGACCCCAAGCTTTTCCCAATTCATCTCTGAACTCTTCGTAGAATTCATGTTCAATCTCACCATGCATCTAACGATGCATGTGAAATAAAAAACAATTTTTTAGAACATGGCATATTCTTTAAAATGCACACACCATTCAACATAGCAATATGTAAAAATAGAGCATAATAGAACACAAATTCATAATAGCAAGTGTTGTTTTGAAAGCACAGAAATTTTGAACCCAAGCAATAATCGTTTTGGAAGGACATAAATTTGAATCCAAGAAAGTATCATTTTGGAAGGACATATATTTTGAACTCACAACCCTAAGCTTATGTATAAAACCTTAACAAACAAATCAACCTAAGTTTACACACAACCCTAAGCAACGATTTGTTCTCTCCATTAAAAAACAAACACTCACAATAAATGTAAACAACAAACAAATTATCCAAAACAAACAAAGATTGCTTCATAAAAACCTAATCCATGAACAAACAAACTTAACCTTCGAACTCACAAACCTAAGCAACGATATTTTCATGTCAGGCACATAGAAACATTACTTTGGTATTTTATTAATAAAAAGACCAAAAACATTAAAACTTATATCTCCTTTGACATGCACAGTCATGAAATGGCTCTTCCATGGTCTTTGAAGAAGTTCACGCAGTGTCACCATTTTTTATTGTGGAGGTTTTCTTTTGTGTATTATTGTAGATGGTGTAAAAAGTGGAGAACGGGAAAGGAGAATAAATGGTCGCATTTGGTGGGAATTAGGTTGGAAGTGAAAATAAAAGGGATGCACATGTGTTGATGAGTGGATATTGAAATTTTAGGGGACACTGGAAAGCCGTAAGACTCCAGCGTGTTTTGTGGGAGGAATAAATAATAGACTTTGCATATTCTCATTGGTTTTCCATTTGAAGTAATAAGATATCTTTTTAAAACTGCATGTTATCAATTTAGTACATTATTATAATTATTAATATGTTTATTTAAATAAATTTAAAAAATATTTTAAATATAGTAAAACAATCTTACACATTCAACAAATAAAAACTCTTATATTAGCCATGTCATTACAATATTTTAAAAATAAAAATGAGATTTGTTGTGATTCATGTCTCTCATTGGTTGAGAGTGTAAAAAAAATTTATACTATCAGTGCATTTTCTTTTTTCTCTTTAACAAATGAGAAAAAGGATATATACTGACCGTGTAAAATTATTTTACATTGTCAGTGCACCACTACCTTTAACCTCTTAAAAAATATTTAATCTACTAAATTAATTAGTAATTCATATTTATTTCATATTTATTTACTCTGTATAATAATAACTATGTTTAATTAAATATTTTTGAAAGTATTAAATATATTAAATTTATTATTGATTAATATTTATTTCAGATTTATTTAACTAATTTTATTAATAGTTATTTAATAATTTGTTTAAAATATGTATTGTTATCGAGTTTGGAGTGTCATGAGGGAATATAATCACTAAGGGGTGGTATTTATTATTGAAACCAAAAGGTACAATATTATCCTTTTCACTTTATATTTACAAAATTGCAATTGCATATGCCTCTTGGAATATGACTCTTGGTGATGATTAGTCCACCATACAATATACTACACAATATTCAATGTATGTGATATCGGTGAAATGTTACAAATTCACATAAACTCAAAGTCACTCATTTTGTCATCTTGCTTACCATATCCAATTGTATACTTTAAAATGCAACAAAATAGTAATCAGCTACTTGCTATAGCTTCATAAAAACATATTTAATAATAAAACATCTTCAAAACATAACAAAACATCTTCAAAATCAATTGATGTTTTACAAATTAGCATAAAGAAACCTAACTTAAACCGGTACGTGATTCACAACTTACTTAAGTCAAACCAAAATAAAACCAACATATCATCATCCACAACTTATCACCATTACAAAACTTCCACAAAAAAGCACATATCAGACATTGGCCTACCCTGCCGTATGCTTAATCAAAGACACCTTGAGCTTTTCCGGAGGATTGTGAATGTTAAATTGAAGTACTTCAGCCTTCATGCATTCCACTTCCAACAATCTGAAAACTATATTCACCGGTTCACAACGATCACTATCACACGTGCAACCTCAGGAAGCTTAATGTTGAATCCAAGTGTGTCTCCTTTTCGAAGACCTTTTTTCTTTACAAACTCAAACCGACGTCCCCCGAGATATTTTTCTACACAATTTTTCTTCTTTTTGGTGTGAACCACACAGTCGTACCATTCACCATTATCACCCTCCTTCAACTATATCCTCCTTATGGGAATCAAAGAGCAGGTTTTGATGACATGTTGAGGAAATTGCCGCAAATAAATATAAGTTTCCATTAACAACAATTTTCCTATTTTTATAAACATCCTACATTACAAAAGAACAACTTAACTTACAAGAACATTTCTCATAACGACCTTCGGATCATAAACTTCCTTTCTCCATGAACAGTATGTTGAAGGATCTTCAGAACTGTCTTCATCAATACTGAAAATAGAATATCATAACGTAAATGTCATCTACATTTAGTTCAGGCGTAATAACAGACTATTTCAATTAAAATAATATGAATATAGTACTAATATCCTTTATCTAACTAAACCTAAACTAAATAAGTGCATCATAATGTTTCAACTAATTCACTCTCATTGGTGAAAAAGATATAAAGTTTACTATACATGGAAATCAATTACATTTTTGTATATGGAAATCAACAAAATAGTTTGTGTTGTATATTTAAATATGTCAGATATCGAATCATAAGAAAATATTAACATAAAAGACAATACCATTTATAGAAATATTGTTATACAGCTGCATAATTTTAAATTACTAATACATCTTTTTTGGTTATGGCCTATTGTGGATGAATAATATGTTGTTGTTTCAAGGATAACATCCAAAAGCAAGGTAGATTACCGTTACAATAATAGTTATTCTTAAATGAATGGATGCTTATAGAAAATACCATTGAACTTAACAAACAATTTTTAGAATATGATCCACCATAACACAAAACATAAATCATCTACCAAAATCCACAACCTTCTTAGGAAACACCTCCACTTAAACAAAAAATATAAAAAACAACCATCCTACAACTTGAACCGACTTTTGAGTGTTTTGTTCTTAGCGAACACATACCAACCATGCCCTATTAATTTCTACAATGTACTTTCTTTCAGCAATATGGAGTTCACAGTCATACATTTCTCCATTATCAGAGTCAATTAAATGAATGCTCCTATGACTGGATGCCAAACACTTTCTTATAACTTTATTGGGGATTTGCTACACATGAACAAAAAGGAAATATAAATTAGTAGCAGTTGTCAAACATTGAATTGGATTATATATTCCTAAATGCAACGTTTGAACTTACAAACACATTTGTCTTCCCGTATTTTATCTTCCTCTTCTAGACAAAGAACCTTGGGCGCCAACCCACATCTTCACCCTTTGATTCTTCATCATGACTGTATTAACCACTTTAACATTATATTTTTGTTTTAACCATATCCATGGTCTAATATAAACCTTAACAGGACACATAATTTTCTTCACAGCTGGAATTTTATACTAAGTTTATAAATAATATAATATAATCATATACCTCACACTATCCGACGAGATGGTGATGTGAGACGACCCAGCAACCGACATCAATTTGTGTTTCTTTACATCCCTTGGTTTCTTCTATGATTCACCACACTTTGATACATTCATGTTACCCTTAAGTGCTAAGGATTCCCTAACCAGTGGGGCTTGTCGAGAAATAATTGCTTTTCCCTTAACATCCCTGACCCCTTCATTTTTTGCACCACAAACAACTGTTGAGCCACCATGTTTTTCGTCATTTGTTCCACCATCAAGGACACACAGCCCATCAAGTGTTGCTATCATTATACGTTTACAACTTAATACACGCTCTAAACTATCAATTTCCCTGCACAAAAGAAAACTTAAAATAAAATATAAAGATAATCATGAAGAAGATATGATATCATATAAATGCAAACACAATATATAAAGAGAAAGGAAAAACCTTCCAACTGGTGTATGAGGACCGTTACTTGACATTTTAGGGTTCTTAATAATGAAGAAGTTGGTATTGTATGTTTCAAAAACTGCTCTCTTTTGAATGACTTTGGTGTTAGTTTCCCTTTCCTCTTCTCGCCTTTAAGATCATACACATGTGCGTTTCACAGTCATGAGTGTAGTCATTCAACAACGAGTCCTTTTAAAATATTAAAGAGTGGCCCATTCAACACTATTTCCAAATACAAATATACTTTGATTTTAATTGTTATTTTAGTTAACTATTAAATTTCTTAACCTAAAATATTCTAATGTAATATAAAATAATTTTTTACATTAAATTTAATTTTTTCTTATGGTTAACATGGTTCACACATAGTTGACCATCATCATATGGTTCTCTAACATGGTTCACACAGAGTTGACCATCATCTTATGGTTCTCTGACATGGTTCCTACATAGTTAACCATCATCCTATAAATATATGAGATGATTCACACATAGTTGACCATCATCCTATGGTTCTCTGAAATGGTTCATACATAGTAGACCATCATTCTATGGTTCTTTGATATAGTTTACACATAGTTGACCATTATCCTATTTATCTAACATAGTTTGCACATAGTTCACCATCATCCTATGGTTCACTGAAATGGTTCACACATAGTTAACCATCATCCTATGGTTCTCTGACATAGTTCACACATAGTAGGCCATCATGTTATAGTTCTATAACATGGTTCAAGCATAGTTGACCATCATCATATGATTCTCTAACATAGTTCACACATAGTTGATCATCATCCTATGATTCATATTAGATCATTGAATGTGATCTCATAGTAGATCATTGTAAGTTAGTCATAGTTGACCTATTCCATTGACTTTGATCCAAGAATGTAATTCATAGTAGATCATTGTATGTGATTCATATTTGACCCATTCTATTGACTTTGATCGTAGAATATGATTCATAGTAGATCATTATATGTGATTCATAGTTGACCCGTTCTTTTAAATTTAATCTTTAAATATGATTTATAGTTGACTCATTCCAT
This sequence comes from Vicia faba, assembly GCA_948472305.1. Taxonomy (NCBI): domain Eukaryota; kingdom Viridiplantae; phylum Streptophyta; class Magnoliopsida; order Fabales; family Fabaceae; genus Vicia; species Vicia faba. The sequence continues at coordinate 763,823,941 of OX451735.1, read as the reverse complement.
TGACTTTGATCATTGAATTGATTCCTAGTTGACCCATTCCATTAACGTTGATCATCGTATGTGGTTCATAGTTGACAAATTCCATTGACTTTGATCATTGTATGTGATTCATAATTAACCCATTCATTTGAATTTAATTATTGTATGTGATTCATAGTAGATCATTATATGTGAGTCATAGTTGACCCATTCCATTGACTTTCATCATTGAATATGATTCATAGTTGACCCATTCCATTAGATTTGATCATTGTATATGATTCATAGTTGACCCATTCTATTAGGTTTGATCATTGTATGTGATTCATAGTTGACCCTTTCTATTGACTTTTATCATAGAACATAATTCATAGTAGATCATTGTATGTGACTCATATTTGACCCATTCCATTGACTTTGATCGTAGAATGTGATTCATAGAAGATCATTGTATGTGAGTCACAGTTAACCCATTCCATTGAATTTGATCGTAGAATGTTAATCATAGTTGACCCATTCTATTGACTTTGATCATTGTATATGATTCATAGTTGACCCATTCCATTGGTATTGATCATTGAATGTGATTCATAGTTAACCCATTCCATTGAATTTGATCGTTGTATGTGATTCATAGTTTACCCATTCCATTGATTTTGATCATTGTATATGATTTATAGTAGATTATTGTATGTGAGTCATAATTGACTAATTCCATTGACTTTGATCATTTAATATGATTCATAAGAGACTCATTCAATTGGCTTTGATCATTGTATGTCATTCATAGTTGACCCATTCCATTGGCTTTGATCATTGAATGTGATTCACAGTTGAACCATTCCATTAACTTTGATCGTAGAATGTGATTCATAATTATAAGTCTCAGAGTGCCTAAGAGAGGGGGGTGAATTAGGTCTTATAAAAATTTATTCGATTTTATGAGAATGCTTGGTAGTAATTTTTGGTTAAGTGTTTGAAGGTTTTGATTATATCTTTATCTTTTCCTGATTATGGTGATGAAAGCGATAAATGCGGAAAAGTAAAGAACACGATGATATATCCTGGTTCCCCTCACAATCCGAGAGTACTCCAGTCCCCTTTCCAACACGAAAGAGATTTCACTATAGTTAGAATGATTGTACAGCCTATGCTTACTATCTAACCTATAGGGTGATCAAAGGTTCTTAACACCTTTAAGACCAAACAAACACTAATGTGAATGAAGAACAATCCTCTTCAAATCACAACACTTACTTCCAACAATCCTGGATAGTAAGGAAAAATCTTTAAGTAATACAATGATTTAGTTTGAAGTATATGGAGAGCTTTATTAATCTTCAATTGATCTTCTTCTTCAAGATAAAAACAATTCTCAACAATGTATATAAATGTTCACAATGTATGAATGAAACTTGTAATGATAATGAAAGTGTATATGGCAAGTTTCACAAAATTATGAACACATGAAAGTTTAAATTCAAATGAGAGTGAATGAGAAAATTGTTAATGAAGAAGTATATTTGTTAATTTGAAAATTGAAGCATTCTTGTATATGTTTGAAATAAGAAAATCTGCATTTTATAAAGTTACAAGAACCTCTTCATTCATGCCAATTCATATGAAAAGTTTCAATGCATTCATGAAAAGATACCACTTGAAAAGTGTTCAAAAAACAAAGTAAAAGCTGCATTGGTTCGCTAGGAACCGGTTCCGACACTGACAAAACTCGGTTCTTAGTGAATGTTATAAGTTGGAATTCAAATTTATCACGCAGGAACCGGTTCCCCTATTGGTACAACCCGGTTCCTGGTACAAAATCCAGGGACATGTTTTTTGAGAAAAGCTGGAACACGGTTCCCTGTTAGGGAGGAACCGGTTCCTAAAGGTTTATTTTCAAAAACACATTTTGAAAGATATTTCAAACAAAGTTTTTCTTGATGTTAAAGTTATGGAATATGTATATGTTGAGGAATGCATATTGTGAACATCTATATTCAAGATTTTAAGAATTATTTATACCATATTGACATTTGATGATTTCTTTAATAATTCTTCAATAATCTTCAAGACTTTTATTTGATGTTGATAAGCTTTTTGCACATCCTTTGAAAGTTGATGTCCATGTTGTCTTCATCAAAACACATGCTTTAAATATGACTTGAGAAGCTTGCAATTACATTCTCCCCCTTTTTGATGATGACAACCAAGTCTTGAAAACTATTTCTTGAAATGTTCATGTTGTTTTGTGTAGCAAACATGTTGAGCAAATGCAAGGCTCCCCCTAAATTGTATGCTCCTCCTAAGTCCATGATTCTTTGAATTTTGGAGAGAGTTTGATATTTATTTGGGCCTGCAATTTCTTGAAACAAAACAACACACATGCATATTCTTCTCCCCCTTTGTTAACATCAAAAAGGATGGGGAAAAAGAGTGAAATAGATACATATAAAAATTAAGACATGTATCTTAAGAGAAACATTAGATATCACCTTCATCCAAAATACCAAGTTCTCTTCGGATTTTGAAGAAAGGTTCTCGAGCAAGCGGTTTAGTGAAGATATCTGCGAGTTGGTTATGAGTATCCACAAAAGTGACTTCGACATCTCCTTTAAGTACATGATCACGGAGAAAATGATGTCGAATATCTATATGTTTGGTTCTTGAATGCATGACCGAATTCTTTGTAATATTGATAGCACTTTTATTGTCGCATCGAAGAGGAATGCATCCGAGATCAAGTCCGTAATCACAGAGTTGTTGCTTAAGCCAAAGAATCTGTGCACAACAACTACCCGCTGCTATGTATTCTGCTTCGGCCATGCTAAGAGCAACACATGCTTGCTTTTTACAAGCCCATGATACTAATGCATTTCCAATAATGTGACAAGTACCACTTGTGCTTTTACGATCAGTTTTACAACCTGCATAATCCGCGTCAGAATAACCAATTAAAGTGCAAGTACTACCTTTTGGATACCATAGGCCGACATTGATTATTCCTTTAAGATACTCCATGATCCTTTTAACTGCCATGAGGTGTGATTCCTTTGGATTTGCTTGAAAGCGAGCGCAAAGACAAACACTAAACATGATGTCAGGACGACTTGCCGTCAAATACAATAAAGAACCAATCATACCTTTGTACTTTGTAATATCAATTGGAGTACCAGATTCATCTTGATCAACATATGTACCGGAGCCCATTGGAGTGTTCATGGCTTTACAATTGTCCATATCAAACTTTTTCAATAATTCTTTGCAATACTTAGATTGATTGATGAAGATTCCATCTTCTAGTTGCTTGATTTGTAGTCCAAGAAAGTAGTTCATCTTTCCCATCATAGACATCTCGAATTCTCCTTGCATCATCAATGAGAATTCCTCACACATTTCTTTTTTAGTCGATCCAAAAATGATATCATCAACATAGACTTGAACCAATAAAGTGTTACTTTGGATTTTCTTAATGAACAAGGTTTTATCAACCTTACCCTTTTCGAAACCTTTTTCACACAAAAAATTGCTAAGTCTATCATACCATGCTCTTGGTGCTTGCTTTAAGCCATAAAGAGCCTTTCTCAACTTAAAGACATGTGAAGGATGTTTGAAGTCTTCAAATCCCGGGGGTTGTTTGACATAGACTTCTTCATTGATGTATCCATTCAAGAATGCGCTTTTGACGTCCATTTGAAAAAGCTGAAAATTTAATGAACAAGCATAAGCAAGTAAAAGACGTATAGCTTCTAACCTTGCAACCGGAGCAAATGTTTCTTCAAAGTCGATTCCTTCCTCTTGATTGTAACCTTGGGCAACCAACCTTGCTTTGTTTCGAACAATTAGACCATTCTCATCAAGTTTGTTCTTAAACACCCATCGGGTACCTATGATGTGTTTACCACTTGGTCTAGGAACAAGTTCCCAAACTTGATTTCTCTCGAATTGATTTAATTCTTCTTGCATAGCAATAATCCATTGATCATCTCCTAAGGCTTCATCAACTTTGGTAGGTTCAATTTGAGAAACAAACGCCATGTTTAAGCAAGCATCTTTTAGATTCAATCTTGTTGATACTCCTTGGCTAATGTCACCAATAATTTTGTCAATAGGGTGGTCTCTATGAGTTCTCCATTCTTTTGGTAGATCATTGGTGTTTAAATCTTGTTGAACAATGTTTTCTGAATTTTCCAATGATTTCTTAATTTGATCAAATGAAAGATCTTCCAGGGGTAAATCTATAGGATCATCATCATCACAAACAACTACTTCCTCCTTAGAGGGGTTAGTTTCATCAAAAGATACATGCATAGATTCTTCAATAGTTAAAGTTCTTTTATTATAAATTCTATATGCTTTACTAGAAAGCGAATAACCAAGAAATATACCTTCATCGGATTTCTCGTCAAACTTACCGAGATTATCCTTGTCATTGTTAAGAACAAAGCACTTGCATCCAAAAATGTGAAAGTGAGCAATATTTGGCTTTCTTCCTTTGAAGAGTTCATATGGAGTCTTCTTTATTATAGGTCTAATGATAACTCGATTTCCAACATAACATGCCGCACTAACCGCATCCGCCCAAAAATATTTAGGAAGATTTGCATCACTAAGCATTGTTCTTGCAAGTTCCACTAGAAACCTATTCTTTCTTTCAACTACTCCATTTTGTTGTGGAGTTCTAGGTGCTGAAAAATTATGAGAGATACCATGTTCTTCACAAAATTCTTCAAATTGAGCATTTTGGAATTCTCCACCATGATCACTTCTTATGGATACAATCTTTAGTGATTTTTCATTTTGGATTTGCTTAGCATACTTCTTAAAAGCTTTAAAAGCATCACTTTTCTGCACAAGAAACAAAGTCCAAGAATATCTAGAAAAATCATCAATAATGACTAAAGCGTATACATTACCTCCGAAGCTTTTTGTTCTTGATGGACCAAAGAGATCCATGTGTAACAATTGTAATGGTCTTGTAGTAGACACCATATTCTTAGATTTGAAATTTGTTTTGGTCTGTTTGCCCTTTTGGCATGCATTACATAATTTGTCCTTGATGAACTTCATCTTTGGTAGACCAATAACTAAGTCATGCTTAACCAATTTGTTCAAGTGCTCCATGTGAATGTGAGCGATCCTCTTGTGCCATAGCCAAGCGTCATTGTTGTTTACCATAAGACATTGTACCTTCAGAGACAAATCATCTAAAGTAATCATAAAAATATTGTTAGTTCTTATACCTTTGAGTTTTACCTCATTGGTTGCCTCATCCATAATGAGACATTCATCTTTGTTGAATTTGATCTTGAACCCTCTATCGAAAAGTTGACTTATGCTAAGAAGATTGGGTTTTAATCCTTCAACATAGAGAACATCCTCAATTTGAATGGATGGAGGTGTGCCAACTATTACAACGCCAAGAATCTTTCCTTTGGTGTTGTCTCCATAGGTGACATACCCTTTGGCTTTATGTACTAGATATGAAAATTGGTGTACATCTCCTGTCATATGCTTTGAACATCCACTATCAAGATACCAAACATTTGATGTGGATTTCAAGCATACCTACACAAACAAATTATTCTTTGTTAGGTACCCAAGTTGCCTTGGGTCCTTCATAGTTAGTTCCCTTTTTCACCCACACATAATGCCCACTTGCTATACTAAAGTTTCTAACATAGCAAGCATTAGGTGTATGGCCTTTAATACCACAATAAAAACAAGTAGGTTCAAAATTACTTCTATATCTAGAAGGATAATATTTCTTCTTAGGAAATGTTTTCTTTTTCGATACATTAGCCTTTTTCTTTTGATAATTATGAACAACTTGCTTCTTTTCAACTTTCTTGGGATTGGAACTATTACTAGCCTTTACAAAAACAGTGGGATTGTTACTTGGTTTTTTAGAATTCACATAACCAAGACCCCTTTTATCATTAGGATAACGTTGTTGGCTTAGTAATCCTTCCAATCCTATTTGTCCTTTTTCATATTGTTCAATGACTCTTTTCAATTGAACAATTTGAAAGACATTTGATTCACTCTTGGAGCATGCAAAGTTTTCTTTTTCTTTAATAAAATTCTGTTTTTGAAGATCAAAATCTTTAGTCATGGTGTCAATTTTTTCTAAACAACTTAGAAGTTCTTTTTCTTGATTTGACACCTTTTTATATAAACTTTTGCATTCTTTCAAGAGTTCATCAATAGCATCTTTAACATCATCATCAAAAAGATTAAATTCATTACTAACCTGTTCTTCATTGTCGGAGTGATGTGAAGCCATTAATGCTAGAGTTGCACATTCCTCGCTTTCCGAATCGGATGAAGAACTTATCTCATTATATTCCCATGCAACATAAGCCTTTTTGTTCTTGAACTCCTTTTTGCCTTTGAATCCATTTTTCTTGGAGAGTTTTGGACAATCCGGCTTTATGTGACCTTGCTTTCCACATTCATAACATGTGACATCTTGTGTTGATGTGGAGGCTTCTTTATCTTTATTATTATAAAATTTCTTCCTCTTGACAAAGTTAGCATTATGAAGATTATTTTTATGACCAAAGTATTTTCCTAACCTTTTTACAAGAAGCAAGAAGTTTTCATCTTCCTCCGATGCATCTTTATCTTGACTTTCTTTTGAATCAACTTTCAAAGCAATGCCTTTGGATTTCTTCTCTAAATTTTCATGTTTTTCAAGTCTACCGAGTTCCGTTTCGTATTCTTGAAGTTTGCCAAATAATGTAGCGGAAGTCATTGCGGAGAGACTCTTCTTTTCCGAGATTGCCGTTACCTTTGCTTGCCATTCCCTAGTCAATGATCTAAGGATTTTCAAGTTGAGTTCATCATTTGTCAAGGTTTTACCAAGAGAATTTAAGTGATTTGTCAAATGCACAAATCTCTTTTGTAAGTCAAGAATGGATTCTCCAGGCTACATTCGAAATAGTTCATATTCTTGACTCAAGGTATTTAGCCTTGATCTTTTTACTTCAGCCGTTCCTTCATGAGTTTGAACCAGGGTATCCCATATTTCTTTTGCTGTCTTGCAGTTCGAGACACGGAAAAATTCGTCCATACTGAGTGCACCTTGAAGAAGGTTTATTGCCTTTTTGTCATAGAGAACTTTCTTTTTATCATCGTCGTCCCATGCAGTTTTGGGTTTTACAGAACCAATGCCATTGATAACTGATATCGGGATAAAAGGACCATTTTCAACAGCATCCCATACTACCACCATCTCTGAAAACTGGTTGATGATTTGCGGAAGCCATTCTGGATCTTTAGGAACAAGTTACCTATAACTTGCTCTGATGCCAATTGTAAGTCTCAGAGTGCCTAAGAGGGAGGGGGGGTGAATTAGGTCTTATAAAAATTTATTCGGTTTTATGAGAATGCTTGGTAGTAATTTTTGGTTAAGTGTTTGAAGGTTTTGATTATATCTTTATCTTTTCCTGGTTATGGTGATGAAAGCGATAAATGCGGAAAAGTAAAGAACACGGTGATATATCCTGGTTCCCCTCATAATCCGAGAGTACTCCAGTCCCCTTTCCAACACGAAAGAGATTTCACTATAGTTAGAATGATTGTACAGCCTATGCTTACTATCTAACCTATAGGGTGATCAAAGGTTCTTAACACCTTTAAGACCAAACAAACACTAATGTGAATGAAGAACAATCCTCTTCAAATCACAACACTTACTTCCAACAATCCTGGATAGTAAGGAAAAATCTTTAAGTAATACAATGATTTAGTTTGAAGTATATGGAGAGCTTTATCAATCTTCAATTGATCTTCTTCTTCAAGATAAAAACAATTCTCAACAATGTATATAAATGTTCACAATGTATGAATGAAACTTGTAATGATAATGAAAGTGTATATGGCAAGTTTCACAAAATTATGAACACATGAACGTTTAAATTCAAATGAGAGTGAATGAGAAAATTTTTAATGAAGAAGTATATTTGTTAATTTGAAAATTGAAGCATTTTTGTATATGTTTGAAATAAGAAAATCTTCATTTTATAAAGTTACAAGAACCTCTTCATTCATGCCAATTCATATGAAAAGTTGCAATGCATTCATGAAAAGATACCACTTGAAAAGTGTTCAAAAAACAAAGTAAAAGCTGCATTGGTTCGCTAGGAACCGGTTCCGACACTGACAGAACCCGGTTCTTAGTGAACGTTATAAGTTGGAATTCAAATTTATCACGCAGGAACCGGTTCCCCTATTGGTACAACCCGGTTCCTGTTACAAAATCCAGGGACATGTTTTTTGAGAAAAGCTGGAACCCGGTTCCCTGTTAGGGAGGAACCGGTTCCTAAAGGTTTATTTTCAAAAATACATTTTGAAAGATATTTCAAACAAAGTTTTTCTTGATGTTAAAGTTATGGAATATGTATATGTTGATGAATGCATATTGTGAACATCTATATTCAAGATTTTAAGAATTATTTATACCATATTGACATTTGATGATTTCTTCAATAATTCTTCAATAATCTTCAAGACTTTTATTTGATGTTGATAAGCTTTTTTCACATTCTTTGAAAGTTGATGTCCATGTTGTCTTCATCAAAACACATTCTTTAAATATGACTTGAGAATCTTGCAATTACAATAATATATCATTGTATTTGATTCATGGTTAACCCATTACCTTGGATTTTATCATTGTATGTGAGTCATAGTAGATCATGCGTGTGATTCATTTTTGACCCTTTCCATTGACTTTGATAGTAAAATGTGATTCATAGTTGAACAATTCCTTTGACTTTGATCATTGTGTGTGATTCATAGTTGACCCATTCCATTGGTTTTGATCATTGAATGTGATTCATAATTGACCCATTTCATTGACTTTAATCATTGTATGTGATTTATAGTGGACCAATTCCATTGAATTTTATCATTGTATGTGATGCATATTAGATCACTGTATGTGATTCATAGTTAACTTATTCTATTGACTTTTATATTTGAATTTGATTCATAGTAGATCATTGTATGTGGTTCATATTTTACTCATTCCATTAACTTTAATCATAGAATGTTATTCATAGTGGATCATTGTACGAGAGTCATAGTTAACCCATTCCAATGACTTTAATCATAGAATGTGATTCATAGTTGACTCATTCCATTGACTTTTATCATTGTATGTGATTCATAGTTGACCCATTCCTTTCACTTTGATCATTGTATGTGATTTATAGTTGACCCATTCCATTGGATTTGATAATTGAAGGTGGTTCGTAGTTGACCCATTCAATTGACTTTAATCATTGTGTGTGATTTATATTTGACTCATTCCATTAACTTTGATCATTATATATGATTTATAATATATCATTGTATGTGAGTCATGGTTGACCCATTCATTTGACTTTGATCATTGTATGTGATTCATAGTTGACCCATTCCGTTGACTTTGATCGTAAAATGTGATTTATAAATAACCCATTCCATTAAATTTGATCATTATATATAATTCATATTAGATCATTGTATGCGATTCATAGTTAACCAATTCTATTGACCTTGTTCGTAGAATATGATTTGTAATTGACCCATTCCATTGGCTTTGATTATTGAATTTGATGCATATTAGATCATTGTATGTGATAAATAGTTGACCCATTCCATTAGCTTTGATCATTGTATATAAGTCATAGTAGATCATTGTGTGTGATTCATTATTTACCTCTTCCGTTGACTATGATCATTGAATGAGATTCATAGTTGACCCATTCTATTGACTTTAATCATTGTATGTGATTCATAGTTGACCCATTCCATTGCTTTTGGTCGTAGAATATGATTCGTAGTTGAACCACTCCATTGACTTTGATCATTGTATGTGATTCATATTAGATCACTGTATGTGATTCATAGTTGACCCATTCCATTGAATTTGATCGTAGAATGTGATTCACAGTTGACCCATTCCATTGGCTTTGATCATTGAATATGATTCATATTAGATCATTGTATGTGATTCATAGTTGGCCTATTCCATTGGCTTTGATCATTGTTTGTGAGTCATTGTAGACCATTGTATGTGATTCATATTTGACCCTTTCTATTGACTTTTATCATTGAATGTGATTCATAGTTGAGCCATTCCATTGACTTTAATCATTGTATGTGATTCATAGTTTACCAATTCCATTGACTTTGATTGTTGTAAATGATTCATATTAAATTATTGTATGTGATATTGATCATTGAATGTGGTTCAAAGTAGATTATTATATGTGATTCATATTTTATCCATTCCATTGACTTTGATTGCAGAATGTTATTCACAATAGATAATTGTGTGTGAGTCACAGTTAACCCATTTAAATGACTTTGATCATAGAATGTGATTCATAGTTGACTCATTCCATTGAATTTTATCATTGTATGTGAATCATAATTGATATATTCCATTGACTTCAATCATTGTATGCGATTCATTTTAGATTATTTTATGTGATTCATTGTTGACCCATTCCACTGACTTTGATCATTGAATGTGATTCATAGTAGACCATTGTATGTGATTCATATTTTACCCCTTCCATTGACTTTAATCATATAATGTGATTCATAGTAGATAATTGTATATGAGTCATAATTGACCCATTCAATTGACTTTGACTGTAGAATGTGATTCATAGTTGACCCATTCCATTGACTTTGATCATTGTATGTGATTCATAGTTGATCCATTCTATTGGATTTAATAACTAAATGTGATTCATAGTTGACCCATTCCATTGAATTTAATCATTGTATGTGATTCATAGTTGACTCATTCCATTTACTTTGATTATTGTATGTGATTTATAGTACATCATCATATGTTAGTCATAGTTGAGGCATTCCATTGACTTTGATCATTGTATGAGATTTATAGTTGACCCATTTCATTGACATTGATCATAGAATGTGATTCATGGTTATCCCATTCCATTGATGTTGATCATTGTATGTGATTCATATTAGATTATTGTATGTGATTCATAGTTGACCCATTCCAATGACTTTAATCGTAGAATGTGATTCATAGTTGACCCATTCCATTGGCTTTGATCATTGAATGTGATTAATATTAGATCATTGTATTTGATTCATAGTTAACCCATTCCTTTGACTTTGATCATTGTATGTGAGTGATAGTATATCATTGTGTGTGATTCATTTTTTATTGTTTCCATTGACTTTGATCATTGAACGTGATTTATAGTTGACCCATTCCATTGACTTTGATAATTGTATGTGATTCATAGTTGACCCATTTAATTGGCTTTGATCATTGAATGTGATTCATAATTGACATATTCCATTGACTTTGATTATTATATGTGATTCATAGTTGATTCATTCCATTACCTTTGATCGTAGAATGTGATTCATAGTTGACCCATTCCATTGACTTTTATCATTGTATGTGATTTACATTAGATCATTGTATGTCATTCATAGTTATCTCATTACATTAACTTTGATTGTAGAATGTGATTCATAGTTGACCCATTCTATTGGATTTTATCATTGAATGTGATTTATATTAGATCATTGATGTGATTTATAGTTAACCCATTTCATTGGCTTTGATCATTGTATGTGAGTAATAGTAGATCATTGTATGTGATTCATATTTGACCTTTTGCATTGAATTTTATCATTGAATAAGATTCATAGTTGACCCATTCCATTGACTTTGACCATTGTATGTGATTCAGAGTTTACCTATTCCATTGGCTTTGATCATTGAATGTGATTCATATTAGATCATTGTATGTGATTCATATTTGACTAATTTTATTGGCTTTGATTATTGAATGTGATTCATAGTAGATCGTTGTATGTGATTAATAGTTGACCCATTCCATTGACTTTGATCGTAGAATATGATTCATAGTTGAACCATTATATTTACTTAAATATAATTTTTTAATTTTAGTGAAAATTATAATATTTTAATACAATAGACTAAAATTTTATTTTTCAATATTAGAGAAAATTATATTTTTTAAATATAATAGACTTAAATATAATTATTGAATTTTAGTGAAAATTATAATTTTTAATACAATAGACTTAAATATAATTTTTAAATTTTAGAGAAAACTGTAATTTTTTAATACAATAGGTTTAAATATAGTTTTTAAAATTTTAAAGAGAACTATAATTTGAATTAAATAGATATTTTTTAAATTAAATAGATAATTTTTAAATGAAATAGACTCAAATAATAATCAAAATCTGGTGCAGTCAATTTTAACAAAGTTTTCCACTATTTAATATTACAACCACTTATTTATTATGGAAGGATGTGATTAATCTTTCACCTATATATATTAACCGTTGATTTATATCGGACGACTGTTGACTATATTATATCAATGCATATGTTGCACCAACTTGAATCCAAATCCTTCCTACTACTTCATCTTTTATGCCTTTCATGTTTCATGCTCTCTCATCCATATCAAAGTGAAAACTGAAAAATTTCTTTGGAGGGAATCCTCCCCCAATACTCGTACCACATTTCAATGCAAATTTTGCACACCTACAAAATCTTCTTGTATTATGTCTTCACAAACCCTTAATTCCTAATTTTTTGTATCCCTTCTTCACATTCGTCTCCGCCATCAACATATATTCAATCATGTCTTCGACATATGTTTCAAACTCCATGCCGCTTGAAATACCATAATGTGGTTACAATAAACCAATGAGGTTGTTCATCTCTAATTCAAATGATAACCCTAAAAGGAGGTATTGGAAATATGCAAATTGGGGGGTGAGTTTGATTTCATTTTATTTGTTATGATTTTCTTATTTTATAAGTTGGAGTCTGTTATTTATTTTGTTAATTTTTATACAATTTCTTATACTAAACGATTTCTTATTTTAAACAATATCTTATTTAAAACAATTTATTATTTTATGTTTGTGTTCATTGTTCGTTTGATTCATTTATAGGAAATGACAAGCTGGAAGTTGTTCATATGGGATGATGATATTGATGGTCAATCTCCATTTGTTCGTAAAAAATAACATGAAACCAGAAATTTGTTGTTGGATTCAAACGATGCAAGTATACACAATGCGAAGATATGTTGTGTTTGCAACTGCTCAGATATTTTAAAGGACATGACTACCATAGTTAAAGAACTTCAATGCAAGAAAAGTGAAAAGATGAATATGAAACTACAAAATGAAAGAAACACATCCAAGGTGTTTAAGACCTTGTTGTTTTTTTTCTTGGATTAATGTCATTAGTTATTTTTAGATGTTTTAGTTGTTTATGCCACTAAGTATGTTGAGTTGTCTAAGTTTGTTACATGCATAATACAAGAAATGTTGCATTCATCTCAACTTGATTTCATTTTTGATAATCTTTGTATGATCAGACGATTAAGATTAATTATGTAAAAAAAATTGATCTGATGGTGTACAAGAAAAAAATACGTGTAAGATTTTCTTTGGTTGCCACTGATATGTCGTAATTTATCTAAAGAATTTTCTTGATTAAAGTTTGTCTTACTAGTGACCTAATTTATGGTTTTTAATTTCTGAGTTTATGTTTATGTTACTAATGACCTAATTTATTATTTTTTAAGAAAGAAAAACTGATAATGCAAAATGAATACATGTGATTGTTTTAAATAAATTTTGATTAAATAGAGAATGTTATAGGCATAAAGACTAAGTTATTTTTTTGATTGTTTTGCATTCATCATAGTTTTGGAAACCCTTAAAATTCAAAAATATTTTATATGTAGCTCATAAATGTTGATTTAATTTAATATTATACACAAGCAACAAAACCATTCATTACACTTAGTGCAGTAGTACATTATAAAACTCAACATTTGATTCATTTCCACATCCATACATTTTACACTAACTGGAAATGGTCGTACTTTTTTTAATATGGGCAGCCCTAAATAGATAACAAAAAAAACATACTACCAACTACTTACCAAAACATCAAATAAAATTACTTTCCATCTTCAACCAAGTTTCATTCTAAACAGAAAATTAAATGTATTACATCATAAAACGAACAAACATTCTTGTAGGAGGATTTGTCACATTGCACTCAAGAACATCACCAGCCCTCAGACGAGTTGCTTTAACATACTCATACCAACCTAAGAAAAGATATCTCTCTCTTGGCTTTCTGCCAGTCTTCAACACGCATGGATAAACAACATTTGTATGAACATTAACAAGGTATATCTCAGTTTGTAATGACAATAACCAATTTTCAGCAACATTAGCTAGAAAGTGCTGCATTTTAAATATGTTTCATAGTACAACATCAGTATCAATACATGAATATCTAAAATACTAACATGTCAATTAAAATAATAGGTTCAGATTGCTTAAGGAAATATTCTTGCCTCTTGTAGCAGTAGTGACATAATAATTAAATAAATGCCATTTTCTTCGACCACGAGTTCATCGAAATTTCCATCCATCTCTTCTTCTCCTTCATCACTCTCAAGGTCACTGAGATCGATATTTTGTTCAACCTCATTATCAATGTAATTACCTAAAAACTCAACCCATTGTTCATCAATCCTTCAAAAAGATAAACATGGAACTATAAAATTTACAAAGCAAATCATGAAACAATAAAACTTGAAGATGAAATATGTAAACGCAAATATGTAAGAAATTGATAAACATAATTACATATCACTTGAAGTCACTAACTTAGATTCACCACTAAACATTTCTCAAGAGGAAGAACACCTAACAATTTACTTGAAAACATGTTTTTTTTCCTCTCTTGGTGGTACTATATATATATATATATATATATATATATATATATATATATATATATATATATATATATATATATATATATATATATATATATATGGGGAAAACGTTATAAGTTTAGTTACACCTAACCTAAATAGCATTAAATGGAATTAACTCTAAATGGAAAAAATAGTAATGCGTGTTGGGAATATAACCATTACTTTATGCATAAAATTAGGTGATTGAGGGTTGAATTATATTAAATTGTATCAGTGTTGATTTGACTCCATTAAACTTAAAAACTCTTATGTTATGACACAAAAAACGCATATAGATGGAGGTATTCTAACTTTACCCGTGTCATACCACTAATTATCACCTCCAATACACCACTTTTCATGCATGCTCAAATTACAACTACTTACATGCTCATTCAAGTACCACCATTGTTCATCGGTTGTTATATCCTACTGAAACACGAATTTGAATTTTTTGCAAGACTCATTGTATAAAATGGCTATACGGGTTGTACGTGCATTGGATGCAACACCAGATGTACCACTGGAGTTACAGGTTGCAGTCCATACATTGCAGGCATTGGTCTTATTGTGCTTCCAACTTCCGTGCGTGCAGTCGTTATCACATTAGCATCATGGGATTTCAGTGGTTCTGAACATTTATTTGCACACTACTTTCACCATTGCGACCTCTTTTTCCTTTCGTGTTCAGTTTTAAAAAACAAATTATTATTTTGATATATATATAACATGTTATAATTAGTACAACATATCAGACCTTGAATAAAAAAATTTAATACATTCACAACTTGATTTAAAGAATCAATTACTGACAATGACTCTATACCAACATTTCGTTGAGATAACACGTTTTCTGTACCCTGCAAATTATGCCATAGAAACTATTATGTTTATCAAAAGAGCAACAAATTGACTCAAACGAACATAACATAAGTTTTGAAATTACCTAACAACTCCCTGCATTATGAGTTCTACTGTTGCATTTATAACATCGCCTAATAGCTTTTGCATCATTCTTTTTTTTCTCTTTAGAGCACCTTTTCTCTTCACAATATTTGGATCACCTACGGCTGACTACGATGCCCAAATAGGATCGTTCGTACCGCAATACTTTTTTTTTGTAAATTCATAATATCATCCATTATTTCCCCATAAACACCTTCCTTTTTGAAGCTTCTTTGTACAAATTAGTAAATGCAGAACAATATGCATTAAACCGAGCTTGCTCAATCATATTAGAATCAATGGTACCATTAGGATTCATGTTCAAATATTGAATTTTTGCATCTGTTGTCCATCGCGACAAAATCAAAGCGGTGGGAATACGATCAACGTGTTCTTCCTTTATGACATAAAAGATATGAGAACATAGAGTCCCACGAGAATCCCATAACTTAAACTCATATTGAAGTGTGTGACCATCATACACAACCTCTTTTTCATAGTTTTCATAATAACATTTTGTAAGTTTATAAGTCTTAAATCCACTGCGACCTAATTTTTCCTTAACAATCAATTATCCAACCTCCGTTATTTCATCTTTGACTTCTTTGAAAAATCTCCGCACTATAAATTTTCGCGGCATGGCTCTCACTCAAACCCACGTGAGTAGTCATCACAGGTTTTGTAAAATTTGATTTAAAATCAGCAAACATTTCATTGTTTCTATAAGATCTCAAAGCCTGCTCAAAATTGTGCATAAATTAAAAAATGCAGCCTTTCTTCTTGACATGACTCTTGATGATTGCATTGACGACTTCACATTGAGACGTAGTTCTTATAAGTCTAATAAAATTCTCACGTAGATATGTAGTTTCCCATAGTGACTTATTCTCGTACGTTTTTTCAACCCGAGGATTTCCTTCAAGTTCATTTTCTTTAATTAGCTCTGACTAAAAATCTTCAAATTGATCTTTTGTAAAATTAGAGTACAAGGCTTTTTGAAAACCTTGCAAAAATCCGGAGTTATTTACATTTTCACTTGCATTCTTATTCAAATGTCAAGTGCATAAAGGATGTGTCACATCCGGAAACATCTATTTTATAGCTTCCCTCATCACCCCATCTTCGTCTATTACAACTGCTTCTTGGTATTTATCTTCCGTGCACTCTAAAAAACACTCCAACAATCACTTCTACGTCTCTGTCGTTTCATCTGACACCAATACAGCACATAAAATAATTGTCTGAGAGTGGTGGTTACACCCTGAAAATAGAACCAATGGGTAGTTGTATTTGTTCTTCTTGTAAGTCATGTCAAACACAACCACATTGCCAAAACAAAAAATTCAGATATACTGCTCCCATCAGCCCAAAAAAGGGACTTCATTCGTCCATCACTACTGACGATATATTTAGCATATATCATGGGATCAATAGATGACTTCACGTGTAGATATTATAAAGTAGAGGCAACGTCTCCATCTTTAATAGTAGCACACGTTTTTCTATCAAAATAATTGTACAAATCCTTCTTTGTAAACCCAACATGATCGTATCCACCCTTCTGAGCAACCATGTACCCCATTATATGACAAATTCTAATTCCATGAGACTGAAGAATGTCAATCTGAGCTCTATCTGCTTCAGAAATTTCACGATAAATAGGGTGTAAGTGCATAAACCTAGTTGGGGTTAGTTCATGGTTGTGAGCCTCTTCAAAAAATGACATTACATATCTATCCTTGTCAGCTTTGTAATGCACACGAAGCCTAGCGGGACATTTAATGTGGGTCATAGGTTTGTGCTCTCTTTTCCTATCAATCCTCTTAAATTATTTCATCTCTCTTAGACTGTGTTTATTGCATACAAACTACCTCATTACATTTATTTTACCACCCTCAGTCCTTATTGTCCTAACATCATTTTTCCTAATGGCAAACCCTTTACATTTACCATACTTAAAATGAAATCCATTAGTTTCATCAAGTGTACCGAATTCTATAGCATGAATTTCATCAGTAGTAAGGGCATTAATATTCACCTTTATATCACCTACAGCTGCATCGAATTTAAAAAAATCTTCATTGTGACTATTACCATCGCCATCAGCATCATCTGAACTTTGGAACACACTGGACACCGATTTACTGTCATCCTAAGCATAGTTCGATTCAGCATCAGATGTATCACTATCATGGCATCGGACGCCGTTGGAATCATAATAGTAGTAGTTTTCCATAGTAAACCTGCATTAACACATTTGTTAACACACCAAAACCCAGCATAAATCATAGTACCTAATTTCCTATTCAAATCAAGCATAGACCTTAGTTCATAAAAATTTAAATCAAATTTAACACCAAAAATCTGAATTATCAAAATTTTTAACACAATAAAACTCAACATCAATCCAAATTCCTTATTTCTTAATTAAATCAAGGGACCTAATTCAAAGGTAACCACTAAATTTAAAAATTCAAAATCATCAAATATTTCCAACATTAATCACATTTCCTAATTTCCTATTCAAATCAAGCATAGACCTTAGTTCATAACATTTAAATCAAATTTAACACCATATTTAAATTATCACAATTTTTAACACAACAAAACTCACCATCAATCTCAATTCCTTATTTCTTAATTAAATCAAGGGACCTGATTCAAAGGTAACCATTAAATTTGACAATGTGAAATCATCAGATGTTAAATCCATGTAAATAAAAAAAATTCAAGCATAAACCCTAATTCTCAATTTGAAATCGAAGTTAGCACTTGCATTTATATTTTATTTGAAATCAGTTAATCTTAATCATTAATTTCAAACAAATATAACAAACATTTTCGAATTTACCTTAGCAACCGCGTGCTCAATACGAACACAATAAGATTTTTGGTTGTGTTATGTTTGGTGAGCAATTGAATGGGACAACCTCAAAGGAATAGGGACGAACACGATGAATGTTTTGCCGATGTTTGTATGCAGTGTTGGCAAAGAATGGGATAATCTCAAATGAGAATGATGAATAACTTTGCGATGTTCAAAAAATGACGGACGAACACGATGAATAATTTTACGTTGTTCAAAAATGGGGGACGAAAACAAAATTTGGATTTCAGGTTAGATAGTGAAGATGAATATGATGTTAATATAGTGAGAAAGATTAAATTAAAGTTATTCTAATTAATTTTATTTTAATTGATTTTTATTATAAACATTAAAATTTCAAAACAATATTTATATGTTAGGAACTTAATTATAATATTCGTAACTATAAAGTTATCACAGTAAGTGACATAAATGATACAATCCTATGTAACATTTTAGGATTTAGAGCATAATGTAATATTTTATAGTTTAAATTTAACATTTATCTTAACATGTCACTATTACATGCCATCCATATCCAAGTCTTTATCCTATCTTGTATTTTTTTTATATCATGTGTGCATAAAACAGATTCTAAAAATTATATTATAGCGCTCTCATAATAAGTTGAACCTTTTTGTGTTGATGTTACAATGTTAACATCTAACCATTAGCTAACACCTTATAAAATTAAGATTGAAAGGGTAAAACATTTTGCAAATAAAAAGAAATAAAAAAAATATATTTTGTCTTTTTTATTAGCTTACATTAGAAATCCTTAATTTGAAGCCAAAAATTTCTTATAATTGATTCCATAAGCCTTATCTATGTAAGATGGCTTACAGACAAAAGAGCAGCTTCACTAAGTACAAAGACTTGATTGTTTCGAACAGTCATTGGAGGATTAAAAAACTTCTCTCCTTGAAGAGCTTTCTCACACAACCCAGGTCCATTACCAGCAGCTTGTATATAATTTTTTGCACTCTGAGGATCATTTTTATCCAACTTAGCCAATGCATTTTCGAATCCTACTATAGTCGCAGGGTAGAAAACAGAAGCACACTGTCTAATAGCTTGATCATTGGGAAAGTCAGATCCCTCTTTTATAAGATAAGCATAAACTGATCTTGCTGTAGTTGCTGCCAGCTCCAAGATGAACTTTGAGAGATCATGATAATTTGTGGCTGAAGTGATTCTTGAGTCTTGATTCAAGAGAATCAAGCAATCATTAACATCTTGTTGCCTTGTTATTAAATAGCATACACTTTCATACAAGGTGGCAGATAATGCTGGAGCAGCAGCAAAAAATATGAGGGACAAGCAAATCATGAAAACTGATGTGGATTTCATTTTTCTAATGATATTGATTTTTTATCACAATATATATCAACCAACAATTACATCTATATTTATAGCCAGTTCAAATTTTCTTAAAAATTGTGGGCATATAATATTAAATTAAAATGGAAAATCAAAATTATTATAATAAACTATAATATATTATTGGTCAAATAATTTTATTTTATTTTTTAAAATTGTTGATTTATTAATATAAATAGTTGGGCACCCTTTTGGACAACTAACAAATACTAAAATACCAGTATAATATAAATTCAAAGTTGTTACGATGACAATCTTAACCACATATTATCATGATATTTGGCAAAAATCATAATATGTTATTTACTAATTTGATCATATATTAAGAAAAAATAATATTATATATATAATAATAATAATAATATAATATTTAACCATCACAATTAATAATAAATTAAATAATATATAATAATATACAGAAATATAAATAATATGTTATTCTTTAAAGAATTTTAGTACATTTATAACTAGTATTATCATTAATATTATATTCTTAAAATACTTTTCTATATTATATAATTATATTTTGTTTTTAAAACTCTTCATTCTTTTAATTTTAATTAAAAAATAAAAAATAAATTTCATTTTAATAATCACGAACATTATAATTAACACTACAATGATTATAATATGTATAAAAAAATGAAATTCATTTTAATAATCATCAACTAATAATTAATACACTACAATGATGAATTCATCTTTATGAGTTTCTATTTTATTAGTTTTTGAAAAATTTCAATTATATTTATGAATTTGTAAATTAGAGAATTTTCATTGATTAAATTATTATATTTAAATAAAGGTATTATTAATAAATAGATTAAAGAATTTGAATTTTGAAATGATAAAATAAAAGAAAGAGTGTTAAAAAGGTAGCTTTTGATCTAATTAATTAATTAATTTTTATTACAAATTTTTATTTTATTTACAATGTTGTTATATTATTTTATTCTTAAAAACTACAAATAATATTCTTTTTGGTTACTATCAATAATGTTTTTAATAATCATTTTTCAAATGTTTTTGGTTATTATCAATAAAGTAAAAAATAATTTTATTCTTACTTAATTTATTTTATTAAAAATGTATGTTCATAATAATTACTAATGTTTTAATTTTTTGTTTTTAATTTTAGTTACAATTTATTTTTGGAACAAAAATCAGTTATAATTTTTTAATTATAGATTTTTTAATTATGGTTAAAATTAATGTTTTGAAAATGAAGAGTTTTATAAAACGGTCAATTTATTTTTCATATCCTATAATAATATCATTTATTATTCTTAAACCGATCAATTTGTTCCATTTTTATTTTTAAATAGATAAACTCTTCTCATTTTCTTTCTTACACATATATTTTAAAATTTGATGCATATTCGGACCAAAACATAGGATAAATGGGTAAACTATTCTACACCAATTTAAAAAGAGAATTAATTTTTTTATCTTTATCTAATTCAAAAGCTCTGGGAAGGTTCCATTTTTTTTACATCTATTGAAATCTATTTCATGTCCATTATTTTCCAATTTTATTTTATTATTTTGATCATATTCAAATTTATATTATGTAATATAATTTCTAATTATTATTTTGCAGGTTTTGCAATTTGAGTAAGAGTGTAATCAATCCAAACTCCTACAAGCAACAATCTTAAAACAAAGATTAAAACATATGTATCTTGGAATCATCTTAAGCATCTAAATTCTAAAAACTATAACAAATATGTTTATGTTAAGATATTTTTATTTTATTTATTTATTTTTATTTTTTTAGGTTTAATTTTCTTCCTCTTTCTTCAAAATTCTAAAATGATACTACTTATGTTTTTTTTGGATATAAATTCTTATTTTCTTCTATAATATAAATTCTAATTATTATTTTAATCATATTTTATACTCATAATTATTTTAATATATGTTGTTTTATTATTGTTGTAATAAAGATAAACATGATTTTACCGTCTAGAATACACAAGCTTTCGTCTAGATATAACCACACCTATTAGATTATTATTATTTTTGTTTAATTTCCTTCTTTCATTTATGGTTTCTTTCAAATATAATCATACTAACAATATTTAATTTTCATTTTATTGTTATGAAGTATTTCTTTGAATTAATTTCCTTCATCTCAATTTCAAAATGTTTTTGTGGTGTTGCAACATGGAATAATTGATGTTGTTATTCTTTATAAAAAATATTTTATTCGTTTGGATAAACTATTTTTAACAATCAAGTTTTGTTTTTTATTTCTACGTTCCTATTCAACCATAATGACTTACTAAAAATATTAAAATATATTTCTCACTATTTATTATTCTTTATCAATCTAAATTGTAAGTCTAAAAATATTGAAACTCCATTTCACTATATCAATGATATTATCTACTGATTAAAAATTTTAATATTAAATTCTAATTTTTAAAACAACCGAGTCTTGATTTTTCACTATTTAACTAATTATCTATCAATCCCAATCCTAAACATGTAATTGATGAGATTTGAAAATTTGAAATTATATTTCTCACTAATATAGATAGAAAATTTTAACTGTGTAAATGACAACCAATCAAAATATTATTTTATATATTATTTATTCATTAAACTCATTAAATTTTAAAGATACAGACTAATTGATAAAATATAATATAATCTCAAATATTATAATAAATTGATATAAAATAATTATTCAAATAAACTCATTAGAAGAAAAAAGCTATAAATATAATCAATTGATCTTCTTTTTTCTCAAATATGTATTTATAAATCTACTTTTAATAATTACTCAAATAAATCATTTAAAAAAATATTCCACAAGTAAAACAATAATCTAAAATTTTGATAAAGTTTAAAATTTCATAGAATAAATTATACGCCAACTGCCCAATGTGCGGGTTATATACTAGTTTATTATTTATTATTAAGTAATGTGATATTCATTGACTCATTGACCATTTAAAAACTCATATATTATGTGATATCTTTTATTGAGCCACCACATAAAAACTCATATAATATAACCGTTTAAAATATTTATATATTGTTTTGACTAAATTAGAGATATACCAACTATGGATTTAAAATAAACCCAGTGAAATAGAAGATTTGACTAACTTTTAAATAAATTTTAACAGAATATTTAAATTATTTTTTTCGATCTTTTTATGATTATAAATATTTTTGTTAAAAATATCAATTTTTTAAAATAAATTTAAAAGATTCTTAATTTTTTATTTTACACAGTTATTATATATATATATATATATTTTATATTTAATATTTGTAATAAAAACTTTTAACTATTCTTATTTTTCAATTTCAGTTCTATTTAGTTTTAGTTTCGATTTGATTTATTTATCATTTAGTTTGATTCTAGAATAGTTTGAGCAACAGAAGTTCTCTTCACTAATTAAATATAATAGTCTGAGGAACAAAAGTTCTATCCTCTAAATAAGCCGATAATACTAAGTCAACTATTTATTTTCCACGTTTCCACTACCACTTAATATTTATCTTTGGAGAGGCTAGTTCCTTGGATTACAAGGAGGAACATTTTTCCCATAGAAAGATAGATGTCCACCACTTAAAATTCCAGACCAAGGTACCTTCTACCCTAATTGTGATCTTACCCATTTTCTTATCTTTTTTTTATCAGAAATAACATAGAGCATGTGGAACCTAACATTTAATGGAATAGTTCTCACCCCAAGTATCATTCTAAAAAAAGGTGAAAACTAGTATCTCTTATTTTAATCATGCCATCCCTTTAAGTCTCGTGCTATAGCGTGTCGCGGCGCGAAAAATACTCGAGTGTATTACATGTTCGAAATACAACAAAATTGTCACCAATCTTTATTTGTTCTACAGAAACGGGAAAATATCGAATAAAATTCATGAAAGACAATAATGCTCGTCGCAATACCAAAAGAGAATTCAGGGGTCGGTAATGCAAGGTGAATGTATTAGCACCCCTCATATCGTTGTACTCAATGACACTCATTTAGTTAGTTTTGTGTTTGAGTATTAGCGTGATAGTTTGTGATCTTCTACTTATTAACCGAGAGATGAGGAGAGAAAAGGTTTTTATTTTTATTTTAGTTTATTGAGCTCGCCAAGATTTCATAATCTCGTGCCTACATATCCCAATAATGTTATAAGAAAATCAGAGCTCTGTAGTTCATAAAAAAACATAGATTTGTTGGTTTATTTTAGAAGAATGATGCGTTCGACATTTCAAACGATTGAACTTTGAGTTGTTGCTCAATTATGGAGACTAAAATCTTTTATTTGTTTTGTGTCAAAATGGCTAAGAAACATTCGTTTACAAAAAAGGTTTTCAAAGTCGCGCAAGGGTGAAAAAACTAGTTTGATGAGTTGAGTTGTTTTTATGTGGAGATAAGTATCCGACAGGGAGTCTGACAACAGTATCCAAATACCTGATAAGGGAATGAATTTAAATCCAAAATACCTTTCTTCAGCCAAAATATTTGTTTATGAAAGTGTGAGACTAATCAAGATTCGTTTACCTTATTGTATTTTTGTCAGGAAGACGGATATTTAAACAGTGAGCCCTACATTAATGTTTGAATATTCGAAAAGTGAATAGATCTAAATCCAAAGCATATACTGTTTTATTCTTGATTTATTGTGAAAATGGTTTTGAAAAGACAACTCATTGAATCGAATGTTTGAGAATTTATTATGAAAGTATTTGAGTGAATCGAAAACAAAGACTTAACGTTGGATCAAGCTTCACTTAACAGTTGATTTAAAATTTATTTGGAGAAGATTCAACATTGGATCGAGTTATTCTTTTTATGAAAGTGGTTCATTTTATCGTTTATCTTGAACTAACAACCATACAAAAAGTAATTAAGCAAAATAACTGGAAAGCGGTAAATCTATTACACTTCATGGGGAGTGAGATAAATTTTAATCCAATGGTGATAGTATAGAGCAATTAAATTACAAGCTCATACAAACAAATAACAAGTGAATAACAATTTAACCAATTAATTAAGAATTAATTAAATCAACTAACTAGGTTGACAAAAATTGATTAGCAAAACTAAACAACTTTAATTAATAAAATCAATTTAGTAAAGAAATATTTAATTAATCGATTAAAGCTCGTTATAAGAAGGCTCAAGAGAAAGCCAAAAAATTTAGAGAAATTTGATGTTAATTAAATGGAGAAAATTAATTAATTGTGATAAAATACAATCAAATAGTTTAATTAAACAAAATTAATCTTACTAATTAATTAAAACGATTAAAATTAATTCACTAAAATTAGGTGGCCAACCTAATTTAACAAATCAAAGTTAATTGGAAAAATTAAGTGACAAGAACAATATTTAAACTAAACAAAAATAAAATAAAAAACAAATAAATAAAAACAAACGGGGTGTGAATCATGTGGTAACTCAAAGAGAAAAAAAACCGTTGAACCCAGCAGGCGACAGGCCCAAATCATCCTCTACTACTCAACTTACCAAAAAAAAAAGGTGCAGAAGCAATAATATTAAAAAATAATGGGCACAATGGGTAAGAAGATTAATGCCCAGTCTAATGATTAAAAAAACCCTAAAGGCTCGAAGGGTCGGTCCAAATGCCTTTTCGGGAATTTCTTAAAGCACTCTATGATTTACTAAGGAACCACGCGAAAATACATAAATACCCCCAGATACTAAAAATGTATTTCCGAAAGCACCCTGACAGGGAGTTGTTCGCCACATATGGAACATCCACAAATGACAAAATCTTGATCAATCAGGTTTTACACCCTGTACTTGAAGGCTTTAACTCTCAGTGGAATGCCCTGACAATCCATCATGGTACTCACATATAGCATGGTGTTTGAAGTTAAGTGGGTACTTCGTCAATGGCTTAAGCTTCTTGGAGAATACCAAAGATCTCTGAATCAACTGAGGAAGTAATTCAATGTATGTCATTAGAATTAAATCAAATTGAGGTTGCTTTTAGGGACCTGTCTGATTCTGAATATAACTCTATTGGTACTGCTGAGGCACTTGTTGTTTATATTGTTGAGGAGCTTGTGGCTGATACTGAACAGCTACCACGTAAGGAAATACTGAATAAGCTTGCTGACCAGTTGTGATAACATTGGTTTCATCCTCCTTCCTCTTCTGAAAAGCTATTGGGGAACTTCTTTGCCTCAACCTGACTTTCAAAAGAACATTTAATTTTCCCAATATTCACTACAACATTTAGCCTCTCCAACAACAATTGAAAAGTGTTGCCAGAACTCTGAAAATCGTTGCCTAAACAAATAGGGGACGTTTTTTAGGCGTCTCCTATGTGAGTGTTGCCTATTGTTTGAGGCAACGTTTTTTAAATGTTTTTTGGGCACGCTTTTGAAAAACGTCGCCTATGGAAAAGGAATAGGGGACAATTATTTGCGGCCTCTGAGATGACGGTTTTTAAGCGTTGCCAAATTCGGCTACAATTAACAATCGTTTCCTTAAACCTGAATCAGGAAGATCGTTCTTGAAGTGTAGCCATAGCTTATAGGTTGTTGTTTTATAGTGTCCACATATAATATACAATTTTGCAATTATTATCAAAATAATATAGTCAATAATAATTGGCTTCAAAAATAATATTGATTATATAACTTAAACCATACATCCATAAAAGTTGTAATATAATAAAATCGAGTTCAAACTTTAATTCAAGATATAGTATATAGAGTACACAAAATGCCTAACGTAACATTACTTTTAATACTTTGAAGTATGACCTTAGTAAAATAACTAAAAACATAGTTCAACAAAAGAACAAAAATCATATTTCAAGTTTAATGCTTTCAACTACAAGCCAAAAAAAAGACATCATCCAACTCACTCAAGTTTGTCTTCTATGAGTAAATCATCCAGACCGTCCTCTTGAAATTCGTTAGATATGTCATCCTCCATAAATTCTTCATCTACGTCGTCCTCTTGAAATTCACCATTTATATCGTCCTCTTGAAATTCATCATCTAGATCTATGTCGTCCTTTGGGGAACTATTAGCATCTCCATGAGATAATCCTAACAAATCTTCAATTGACTCTATATTAATTTGAGGATTGCATTGTTGTATTACGGTCTTAAAAGCATTTTGCAATCTATCAATCTTATCTTGAAACTCGTCCCTTAATGTAGAGACCTCTTCATTGTGGACTTGTTTCAAAGTATTAATCTCTGCCTTTCTCTTTAAGGAAGTTTTAGTTATGTTTCTCCCATAACAGCGTACCCTGCCTGGACACTCCTTTCCAAAAACAACTTTAAAAGCTTATGTATCACTTTCCTCCTTTTCAACCATTTCTTGAAGTTGGGACTAACATAAATTACAACAACAAAAATATATTAACTATTATTATAGACAATGTTGGCCGATTATATTAAGCAAACGTATTATATAAACAATGTTACATACAATTACTTTTCCAGTTTCTACATCCAGTTCCTTTCCTTTATTTCCTTTTCGAGTTTCAACAAACATTTATGATTGAGTGGGCTCTCATTTTTCCTTTTCACGCTGCACAAATCAAAATAATACCATAACAAATCATGTGAATTAAAATTCCTATTCACGAGTCAAAGAAAAGTTTTTCACGAATACTTTAATTAAACAAAGAAACATTCATATAAGGAATACTTTATTGAGAACAAAAGAAAGTTACCACTTTTTCACGAGTCAAAGCAAAGTTTTTGGGACCCATTCGATGCATCCACTTTAGTTGAGCTCTATTTCTAGTGTTATTTTCACTGATTTCTTACATTTAAATTTGACGGAATTATTATAATAAATATTACTTAATTATGGCATACATAGAAAGGTGTAAATTCACACACATACATAAAAATCTATTTTCTACTCAAAATCTATTAAAAAAATTGGTAAAACACATTGTCAATGCTACCTAATCAGTACTAGAATCATAATCGGTTTCATTGTCACTTCCATAAAAAACCTACTTGTACATCAGAAAACAAACATTAACATGGGAGTGGCACTTGGCAGTATGCTGCAAAAGTTAATGCAATCTATACAGCTACTTTTTAGTAAAACTTATTTACATTGCTAGTACCTTCTGAATGTACATGATAAAGACAAAAATGTTAATTAAGATTCAATCATAAATAATACAAATAACTATATATAATCAGAGTAAAAATACAGTAGATAGCTGAATTCTGATTGAATGTCTTTTATAATGCTCTTGCATATATTTGTCTATATTCAGAAGATAGTACCTCGAGAAAACTCATAAAATCTCACTGTTGTCAACTTCTTATATCAACAACAAATATGAAAATGCCCACACAAACTCAAACAACCATCAAAACACTCAGATTCAACTCAAACACAACGATACGAAATGGCGATAAAAATATAAATGCAGAAATACATACAAACACACCAGCATACACCCACGTCAGAAAAACATAATCAATAGCAAATTAACATTCATTCATTGAACCTTCTCACCAACATAAACCAACAACGATAAACTGTATTGAAATGAAATGAAGAGAAGTTACCAATAATGCAATTTTGAGCACGTCGTGTTGTTATGTTGCTGCTGAAGGTGTTGAGCATTGTTGCGGATCAGAAATGGCGATGTATATAAGTTTACGGCGGTGGGATGTGGTACGGTAGATCTAGGGTGGGGTTTTTGGAATCGAGCGGACGATGAACGAAGGCAGTTGGACGGAGTGACGAACAACACGGCAGAGGGTATGGACGAAAGTGGTTTGAGTCGGAGCGGATGAAGGACTTGGACTTGGAGCGTCTGAGAGCGGTATTGTTAGGTTTGGCGGCGGAATGTGTGAAGAAGGAGATCAAAAGCTTTTGTTTTCCTTTTCTGTTTTTTTTCTTTTTTCTATTTTCTATTTTTTTTTAAGAAGACGTGGGCAATTGTGCCATCAGTATTAATACTAATATCTATTTTACCTTTTTTTTTAACAGAAAAATATTACTTATGTGTTTTATCCTAGCTAGTTATAAAATACAAGTTATATTTAATTTAAAAATTTAGAAAATTTTAAATTAACAATATAAATTTAAAAATATATAATAGATATATCATGATAATATAATATATTTCCTCCGTACTAAATTAAAAATCACTTTACAAAATAAAACTATCTTAAATTATAAATCACTTTATAATTTTAATTATTACGATCTTTCATTTTGCAACATTAGTGATACTTTTAATGATATACCATTTTTCATTTATTTCTTTTTTTAATTATTTAATTTGTTGTGTAAAATAAAGGTCAATATTATAAATTCATATATAATTTATTTTTCTCATATAAATTAACTATATTTTTTTAATTTGTATAAAATATCTAAAGTATTTTATAATTTGTATAAAATATCTAAAATATTTTATAATTTGAAACAATGAAATGAAATGCATAGCACATTATTAATAATAATTATATATTATAACAATATTAGAATTCCTCCTTTAAAATTAAAACTTTATTAATGTTATTAATGTTTCACTCTTTATTAAAAAACATTACTTGATATATAAAGAAATATTAAATTTTTATAATGATTATATCTTTATGGTGTCCCTTAATATGAAACCAACATATATTAAATTATAATTATTATTAAAGAAGTTGCAAGAAAGTTATTAAGTTTTTAAAATAAGAAATGCGCCTAAACTATTTAGTATTATATAAATAAAGGTTGATATACGTCTTGTAGATATTATGCTTCTAGTCATGGCTTATTCAAACTCAATTGTCTTCAAATTCTCAATTATTTTAACCGTAATATTTGCATTTAAGATTAGAGACATCGCAAGAGGAGTAATGGAAATTATAGTTTGACTTAATTTTTTTGTTAAGTGTGGATACAACATGTAATAAGATTTTATAATTTTGTGTTTTTTATTAAGTCCATGTGGATAAATACATACTTATAATTAAATATTATTTTATAATTATGTGTTAAATTTTTTTTAATATATATATATATATATATATATATATATATATATATATATATATATATATATATATATATATATATATATATATATATATATATATATATATATATATATATATTAATAAAGTTTAGAGAAAAATATTTGTTTTTTAGTGTATAAGTTTTGGAGGGAAGATTGCCACCAAAAATTCGATAATGCTAAAAAAATTTATACAACATTTCAGAAATGTAGCCTTTTATTAGAACTAATGTAACAATCTAAAAATTTCCCCAAAAATATTTTAGGGGACAATTGTCAAACATTGCTAAAGAAATAATATTTTAACGCTCTAAAATCGTTCCCAAAAGCAGTTAAGGGCACAATTAACAATCGTGGCAAAAAAATAAAAGAGTATCGCTCCATAAACGTCCCCAAAAGTATTTTAGGCGACGATTATCAAGGGTTGCAAACATATTTTTGACAACAATCGTAAATCGTTGCCTATATGAATTTAAGGCAACAATTTCTACATGTTACCTAAAAAAGTGTTGCCAAAGACAACAAATGTTGTAGTGATTTATACCTTCTTCAACCTTTTCCCCAACTATCACCAAGTCGGATAAGCTATCTGACACACTACTGATCAACCAGTCATAATACTTCCCTTACAAGGTACCCATGAAAAGGTAAACAAATTCTCGGCCCACAAGAGGTGGTTGAACCCGAGTTGCCGATTCTATCTATCTTTAGGCATACTCTTTGAAATACTCAAAGCCTTTCTGGGAGAGACCATGAAATTTAGTGTGACTTGGCACCATATCGGTATTGTAGTTGTACTGCTTAGTGAAAGCATCATCCAAGTTTGTCCATGAACTTACATCGCCTCTCTCTAAATGCACATACTAGTCGAGTGTTTTCCCAATGAGATTGTCCTGAAAATAATGAATCATCAGCTTGTCATCTCGGACATTAGCATCTATCTTGCGGCAAAACATCTTTAAGATATTCATAGGGAAAACCGAGATTGATGTTATATGATGTGGTTTTTATTGAGATAAATATGTTATAGATTTATTCAGATTGATGTTATATGTTTATTGTTGACGTTGTTGTATTTTTGTTGAGAAATTATTTTTTAGTTGTTGTTTAATGTTAGTAGTTGTTTAGATTGAGATAATGTTATTGTTATTGTTGTTGTTATTTATTATTGTTTTGAGTTATCTGTGTTAATGTTGTTGTTTTCTAGTTGTTATATTTAGTAAAGTTTTGAAATATATACGTTTAGGTGTTTTTAGTTGTTGTTATTGAGTTTGAGTTTGAGACTAAGATTATGTTTTTTGTGATTCCTTGTGCATCTCTCATCTTGTTCCTCTGAACATGTTAAGAGGATATTATAGTGACAGAAAATACAATTGAGTTTATTATATCTAATTTTTATTTTTTGTTTCACTAGCCCCTCTGTGAACATATATAATTTATTAAAGTGTTTTTGGAAATAATTATATGAAAAATTATGTTGTATTTGAAAAATATCTTACACTAATCAATATTTTTCGAGCATTCTGCAATTCATTTTTTATTTCACATTCTTTAATAGTTAAAATCTCTTTAATACTTCTAGTTCTCATTTAACTTTCTTCCACACTTGTTGAATGAACAAGTATGGAAGAAAGTTGAACAGAAACTAGAAGCATTGGAGAGATTTTAACCATTAAAAAATATGTGATGAATGATGAGTTACATGACATTCAAAAATCACTAATTAGTGTAATTTGTTCTTCAAATATAATTTTTCACATAATTATTTTCTAAACAATTTTTGAAAAGTCATATGTTCAACTAGGGCTAAATGATACAAACAATCTACATTAGATATAATATACTCAAGCTTGTATAACCCGCCAGTTAGATTTTAAAACTGAGAGGATGTTTTTTTTCCATTTAAAAATGCAAAAAAAAAAAGGATCTCCCTGCGGATCTAACTCATGACCATTTCAACTATCCCCTCAGTTATTTAGAAATTAACGGATTAAGTTACAATTTTTTATGTCGCCCTTTCTTACCTCATATGTATAATCGAGATAAAACTCACTTCACGCCCAAGGATAAAATGTATATTTTATAATAGTGATCTTATTATCTATGATAAGTTTGACCTACTCAATTTTAGATTTTGTTCTCATTAAAATAGTTTGGTCTGGTCCCTCTCTCTCCTTTGTATTTCTTATTTGTTTTAATTCCATTATTCTTTTATATATATATATATATATATATATATATATATATATATATATATATATATATATATATATATATATATATATATATATATATATATATATATATATATATATATATATATATATATATATATATATATATATATATATATATATATATATATATATATATATATATATATATATATATATATATATATATATATATATAAAAGTTTGGTTATAGTTTTTATCTCTTATTTTTATCTAATTTAATTCACAAATCGAGGATACTTGGTTTATATAAAAAAATTCTAATTAACTAATGTGATATTCTTTGATTGAGTGGCCAAATAAAATTTATATATTATGGCCATTAAAAGAATTTATATATTGTATTAAGAAAGAGTTATTTTTATTATATATAATAAATAAGAGGCAAAATTACACTTGAGATCTTTTAATTTTTTTTTATATATTAGGTTGATCTTTTAAGTTTTTTTAATAATAATTTAGTTTTTTAAGTTATCTGCATCGTTGTCTTTTTTTAACAGAATAAATATATTAATTATGGATATAATTATTTTAAGTGGTATGAAAATGATAAAGTACAATAAAAAAAATACAATAATCACAATTTTAAATATTTAAAATGTGAAAAATAATGTAGAAATCATCAAAAAAGGACAAGATTGTTAAAAAAAATTAAAGACCAATTTATTTTTAAAAAAAAATAATGTATAGAACTTCTAGTGTAATTTTGAATTAAAAAAATATAGACATAAGTAAAAAAAAAAAATATTTGACTAAGGATTAGTTTAGAAAAATAAGTATAGAAATATGTAATATGTTATTGTTATATATAGGTTTAGTTATAGTTTTAATCTCATATTTTACCTCATTCATGATATTAATCTTTGTATTTTCAATTCAAACAATTGTTATATTTTTTAATGAGGTTAAATTGATATTTTTTATCTTTTAATATAATGAAAGGTGTTTATATGACAATTTGTCACATTTAACTAATGACATGTCGTTTAAAAATGGACACGTCACTTAATTTAATTATAAAAACTTTAGAGTGGAATCAAAACACATTGAATTTGAAATATGAGAATTAGTTCCTTGATTTAACTTAAATAAAAGAACCAAAATATTCCGATACGGGAAGGGCAAAATCAATTTCTTAGACGAATCCTATTTCCAGTCTAAGAAGAAATATGGGAAGTGGAGCAAGCTCAAACTTACACAGAATTGAATTTGTTAGCTGTTGAAACACTATAAGTATTTATATTATCATTTTCTACAAAGATTGATATGATATTACTGTTGTTTTAAAATTATTTTATGGATAAGATTCATAAAAGGTTTTTGGTGTTTCAAAGTTTTGTTCGCATGAAAAGTAAGTAACAATCGCAAAAAGTTGTGGTTTTGAAATATTGATAAAAACATGTAAAAACTAGGGTTCGATAATCTATTTCGTACTTTTTTTTCTTAATGAAGCATGTGAATTTATTAACAATCAATATAATCACATATCCTCTCAATAAGTTTCATCTCTAAAATAAATTGTGAGTTATATCATATTAATCCTTAGATGATCTCTCAACCTAACTATCAATATGATAACTTTAAAAGCTTGATAAAGGTGAATATCAACTCACAAAACTATGACTAAAAATTGTTTGTTGATAGATGAAAATCTATGTCAAAAGTTGAACATATTTCTCAATAATGATCAAATCACATATAAACCATAAAACAATGATTTTTCACCATATATTCATCATCAACTTGTTCACATACAAAATATTAAGAGAAATACATATAAAAGTGAAGATTATGTACCTTTAATCTCGACACAAAAAACGATTTAGCACTCATAACCATGGTAGCTTGATCAACAAGTAACAAACAAAGCTTTTGGAGCATCAAACTTAAAAAGATCCAAGATTGAAGTTAAAAAGATCCAGTGAGACACTACAATAACTTATCAAATTCTCCTCACATTTAATTTGTTGTGCGCGTTTTAATTTGTTTTATTATTATTGTACCTGTTTCGAGTTTGTAATAGTTTTAATTAGGGTTTTATTTACTGCTTTAATCCCTGACTCTTTGGTTATGTAACTAATCCCCATCCCCTGAAGCCTTGTAATAGCTAGGTTTATTTTCTCGCACCTTTAAAATTCCTGCAAATATTTAACCGTTTAGATGTATGCTAATAAGATTGTATGGCAAGAAGTACTTGAACTTAAAATGGTAGATCACCTAAAGATTAAGTAACTGAAACAATTCATATGCACATGCTCACTCCTAGGGTTTACCTAACTTCGGTTGCCTTCGGTAAACAATCATTAAGCATAGGAGATTTTAGTGGTTGCCCTCGTGTCTAAGAGATCAAAATGTTGCCTCAGAAATGTTACCTCGGAAAGATATTAAGAGTCTAGGGTTACTACTAAAGTTTTCTAACTATTGCTTTAGTGATTGTACTTGTCCCTTTCGAATGTCCCTTACAACTCCAACAACGATGCTACCTACTCCTTAATAGTAGGATAGCACTCTCTAAAGGAAATGAGAACAAACAACCTTTTTTTTCGAGTAGGTAGAATCTTAAGTACTTGCTCAATAAAAACTTTTCACACAAACACCTTTCAAAACAAATTTTCAAAATAAACTTTGTCACGTCCTTGAGGACTGATACAAGGGTTATCACGAAGTAAAACATTTTCAAGATAAATACACACAAGCAATTTGAAAAATGAGAAAGCACCTAAGAGCCCGTAGATAACTACGGATAGAAAGGGTGCTAACACCTTCCCTTTCTATAAGTACTTAGAATATCTCGAAGAAAGGTTTTTTCTGTTCTTTTTCCTTTTCCATGATTGGATGAAATAAAAGTCGGTGGCGACTCGTGCTTACCGCGACATTTTGCGAACAAAAAACGCAAAAACGCAAACCAGTAATAACAGTCGGTTCTGCCACCGTATCACAATAAGCATGGGAGTCCGTTTAGAGGAAGCTATCCATGAAGGCCACTTATCTAAAGATGGGGATGCATTAAATGGTTCTAAGAAGTATGGTGATAGTTCTTCCAAAGAGAAATAGAAAGACTTATATGCTATACTTCGTGGTAGGCAAGGGAGATCTCATAATAGGAATCAACAAGTTGCTTATGTGACTCCAGTCATCAAGGTGGCTCCGGCTATTGTTTCATATAAGAGGGAACCTCAACAAGGTAATCAAGGGAAAGGTCATTAGAGGAAAATGATCTTTGATCATATTCTAATGACATACACAGAGTTTTATCCTTCTTTGTTGAAGAAGAATCTGGTTCAAACTCGAGCTCGACCAGTTGTTCATGAAAAATTTCCAAGAGGATATAAGGTTGATGCTTCCTGTGCCTTTCATCAGGATGCTTTTGGGCACGATTTGGAAGATTTATTTTCTTTGAAGGCCGATGTTCAGAGAATGGTTCGAAGCGGTATCTTGTCATTTAAGGATATTGGCCCTAATGTTCAAAATAATTTGTGAGCAAAGCATGAATGAATCTCTGTTATTGGTAGTTCCAAAGTTTGGGAAATGTTTCCTTCAGTTCAAGTCCATATAAGAGAGTATTCTTAGTTTATTAACATTTTTAGTGGTTTCTCATTTGTATTTTTTCTTGTCTATTATTGCACTATTTGCATGTAAGAACTGGTTTGCATTTGAATGTTTAATCTTAATACAACAAGTATGTTTGTCTTGAAGAAATTAATTAGTTTCACTCGTATTTGTTTTCAATTTGAAATTGCTTTATGATACCAACTTGTCACCCATTATCTTGCCTAGGCAGATATTAGAGGGGGCTGCTGATTTTCTAACACAAAATTTTCAATTGTATGCTTTTGGATAAAACCTTGTTGTCGGTGTACAGACATTGTTTCAAATTGCCAAATATCGGAGATATAAGGGAGTGAAATCCTCGTTAATCCCTTTGAGCCTTGAAGTAGGAGTTTCCTTTCTATTCAGAAAAACCCTCAATTTTTAACCCGGGGTAGGGTAGTTTTCAGTTAATCGATTGAGTATTCAAATCTCATCAAGAGTATGCATCCAAGGTTACAACAATGATTATCCTTCGAAAGGTTGAGGAAAGTCAAAACCACAATGGTCAATCTTCGACTATCATTAGTGTGCATCAAGAGTAGACGATATCTCAATGGGTATCTCTCGCACATCAAGAGATCAACAGATGATGATACCACAACAGTTATCCCTCATCCACCAAGGACTCAGGCAGTAACAATTATTTCAACAAGTCACATACGACTCGAAGTCACACGACGTGTTCAAAAGGAAAGAAAAATAAAATGAATAAAAAATGATGAAAAATATAAAGAGACAAAAAGCCCCTCTAAGTCAGAACTTGAAAAAAAAATTCTCTTAGGTAAAAGTCAGAGCATTCTATTGAAATATCAATTCAAAAGAATTAGTTCAAACAAAAGTTAGGGAAAACAAAAATTTGCAAAGAAAGGATTACGAAGAAAAGTCCCCAACAAAGAACAAATTTGCGTGATTACAAATACAAACACTAGAAGGGTGACTGCTACTCTGAAAGCCTGATCACTTCTTTAACCATCACCAAATATTTTTATGAGAAATGAACACGAGTATCAAATTAACTGAATATAGGACTGAAGAACATCATGAAGGGGGTGGGCACACAATATTTTGAGCCTTAAACTCTTTTTTCTAAAAACTGTGAACTAGGCCAGGTTACAACCTTCAAAAGTCCTAATTGAAACATGGTTTATTTCAAAAGCATACTCCAACGAGATAGGGTTTCTAACTCCCATATTTCTACTAAAATATTTGTGTTGGTGTCATGTGATTTTGTTATCTTTCATACAAAAATAAATAATGCACTAATTCGCAAGCTATGTGACATCTTTTCAAAAATGTCAAAGGCTTACATAATTGTTGCATTAGAATTTTAATTCTCAGAATAAACTTTTCTGTTTGTAAAACAATTGCTTAATGTCAAGGAAGCTTACATATAAGCACCAATGATGATTTTAATCTTTTGAGGTCTGAAACTTTGTTAAGTAATTGGCGAATCGTTTCTAAGAATGATCATAGCCAGGGGTATGTTACCTGAAGACCTTCAGCATGTGTGATCGGTGGAAATAGAACTGACTGTTTTTTAAGCTGGTTCGCGAAATGTCGCGGTAAGCAAGAGTCGCCACCGTCTTTTATGTTCTCCAACATGGAAAGGACAAAAGCACAGCAAAATTCCTTCTTTGAGAATGTTTCTCGGTTCGGGGGGTAGATTTATAGAAAGGGAAGGTGTTAGCACCCTTTCTATCTGTGGTTATCCACGGGCTCTTAGGTACTTGCTCTTATGTTTTCAAAATTGTTTGCTTTTCTTGTGTTTGTGGGTTTTGAAAAAGTTTTGTTTGAATAATTTCTAAGTAACTCTTGTATTTGTCCTCAAGAGTGTATGAAATATTTGTTTGAAAACCTTTTGAAAGTGTAGGTGCGAAAAGTTGTTTTGTTTGTTTGAAAGAGCAAGTACCCAGGAGAATCTACCTACTCTAAGGAATTAGGCTGTGTAAGAGTCCTTTAGATAGTCCTATCCTACTATTGAGAAGTAGGTAGCACCATCGTTGGAGTTATTCGGGTCAATTTGATTATAGGGACAGTGTGGTCACCAAAGCAATGGTAGGACGCCTTAGTGGTAACCCTAATGTCCTAGATCCTTTTATCCGAGGAAACCGTTTCGAGGCAACTGGATCTTAGACAGGAGGGCGACCTCTAAGACACCCTATACTTGATGACCACATCGAGGAAACCAGTGAGGCGTACACTAAGAGTGGCATGTGCATGTGTGTTGTTTCAGTTTATGTTTATCTTGTACATGTCATTTGTGAGCTACAAATTGATTTTATTTTCCATACAAGTCTTTCATGCATTTTTTTAACAGTTAAGAGTGCGGAAAATAAAGTATGGAAAAGGTAAATGTAACTATTACAAGGTGTTATACCCCAAAATTTGCCCTCCCATATTCCTCAAGAAATTGCCAAGTCAAGGTCACAAAATTCCCCAAGGGTTGTGCAGTTCAACAGTCTCCTAAACAAGTCCAAATTAGGGTTTTGAGTTTGATCAAGAAAAGGAAGTTTTCAAAGGCTCAATCAAGTCCCATAGGCTTACAAACATGGTCAAGCATCCTCATATCAAGTTTCAAGGCATTCAGCTCAAGATTGCACAGTCAAAACCCTAGATTGCACTACAGTCAACTGTAGGGGCAAAATGGTCATTTGGCAGTCAAAAGTTCAAATTTTTGGTCAACATATCATTTTGAAGCCACAAACATCATTTGATCAATGCTTGATCATGATTCTCAAAATTTGGCTCAGAAATCATCAAAGATGCAAAAGTTGCTATATTTGGACAGCTGAAAAAGTCAACTGAAATTGACCAGGGCATAACTTTCACATGGATTATCAGAAAAATTCCATCCAAAGCTCATTTTGAAGAGAAGGACATTTCCTACAACTCATCTTCATACTTCAAGTCCAAGAAATGCTCTCACAAAAAGTTATCAATTTCAACATTATAGGTCATTTTCAAAAGTCAACAAAAAGGGACTTTAAGTCAAAGACCATAACTTGAGATTGGTAAATCAAAATGACATGGGACCAAAGGCATTGGTTAAAGGACTCAAAGACCTTTCCAAAATGTCCAAGAACATGTGAAAAGCTTAAAAATTGAGCAAGTTATGCCTTGTAGAAGTTGGGAAAATTTTGTGAAATGGCAAAAGTCAACTATCCTTGAAAATCCAATTTTGACAAAAGGGCCCCATTTTTCTCACTTTGTCCATCCTTGTCATGCCACACACGTGGCCCATGGTTGATTTCAAGACCAAATGTTGACTTTTTTATTTTATTTGATTTTTGATGATTTAATTCATTTTAATTCATTGAAAATTCAAATAAAATTTAAAAATCAATGTAATGGTGTCATATGAATTTGGACAAGTTCTATGTATCATGAACCAATTCAAAAATCAGGCCAAGGTTCATTTACACACTAGGTCTAGGTTTTGGCTAGAAAATAGGAAAAATGGTTAATGGATGAAACCCTAATGCCAATTCTTTCTCAAGCATGGATTAAGGTCAAATAGCAAGCCAAGTCTATTCCATAAGGATCATTGAGTCAAACCCTACCCCTAGTGCAGCAAGAAACTCGTTCAAAGTCCATTTGGCAATTTGAAAAATGAACCATAAAAGGCAAAACTGATTTCAAAGCTAGGGATCCTTTCAAGCCAAAATTTTTGTACCAATAGCTTCCTGAGACAATTTGGAACGTATTTCAATTCATAACAACACTCAAAGCTCTTTGAACTGGTAGCTACCATCCAAACTGCACAGCAAAATTTTTGAATTCGTATTCTTGATTCTAAGCACCCTTTTGCATTTTTAACTACATATTCATACTCACAATGATGTTTCCAAACTGACCAATGCATTTGATTTCATTTTTGTGCCATAAATTGGAACTTGCCATTTTCGAATTCTAGGGTTCCTGTGTTCTTAAATTGGGGATTTTGAGTATAGGAAAAATTAGAACTCAGAAGCACCATGGTTGAATTCAGTGCCTCAAGACGAAAACATCTTGACCCTCGCGATTAATTTCTGATGCACACAGCTCTATTCGCTATTTTTTCAAATGTGGCCTAATGAAACGCGTAAGAAAGCGTTGCCTTTGGGTTTTGTTTACAGGGACGTGAAGAAGATGAAGAGGTGGCATGCTGTCATTCGTCCATTCAAAATTCGCGCCATTCAGCCACTAGCGCGTTGTATTTATTTTATATGATTTGTTTATATATTATATATCAAAGTGAACAAATAGCTCAGTTGGCAAGTTGTTAGCGTGTTAACCTCAATGACCTGGGTTCAAGTCCCAGGTCTTGCAATTTCTAATATTATTTTTCATTTCAAAATTCCATGCAGCGCTGACATTAGTACATACCATGCACACTCCTCATCAATGGGCCACGCGTCTTGGAGATCTAATCCAGGGATCAGAATGAAAGCATATGGTGGAGACCAGTCAAGGCATCACACTGGATCAAAAAAGTCAACAAATGCTCACAAACAAATGGGCCAGGCCTCTCAAAATTGTACCTCCAAATCTCAAATCCACACCTCCCTGGTTATATCTTTTTTTCTTTTTTCTAATTTTCTTCATATTTTATTATTTACTTTTTTTTTTACTTTCTGATTTAATTAATTTTTACAAAAATATAAAAAAACATCAAAAATACAGAAAAGGCAAAAAAACATATAATTAATTTTGATTCTTTTTTTAATAAATTAAAATGTAACTCATTTAGTTTAATTAGGTTAATTATTAATTTTTATATCCTTTTTAATTTTTTCCCTTTTTCTCACAATTATCATTTATTATTTATTTTCTATAAATCAAAAATTGTACATAAATTAGTTTAGAATTTAATTAGGTTAGAAATTAAATCTTTTTTATAATGAACTTAAAAAATGATAGAACTAGGATTTTAATTTTAAATAACTTTTCTCTTTTTCTTTTAAACCTAAAAAACACAAAAAACATTATTTTTCATTTAATTTTTAATTTCCTTGATTAATT
Organism: Vicia faba; assembly: GCA_948472305.1. NCBI lineage: Eukaryota > Viridiplantae > Streptophyta > Magnoliopsida > Fabales > Fabaceae > Vicia > Vicia faba. Next base: position 763,783,124 of record OX451735.1, on the reverse strand, counting down.
TTTAATTATTTGTAAAAGGGTCCAATGCCCCAATTTTGTTTAGTCTTTATTTCGCGTATTTATTAAATACCTCTGTATATGCCCCAAAGCCTTGTAATAAGTTTAGATTTATTTCTCGCACTTTTTATTTTATTCGCTTTATTTATTTTCAGTCAAATCGGGTTCGGTTTTTTTTTGGCGATGTGGACCCGCGCCGGTTGTAATAGTTAGATTTATTTTCTCGCAAATATAACTGTTAATAAATATGCATGAAAGAATGAATGCCCGAAAATAAAATTGAATCGTTAGATCACCAATGCATGACAAGACAAACAATGAACTGAAAATGACACACAATTCGCACACATCACCCCTAGGGTACGCCTCACCTGTTGCCTTTCGAAAGGTGGTCGTCGAGTAGAAAACGTCTTAGTAAGTCCTCATGGTCCGGGAACCTGGCATGAGGGTAGCTTCTAAGGTGTTTTCCCATTGCTCCGGTGATCACCACGTCCCTAAAACTCGAATTGACCCGAACACCTCCAATGGTGGTGCTACCTACCTCTCAATGGTGGGATGGCACTACTTCAAAGGACATTTACACAGACGAATTCCTTAGGGTAGGTAGGTTCTCGTAGGTACTTGCTCTCTTCAAAACAAAATTCAAACTCTTTTTACACCAACACACTTTCAAAAACTTTCGAAACAAACTTTTCAAACACTCTGACGTACGAGTTAAACTGAAACTTTTCAAAGAATATTTTTGAAACCCACATTGAAAAGCAAACAAACAATTTTGAAAACACATTGAGCAAGTACCTAAGAGCCCATGGATAACCATGGATAGAAAAGGTGCTAATACCTTCCCTTTCTATAACCTACCTCCCGAACCGAGAGCAATCTCTTTTAAGGAATTTTTCTGTGCTTTTGTCCTTTCCATTTGGAGAAAATAAAAGACGGTGGCGACTCTTGCTTCCGCGACATTTCGCGAACCAGCTTTAAAACAGTCAGTTCCAGATCCACCGATCACAGAACTGGCGACTCTGCTGGGGATTAAAACTTAAAGTGAGGTGTACCTTAGGGTTAGTTCATAACTGTGTTTTCAATTGTATTGACTTGCTTACTTTAAATTGTGGGACTGTCTTGGGAGTTCTATAGATCCTAACCCGGATCTGGGGATACCTTCTTAGAAAGTAGCAACAAGGCTGTGAGGGAACTGTGCGGGGTATACCGACATGGTTGAAACAGTCTGCTACGTTGATGTGGCACTTTGGTGTGTACCGGTAACCCTTGAGTCAGTCAAGGAGAGTACGGGGCCTCCATGTGGTGTCATGAAGCATCAACAGACCTTAGGAACCTTAATTGAACAATCTTGGCCTCTTTAGGGTAGTGAGATAACTGACTTTGGTGCAGTCCGAGGTTGGTTGATACTCGATACTACACTCAATTGAGGGTTGCTTTCCTGGAATATTTCGGTCGCCAGTTCAGTGGCTAAATCGAAACGATGAACAATGAAAGCAATCCCGTGATATTGGGAACCTTAGAACCCGGTTACTTTGATAGGACAGGTTGAACCCACCCACTTCAAGAGGGTAGTACCCCAAACTTCATGCTGGCCTAAACTCTAAGGGCTCTATTGTGTGACTTGTGTGCCTTCCTACTTGAACTACTTGCATGCTTATTACCTGACCTTTGTCTCTTGCAGGTTGTGTTTGTAGTCCTTAATTAGGACTCATAACAGGGTATCCTAAGTTTCTTGCAGGTTTTTGCAGTCCTTAATTGGGACTCATAACAGGGTTACTCACATTACCCCATGCATATCATGACATCATACCATTGCATACATCCTAACCCATTTCAAGGATCTCAAGGGCTTGTGATACAGGTCATATATCTAGCAAGGGGCAAAGAGGATTTATTTTCCTCTAGCCAAAGTTGTCAGAGGCTATGACCCACTTGATATGGTGAGCTCTGACTCCTGAAGAAGGTTCCCTAACCAAGGTTGTTTGGAAATCAAAACCAGACATGATGACTAAAGTCAGGGGCTATGACCCACTTGATATGGTGAGCCTTTGACTCTTGAAGAAGAGTTCTCAATAACATGGGTGTCCTTCAATCAAGCTCTAAATTCCAATGCTAACAAATTCTCCGGTTTACCCCGCGAGATCCTTGAAAACATTGCATGCATATCATAACAGGTACCCTTTGGACAAATCACTTATCATCTCCGCTGTTTATTACTGCAATGGCTTCCCAACAAGATAACCAGGACCTTCTTGCTCAAGGGACTCGGTTCGAGGAAATCCTCCTGAATCTATCCAAGGGGCAGGAGGAGCTAAAGACACTTCTCATGGAGACTTTTGCCAAGAACAGTACTGAGGACGAACGGCTGGAACGCCTGCAAGCTGAGATAGATGTAATGAAAGCCCAGATGCTGGGGCAGATGACTGCCATTCAGGGTTTAACTCAAAGACAAGATGAGCTCGGGGTTCTCGTCAACAAACTGCTTCAGGGTAACCAACTGGGGCAAACATCTAAGGGTGAAAAGCCAATCATCGTTCAACCACTTTTGAGACAAAGAGGCAAGGAGAAAACTCCTCATATGGCTCCAGTATCACCAATTCAGCAGCAACTTCACCAACTTCAGACAGACAAGCCCAGGAGGCAGTTCACCCCGCTCAATATGTCGCTGTTTCAAGCTTTACAACGCCTGTTGAGATTGAACCTGATCACATTAAGGGCTCAGCCCCAGAACCTTAACACAGCACATCCTGCTTATGATCGCAATAAAAGGTGTGCCTACCACTCTGCCTGCCCAGGACATAATGCAAACGAGTGTTGGGCTTTGAAAAACAAGGTCCAGGACCTGATTGATGAAGGAGCACTGGAATTCACACAAGATGGTCAGGCTGAATTTTTCTACCATCCCTCCAAGGCTCACCATTTGAAGTGACAAGCCCTGAGACTAGAAATTTTTGTTCATTCGAATTTTCAAATTGTAATTTTCTTTTGATGGTTCAAACATTTACTCATTGTTAAAACATTGTTATTTCATTAATGCATCGCTTATATCTATTTTGAATCAATATATTCGTATTCACTATACGCAAATTATTTTCATATTTGTCCTGATGTCAACTCTCAATCAATAATTCTAAGCCTCTTGAGGGAGGATGACGAAAACGATACCGCGATCTACAGTATGCTTTTGAACAGACCCCGCTGATGAGGTACAGGCATTGTTTCAATCCCTAAACACTGGAGTTATAAGGATGATAATCCCTCGTCAACCCCTCCGAGCCAAAGAAGTAGGAATTTTTCTTTTCGAAATTTAAAACCCTTTATCATAACCTGGGGCAGGGTAGTTCTCTCAGTTGATCCAAGTGCATGACGAATAGCACCGAAGAGATATTTACAAAACAAACAAAGACAGTGATGGTTCAGAACAATCAAAAGGACAGGCAGTCATCATCAAAATTCATAAACGGAAAAGCCCAAAAAGTCTAAACCTACAAAGGGGACTTATGAAACTGGGGCATCCCGCTGACTATAATTCCAAAAAGGAAATAGTTCAGGCAAAAAAGAAAGGGATAACAAAAAAGAAGAGGTCCTATAAACCCTCAGCAAAAAAAGATGACTGCCCATTCAAAATAAATCATCAATATCGGAACCATCACCGGAAAATCAGAGCAAAAACTCAAACAAGGTCTAACGTATGGTTAACTGAGTTTAGGTTTGGAGAACATCACGAAGAGCGGGTGGGTACAAATAATTTGAGCCTTTATCCTTTGTTTCTTAAACCGTGAACCAGGCCATGTTATAACCCTTAAAAGTCCTAGCTGAAGCATGGGTTAGTTTGAAAGCATACGAAAGGTATCCTGACTCCTGAAGGCCTACGGTAAATACAGAGTTGACATCATGTTTTACAAACATTAATGTGTTTTATGAAAAAATGCATTTTCAAAATCTTCAAGACAGACATAAGCTTTGCATTTTTAACATAACCTTGTTTGCATATGACTTTTGTTTGAACAACATAGAAATTCGCATGACGAATGTCTAATGAACAGAAGTACCTCTAATCAAGGGGCATGGCATGACTATTATCCATCATCTGGGGCAGTTAAGTCAAGATTCGGAGAATCTCTCAAAAAGGCCAACCAGCCTGGGGCAAATCTCCGTCTAAGTCACTTGGGGCATTGGACGATCAAACGAAGATCTTCTGGTGGCATGACAACCAACCAGCCTGGGGCAAATCTCCGTCTAAGTCACTTGGGGCATTCCAGCAACGAATCTTGCACGATCAGACACCTTCTGACAATATGGCGACACCACCAGCCTGGGGCAAATCTCCGTCTAGGTCACCTGGGGGCATTGGACAATCAAACGAAGATTTTCTGGTGGCATGACAAAACAATTCTAACAGGGGCAACTCTCTACATTCTGAAAGCACGGACATGGTCGAAAAATGTTACGCACAATCAAAGACCCGCTAGGTTGACACACCTAGGCAAAAATAAGGGCTTCCCGGCGAACCAAAAGGGTTCGGGCAAAAACAAGGGATGAATATAAAAAATCTGTACACCCGGCAAGTCGAAAACCTGGAAAGGCGGCTTGGGCAAAAATGGGTACCCCGGTGGACTGAAAACCCGAAAGGGCGGTCCAGCGAAAGTTAGGGAATCAAAGCGTACGACTATGGCCTGTCATCTCGTCACCTGCCTACCAGAAGAAGGTTTGTCCATCAGCAAGCTATCAGCACCTTTCAGGTCTTCCTCTCCCACCTCAGAAACAGGGGCAAGCAATCTAATTGTTCTGTCCTACAAAGTATCAAAACAGGTTAGGCTGAAGAGCATGATCAGTACATCTTAAATTCCCCAGAGAGAGGACAGCAAGTCAGTGCATTTTTTCCCGAACAAAGTTAACAAGCCTCAAGGAAATTGGGTATCCTCCAGTAGATCCCAATATTCCCCAGCAGCATATGTTCTTAACAAGCATCCCCGGCAGTCTTGGTCTAAAGATTGTTCCCCGGCAGCATATATCAACATTCAAAGGAATCACTTCCCCAGCATATCAAAACTATCAAAATTTCCCCAGGAGGGTCCCATCCAAGTTCCCCAGGAAAGATGGAATTCATTTCCCCAAGCAATAAGCTTATCCCCAGTAGATTCTGGAAGCTTATCCCCGCAGAGCACGAACGCGTCGCACGGCTTTATTCAAAGAGTTATTTCCTTAACAGGATATAACTGGGTTATCCTCAGCCAAAAGCCAAGGGAAGGTCGTCGTCAACATAGTTCTTTCCTATCCCCAGCGAAGTCAATTCACACTTCCAGTACAACAACGGTATCCCCAATAGAGTTACTATCAACATTCAGCAAGACATCACTCTTCCCACAGAGTATTGCTCCCCAGCGTGATCGCTAGAGTATCTTTCCTCCCCGCAGAATCCTCCATTTGCCAAGTTTATTCTGCAACGGAGTCATCTTCTCCTACCGGTATCCTTGCAATTATCATCCCCAGCGGAAGCAAAATCTATTCTTCGACATCAGCCCGGGATACGACTTCCCGGCACCCGTCAAGGATTCATTTTCCTAGACGAAAACATACATAAAACATCACATACAGCATTATAGCATGCATAACGCACTGCATCATACAAATCTCATTTATGTTGAGAACATCATTGCTTGATCCATATCATGCATTGCACATGACTGACTTTTATCTTTCAGGGAAAATTCAGTTAAGTTCTCAAGCTACATTTCAAGACCTAGACCGGTTCAGTTAAATCGTCCCAAGATTTTTCTGATTGCTTATCCAGTCAAAGGCCTCCTCTGGTTCAGCTAAATCGTCCCAAGATTTTCCTGATTGCTTATCCAGTGGAAGACATTTCAAGACCTAGACTGTTTCAGTCAAAGGCCTCCTCTGGTTCAGTTAAATCGTCCCAAGATTTTCCTGATTGCTTATCCAGTGGAAGACATTTCAAGACCTAGACCGGTTCAGTTAAATCGTCCCAAGATTTTCCTGATTGCTTATCCAGTCAAAGGCCTCCTCTGGTTCAGTTAAATCGTCCCAAGATTTTCCTGATTGCTTATCCAGTGGAAGACATTTCAAGACCTAGACCGGTTCAGTTAAATCGTCCCAAGATTTTCCTGATTGCTTATCCAGTCAAAGGCCTCCTCTGGTTCAGTTAAATCGTCCCAAGATTTTCCTGATTGCTTATCCAGTGGAAGACATTTCAAGACCTAGACCGGTTCAGTTAAATCGTCCCAAGATTTTCCTAATTGCTTATCCAGTCAAAGGCCTCCTCTGGTTCAGTTAAATCGTCCCAAGATTTTCCCGATTGCTTATCCAGTGGAAGACATTTCAAGACCTAGACCGGTTCAGTTAAATCGTCCCAAGATTTTCCTGATTGCTTATCCAGTCAAAGGCCTCCTCTGGTTCGGTTAAATCGTCCCAAGATTTTCCTGATTGCTTATCCAGTGGAAGACATTTCAAGACCTAGACTTATCCAGTCAAAGGCCTCTCTGGTTCAGTCAGATCGACCTTAAGATCTCTCTGATTCTTATTCCAGTAGAAGACACCCCAGATTTTTCTCAACGAGCGTTGTTGAAGTTAAAAGTCGCTCAAGACTCTCCTACCATTCATGCTAAGGAAGTAATCATCTCTGGTTCTTTCATCACCGTTTGAAGCTCCAGACTCAGCTCCTGTAACCAGTCAGGATACATCTAAACATCAGCTCCTGCAACGTGTCAGGTACTCATTTTCTGTTTTGCAGGTATGCAGGTTCTCGCCAAGGAATCTCTTATGCAATCAAACATCCAGATGGCATCTATAAGCCCATTCCCCTATCATTGCCAACATGTGAGCGCAAATTTCCGGGCACTCTAGTGTCCAATCTTCTTTTACCCTCGGATTACGAAAGGCACGTCAGCCAATCTACATCCTCAGGTCTAAGAAGATTGAACAGGGGCAACTGTTATACCCCAAAATTTGCCCTCCCATATTCCTCAAGAAATTGCCAAGTCAAGGTCACAAAATTCCCCAAGGGTTGTGCAGTTCAACAGTCTCCTAAACAAGTCCAAATTAGGGTTTTGAGTTTGATCAAGAAAAGGAAGTTTTCAAAGGCTCAATCAAGTCTCATAGGCTTACAAACATGGTCAAGCATCCTCATATCAAGTTTCAAGGCATTCAGCTCAAGATTGCACAGTCAAAACCCTAGATTGCACTACAGTCAACTGTAGGGGCAAAATGGTCATTTGGCAGTCAAAAGTTCAAATTTTTGGTCAACATATCATTTTGAAGCCACAAACATCATTTGATCAATGCTTGATCATGATTCTCAAAATTTGGCTCAGAAATCATCAAAGATGCAAAAGTTGCTATATTTGGACAGCTGAAAAAGTCAACTGAAATTGACCAGGGCATAACTTTCACATGGATTATCAGAAAAATTCCATCCAAAGCTCATTTTGAAGAGAAGGACATTTCCTACAACTCATCTTCATACTTCAAGTCCAAGAAATGCTCTCACAAAAAGTTATCAATTTCAACATTATAGGTCATTTTCAAAAGTCAACAAAAAGGGACTTTAAGTCAAAGACCATAACTTGAGATTGGTAAATCAAAATGACATGGGACCAAAGGCATTGGTTAAAGGACTCAAAGACCTTTCCAAAATGTCCAAGAACATGTGAAAAGCTTAAAAATTGAGCAAGTTATGCCTTGTAGAAGTTGGGAAAATTTTGTGAAATGGCAAAAGTCAACTATCCTTGAAAATCCAATTTTGACAAAAGGGCCCCATTTTTCTCACTTTGTCCATCCTTGTCATGCCACACACGTGGCCCATGGTTGATTTCAAGACCAAATGTTGACTTTTTTATTTTATTTGATTTTTGATGATTTAATTCATTTTAATTCATTGAAAATTCAAATAAAATTTAAAAATCAATGTAATGGTGTCATATGAATTTGGACAAGTTCTATGTATCATGAACCAATTCAAAAATCAGGCCAAGGTTCATTTACACACTAGGTCTAGGTTTTGGCTAGAAAATAGGAAAAATGGTTAATGGATGAAACCCTAATGCCAATTCTTTCTCAAGCATGGATTAAGGTCAAATAGCAAGCCAAGTCTATTCCATAAGGATCATTGAGTCAAACCCTACCCCTAGTGCAGCAAGAAACTCGTTCAAAGTCCATTTGGCAATTTGAAAAATGAACCATAAAAGGCAAAACTGATTTCAAAGCTAGGGATCCTTTCAAGCCAAAATTTTTGTACCAATAGCTTCCTGAGACAATTTGGAACGTATTTCAATTCATAACAACACTCAAAGCTCTTTGAACTGGTAGCTACCATCCAAACTGCACAGCAAAATTTTTGAATTCGTATTCTTGATTCTAAGCACCCTTTTGCATTTTTAACTACATATTCATACTCACAATGATGTTTTCAAACTGACCAATGCATTTGATTTCATTTTTGTGCCATAAATTGGAACTTGCCATTTTCGAATTCTAGGGTTCCTGTGTTCTTAAATTGGGGATTTTGAGTATAGGAAAAATTAGAACTCAGAAGCACCATGGTTGAATTCAGTGCCTCAAGACGAAAACATCTTGACCCTCGCGATTAATTTCTGATGCACACAGCTCTATTCGCTATTTTTTCAAATGTGGCCTAATGAAACGCGTAAGAAAGCGTTGCCTTTGGGTTTTGTTTACAGGGACGTGAAGAAGATGAAGAGGTGGCATGCTGTCATTCGTCCATTCAAAATTCGCGCCATTCAGCCACTAGCGCGTTGTATTTATTTTATATGATTTGTTTATATATTATATATCAAAGTGAACAAATAGCTCAGTTGGCAAGTTGTTAGCGTGTTAACCTCAATGACCTGGGTTCAAGTCCCAGGTCTTGCAATTTCTAATATTATTTTTCATTTCAAAATTCCATGCAGCGCTGACATTAGTACATACCATGCACACTCCTCATCAATGGGCCACGCGTCTTGGAGATCTAATCCAGGGATCAGAATGAAAGCATATGGTGGAGACCAGTCAAGGCATCACACTGGATCAAAAAAGTCAACAAATGCTCACAAACAAATGGGCCAGGCCTCTCAAAATTGTACCTCCAAATCTCAAATCCACACCTCCCTGGTTATATCTTTTTTTCTTTTTTCTAATTTTCTTCATATTTTATTATTTACTTTTTTTTTTACTTTCTGATTTAATTAATTTTTACAAAAATATAAAAAAACATCAAAAATACAGAAAAGGCAAAAAAACATATAATTAATTTTGATTCTTTTTTTAATAAATTAAAATGTAACTCATTTAGTTTAATTAGGTTAATTATTAATTTTTATATCCTTTTTAATTTTTTCCCTTTTTCTCACAATTATCATTTATTATTTATTTTCTATAAATCAAAAATTGTACATAAATTAGTTTAGAATTTAATTAGGTTAGAAATTAAATCTTTTTTATAATGAACTTAAAAAATGATAGAACTAGGATTTTAATTTTAAATAACTTTTCTCTTTTTCTTTTAAACCTAAAAAACACAAAAAACATTATTTTTCATTTAATTTTTAATTTCCTTGATTAATTTTTAATTATTTGTAAAAGGGTCCAATGCCCCAATTTTGTTTAGTCTTTATTTCGCGTATTTATTAAATACCTCTGTATATGCCCCAAAGCCTTGTAATAAGTTTAGATTTATTTCTCGCACTTTTTATTTTATTCGCTTTATTTATTTTCAGTCAAATCGGGTTCGGTTTTTTTTTGGCGATGTGGACCCGCGCCGGTTGTAATAGTTAGATTTATTTTCTCGCAAATATAACTGTTAATAAATATGCATGAAAGAATGAATGCCCGAAAATAAAATTGAATCGTTAGATCACCAATGCATGACAAGACAAACAATGAACTGAAAATGACACACAATTCGCACACATCACCCCTAGGGTACGCCTCACCTGTTGCCTTTCGAAAGGTGGTCGTCGAGTAGAAAACGTCTTAGTAAGTCCTCATGGTCCGGGAACCTGGCATGAGGGTAGCTTCTAAGGTGTTTTCCCATTGCTCCGGTGATCACCACGTCCCTAAAACTCGAATTGACCCGAACACCTCCAATGGTGGTGCTACCTACCTCTCAATGGTGGGATGGCACTACTTCAAAGGACATTTACACAGACGAATTCCTTAGGGTAGGTAGGTTCTCGTAGGTACTTGCTCTCTTCAAAACAAAATTCAAACTCTTTTTACACCAACACACTTTCAAAAACTTTCGAAACAAACTTTTCAAACACTCTGACGTACGAGTTAAACTGAAACTTTTCAAAGAATATTTTTGAAACCCACATTGAAAAGCAAACAAACAATTTTGAAAACACATTGAGCAAGTACCTAAGAGCCCATGGATAACCATGGATAGAAAAGGTGCTAATACCTTCCCTTTCTATAACCTACCTCCCGAACCGAGAGCAATCTCTTTTAAGGAATTTTTCTGTGCTTTTGTCCTTTCCATTTGGAGAAAATAAAAGACGGTGGCGACTCTTGCTTCCGCGACATTTCGCGAACCAGCTTTAAAACAGTCAGTTCCAGATCCACCGATCACACAAGGCGCGGGTCTATACATCGCCAAAAATAAAAACTCGTTTGGAAATAAAGTGCGAGAAAAGTAAATAAAGCGGTAAAGGAGGTCCTAATTAACTATTACATTTCTGAGCAGATACATAATCAAAATAATGAATTAAAGTAAATATACGCGCGAAAGAATGAAACGGGACGTCATGAGGGTTTTGACCCTTTTTTTTTAGAAAGAATTGAATTTGTCCTTCTTTTTTTGCAATTAATTAAATATTAACCCTAATTTACTAATCAATTAATTAATTAAAAAAATTTTTTTGTGTTTTTTATGTTTTAATGAAATAAAATAAAAAAAGGAATTAAAAATGTCAAAAGAAAAGCCTAAGTCTAAATTTGTTTTTATTTATTACAAAAGGATTAAAATTCAAACCTAATTAAACTAAATTAATTTAAGTTAGTATTTATTTACAAAAAAGAGTGAAATTAATAATAAATGAAATATTTATATTTTTTAGTTTTTGAATTTTTATTGAAAATATTAATTATCTTAATTTTGGTGATAATAATAATAATTAAAAATAATTAATTAATAACTAAATTAGAAAATATAAAACAAAAAGAAAAAGAATGAACCAAGGGGGGGGGGGGGGGGGGGTCTGGGCCCAATATGGAGGTTTTTGTAAGCAAGCTGAAGCCCAAGAACACTCAAGCCTTGTTGGACTTTTTGGATCAAGTATGCAGGCGTTGACTGGGAACATGGTGTTCAGCGCTTCATAGCCATTGGATTGCTGTTGAAGGACACATGGCATCTGGGCGTTGGAGGCACATGGTGGATTGCTTTTGGACATGCTGCATGAAATCACTTTAAACAAAATAATAGCAAGTTTTTGGGGGACCTGGGATTCGAACCCAGGTCCCAAGGGACAAAGCATGTACGCCTTAGCTAGCTGAGCTGTGTGTTCCATTTGAAATAATAATAATAAGTGGATATTATATTAGTAAATCAACGCATGCCCTGGAAAAAAATAACGCGCGTTATAATTTGAATAGGCTAGTGATATGAAGACACATCATCGACTTCTCCAATAGCCCCTGTATTTCTTTCCTGCGGATTTTGGTTCCGCAACAAAATTCGTTGCCTTCTCCTATACTGAGCTCTAGGCCACGAAAATGTCAGCCAAAGCCATCATCCTGTTCGTCTCAATCTCCTGAATCCGTCCATGGCTATGGCTTGTATCAATTATTCCTGAAAAACAAAACCCCAAATTGCAACCCCCAAAACCCTAGGTTCGGGTAGGGAGATCTAGGCCACAACAATGCAATTAAATAATACAGGATGCCTAGAATTTGGATGATGAATACAAATACGTTAAAATTTTAGAGAAAAGGCACAAGAATTGGAGGTTGAGACTCCATGTTCAGAGCAAGGTTCGAGACCACTTACAGTGCGCTGTAGGGGGTCTTAGGACGTGTTTGTGATCGTCTTAGCTTCAGGGTATGGCAAGGAAGAGAACCACGTGCTTATTTTGATCTGAAAACGCCTGTAACACAGTTTTTGATCTCTCACTTTTTTGACAAATTTCAGTTTTTTTTCTGGCCGTTTGTGCACTTTCTAGGTAGTGAATGAGGTTTGGCACCCTTTCATATGTAGGTATGAATGAGAATTAAGTGATATGATGAGCCTTAACCTTGTGCAATTATGTTTTGGATTCTTGTTGACCACCATTAAAGGACATTCCATCTTTGAAGCCAAAACTTGGATTTTATGCTCAAAATGGCCCTAGCACGAATTTGGTAGCTGGAAAATGATACATGAAAGCTATTCAAACCACAAGATACTATTCCATTAATTTTTTTGATTTTATTTGAATTATTATGGATTTAAAATGAATTAAATCAATAAAAATTAAATAAAATGGAAAAATAAATGTTTGATCTTGAAATTAATCATGGGACACGTGGGTGGCATGACAAGGCTGAATCAAGTGGAATAAAGTGGGCCCTTTTGTCAAAAATTGAAGTTTTAAGGATAGTTGACTTTTGCCATTTCACAAAAATTTCCCAACTTCTCCAATGCATATCTTGCTCAATTTTGATCATATGAACATGTTCTTGGACATTTTGGAAAGGTCTTGAAGTCCTATAACCAATGCCTTTGGTCCCATGTCATTTGGATTTACCAATCTCAAGTTATGGTCTTTGACTTAAAATGCCTTTTTGTTGACTTTTGAAATTGACCTATAATGTAGAAATTGATAACTTTTTGTGAGAGCATTTCTTGGACTTGGAATGTGAAGATGAGTTGTAGGAAATGTCATCCCCTTCAAAATGAGCATTGGATGGGATTTTTCTGATGAACCATGAAAAAGTTATGCCTTGGTCAAGTTACAGTTGACTTTTCAGCTGTCCAAAAATGGAAACTTTTGCATCTTGATGATTTTTGAGCCATTCTTGTGGAATCATGGTCAAGACTTGACCAAATGATGATTGTGGCTTAAATATAATATGTTGACCAAATATTTTGACTTTTGACTGCCAAATGACCATTTTACCCCTACAGTTGATTGTGGAGCAACTAGGGCTTTTGACTGTGCAACTTGATGCTGTGAGTCTTGAAACTTGACATGTAGATGCTTGACAATGTATATAGGCATATGGGACTTGATTGAGTCATTGAAAATCCCAAAATCATTGAAGGAACCAAAACCCTAATTTTGGCTGCCTTAGGGGGCAATTGGACTGTACAACCCTTTAGTAGACTTGAGCAAATTGAGATGATGCTTGCCAAAACTTTGAAGAATATGGGAGGGAAAATTTTGGGGTACAACAGTTGCCCCTGTTCAATATTCTTAGACCTGAGGATGTAGATTGGCTTGTGTGCCTTTCGTGATCCGAAGGTGGAAGATGATTGAACACTAAAGTGCCCAGAAATTTGCACTCACATAGTGGAGTATCAGCAGTGTGATGTAGGGAATGGGCTTACAGATTCCATTTGGAGAGATGGTGGATAGGATAATGGGCTTATAGATGCCATCTGAAGATGTGACAGAGTCTTGTCGGGAATGTGCTTATAGATGCCATTTGGAAATGTCATGGATAGGAGGATGGGCTTATAGATGCCATCTGAAGATGTGACAGAGTCTTGTCGAGAATGGGCTTATAGATGCCATTTGGAAATGTCATGGATAGTTGTGGAGATGGGCTTAAAAGATGCCATCTGAAGGTGTCGATCACGTAAGAGATTCCTTAGTGAGAACTTACGTACCTGAGAAAGAAAGATAATTTCCTGGCCTGTTACAGGTGTTGATCTTCAATCTCCTCATGTAGATGTGCCCTGGCTAGATACAGGTATCGAATCTACAATCAATTGCTCACAGATGTGCCCTGGCTAGATACATGAATCGAATCCGGAACTAGGTCGTCTACAGATATGCCCTGGCTGGATACAGGAGTCGAATCTCTAAACTCTTCATGCAAACATGCCCTGGCTGGATACAAGCATCGAATCTACAATCAGTTACTCACAAATATGCCCTGGCTAGATACAGGAATCGAATCTGGAATTGGTCGTCTACAGATATGCCCTGGCTGGATACAGGAATCGAATCTCTAAACTCTTCATGCAGACATGCCCTGGCTGGATACAGGTTCGAATCTACAATCAGTTACTCACAGATATGCCCTGGCTAAATACAGGAATCGAATCTGAAATTTGTCGTCTATAGATATGTCCTGGCTGGATACAGGTATCGAATCTCTAAACTCTTCATGCAGACATGCCCTGGCTAGATACAGGAATCGAATCTACAATCAGTTACTCACAGATATGCCCTGGCTAGATACAGGTGTCGAATCTGGAATTAGTCGTTTATAGATGTGCCCTGGCTGGATACAGGTATCGAATCTCTAAACTCTTCATGCAGACATGCCCTGGCTGGATACAGGTATCGAATCTACAATCAGTCACTCACAGATATGCCTCGGCTAGATACAGGAATCGAATCCGGAATTGGTCGTCTACAGATATGCCCTGGCTGGATACAGGAATCGAATCTCTAAACTCTTCATGCAGACATGCCTTGGCTGTATACAGGTATCGAATCTACAATCAGTTACTCACAGATATGCCCTGGCTGGATACAGGAATCGAATCTGGAATTGGTCGTCTACAGATATGCCCTGGCTGGATACAGGAATCGAATCTCTAAACTCTTCATGCAGATATGCCCTGGCTGGATACAGGTGTCGAATCTATAATCAGTTACTCACAGATATGCCCTGGCTGGATACAGGAATGGAATATGGAATCGGGACAGTTGACGGTAATCGTCTTTTGGTTGACCTTTTTTCCTGAAAAAGGTAAAACATCAGTTGTATGTAATGTCATGTTGTATGAAATGCATAATGTCATGATGTTCCCAAAATTATGTGATGTGATGCGTATGCACTTTATCATGTATGTAAGCAGGATGTATGAAATGTGATATGTTTATGAATGTATGTTTGTCTAGGAAAATAAATCCTTGACGAATGCTGGGAGTTTGTTGAATCCTGGGCTGATGTTTGAAGAGTAGAGTTCTTCGTTTCCACTGGGGATGATGGTTGCAAGAATAAACCGGTAGGAGAAGATGACTTCGTTGGGGAATAAACTTGGTAAAGAGGTTACTCTGCAGGGAATTACTCTGTGGGAAGAGATGATTCGCTGAGGTTTTAACGATAACTCCGCTGGGAATTCTGTTGATAAGTTATGTTGGAAGATTTGATGAACTCCGCTGGGGGATAGGAAGAACTTCGCCGAGGACGATCTTTCCGTGGTAATTAGCTGAGGATAACCCAGTTATACCCTGGTGGGGAATAACCTTTAAATAAAGCCGGGGAGATGCTTTTGTACTCTGCGGGGGACAAGCTTCCAGAATCTACTGGGGACAAGCTTCAAAAATCTACTGGGGAGATTGATTCAACTTTCCTGGGGAAACTTTTGGACTGTACTGGGGAGTGGCTCCACTGGGGTGTCTGGATTCCGCCGGGGAACAATCTTATATTAAGACTGTCGGGGATGCTTGCTTAGGAACATCTGTATACTCCGCTGGGGAATATTGAGATCTTCTGGGGATATCCAACTTCCTTAGGGCTGACAGTAGACTAACTCTGCTTGGGGAGAGTGTTGCTGACTTGCCAGGGATACCGTGCCCTTTCAGGGCTGATGGGAGACCAACTCTACTCGGAGAGAGTATTGTGGATTTGTCTTACTCTCGGGGAGTGAAGGTATCTTGGTCATATTCTTCAGCCGAACCTACCTTAGTACCTTGGTGGACAGAGCAGCTAGATCGCTTAGACAACTCATTATTGCCCCTGTTTCTGATGTCACCTGTAATTAATCCCTTGTTTCGTATGCAAATATTTATGAGTTAGCAATTAGTGTCAAATGCATATATAAAAAATGAACATTGGACGTTCTTTGCAAAACAAAACAGAAAAAGAAAAACAATTGGCAATTTATCTGGAAAAGTGAATTTGTATTGATTTTTGAATTTGCCTGTAAATAGGCGTTTATGTACAAGAGGCTGACGTCCTGGTAAGAGGACGCCGCCGAACAACATAGAGTTTATACAATTTTGTGAACAGAAAACAAAACAGCTATGTGAAAATAATCCCACTGGGTTTCAACTCTGCTATCGCCTTTATGTCTTCAAGCGTCTCATCACTTCACTGCTTAGTTGAAGAGGAAGCTGATTGATCAGTGCCGTCTGAGCCTGATAGTTGATGCTAGATTCTGGATGCATTGGTGATCCAATGAGACATAGTATTAAGCTTATCCCTAATTTTTGCCTGGACCTCCCTTTCGGGTTTTCAGTCCACCGAGATACCCATTTTTGCCCAAGCCGCCTTTTCAGGTTTTCGACTTGTCGGGTGTACAGGTTTTTCATTTCATCCCTTATTTTTGCCGGAACCCTTTTGGTTCGCCGGGAAGCCCTTATTTTTGCCTAGGTGTGTCAACCTAGCGGGTCTTTAATTCATGCGTAGTATCTTTTTACTATGTCTGCATTGGCGGGGTGAGGAAGGTCGTCACCATCAATGGTGGTTAGAATCATTGCTCCTCCTGAGAAGATATTCTTAACCACAAATGGCCCTTCGTACGTAGGGGTCCATTTGCCCCTGGGATCACCTTGAGGAAGCATGATGCGCTTGATTACCAGGTCTCTGACTTGATACTCTTGTCGTCTGACTTTCTTGTTAAATGCCCTGATCATCCGTTTTTGGTACGTTTGACCATGACAAATAGCAGTGAGTCTCTTTTCGTCGATTAGATTTAATTGATCAAGTCGAGTCTGGATCCAGTCATCTTCGCTCAAACCTGCATCCTTCATTATCCGGAGAGAGGGTATCTGGACTTCAATAGGCAAGACTGCCTCTATGCCATAGACCAAGGAAAAGGGAGTTGCCCCTGTTGACGTCTGTGCTGAGGTACGATACCCATGAAGAGCAAACGGTAACATCTCGTGCCAATCTTTGTAGGTCACTGTCATCTTCTGCACAATCTTTTTGATATTCTTATTTGCCGCTTCGACAGCCCCATTCATCTTCGGCCGATAGGGAGAAGAGTTGTGGTGCTGTATCTTGAATTGCTCGCAGAGCTCAGTGATCATCTTGTTGTTAAGATTGGTACCATTGTCCGTAATGATCCTTTCCGGGACGCCGTATCGACAAATTAGATTGTGCCGAATGAACCGTGTCACGACGTTCTTGGTTACTGTAGCGTAGGAAGCTGCTTCAACCCACTTTGTGAAGTAATCAATTGCTACCAGGATGAAGCGATGCCCGTTGGATGCCGTAGGTCTGATCTCGCCGATCATATCAATGCCCCACATTGCAAAAGGCCAAGGTGCTGTCAAGACGTTCAGAGGAACTGGAGGAACGTGCACCTTATCAGCATAGATTTGGCATTTGTGACAAGTCCGAGAATGTTGGTAACAGTCGGCTTCCATTGTGGACCAGAAATATCCTGCCCGAAGGATTTTCTTCGCCATGGTATGTCCACTGGAATGTGTTCCGAAGGTACCTTCATGCAGCTCTGCCATGATCTTTTCTGCTTCAGTCTTATCCACACAACGCAGTAAGGTTGAATCATGGTTTCGTTTGTAGAGAATGCCATTGCTGAGGAAGAACTTTGCAGCGAACCTTCTCAGGAACTTCTTGTCATTAACAGATGCACCCTCGGGGTATTCTTGAGCTTCCAAGTACCTCTTCACTTCATGATACCAAGGTTTCTCTGTTACCTCTTCGGTCTCAAGATCGCAGCAATGGGCAGGTTCATCCAATTTCCAGATAATGATCCGGGGAGCCTCGTTGTCCCATTTAACTTTGAACATAGAAGACATTGTAGCCAGCATGTCCGCTAACTGATTCTCCTCTCTTGGGAAATGTTCAAAAGTTATCTCCTCGAAGTGGGGGATCAACGTCAACACATACTCTTTGTAAGGAATAAGACTTGGGTGTTTCGTATCCCACTCGCCTTTGATCTGATTGATCACGAGAGCGGAATCTCCGAAGACACTCAGAAATTTGATCCTTAAGTCAATTGCAGCTTGAAGACCCATGATGCACGCTTCATACTCTGCCATGTTGTTGGTGCAGTTGAAACATAGCCGGGCGGTAAGTGGAGTATGAGTGCCTTTTGGAGATATGATCACAGCGCCAACACCGTTACCCAAAGCGTTTGAGGCTCCGTCAAAGTGCATTGACCATCGGGATCCTTCCTCAGGTCCTTCATCCGGTCCAGGTACTTCACAATCAGTTATTACCATGATATCCTCGTCTGGAAATTCAAAGTTCATAGATTGGTAATCTTCCACTGCCTGGTGTGCTAAATGGTCTGCCAATACACTTCCCTTGATTGCTTTTTGAGTCGTGTACTGGATGTCATATTTCGTCAAGATCATCTGCCATCTTGCTATTCTTCCGGACAAGGCAGGCTTTTCGAAGATGTACTTTATTGGATCCATTTTTGAAATCAACAGAGTAGTGTAAGTCAACATATACTGTCTCAGCCGGCGAGCAGCCCATACCAAAGCGCAACAAGTTTTCTCGAGCAGGGAGTATCGGGTCTCACAGTCGGTAAACTTTTTGCTAAGGTAATAAATAGCGTGCTCTTTTCGGCCAGACTCGTCATGCTGCCCCAGCAGACACCCCATCAAGCTGACAAGTACTGTCAAGTATAAGATTAGAGGTCTCCCTCCAACCAGTGGCATAAGAATGGGTGGTTCTTGGAGATACTCTTTGATTCTGTCGAAAGCGTCCTAACATTCATTGTTCCAACGTACTACTTGATCTTTCTTCAGTAGCTTGAAGATTGGTTCACGGGTAGCAGTTAGATGTGAGATGAATCGGGCAATGTAATTTAGCCGTCCTAGAAAGCCTCTGACTTCTTTCTCTGTCTTGGGAGTTGGCATCTCTTGTATGGCTTTCACTTTGGCAGGGTCCACTTGGATACCTTTGTCACTTACGACGAAGCCTAGCAACTTTCCATATCTCACCCCAAAGGTGCACTTGTTCGGGTTCAACCTCAGCTTGTACAACTTCAGACGGTCAAACAGCTTCTGTAGATGGTCAAGGTGTTCCTCCTTAGTTTGGGACCTTGCAATCATGTCGTCGACATATAATTCTATCTCATGATGGATCATGTCATGAAATAAAGCCACCATGGCACGTTGGTAGGTTGCCCCAGCATTTTTCAACCCAAAAGGCATGACCTTGTAGCAAAAGGTGCCCCACTGAGTAACAAAAGTGGTCTTCTCCATGTCTTCAGGAGCCATCTTGATCTGATTATAACTTGAGAACCCATCCATGAAGGAGAATACCTTATGCTGAGCAGTGTTGTCAACTAGAACGTCGATATGAGGCAGAGGGAAATCATCCTTAGGGCTGGCCCTATTCAAATCCCTATAATCAACACACATTCGGACCTTACCATCTTTCTTTGGCACTGGAACCACGTTGGCAACCCACTGAGGGTAAGAAGTCACTGCTAGAAATCCGGCATCAATAGGGATGTCAATGGGGTGGGGCGGGGTCGGGGGGACACTTCCCCATCTTTTTCCCCGCCATCAAATTCATTCCCCGTCCCCGTCCCCGATCTCCGTCACGGGGGAATTTCTATCCCCATCCCCGTTCCCCGCGGATCCCCGTTCCCCGCGGGGATCCCCATAGATCCTACATTTATTCATTAATATTTTATTTTTTTAAAATGTTTATATTTTCTATAAAAATAAAAAGCACAAAGAATTCACATATTTATTATGTTATTAAAAAATACTAGTATTTGACATTTATTATTTTTTATTAAAAATACTAATGGAACACAAAATAATAATATTTTTTTTATAAATTTCTATAAAATGCTATAAAATTCAACAAAATGAACTATAATACTTTTTAAAGTAACAATATGCCTAAACAACTAAAAAAATCCAACAACATAATTATGCTTAAAAAACTATACTTCATCAAAACTAATAAGAGATAATTATAAAATTTAGCATCATGAGTATGCTTGAAAAGCTAAAAAATACTTCATAATAAGTCAACTAAAAGCAAAAGTCAACATATCTCTATTTGCTCAATTGATAACACACGTAAAGTAGAAATATCAAAAAACTTAAAACAAAGTTACATATAAATAAACTAAAATATTAAGCAAAATATCCAAACAAGTAATGATCAATCATGTCTCTCTTTCCAACTTCTCCTTGCAAGGTCTTCTTCCTCATTCCACAATTAGATATGACTTTCTTTTTTCTACGAAAAGTAAACAATCAATAATTATATTTACTTAAAAAAATACTTTAAAAACTAAAAGGTAATCAACACTAATATGTAAATTACCTTATTATCATCATCATCATCATCATCCATATCTTCATCCACACATTTGAATTGAGTCAACGTTTTTGAATAACCTAAGAAACAAATAGCTAAATTAAAATTTAAAAATCCTTTTCAATTAATCTTGTAAAAGATAAAAATATATTAAAATAATAGGCGGGGCGGGGTCCCCGCGGGGCGGGGGGTGTATTCCCCGTCCCCGTCCCCGAAATGCTCTCGGGGGAATTTTTCTCCCCATCCCCGCCCCCACGGGGGAAAATTCCCCATCTTTGGGGCCCCGAACGGGGCGTTCCCCGCGTGGATCCCCATTAACAGGTCCAAACTGACATCCCTAGGCATCAAATTGTTTCATAACCTCAGCCTTGATTTTCTCGGACATCTCTGGATGCATACGGCGGACCTTCTGTTTTACCGGAGGGCATTCTTCCTTGGTAGGCAGGTGATGAACCACAATATCGGTATCCAACCCAGGCATGTCTTCGTAAGACCAGGCAAAGATTTCCACATAGTCATGCAGCATCTGAATCAACCGCTGTTTCACGCTAGACTCTAGATTAGCACCAATCTTGACTTCTTTTATGTCTGTCTCAGTACCCAGATTTACCGTTTCCACTGGATCTTCATGTGGCTGAATGGCCCTCTCTTCCTGGAGTAGCAGTCTTGCAAGCTCACCAGGCACTTCGCAATCATCTTCACCTTCGTCTTCGGCTAAGTTGGTCGGATTTTCGAAGTCATAACTGGCAGTAGCTGAGTCGTTACCAGTGAGATCCAGAGTGGATTGGAACTGAGTGACAAAAGTAATAGGTATGAAATCTTTCGCCGTCCAGTTGCTTGGTCTACCATTGGTTGTTAGGTAGATCCAGCTGTCGAACTCAGATTCTTCCGTTTCTTCCTCAATAGCATTTACTCCCAGGTTGGTAATGAACACGGGAGGTCTCCCAATCCTTGCCTTACGAACAACCCTCTGAGCTTCTGCAGTGAAACCCAAGCCAAATTTGTCAGTCTTTGGAGTGAAATCAGGAAGTCGGCCCCAGTTTGCGCACTCACCCTTCTCAATCACAGCCCAGGCATCTTTCAAGGAAGCCATCTTCAAAGAAGAGTCTTCTTCAGTCACTGTCTCTGCTGTTGCCAATGTATGAGGCACTTCTTCAAAATGTTGAAAGGGGGTCTCAATGAACTCCCCATCCATTTCTATGTACCTGAACGAGTTGAGGTGGCTGACCATATATTCCTCTTCCCCTTGCACTGTTACGATCTTCCCTCTGACCGGGTACTTAAGCTTTTGATGTAATGTGGAGGTCACAGCTCCAGCCTTGTGGATCCATGGACGACCCAGCAAACAAGAATAGGATGGTCGGATGTCCATCACATAGAAAGTAGAATCAAAAACTTGAGAACCAACCCTGATTGGAATGTCAACTTCCCCATGTACCATCCTTTTCGACCCGTCAAAGGCCCGGACAACAATGTTACTTGGCTTGAGCTCTAAACCCTCACAATCCAACCTGTCTAAGGCCTTCTTGGGTAATACGTTCAACGAAGAACCGGTGTCTACCAACACATGGGCAAGAGTAGTGCCCCTGCATTCAATGGAGACATGCAGGGCGTCGTTATGGTTCTTTCCCTTGGCAGTCAGATCGGCGTCAGAGAAACCCAACCCATTATCAACAGTCAAGTTGGCCACACAATCGGTAAATTGATCAGCAGGCGTTTCTTGTGGCACATGGGCCGTCTTGAGGAAGGAAATCAGGGCCTTGGCATGGGCCTCTGAACACAACAACAGTGATAGCATGGAAATCTTAGATGGGGTGTGCCCCAGCTGCTCAACGACGTTGAAATCACTCTTCTTGATAATCTTGAGGATCTCTTCCATCTCTTGCTTGGAAGCTTCGACAGTGGTTGTCTTTGGTGCCTCCGTTCGGACAGGCATATCAGTAGCAACCCCTTTGCCCCGAGCGTTA
The DNA here is from genome assembly GCA_948472305.1 of Vicia faba. NCBI lineage: Eukaryota > Viridiplantae > Streptophyta > Magnoliopsida > Fabales > Fabaceae > Vicia > Vicia faba. Next base: position 763,760,721 of record OX451735.1, on the reverse strand, counting down.
GATGACTCGGCAGCAGGGGTAGAAACAGGAACTTGGTCAGGCAGGGAAGTGGGCACATTTGCAGGTGTGATGACAAGAGGTCTCTGAATTGTAGGTGGTGCAATATCTGGTGAGAAGAGCCTACCACTACGAGTGACTTTGGCAGGCCCGGTGATGTTGCTGACACCGGTAGTAGTATCAAACTCTTGCTTTACTCCAAGCACATAAACATCTGCCCCATAGTGCCAAGGGACAGCTTTGTCAGATGTATAGGGGATGGGCCCCGGAACAGTGATAATGATAGGTGCAATCTTGTGAACAGGCATGATTTTGACAGGCTTCTTTGAGGGAGCCTTAGGGGGGTTGTTGAAAATAGTGACAATAGAAACTTCTTCGGTACGGATAGCAGGAACAACAATCTTCTTGAACAAGATTTATTTGCTATCCATCAGGTTTTAGACGCCTGACTTCAGCAAAGGACAACCAGCAGGTGAAACAGCACATAGATGGCAACCTTTACTACATCCCGAAAATAAACCGGCTAGAAACAGGTTCCTCTTGACGGTCAACAGCGGAGTAACAATATCATCCACAGAGGCTACATACAGGTCTTCTTCCACAACATTCACTCCATGCTGGGGCATGGGAGCAGTCACAACATTGGGCCTTTCGGGCGCCTCGAACTGTATTTCCTTAGCATCAATAAGGTCCTGAAGCTTATTCCTCAGAGCCCAACAATCATCAGTAGAATGCCCCGGGCTATCAGAGTGATAAGCACAACGGGCGTTGGGGTTGTACTTTGGAGAGGTTGTGTTCACAACCTTTGGAGCTTCCTTCATAGTTACCAGATTGGTTGACAGCAGTTGCGGCAATATCTGAGACATGGTCATACTGAGCCGAGTGTACTGTCTTTTAGGCCTCTCACCTCTTAGTTGGTTATATTGCTGAGGAGCAGCAGCAGGCTTTGAAATTACCACCACGTTGACAGCTGGGCGGCATTCCGGTTTATTTTGTCTTCTGGGACCATACACAACACTAGCTTCCTTCTTGAAAGGCTTCTTTTCAGTACTCGAGGAGGCACCTTTCTGTATCTTCCCCGATTTGATACCAGCTTCGATCCTCTCACCAGTCAGGATCAGGTCTGTAAACCCAGTAGAGGAATTACCAATCAGATGGTTGAAGAATGGACCAAACTGGGTCCCCAAGAACATGTCCACGAGTTCATGGTCAGTCAACGGTGGCTGCACCCTGCCAGCCAGGTCTCTCCACTTCTGCGCGTACTCCTTAAAACCTTCACCCGTCCCAAGTGACATACCCTGGAGTTGGGTACGCGTGGGAGCGAGGTCGGAATTGTACTGATACTGCTTATAAAAAGCAGTAGCCAAGTCCTCCCAGTTTTGAATACTGGTTCCATCCAGCTGATAGAACCATTCGAGTTGAGCCCCTGAAAGGCTATCCTGGAAGAAATGGATCCATAGGTTCTTGTCTGCAGTGTAAGGTTGGATCTTCCTTACATAAGAACAGAGGTGCAGTTTATGACAGGAAGCCCCGTCGTACTTCGCAAAGGTAGGTGCCTTGAACTTGTGTGGGATCACCACCCCAGAAGATAAACCTAGATCTCCAAAATCCAACCCAGGCACGCGTTGGATCTCCATGGCATTTAACCGGTCCTCCAGCTGTTTGTACCTGTCCTCACCATGAGGGTACTGTTCGTCATTGAAATTTGTCTCGTTGTCGGAGACCACAGGACTAGGAACCTCTCTCTCTTGTGGGTTGTCTTTCCCTGCAGAGGAAGTAGCCTGATCAGCCTCATTTTGTAGTGTATTCCTAAACCTTCGTCCAGTGTTAAACAACACAGTCCTCCTCTTCTTCTTCTTCTTTTCCTTCAAGAGCAAAGTCTTCAACTCCTGTTGACTCTGGGCCAAGCTCATGACCAGCTCTTGAAACTGGGCGTTCTGGGCCTGGAGGGCCTTGATAGCTTGTTCGGTAGTAGGCTCGGAAGACATGATGATTGAGTGAGTGCTGAAATAAACAGCGAAGAAGATTAAGCAACCTGTAGAAAAAGGGTACCTGTTATGCACATGTTGCATGATATGCTATTTATGCAATGCATTCAAGGGTTCGAAAGTTCAAATTCGTTGTAGACAAAAAGGAACACACGTTATATTAAGAAATAATTTGTTCAGTACATCAGGGCCTCATGGGCAAAACATTCAAAACTTAATCCCAAAAGACACTGCACATCCTTTTGGGAGTGATGTAAGTATTGAGAGTCTTTTCCTCGTGAAGTAGGCGGGTGAGCTCCAGAACCTTCTTCTCACTGGCATGTAGACTGGTTTCAAGAGAATTCCATTCTTCCTTGAGTTGGATCCAACTTTTTTGCATTTCTTCCCAAGATGTTGGCATGTCAGGATGTTGAATGGTGTATGGCACCTCTCCTTCCAAAACTGGCTCTTTGATCACAGGGAGAACATGAGGATATGGCATCACCAGCTTCTGGGAGCGGGCTCGTACCCACTTGAGATAAGGTTCAAGGGGGATGGAGTTCTTGTGCCCCAGTGTCTTACTATCTACCCTGTTGGGCATCCTCCAAGCTCTGATGAATCTCTGGCGAAGTCCTTGTGCATCGTTGTCGAAGTCAAAAACTATGTCAGGAATCAACATGTCATGAGGGCCATCCCTCCGAGCATATCCAAACTGTCTCAAAGCCAGACATGGGTTGTAAGTAATGCCCCCTCTAATTCCAAGTAAAGGAACATTAGGGGAACTCTCCGCAACGATCAATGATAGTGACATTTTCTCTGGACCGAGAACACCAATGTATATCAGCATGTGTAAGAGTCATTAATCGTTGTGACCATCTCAAACCCTTCTCGTTCTTCAAAACTGATTGTGGAAGGTGCGAAATAAACCACCTTGCTAGGAGAGGAGTGCAGCACATGAGAACACCTCTTTTTCTCATGGTTCGAGTGTAACATGAGTGGATGATGTCCCCAAACAACGTAGGTATAGGATTCCTGGACATGAAGATCTTGACAGCATTGACATCTATAAATTGATCTGGATTCGGGAATAACACCAACCCATAGACAAGGAGTGCCACAACTTCTTCAAAGGCTTGTAGGTCAAGGGAATTCCAACATTCTTGGGCCTTCTCAAACAGGAACTTTGCCAAGAATCCTTTGATACCACTTCTAACTTCCCAATGTCCCTTGATGTCAGATGGTTGTAGGCATAATGCTTTAGCAACCTCTTCAAGTTTTGGCTCCTTTTCTGTACCGTTGTAGGGTAGTTGACTAAGGATAGGGACCTTCAGCAGCTGGGAAAACTCTTCCAAGGTAGGAACCAATTGATAATCCGGGAAAGTAAAACAGTGATGCAGGGGGTCAAAGAACTGGAACAACACTTTCACCATATCCTCTTCAATGTTGGTATTGACCAAGCTGATGAGTCTACCATACCTTTCACTGAATGAAGAGTTCTCGGGAATCCTGGATGTAAGCTCCTTAAGCCGAGGAGGGATTCTTACAAGGTTGATTTGAATTGTCTTTCTGTGGATAGTTTCCATGTCCTACAAAACAAGAACAAAGATGAAGATTCAAACCCTTAAAGTGGTTAGTGGATGCATATGATGCTGTATGATATTATGATGCTATGATAAAAACACACCACAAGTATTCACAAAAGGCAAACATGATAAGGCACATAAGTCACACCAGACAGCCCTTAGAGTTTAGGCCAGCATGAGGTCTAGGTACTACCCTCTTGAAGTTGGCGGGCTCAAAACCTATCCTATCAAAAGTAACCGGGTTCTAAGGATCTCAATATCATTGGGTTGTTTTCTATGTTCATTGTTTTGATGTATCCACTGAACTGGCGATCAAAATATTCCAAGAAAACAACCCTTAATGAGTGTAGTATCGAGTATCTACCAACTTCGGACTGTACCAAAGTCGGTCATCTCACTACCCTAAAGAGGCCAGGATGGTCAAGTAAGGTTCCTAAGGTCAGTTGATGCTTCGCGACACCACGCGGCGGCCCCGTACTCTCCTTGACTTGACTCAAGGGTTACCGGTACTCACCAAAGTGCCACATCAACGTAGCAACTGCTTCAACCGTGTCGGTATACCCCGCACAGTTCCCTCACAGTTTGTTGCTACCTAAAAGGTATCCCCCAGATCCGAGTTAGGATCTATGAAACTCCCAAAACAGGCCCACAATATTAAAGCAATCAAAACAGGAAATTGAAAACATAAGAGTGGTCTAATACTAAGGTATACCTCACTTATTAATATCCCCAGCAGAGTCGCCAGTTCTGTGATCGGTGGAAATAGAACTGACTGATTTTTAAGCTGGTTCGCGAAATGTCGCGGTAAGCAAGAGTCGCCATCGTCTTTTATGTTCTCCAACATGGAAAGGACAAAAGCACATCCAAATTCCTTCTTTGAGAATGTTTCTCGGTTCGGGAGGTAGATTTATAGAAAGGGAAGGTGTTAGCACCCTTTCTATCTGTGGTTATCCACGGGCTCTTAGGTACTTGCTCTTATGTTTTCAAAATTGTTTGCTTTTCTTGTGTTTGTGGGTTTTGAAAAAGTTTCGTTTGAAAAATTTCTAATTAACTCTTGTATCTGTCCTCAAGAGTATATGAAATATTTGTTTGAAAACCTTTTGAAAGTGTAGGTGTGAAAAGTTGTTTTGTTTGTTTGAAAGAGCAAGTACCCAGGAGAATCTACCTACTCTAAGGAATTAGGCTGTGTAAGAGTCCTTTAGATAGTGATATCCCACTATTGAGAAGTAGGTAGCACCATCGTTGGAGTTATTCCAGTCAATTTGATTATAGGGACAGTGTGGTCACCAAAGCAATGGTAGGACGCCTTAGTGGTACCCCTAATGTCCTAGATCCTTTTATCCGAGGCAACCGTTTCGAGGCAACTGGATCTTAGACAGGAGGGCAACCTCTAAGACACCCTATACTTGATGACCACGTCGAGGCAACCAGTGAGGCGTACCCTAAGAGTGGCATGTGCATGTGTGTTGTTTCAGTTTATGTTTATCTTGTACATATCATGTGTGAGCTACGGATTGATTTTATTTGCCATACAAGTCTTTCATGCATTTTTTAACAGTTAAGAGTGCGGAAAATAAAGTGCGGAAAAGGTAAATCTAACTATTATAAGGCGCGGGTCTATACATCGCCAAAAACAAAAACCCGTTTGGAAATAAAGTGCAAGAAAAGTAAATAAAGCGGTAAAGGAGGTCCTAATTAACTATTACATTTCTGAGCAGATACATAATCAAAATAATGAATTAAAGTAAATATACGCGCGAAAGAATGAAACGAGACGTCATGAGGGTTTTGACCCTTTTTTTTTAGAAAGAATTGAATTTGTCCTTCTTTTTTTGCAATTAATTAAATATTAACCCTAATTTACTAATCAATTAATTAATTAAAAAAATGTTTTTGTGTTTTTTATGTTTTAATGAAATAAAATAAAAAAAAGGAATTAAAAATGTCAAAAGAAAAGCCTAAGTCTAAATTTGTTTTTATTTATTACAAAAGGATTAAAATTCAAACCTAATTAAACTAAATTAATTTAAGTTAGTATTTATTTACAAAAAAGAGTGAAATTAATAATAAATGAAATATTTATATTTTTTAGTTTTTGAATTTTTATTGAAAATATTAATTATGTTAATTTTGGTGATAATAATAATTAAAAATAATTAATTAATAACTAAATTAGAAAATATAAAACAAAAAGAAAAAGAATGAACCAAGGGGGGGGGGGGGGGGGGTCTGGGCCCAATATGGAGGTTTTTGTAAGCAAGCTGAAGCCCAAGAACACTCAAGCCTTGTTGGACTTTTTGGATCAAGTATGCAGGCGTTGACTAGGAACATGGTGTTCAACGCTTCATAGCCATTCGATTGTTGTTGAAGGACACATGGCATCTGGGCGCTGGAGGCACATGGTAGATTGCTTTTGGACATGCTGCATGAAATCACTTTAAACAAAATAATAGCAAGTATTTGGGGGACCTGGGATTCGAACCCAGGTCCCAAGGGACAAAGCCTGTACGCCTTAGCCAGCTGAGCTGTGTGTTCCATTTGAAATAATAATAATAAGTGGATATTATATTAGTAAATCAACGCATGCCCTGGAAAAAAAATAACGCGCGTTATAATTTGAATAGGCCAGTGATGTGAAGACACATCATCGTCTTCTCCAATAGCCCCTGTATTTCTTTCCTGCGGATTTTGGTTCCGCAACAAAATTCGTTGCCTTCTCCTATACTGAGCTCTAGGCCACGAAAATGTCAGCCAAAGCCATCATCATGTTCGTCTCAATCTCCTGAATCCGTCCATGGCTATGGCTTGTATCAATTATTCCTGTAAAACAAAACCCCAAATTGCACCCCCCAAAATCCTAGGTTCGGGTAGGGAGATCTAGGCCACAACAATGCAATTAAATAATACAGGATGCCTAGAATTTGGATGATGAATACAAATACATTAAAATTTTAGAGAAAAGGCACAAGAATTGGAGGTTGAGACTCCATGTTCAGAGCAAGGTTCGAGACCACTTATAGTGCGTTGTAGGGGGTCTTAGGACGTGTTTGTGATCGTCTTAGCTTCAGGGTATGGCAAGGAAGAGAACCACATGCTTATTTTGATCTGAAAACGCATGTAACACAGTTTTTGATCTCTCACTTTTTTGACAAATTTCAGTTTTTGTTCTGGCCGTTTGTGCACTTTCTAGGTCGTGAATGAGGTTTGGCACCCTTGCATATGTAGGTATGAATGAGAATTAAGTGATATGATGAGCCTTAACCTTGTGCAATTATGTTTTGGATTCTTGTTGACCACCATTAAAGGACATTCCATCTTTGAAGCCAAACTTGGATTTTATGCTCAAAATGGCCCTAGCACGAATTTGGTAGCTGGCAAATGATACATGAAAGCTATTCAAACCACAAGATACTATTCCATTAATTTTTTTGATTTTATTTGAATTATTATGGATTTAAAATGAATTAAATCAATAAAAATTAAATAAAATGGAAAAATAAATGTTTGATCTTGAAATTAATCATGGAACACGTGGGTGGCATGACAAGGCTGAATCAAGTGGAATAAAGTGGGCCCTTTTGTCAAAAATTGAAGTTTTAAGGATAGTTGACTTTTGCCATTTCACAAAACTTTCCAAACTTCTCCAATGCATATCTTGCTCAATTTTGATCATATGAACATGTTCTTGGACATTTTGGAAAGGTCTTGAAGTCCTCTAACCAATGCCTTTGGTCCCATGTCATTTGGATTTACCAATCTCAAGTTATGGTCTTTGACTTAAAATGCCTTTTTGTTGACTTTTGAAATTGACCTATAATGTAGAAATTGATAAATTTTTGTGAGAGAATTTCTTGGACTTGGAATGTGAAGATGAGTTTTAGGAAATGTCATCCCCTTAAAAATGAGCATTGGATGGGATTTTTCTGATGAACCATGAAAAAGTTATGCCTTGGTCAAGTTACAGTTGAGTTTTCAGCTGTCCAAAAATGGAAACTTTTGCATCTTGATGATTTTTGAGCCATTCTTGTGGAATCATGGTCAAGACTTGACCAAATGATGATTGTGGCTTCAAAATAAGATGTTGACCAAAAATTTTGACTTTTGACTGCCAAATGACCATTTCACCCCTACAGTTGATTGTGGAGCAACTAGGGCTTTTGAATGTGCAACTTGATGCTGTGAGTCTTGAAACTTGACATGTAGATGCTTGACAATGTATATAGGCAAATGGGACTTGATTGAGTCATTGAAAATCCCAAAATCATTGAAGGAACCAAAACCCTAATTTTGACTGCCTTAGGAGGCAATTGGACTGTACAACCCTTGAGTAGACTTGAGCAAATTGAGATGATGCTTGTCAAAACTTTGAAGAATATGGGAGGGCAAATTTTGGGGTACAACAGCATGAACAGGTTACTACCTCATAGTTTGATTACCCTCATGGGTTATATATGAAGACTTTGTTTTTCCAAATACAATCAATATGGGGCTGTCATGTCGAGGTTCAACGAATATCTCCAAGAGTTTGAAGACACTAAAGAATTTTGGATGCTAGGTATTTTATAAAATCCTCTTGAGACGATTTCTTCTAATAAACCATGTAGCTTGGGGCATTTAAGAAGTGAAGTTATTCGCAAGAATTGTCGCGCATCTTGCAGTTAATCAGCAGTAAACTTGGGGCATAAAAGATAGTTCCAGGGGCAATCCATATTTGTCAAGATATGTAATCTATTTTGCACACATTGTCAGATGATGGTGTTCCTTAATAGTTCCAGCTAAGCAAGATTTTTCTCCAGTTGTAGAAGAGTTCGTTTTTTTATCCTTTCAATGGGTTGTTAATGTTAGAATATTGGACTTTCGATTTTCTCCCAAAAAGTATCTTCCTCTCAAGAGAGATTAGACCCTTATAGCAGAAATATGCTTCGTCGATGGCTTTTGTTCTATCTCTAGTAATGTTCCCATCTTGTTGAGATTAGCCGAGTATTTTTTTGTACTGTGATGTCTTTTCATCTCCAATTTATCTATTTTGTCTGTTTTATCAGCATATACATGACATTCATTTATTCATTCACACTTACATCATTCATGCACATTCACATTTATCTATGTTTTTGGGTCCACCTCCGTTGGTTGTGTTTATCCCCAAGTAACTTATTTCCTCTTTCCAAATAGAGTGACAACTTAAGTAGAAAGTGTACATCCTTTTTAATTCCCCACTGAGTTTATTCCTCGTGGAAGGGTTTTTGTTTCATCTTAGGATAGGATAATTCCCAGTTGAGCTTATTCCTCATCCCGTATAGTCTTGTTCGGTTGTTTCTCTCCATTTTGTTCTTGGATTAAGCTTCGTCTCCTGCCGATGTTACCCTGTGGATTTCTCTAGGCTGTGAAACCTAGATTGAGAGTGTGTTTATTTTGCACATATAAATACTTTTGTCTCCTCAGTAAAATTCTATTCATGGTTCCCCATTGAAGGTGAACTTTGTTCCTCAGTAGTTTTGTTACAACACTCTTTCGGAATCTCAACATGATAATAAAATCGTAGACTATTTACTTGAGCAGCTTGATTATTCTAGATTTCCTCTTTTATGGAAAATGGCGATATCTTTGTGAGAAATTTGTCTATCCCCGATTAAGTTATTGATTCTCATTCACAACAATGTTTTTATAATACTATATTGAAATCTTTTTCCTGACAGCAAGTGGTGGCCTCTTTATTTGAGCAGCTTGTGTATTTTCAGCATACTTTTACCTTATGGAAAATGGAGGTCTCTTCATGAGAAGTTTGTCTATCTCCAATATATCAACTCTGATTTTTTAGCAAACAACATCTCTTCGGAAAAGTCCCGTGGGGAAGTTTGTATATTATCCTTATCAGGTGGAAGACTTGATTAAGAAGAAATTGAGACCAATTTGTGGATTATGACAAGGTTCTTGGGGAGGTTTACTCGGCAAACGACATCTCTTTGGAAAATTCCCATGGGGGAGTTTGTATATTATTGTTATCGGGTGGAAGACTTGATTAAGAAGAAACTGAGACCAGTTCGTGGCTTATGACCAGGTTCTTGGGGAGGTTTACTCAACAAACGACATCTCTTCAGAAAAGTCCCGTGGGGAAGTTTGTATTTTATCTTTTTCAGGTGGAAGACTTGATTAAGAAGAAACTGAGACCAGTTCGTGGCTTATGACCAGGTTCTTGGGGAGGTTTACTCAACAAATGACATCTCTTTGGAAAAGTCTCATGGGAAAGTTTGTATATTATCTTTATCAGGTGGAAGACTTGATTAAGAAGAAACTGAGAGTAGTTTGTGGCTTATGACCAGGTTCTTGGGGAGATTTACTCAGCAAACAGAATCTCTTCAAAAAAGTCCCGCAGAGAATCTTGTATATTGTCCTTTTCAAGTGGAAGACTTGATTAAGAAGAAACTAAGACCAGTTCGTGGCTTATGACCAGGTTCTTGGGGAGGTTTACTCAGCAAACTACATCTCTTCTGAAAAGTCCCTTGGGGAAGTTTGTATATTATCGTTATCAGGTGAAAGACTTGATTAAGAAGAAACTGAGACCAGTTCGTGGCTTATGACCAGATTCTTGGGGAGGGTTACTCAGCAAACGCCACCTCTCCAGAAAAGTCCCGCAGAGAAGTTTGTATATTGTCGTTTTTAAGTGGAAGACTTGATTAAGAAGAAACTGAGACCAGTTCATGGCTTGTGACCAGGTTCTTGGGGAGGTTTACACAACAAATGGTATCTCTTTTGAGAAATTTTCTCATTAACGGTAAATTGCATCTCTTTTGAAAAGTTTGATCACCAAAAACAAATGATATCTCTTTTAAGAAGTTTGCTCACCAACAACAAATGGTATATCCTTTGAGAAGTTTGCTCATTAACAACAAATGGTATCTCTTTTGAGAAGTTTTCTTATCAACAACAAATGGTATCTCTTTTGAGAAGTTTTCTCATCAACAGCAAATGGTATCTCTTTTAAGAAGTTTGCTCATCAACAGTAAATGGTATCTCTTTTGAGAAGTTTGATCATCAACACCAAGTGGTATCTCTTTTAGGAATTTTTCTCATCAACAACAAATGGTATCTCTTTTGAGAACTTGGATCATCAATAACAAATGGTATTTCTTCAGAAAATTCCCGTAGAGAAGTTTTTATATTATCCCTTTCAAGTAGAAGAATTGATAAATAAGAAACAGGAACCCGTTCGTCGTGGAAAAGTTTATTATCTTTTCTACATTCGCCAATTGAGTTGGTAGTTTACCGTCATCTGTGAGTCGGTATCTCTTACTTTTCTATTTTCATCTATTGAGTTGGTAGTTTATTGTCATTTGTGAGTCAGTATCTCTTACTTTTCTACCTTCATCTATTGATTTGGTAGTTTACCGTCATCTGTGAGTCAATATCCCTTACTTTTTTACCTTCATCCATTGAGTTGGTAGTTTGCCGTCATCTGTGAGTCGGTATCTTTTTCGATCCTACCTTCGATAATTGAGTTGGTAGTTTATCGTCATTTGTGAGTCGGTATCTTACTTTTTTACCTTCATCTATTGAGTTGGTAGTTTACCTTTATCTATGAGTCAGTATCTTATCGATCTTCTACTTTCAACTATTGAGTTGGTAGTTTATCGTCATCTGTGAGCCGGTATCTTACTTTTCTACCTTCATCTATTGAGTTGATAGTTTAACATCATCTGTGAGTCAGTATCTTGTTTGATCTTCTACCTTCAACTATTGAGTTGGTAGTTTACCGTCATCTATGAGTCAGTATCTTATTGATCTTCTACCTTCAACTATTGAGTTGGTAGTTTACCGTCATTTGTGAGTCAGTATCTTATTGATCTTCTATCTTCAACTATTGAGTTGGTAGTTTACCCTCATCTATGAGTCGGTATCTTGTTTGATCTTGTACATTCAACTATTGAGTTGGTAGTTTACCGTTGTTTATGAATTTAGTGAAATTTGATTTTTATTGTATTTTATTCATGATTTCTTTTCCATTTAAAAAAATCACAAAAAAATATACTTAGCATCATGTTATTTTAATTTACTATTTTTACCTATTTATTAAAAAATTATCAAAAATATATTCTTTTATTAATTTAAATTTATATATTGGTATAATTTATTTTTAAAAAAATCTAGAAAAGTTGATATAAGTCCTTTTACTTTCTTATATGTATTTTATTTTTTATCTTTTAATTTGCACTTATATTTTCATTTATTTTAGTTCAAGAAAAAAAATCATAAATAATTAATTTAATGTCTCTTTTATTTTCTATTTTTATATTTATTATTATTACTAACACTTTTAGTTATTATTATTATTATTATTATTATTATTATTATTATTATTATTATTATTATTATTATTATTATTATTATTACTTTGTTTTTTTGTTTGTTTTTTGTGTCAATAAAGAAAAGTTGGGACCACTACAATGTAGTATAAACACTTCGCACGGATTGCCAACTTGTACTTATCAATGACCAATAATCATTTAGACACATCACATGGATTGTCAACTTAGACTTATCAATGATCAAGAACCATTCTTATAAAGTCACATGGATTGTCACATCAACACTCCCACCTCATTCACCCTATAAATAAGACATTACTTTTATTCGTTTGGGGGGACAATACCACAAATCACTCACTAAACTTAGCGAAAACTCTTTTTTTTTTCTCTTCGTTTTCTTTCAAGTCATTTCTTCCTTTTATTGAATAGGTAGGCTAACCTCAAATGAGAACGATGAATAGCTTTGTGATATTCAAAAAATGGCAGACGAACACGATGAATAATTTCAAGTTGTTCAAAAAATGCAGGACGAAAATAAAATTAGAGTTTCAGTTTAGAGAGTGAAAATGAATATGATGTTGATGTAGTGAGAAAAATTAAATTAAAGTTGTTTTAATTATTTTATTTTAATTGATTTTCATTATAAATATTAAACTTAAAAACAATATTAATATGTTAGAAACTTAATTACAATATTTATAATTATAAAGTTACCAAAGTAAGTGGCATAAATAATACATTCCTATATAGCATTTTAAAACTTTAGGCATAATTTTGATTAATAAGAATATGACTTCACCTTATAACATAATATTTTATAGTTTAAATTTAACATTTATCTTAAAATGTCACTATTACATGCCATCCATATCCAACTCTTTATCATATCTTGTATATTTCACTATGCCAGAAATAACCTACGAAATCGCTTTTTTTGGGCTTTAAAAGCGCTTAAAAGCGCTCTCGTAGGTGGCGCTGTTAAAGGTTTTAGCAACGCTTTTTGTTCAGAAAAAAGCGCTTTCATAGGTGTATTCAGAATGCGTATAAAGTAGGCCTATAAGAGCGCTTTTTGTTCAGCTAAAAGCGCTCTCGTAGGCCTACCTATGAAAGCGCTTTGTTCTTAAAAGCGCTTTCATAGGTAGGCCTACGAGAGCGCTTTTTTATGAAAAAGCGCTCTCATAGGTGTATTCAGAATGCGTATAAAGTAGGCCTATAAGAGCGCTTTTTATTCAGCTAAAAGCGCTCTCGTAGGCCTACCTATGAAAGCGCTTTTAAGAAAAAAGCGCTTTCATAGGTTTTCTACTGAAAAATCTAAAATTTAAAAAATTTCTAAACCTACATTTTTTTGCAGCAAACATGTAATTCTTAAACCGGTATTTTACACAATCTAATCTAGAAATACCAATATATATTAGTTTTAATCCAAATACCAAATGTAATTCAAATACCAAATAATATATATATATATATATATATATATATATATATATATATATATATATATATATATATATATATATATATATATATATATACAAATACCATTATAATCAATTCATATCCAAAATATATATACACCATGGTAATTCAATATTAACATGTTTTTAAACGTAACAAAATACACCCTAAGAAATCAGCTATATAACACTAAGTAAATCAATCCTAATCTACATATATATCCAAGGTCCTGATCCTGCAATATGAACATAATAACACGGTCAGTGTTGTATACACAAAACAATATATTCATAATTAACCAATTTTCACACAATAATGTATTCGTACCTTATTATAAGATTCTAAGCTCAATAAAATATTGGCACAACTCCTCTTTGAGTTCTTCCAATTGACGTGGCGAGTAATATGGACAATTGTATTGATCAAAATACTACATTACAAAACAAAATATATGCGTGATTTAGTTTAATGTAATAAATTATATGCAAAATCCGATAAGTAATAAAACAAAGTATAAATCCATACCGTGATTGGAATCTCGATTTCATTCATTTGAATGATTTCTTTGATAAACATCAAAATGAAGTATCCGCAATCTATGCCGTTTTGTTGTTGAGGGAACTACATAGAAAAACAAATAAGATTATACACACCTATTGATTTATCAAGTAGCATAAATATTATAAGCAAAATTGTTGAAATTTATATACCTGTACTTTGATCCAATTAATGTTGTTTGATCTAGACCGTGGTACTCGTGCTCCCCTTTGACATCGGAATACTTGTATTGAACTGATGACAAAATTAAAATATTTATTTAGAACAATGACATTGAAATAATTAAATATATAAACACAAACGAATATTTAGAATAATGTCACTTACGTATCAATCACTAGCTTCATTTCCGGATAATTTGTCCAATCACCGTCAACCGAATTTAGGTAATAGACCACTTCTTTTATGGGATTGATTGCAAGCAACAACCAGTGACATCTATAAATTAAAGCAACAATTTAGAAGCGAATTTTAATGTAACAAATACAAATATTAAAAGGAGCTTAGAATGAAAATCTAACCCTGTATTATAAGGCAAAAGATACAAGCTCTCTGTACTGGCAGTTGTCCTTAATCTTTCGACCAAGTGTTCTCTTACTGAATCAGGTTCCCTAGAAATTGTTGCTCCGCTAACACGGGAGGAAGACACGAAACGGAATCTATTTGACAATTGATTCCCGCGCATCAATTTGTCAAATAACATCCTTAAATAAAAACATAATTAATATTAGACTATTTCAATTAAATGTATAAAAAAAATGTTCAACCAATTAAATAATATATTGATCGGGTTACCGGATGTACGAGTGCATCACACTGATGCCTAACTCTCGATGATGAAATATTTGTTCCATGTCCTCTAATCCAATTGTTTCGGTACATGGAAAACCAAAGACAATTTCATCCACATCGATTTGACGAATTCCATCATTCATCAAATCTGATGTGCCAACTAGTGTCTCCAGACACTGTCGATACCTAGGCACAAATTTACTGACAGGAACCTTCTTCTTAGGTGGAACCCTACTACCTTTCTGGCTCACCTGCTGTGACTGATCTTGAGAAGGTACCTTAAAAATCATATAGAATTATGTAAGATACAAAGTTATGCAGTTTTTTATTCCGATCATAAATGAAACACTATAAAAGTACCTGTCTTTGCGATGCAATAGACTCGCCGCGCTGCAAAATCCCTTTATCCTTAGATGCGGGTTTTGCAGGAGTCTAAAATGACCATGTATAAAATTCAGGTCAGAACTGTCAGTTGAATACTTAAAGATTCATAATGGTTTTCAACATACCTGATCATCTATGCAGATGAGGTCTGATGGCCATGCCACAAAAGATCCTACTGCATCTCGCAGCAATGTGGTCTCCGCAACAATGTCAAGTACCGGTAGCAATGCATTCATATCTAAAACAACATCAACCGATACCTTCATGTGGCCATCCGGGAGCGGTCTATGGTGAATTAAATCTCCCGAGGTGTTGTACACTTTTCCCTTGCCAACTACCCGATAAGTCGGAGAAGCTAGATACAACTGACAACATGAAATGCCCTAAACCAATAATAACCGTTAGACTTCCTTTAATGTTGACAATAATAACCGTTATAATTATACTTTCTCTAAATATAATGGATTATCATCTTAATTACCTCGGGAAAATTTTGTTGACGGTTGATACTAGCCTTGTCACTAGTTTCTTTCAACTGTGAACCGCTCCTTTCGGCCATATACCTCTCTTTGTCCCTCTGCAGTTCACGGACTTGTGCTTGTAAATCCTGCAATATTTGCATCACTTCCGCATTGCTAGGATTTCTTTTTCTTGGATTGTTATACAGAGAGGTAGGAGTCACACCATGGCCTTTACCCCTCACTCATCCCGGATACTCAGCAACACATAGTGCTCGACTGAGTACGCTCCTGATATTCGAGTCATCACCCGAGGATACAGATTGCGATATAGTCTCCTGTAATTCATTTAAATATCGATAATTAAAGACACAACGTTAATTATATATTAATTAAAGACATAATGGTATACTTACACACTCATCATAAATATGTTGCAGATCGGGGTTAACAACTTTATCTCTGCCAACACGAGCTTCCTTCCACAGCACATGTGCAGGTAGTGATGTTTCGTCACTCTGCGTCTCCTCCAACTACGCATTGTTACAAATAATAAAATCATCAATACACATTGTTACAAATTAATAATACACATTGAGATAATTAATAAGATCGTAGAATTGATATTTACTTACAATTTTTTCCTGTAAGCGTGCATATCCCAAACGAACTTTTTTATATGGATATGCGGGTTTTGACGCTCTATCCCGATTTACAGCAGTCACTTTCTTGAAATTATCGTCTTTTCTTTGGCCCACAAAAGCAACCCATTCTTCGGGTGTAATGAAGCTCTCATATTTTTTTGGTCGTTCAGGTTCCTCTTCAACAAAATTTCCTTCATCGTCTTTAAGAAACTTATTTGTCAAAAAATTTCTCCACCCTCTATGTCTTTTTCCGGCCAAGCCCATTATATACTTTTTGCGGGCATCTTCAATGTTAAAAGACCTCTACAAAAAAACATACGCATAGAGGGTGTTAGTATATGTAATTTAAAAACAATATTTTCGTCAAAATAAAGCAAATAACAACAACCATATATGATACCTTTATCTCGGTCCAAATTCTTTCTTTAGCATCCAACTCTCCTTTTTTCCAGCTAGTAGTGGTGATCGGAATATGCATACGAACAAGCGTACCGATGTAGCTTGTCAGCTTTGCAGAATTAGGCCCAATTAGTTGGTCATCATTATTCCAATCTACATTATACGTAATACCTCTATCTCTATCACGGATGATTCCCCGCATGATAGTTATGCCTCGTGTGATGTCCTTATCTGAAGTGTCTTGTGGAACATTATCTTGTGGAACATCTCCTTGAGGAACATTTTCTGAATTATCTTGTGGAACATCTCCTTGTGGAACATCGTGATACATTTTCTGTCAAAACGCAAAGTATACACGGAATGAATTAAATAGAATGTTATTCAATATTTCGGACAATGGATTAAATAGAATGAAAAGATGGATACTATTAAATTTATGATTAAATAGTTTCGAACTGATAAAAAATGAAAAAGAAATATACCTACATCAAAACATAAATAAAACAATCCTAAATATTTCAAAAAACTAAGATGTCAGATAACAAATTTTCAGTCAAAACGCAAAGTATACACGGAATGAATCCGTATCAAGAAAATGCAACATACGAAAGACAATTTAAGACAAATTCATCACAATATATACCAGTAATTTGAGGAAGAAAGTTACCTCTCAGATGTTTTAAACTCTAAGAAACGCGGAGAATGGGCGTCGTACGTCGAACTAGGCCGAGAAACGCTGCAAATTCATAGAATGTTATTCAATATTTCGGACAATGGATTAAATAGAATGAAAAGATGGATACTATTAAATTTATGATTAAATAGTTACGAACTGATAAAGAATGAAAAAGAAATATACCTACATCAAAACATAAATAAAACAATCCTAAACATTTCAAAAAACTAAGATGTCAGATAACAAATTTTTAGTCAAAACGCAAAGTATACACGGAATGAATCCGTATCAAGAAAATGCAACATACGAAAGACAATTTAAGACAAATTCATCACAATATATACCAGTAATTTGAGGAAGAAAGTTACCTCTCAGATGTTTCGAACTCTAAGAAACGCGGAGAATGAGCGTCGTACGTCGAAACATAAATAAAATTCCATAAAGCAAAGATGTCAGATAACAAATATTTCATAAAATTACATAAAGCAAAAAAATGAAATGACGTATATTTAAATTTTACTGGATGATATAGGCTATATATATTATACTATAATGAAAAAAATGAAATGATATAGGCAATATATATTATTCTATAATGAAAAAAATGAAATGATATAGGCTATATATATTATACTATAATGAAAAAAATGAAATGATATAGACTATATATATTATACTATAATGAAAAAAATGAAATGACATATATATACATTTTATTGAATGACATTGTCTATAATTATATATACTATTACCTTTTTCACTAACATCTCTTTCTTTTCTTGGTAGGAATATGTTCTACTCGTCTCGTAACAACGCGGACGGTTGGATTGATCCAAATACCCTCATTATGATCATTTCTAATGCATGATTCATTATCATTTTGATCATTTCTGGTAAAAGATTCAATATCAACACCAGTATCGCCTTGGTCTCCAATCTTTTCATCAATTACTTTGTTAGAGAAAAGCACTATAGACCATTTCGTACTTGTCGGATCAGTGACATAGAACACTTGTTTAGCTTGAGAGGCTAGAATGAAAGGCTCATCTTTGTACCCCGCCCTGTTAAGATCAACTTGCAAAAATCCTGACTTATCCATCCGTATACCATTATTATTTTCAACCCACTTGCAACCGAATATAGGAATCTGAAATTTCTCGTAATCAAAGACCCAAATGCGCTCGATAACCCCAAAATACGACAGATTTGCAAATTTCGGGTTTAAGTCCTTCACACTAGATATGTGCATTGCTTCAGCTACCAAGGTGACACCACTATTTTGCACAGTACTTTTATCATCTTGTTCTTTGGTATAAAATGTGTATCCATTAATTGCGTATGCGCTATAAGAAAACGCAACCAAACTTGGACCATATGCTAAACATCTCAATCTTTCTGTCACTGAGGCGGGATCTGAACGATACTTTGAATAAATATGTTCCTTAAACCATGGTATGAAACTTTGATTGTGCTCTCGTACAATCCAATTCTCATTTCTATTCGAATTTAAACCTCGAAGAACACCCTTGTGTATATCGACATACGGCTCAACCTCAATCTCATTGTGCAAAACATACAAATGCACTTGATCCCGTTCGACCCTTGATACTGTCACAACTTTATTTCCAATTAGCTTCTTACCTTCTTTTTTTTCAACAACATGAGATTTGGGGAGTCCAATTGACTGAACATTTGACAGATATTCAGTACAAAACTCAACCGCTTCTTCAACAATGTATCTTTCGGCAATACAACCCTCTGGTCGACTCCGATTTTTCACATACCCTTTTAATATTTTCATATAACGTTCATCAGGGTACATCCATCTCATATAAGCTGGTCCGCACAATTGTGTCTCTTTCACAAGATGAACGACAAGATGAACCATTATGTCAAAAAACGAGGGAGGAAAATACATTTCAAGCTCACACAAAGTAACAAATATTTCTTTTTGCAATGTTGGCAAGATCTCAGGATCGATCACCTTACTGCAAGTTAACTTGAAGAAAAAACACAATTTAGTTATTGCGCTTCTTACCTTTTCTGGCAGAATAGAACGTATACCTATCGGTAGAAAATGTTCCATTATAACATGACAATCATGCGTCTTTAAACTCTTTAACTTGAGGTCTTTCATAGACACAAGTCTTCTAATATCTGATGAGTAGCCTTTTGGAACTTTAACTTCACTCAGAAACTTACACAATATTTTTTTCTCCTTTCTAGATAGAGTGTAAACAGCAGGTGGTAGGTATGTCCGTCTTCCTTTCTTCACGGGTCCCAGTTCAGTTCTTATTCCCATGTCTACCAAGTCCTCCCTTGATTTAAGGCCATCCTTAGACTTCCCTTTTATATTGAGTAACGTACCAATAACACTGTCAAATACATTTTTTTTCAATATGCATCACATCAAGAAAATATCTTACGTACAAAGATTTCCAATATGGCAATTCAAAAAAAATTGACCTCTTCTTCCACCCACCTGTGACAACTTTATGTGCAAAAGGCTTGCCAAACTGAATATTCACATCTTTCACCTTTTCAAAAATTTGTTCACCTGTCAAACCAGGCGGAGCTCTACGTTGTCCGGTATCTCCGTTGAACGCTTTTCTCCATCCACGATACTGATGTTTAGAAGTTAAGAATCTACGATGAACGAGAAAGACATTCTTCTGACAAAGTTTCAATCGCATGGTATCGGTTCCGTCTTCACAAACAGGACACGCTTTTTCACCTTTAATGCTATACCCGGATAGATTGTCGTATGCTGGAAAATCGTTAATTGTTCCAAACAACATCGCCCTCAAGTTGAAACTTTCTTTCCTATAACCATCATAAACCTCCACACCATTCTCCCACAAAATCTTCAAATCTTCGATTAATGGTTCCAAGTATACGTCTATGTCATTTCCTGGTTGTTTAGGCCCAGAAATTAACATAGACAGCATCATGTACTTACGCTTCATACATAGCCATGGAGGTAGGTTATAAATCATAAGAATTACAGGCCATGTGCTATGCGAGATACTTTGAATACCGTGTGGGTTCATTCCATCAGTAGACAATGCCAAGCGAAGGTTTCTTGCTTCTTTTCCAAATTCAGGATAATCATTATCAATTTTCATCCACTGTGGAGAATCTGCCAGATGTCGAAATTTTCCATCAATAATTCTTTCATCTAAATGCCAAGTCAATTGTCTTGAATCGGTTTCACTACGATACACCCGTCTAAATCTCGAGATTATAGGAAAATACCATAAGACTTTTGCCGGAGACAACTTTTTCTTATATCGAGGGGCACCGCATTTAGGACACTCATTTAACGATGCATACTCGTTTCGAAACAAAACGCAATCTTTTGGACACGCACGTATCTTATCATAGCTCATGCCAATGGAGTACAACATCTTTTTGGCCTCATACGTTCGATTGGGAAGAACATTATCCTCTGGTAGCATATCTTTCATAAGGGCTAATAACTCTGAAACTTTTATCCGACCATCCATTGCCGGCGTTTAAGTTGTACAACTTTAACACCGCAAACAATCTTGTGAATTTTGTACAACCATTATACAACGGTTTCTCTGCATCGCTTACCAACCTCTCGAACATTTTGGGACAATCGTTAAGATCTTCTTCAAGCGCTTCTGCAATTTCTTCGACTCGATCATAATCGTATGTATCTGTGCAATCATCATTTGAAACATAGGTCCTTGCATACCCCGATTCAACATTCCTGTTACTTTTCTCACCATGCATATTCCAACATGTATAACTCCTATCAATTCCATACCGAATTAAATGCGATGCCAACTGAACTGCGTCAACCCGGTTCCCATAACAGCAATACAAACAGGGACATGTCATACGACTGGGGTCTTTGGCGTGCGCAACAGCAAACTTAACAAACTCGGAAACACCATTCTCGTAGTCTTTTGACAATCGATTGGAATACATCCATGTCTTATCCATATCAACTAATTAGTGCACAAAACAGTAGTATACTGCGTTTCTGTCAAAACGCAAAGTATACACGGAATGAATCCGTATCAAGAAAATGCAACATACGAAAGACAATTTAAGACAAATTCATCACAATATATACCAGTAATTTGAGGAAGAAAGTTACCTCTCAGATGTTTCGAACTCTAAGAAACGCGGAGAATGAGCGTCGTACGTCGAACTAGGCCGGGAAACGCTGCAATTTCATAGAATGTTATTCAATATTTCGGATCGATTGTCGAAAGATATATACTATTTTAACATAAAGGTTCACAATAAATGTCACATATATATTTTCAATGTTTGGGAAAGCTATGACAATAATACAACACAAATATTAGAAATAGTGAATTCACAAAGTCAACATAAGGTTGATGCGATGAACTGATACTATTAAATAAATGCTTCACACGATTCACCATATTTTTAGTAACAAGTTCATATATCACATTGCATATGGAAATAGGATGAAATGGTTTAAGATACTCAGACTAGAAATGGGGCAGCATTGTTATCATAACACAAGTTAATCAGAAGTTGCTAACGGAAACAAGAAAATTAAGCATTAACATTCACGAAAGATTCAATTAAATGCGGATAAATGTCAAACGGAAAATTAAGGCGAAATACGTACATGGAACCAAGTCCGGACAACATATTTTATTCACAAAAACGCACATAAAATTAGTTCTGAAATCAATTGAAATGGTACTGGTGTTTGACAATTACCAAAACAAACTATTCTAAACGATTAGAAATAATTAATTGAACAATTTTCATGGTCTTCTAATACCGGACAACCTTATACCTCAATAAAGAGTGGCTTGAAAAACCTCAACAAAAACGGTGTAACTCAATCGCATTAATCCACAAACGTAACAAAATGCAAGAATAGGCATCAAACAATTTTAAAGTTCAATTGACAAGGTATTCAAGAGTTCCGGTATAATTCGACATCCAAAAGTTATCAACAAAATTTATCCGGATTCAACATCAAATTCACCAATTCACCATGATTTGATACCAACAGCCATGAACTAACATGAATCTAACATTTATACTCTAGACTCTTGTTCTAAAACAAAGATACTCATCAATCAACCTATTCCTCTTTTCATCCTTTTTACACTGTTCAAGAAATCAAGACTTATGCATATTCAATAATTCAAATATATCATGAATTTTCAAGAACAAAGTTCAACACAATTCAAGAATCATATAATTGTTTAACAAGTCAACTTCAAGAATCACACCCCAATATTCAATTCAATATCAAATTTACTCATGAAATTAAAACTTTGTTCAATTCAACAATCCAAAGTTTAACCTAACTCATGAACATCCAACATAATTTCATTCCTAATTATCATCATCACCTTATAAACAAATGTTTTCCAAATATGTCCTTGTTCCACTCCTTAATAAAAATAATCATACCATCTAACAATGAGACTAACTATCCCCAATAAACCCCATTTTCACGCAGCCAATACCCAAAGTTATCATGCATAAGCCAATCTGAACCGTCCAAATCTAATAATTAATTCTATGGTTAACTGGAAGAAAAGCTAGCCCAAAACTCATAAGAACACAACAATGAATTTCATTGAACCAATTTAAGGCGAAACAAAAATGTAGGTTAAGTTTGTTCAAGATGTAGGTTTTTGTTTAATATAAGATGAACAGATAATGGAAGAAGATAATGGAAGAAGAAGAAACTTACCAAGATGGAGAAGACGGAACGAACGGCGGCGACGACTGAAGAAGACGGAACGAACGGCGGCGACGACGAAGACGGCAGAAATGAGGAAGACGAAGAAATGAAGAAGACTGAACGAAAGAAATGAAGAAGACTGAAGAACAGATTTAGGGATTTTTAATTTAATTATAAAAACAACCTACGAAAGCGCTTTTAAAAGCGCTTTCGTATGCCCCCCATATGAGAGCGCTTCTGAGGTAAAAAGCACTTTCGTATGCCCTCCATATAAGAGCGCTTTAGAAAGCGCTTTCGTAGGTCCCCCTTTCAGAGCGCTTTTTAAAAGCGCTTTTATAGGGCCACCTATAAGAGCGCTTTTCAAAAGCGCTTTCGTAGGTTAGATATTTCAAATAACTATGAAAGCGCTTTCTGAAAAGCGCTTTCGTAGAAAATCCTATAAAAGCGCTTTTTTTAAGCGAATTTTTTTTAAAGGCTACGAAAGCACTTTCTCTTAAAAGCGCTTTCGTAGATGCGCTGCCAAAAATTATTTTTTTTGTAGTGTTTTTATATCATGCGCATGAAACAAATTCTAAAAATTATATTATAGCGCTCTAATAATAAGTTGAACTTTTTGTGTTGATGTTACAATGTTAACATCTAACCATTAGCTAACACCTTATAAAATTAAGATTGAAATGGTAAAACATTTTGCAAATAAAAACAAATAATTGTCTTTTTTATTAGCTTACATTAGAAATCCTTAATTTGAAGCCAAAAATTTCTTATAATTGATTCCATAAGCCTTATCTATGTAAGATGGCTTACAGACAAAAGAGCAGCTTCACTAAGTACAAAGACTTGATTGTTTCGAACAGTCATTGGAGGATTAAAAAACTTCTCTCCTTGAAGAGCTTTCTCACACAACCCAGGTCCATTACCAGCAGCTTGTATATCATTTTTTGCACTCTGAGGATCATTTTTATCCAACTTAGCCAATGCATTTTCGAATCCTACTATAGTCGCAGGGTAGAAAACAGAAGCACACTGTCTAATAGCTTGATCATTGGGAAAATTCATAACAACATATTATCGTGATAATAATTTTTGGCAAAAATCATAATATTATTTACTAATTTGATCATACATTAAGAAAAAATAATATTATATATAATAATAATAATAATAATAATAATAATAATAATAATAATATAATATTCAACCATCACAATATAATTTTAGTATTATATTCTTAAAATGTATTTTTATACTATATAATTATATTTTGTTTTTAAAACTCTTCATTCTTTTAATTTTAATTAAAAAAAAATTTTCATTTTAATAATCACGAACATTGTAATTAACACTACAATGATTATAATATGTATAAAAAAATGAAATTTATTTTAATAATCATTAAATAATAATTAATACACTACAACGATGAATTCATCTTTATGAGTATCTATTTTATTAATTTTTAAAAAATTTAAATTATATTTATGAATTTGTAAATTAGAGAATTTTCATTGATTATAGATTATTATATTTAAATAAAGGTATTATTAATAAATAAATTAAAGAATTCGAATTTTGAAATGATAAAATAAAAGAAAGAGTGTTAAAAAGGTAGCTTTTGATCTAATCAATTAATTAATTTTTATTAGAAATTTTAATTTTATTTACAATGTTGTTATATTATTTTATTCTTAAAAACTACAAATAATATTCTTTTTGTTTACTATCAATAAATATTTTAATAATCATTTTTTAAATGTTTTTGGTTGTTATCAATAAAGTAACAAATAATTTTATTCTTACTTAATTTATTTTATTAAAAATATGTGTTCATAATAATTACTAATGTATTTAATTTTTTGTTTTTAGTTTTAGTTACAATTTATTTTTGGAACAAAAATCAGTTACAATTTTTTAATTATAGTTTTTTTTTATTATTGTTAAAATTAATGTTTTGAAAATGAAGAATTTTATAAAACGGTCGATTTATTTTTCATATCCTATAATAATAACATTTTATTCTTCTTATTTTCTTTTTCACACGTATATTTTAGAATTTGATGCATAATCTACCAAAATATGAGATAAATGGGTAAACTATTCTACACCAATTCAAAAAGAGAATTAATTTTTTTATCTTTATCTTACTCATAAGCTCATGGAAGGTTCCATTTTTTTCTACATCTACTCAAATTTATATTGTATAATATAATTTCTAATTATTATTTTGCAGATTTTACAATTTGAATAAGAGTTAATCGACCCAAACTCCTACCAGCAACAATCTTAAAACAAAGATTAAAATGTATGTCTCTTGCAATCATCTTGAACATCTAATTTCTAAAATCTATAACGCTTATGTTTATGTTAAGATATTTTTATTTTTTAATTAATTTTTTTATTTTTTTGGTTTAATTTTCTTCCTCTTTCTTCACAATTTTAGAATGATACTACTTATGTTTTTTTTTTTTATATAAATTCTTATTTTATTTTCTTCTATAGTATAAATTCTAATTATTATTTTAATCATGTTGTAATAAAGATTTCCTTCTTCCATTTTAATCAAGCTTTCGTCTAGATATAACACCTATTAGATTATTATTATTTTTTGTTTAATTTCCTTCTTCCATTTATGGTTTCTTTCAAATATAATCATACTAACTATATTTAATTTTCATTTAATTGTTATGAAGTATTTCTTTGAATTAATTTCCTTCATCTCAATTTCAAAATGTTTTTATGGTTTTGCAACATGGAATAATTGATGTTGTTATTCTTTATAAAAAGTATTTTATTCGTTTGGATAAACTATTTTTAACAATCAAGTTTTGTTTTTTATTTCTACATTCATATTCAACCATTAATGACTTACTAAAAATATTAAAATATATTTCTCACTATTTATTATTCTTTATCAATCTAAATTGTAACTCTAAAAAAATTGAAACTCCATTTTACCATATCAATGATATTATCTACTGATTAAAATTTTTAATATTAAATTCTAATTTTTAAAACAACCGAGTCTTGATTTTTCACTATTTAACTAATTATCTATCAATCCCAATCCTAAACATGTAATTGATGAAGATTTGAAAATTTGAAATTATATTTCTCATTATTATAGATAGAAAATTTTAACTGTTTAAATGACTACCAATCAAAATATTATTTTATATATTATTTATTCATTAAACTCATTAAATTTTAAAGATACATTTACAATTACTTCTAACTTTTTTATTAACTCTAAAAATTCAATATATTCTAAAATGTTATAATAAATTTAAATAAAATAATTATTCAAATAAACTCATTAGAAGGAAAAACCTATAAATATAATCAATTGATAAAGTAATGTGCGGGTTATATACTAGTTTATTATTTATTATTAAGTAATGTGATATTCATTGACTCATTGACCATTTAAAAACTCATATATTATGTGATATCTTTGATTGAGCCACCACATAAAAACTCATATAATATAACCGTTTAAAATATTTATATATTTGTTTTGACTAAATTAGAGATATACCAACTATGGATTTAAAATAAACCCAGTGAAATAGAAGATTTGACTAACTTTTAAATAAATTTTAACAGAATATTTAAATTATTTTTTTCGATCTTTTTATGATTATAAATATATTTTTTAAAATATCTACTTTTTAAAATAAATTTAAAAGATTCTTAATTTTTTATTTGACACATTTATCATATAGTTTAAAAAAAATTTAAACTGTATAATTTATTAAAGAACCAAATTATTATATATATATATATATATATATATATATATATATATATATATATATATATATATATATATATATATATATATATATATATATATATATATATATATATATATATATATATATATATATATATATATATATATATATATATATATATATATATATATATATATATATATATATATATATATATATATATATATATATATATATATATTTTAATTTGTTTTTTGTAATAAAATTTTTTAACTATTCTTATTTTTCAATTTCAGTTCTATTTAGTTTAAGTTTCGATTTGATTTATTTATCATTTAGTTTGATTTTAGAATAGTTTGAGCAACAGAAGCTCTCTTCACTAATTAAATATAATAGTTTGAGGAACAAAAGTTCTATTCTCTAAATAAGCCGATAATACTAAGTCAACTATTTATTTTCCACGTTTCCACCACCATTTAATATTTATCTTTGGAGAGGCTAGTTCCTTGGATTACAAGGAGGAACATTTTTTCCCATACAAAGATAGATGTCCACCACTTAAAATTCCGGAGCAAGGTACCTTCAACCCTAATTGTGATCTTACCCATTTTCTTATCCTTTTTTATCAGAAATAACATAGAGCATGTGGAACCTAACATTTAATGGAATAGTTCTCACCCAAGTATCATTCTAAAAGGAGGTGAAAACTAGTATCTCTTATTTTAATCATGTTGTCTCTTTAAGTATCGTGTTATAGCGTGTCGCGGCGCGAAAATTTTTCGAGCATATCGCATGCTCGAAATATAACGAAAATGTCATCAATATTTATTTGTTCTAAAGAAACGGGAAAATATCGAATAAAATCCACGAAAGACAATAATGCTCGTCGCGATACTAAAAACGGGTTCGAGAGTCGGTAATGCAAGATGAATTTATTAGTACCTCTCATACTGTTGTACTCAATGACACTCATTTAGTTAGTTTTGTGTTTGAGTGTTAGCGTTATATTTTGTGATCTTCTACTTATTAATCGGGAGATGAGGAGAGAAAGAGTTTTTGTTTTTTTTAGTTTATTGAGCTCGCCAAGATTTTATAATCTCGTGCCTACATATCCCCATAATGTTATAAGAAAATCAGAGCTCTGAAGTTCATAAAAAAACATAGATTTGTTGGTTTATTTTAGAAGAATGATGCGTTGGACATTTCAAACGTTTGAACCTTGAGTTGTTGCTCAATCGTGGAGACTGAAATCTTTTATTTGTTTTGTGTTAAAATGGCTAAGAAACATTCGCTTACAAAAAGGTTTTCAAAGTCGCGAAAGGGCGAAAAAACTAGTTTGATGAGTTGAGTTGTTTTTATGTGGAGATAGGTATCCGACATGGAGTCTGACAACAGTATCCAAATACCCGATAAGGAAATGAATTTAAATCCAAAACACCTTTCTTCATCCAAAAGATTTGTTTATGAAAGTGTGAGACGAATCAAGATTCGTTTATCTTATTATATTTTTGTCAGGAAGACGAATATTCAAACAGTGAGCCCTACATTAATGTTTGAATATTCGAAAAGTGAATAGATCTAAATCCAAAGAAAATATTGTTTTATTTTTGATTTATTGTGAAAATGGTTTTGAAAAGACAACCCGACATTGAATCAAATGTTTGAGAATTTATTATGAAAGTATTTGAGTGAACCGAGAACAAAGACTTAATGTTGGATCAAGCTTCACTTGACAGTTGATTTAAAATTTATTTGGAAAAGATTCAACATTGGATCAAGTTATTCTTTTTATGAAAGTGGTTCATTTTATCGTTTATCTTGAACTAACAATCATACAAAAAGTAATTAAGCAAAATAATTGGAAAGCGATAAATTTATTACACTTCATGGGGAGTGGGATAAATTTTAATCCAATGGTGATGGAATAGAGCAATTAAATTAAAAGCTCATACAAACAAATAACAAGTGAAAAATAATTTAACCAATTTATTAAAAATTAATTAAATCAAGTAACTAAGTTAACAAAAACTGATTAACAAAACTAAACAACTTTAATTAAGAAAATCAATTAAGTAAAGCAATATTTAATTAATCTATTAAAGTTCGTTATAAGAAGGCTCAAGAGAAAGCCAAGAAATTTAGAAAAATTTGATGTTAATTAAATGGAGAAAATAAATTAATTGTGATAAAGTATAATTAAATAGTTTAATTAAACAAAATCAATCTCACTAATTAATTAAAACGGGGGTGTGAATCATGTGGTAACTCGAAGAGAGAAAAAAAGTTGAACCCAGCGGGCGGCAGGCTCAAATCCACCTCTACTACTCAACTTACCAAAAAAAAAGATGCAGAAGCAATAATAATAAAAAAAACAATGGGCACAATGGGTAAGAAGATTGATGCCCAGTCTAATGATTAAAAAAAAACCCTAAAGGCTCGAAGGTTCGGCCCAAATTCCTTTCCGGGAATTTCTTAAAGCACTCTATCATTTTCTAAGGAACCACGCGAAAATACATAAATACCCCCAGATACTGAAAATGTATTTCCAAAAGCACCCTGACAGGGATTTTTTCACCACATATGGAACATCCACAAATGACAAAGGCTTAATCAATCATGTTTTATACCATGTACTTGAAGGCTTTAATTCTCAGTGGAATGGACTGACAATCCACCATGGTAATCACATATAGCATGGTGTTTGAAGTTAAGTGGGTACTTCCTCAATGGCTTAAGCATCTTGGAGAATATCAAAGATCTCTGAATCAACTGAGGAAGTAATTCAGTGTATGTCATCAGAATTAAATCAAATTGAGGTTGCTTTTAGGGACCTGTCTGATTCTGAATATAACTCTATTGGTACTGCTGAGGCACTTATTGTTGATATTGTTGAGGAGCCTATGGCTGATACTGAATAGCTGCCACGTAAGGAAATACTGAATAAGCTTACTGACCAGTTGTGATAACATTGGTTTTATCCTCCTTCCTCTTCTGAAAAGCTATTGGGGAACTTCTTTTCCTCAACCTGACTTTCAGAAGAACATTTAATTTTCCCAATATTTATACCTTCTTCAACCATTTCCCCAACTATCACCAAGTCAGATAAGCTCTCTGACACACTACTGATCAACCAGTCATAATACTTCCCTTACAAGGTACCCATGAAAAGGTAAACAAATTCTCGGTCCACAATAGGTGGTTGAACCCGAGCTGCCAATTCTCTCTATCTTTAGGCATACTCTTTGAAAGACTCAAATCTTTTATGGGAGAGACCATGCAATTCAGTGTTACTTGGCGCCATATCGGTATTGTAGTTGTACTGCTTAGTGAAAGCATCAACCAAGTTTGTCCATGAACTTACATCACCTCTCTCTAAATGCACATACTAGTCAAGTGTTTCCCCAATGAGACTGTCCTGAAAATAATGAATCATCAACTTGTCATCTCGGACATGAGCATCTATCTTGCGGCAAAATATCTTTAAGGTATTTATAGGGAAAATCGAGATTGATGTTATATGATGTGGTTTTTTTTTAGATAAATATGTTATAGATTTATTCAGATTGGTGTTATATGTTTATTGTTGACGTTGCTGTATTTTTGTTGAGAAATTATTTTTTAGTTGTTGTTTAATGTTAGTAGTTGTTTAAATTGAGATAATGTTATTGTTATTGTTGTTGTTATTTATTGTTGTTTTGAGTTAGTTGTGTTAACGTTGTTGTTTTCTAGTTGTTATATTTAGTAAAGTTTTATGTTTAGAGTCTTTAGTTGTTGTTATTGAGTTTGAGTTTGAGATTAAGATTATGTTTTTTGTGATTCTTTGTGCATCTCTCATCTTGTTCCTCTGAACATGTTAAGAGGATATTATAATGACAGAAAATAAAATTGAGTTTATTAAATCTAATGTTGATTTTTTTTCACTAACCCCTCTCTGAATATTATAATTTATTAAAGTGTTTTTGGAAATAATTATATGAAAAATTATGTTGTATTTGAAAAATATCTTACACTAATCAATATTTTTCGAGCATTCTGCAACTCATCTTTTATTTCATATTCTTTAATAGTTAAAATCTCTTCAATACTTCTAGTTCTCATTCAACTTTCTTCCACACGTGTTGAATGAACAAGTATAGAAGAAAGTTGAACGAAAACTAGAAGCATTGGAGAGATTTTAACCATTAAAAAATATGAGATGAATGATGAGTTATAGGACATTCAAAAATCACTAATTAGTGTAATTTGTTCTTCAAATATAATCTTTCACATAATTATTTTCTAAACAATTTTTGAAAAGTCATATATTCAACTAGGGCTAAATGATACAAAAAATCTACATTAGATATAATATACTCAAGCTTCTTTAACCCGTCAATGCAAAAAAAGGATCTCCCTGGGAATCTAACCCATGACCATTTCAACTATCCCCTCAGTTATTTAGAAATTGACAGATAAAGTTGTAATTTTTTATGTCGTTCTTTGTTATCTCATATGTATAACCGAGATAAAACCCACTTCACGCCCAAGATAAAATGTATATTTTATAATAGTGATCTTGTAATCTATGATAAGTTTGACCTACTCAATTTTAGATTTTGTTCTCATTAAAATAGTTTGGTCCGGTCCCCCTCTCTCCTTTGTATTTTTTGTTTTGTTTTATTTCCATTATTCCCCCCTCTCTCTCTCTCTCTCTCTCTATCTATCTCTATCTATCTATCTATCTATCTATCTATATATATATATATATATATATATATATATATATATATATATATATATATATATATATATATATATATATATATATATATATATATATATATATATATAAAGTTTAGTTATAGTTTTGATCTCCTATTTTTATCTAATCTAATTCACAAATTGAGGATATTTGGTTTATATAAAAAAATTCTAATTAACTAATGTGATATTCTTTGATTGAGTGGCCAAATAAAACTTATATATTATGGCCATTAAAAGAATTTATATATTGTATTAAGAAAGAGTTGTTTTTATTATATATAATAAATAAGAGACAAAATTACACTCGAGATCTTTTAAGTTATTTTTACATATTAGGTTGATATTTTTTAATTTTTTAAATAATAATTTAGTTCTTTAAGTTATCAAACGTGTGCATCATTGTCCTTTTTTAACAGAATAAATATATTAATTATGAATATAATTATTTTAAATGGTATGAAAATGATAAAGTACAACAAAAAATACAATAATCACAATTTTAAATATTTAAAATGTGAAAAATATTGTAGAAATCAACAAAAAGGACAAGATTGTTAAAAAAAAAATTAAAGACCAATTTATTAAAAAAAATAATGTATAGAACTTCTAGTGTAATTTTGAATAAAAAAAGTTATAGACATAAGTAAAAAGAAATATTTGACTAAGGATTAGTTTAAAAAAATAAGTATAGAAATATATAATATGTTATTGTTATATATAGGTTTTGTTTATAGTTTTGATCTCATATTTTACCTCATTCATGATATTAATCTTTGTATTTTCAATTCAAACAGTTGTTATATTTTTTAATGAGGTTTAATTGATATTTTTATCTTTTAATATAATGAAAGGTGTTTATATGACAATTTGTCACATTTAACTAATGACATGTCGTTTAAAAATGGAGACGTCACTTAATTTAATTATAAAAACTTGAGAGTGGAATCAAAACACATTGAATTTGAAATATGAGAATTAGTTCCTTGATTTAACTTAAATAAAAGAACCAAAATATTCCGATACGGGAAGGGCCAAATCAATTTCTTAGACGAATCCTATTTCCAGTCTAAGAAGAAATATGGGAAGTGGAGCAAGCTCAAACTTACACAGAATTGAATTTGTTAGCTGTTGAAGCATTACAAGTATTTATATTATCATTTTCTATAGAGATTGATATGATATTAGTGTCGTTTTACAGTTAAAATTATTTTATGCGTAAGATTTATAAAAGGTTTTGGTGTTTCAATGTTTTGTTTGCATGAAAAGTAAATAATAACCGTACAAAGTTATGGTTTTGAAAGATTGATAAAAACATGTAAAAACTAGGGTTCGATAATGTATTTCATACTTTTTTTTCTTAATGAAGCATCTGAACTTATTAAATATTAATATAATTACATATCCTCTCAATAAGTTTCATCTCTAAAATAAATTGTGAGTTATATCATATTAATCCTTAGACGATCTCTCAACCTAACCATCAATATGATAACTTTAAAAGCTTGATAAAAGTGAATATCAACTCACAAAATTATGTCTAAAAATTGTGTGTTGATAGATGAAAATCTATGTCAAGAGTTGAACATATTTGTCATCAACTTGTTCACATAAAACAAGGATTTTTCACCATATATTCATCATCAACTTGTTCACATACAAAATATTAAGAGAAATACATACAAAAGTGAAGATTATGTATCTTTAATCTTGACACAAAAAAAGATTTAGCACACATAACCATGGTAGCTTGATAAACAAGTAACAAACATAGTTTTTGGAGTATCAAACTTAAAAGGATCCAAGATTGAAGTTAAAAAGCTTTGATTTTGGATAAGAAATGGAAAATAGTGTTTTTGGTTCTCTCTAAATATTTTTAGGTCACAAAATATACAAAATGATGGATAATGATAAAAAACATCTACAAAGTACCCTTATAAACATGTTCAGCCCAGACATCGTCGCCCAGCGCTCCAAAAGTATCATTGGGCGACATTCACGACTAAGCCCAGGTGACCACAAGCAGCGCACGTAGCCAACATAAATGTCTACCATCGCCCGACGCTCGTGATACATCGTCGGGCGATCCCTTCTCGCTTCTTCATCGTCGGGCGCTCCAAGAAGTGAGACACTACAATAACTTATCAACTTTCAGCATTCTTCGCCAAGCTCACTACTCCTTCATCGTCGGACGACGCTGCTTCTCATCACCATCCCATCATCTAGTGATGCTTCTCAAACACTGACTCTTCAGAATCTTTATTTCTCGATCACTAAACGCAACTTAAATTGCAACTTTTGGCTAAAAAAAAGCTTAAAAACTAATAAACACATTAAATATGCCAAGATTATATATATATATATATATATATATATATATATATATATATATATATATATATATATATTGATGCAAGAATCACTTAAATCTAAGTCCTACTTAAACCTGAGTTCCTACTCACTTCCCCTCAATCACAGCAGTGATACTAATCTACTGATTAATAAGATTATGAAGACATTCTTCAATACACACGCTTGATTTTGCTTCAAAGCTTTAATCAAGAGACACAACACTCGTGCTTCAAAGGTTTGAGTGATAAACAACCCTTACAACCAAATCTTACTCCAAGTCACTTATCAAGTGATAATTTCTTGGCTCACATTAATTACTAAAACTATCACAACTACAAAATGCCTTATTGATCTTCTGTCAAAAGCGCTACACGCCATTAGGATTTGTGAGAAATATATATGCAGTCTATTCTTCATTTTGGGCTTCCATAAAAATAGCTAGCATTAACCAAAGTTAACCTAAAGACTTGGTCTAGGGCTTTCATCATAACAGATTAGGGTTAAGCAAGGTTAACCTAATATCCACGTAAGCATCTGATCTAGTCAATAAACTTCAACTCATAATAGCACACCAGATTCAAGAAAATTCTCAGGAACAATAAATCTGCACAACAACTTGATCAGTACAGGATATCTTAACATTGGGTATGACATCATGTATCCTGCTCACTGATTTTGGTAGAATTCAGTACATATGATTATAGCTTAATCATGATGATATTCACTCAACTGAGTTGTTCCTGTAGAACATTCCTTCTACAGAATTTTTCTTTATCCCAGAATGTTATGACATCAGTCATGACATTCGCAAATCTGGTTTTACCAAAAAATAATGCCAACAAGGAAACACTTACAAACTCCCCCTTTGGCAAATTTTTGGCTAAAACCCCTAAACAATCAGAGATTAGAATGCAGAAGCAACATGCATACCAGAGATCAAAATGCAGCAGAATTTTTAATAACATCTAATCTAACTACCAATATCCAATTCTACCAAAATTACCACAATTACTTCTCCCCCTTTTTAGCCATAAAGAGGCCGAAGGATCTAGTACTTAAAGTTATACAATCATCAAAAGGAAATCCAAAATACACATAAACAGAGAGAAGGTATCAAATAGCAGCAGCAAGTTCCAGCATCAATCTTTACAACTCAGCAAACAAAGACCTTCAGGTACTGTCATCCCCTGAGGAAGCACTATTTTCAGCAGCATCTTTTGGTGAGCTTCTTGCAGAACCATCATGTTGTTCTTCATCAGCATCCTCTTCCCTCATTTGTTCTTCATTCTTCTCCTGTTCCAGACTAGTAATCACCTCTTCAAGAGTCCTTTTTCTTGCATCAAGCTCTCTGTAGGTTTCTTTTAGAACATCTATAACATCAACTTTCTTGGGATGAGCTTTGACATTTGATGTCTCAGCAGATGTCATAACAATGTCAGGGACATGTTGTTCTTCATCAACATCCTCTTCCCTCATTTGTTTGTTCTTACAGCCTCTAACCCTATTTTTCGTGCCTTTGCCTTCCTTTTGTATTGTGGAATATGTTAGGGTAACAAATATGGCTTCAATCTTCCACATCAATGCATTGCATATTTGATTTGATTCACTTTTGAAAGCTTGCCAACTTTGTCAAAAATCCATCTTTTTGCACATGATCTTGTGTGATACGAATTTGATGCTCTTAATGATGATGATCTCAACCTGAAATAGCCAAAAAGATCTCAAGTAATCAATATTTGGATTTAATTTGATTTAATTTGATTAAAAATGAAATAATTCAATAAAAAATCAAATAAAATAATAAAAAGGAAATATGATCTCAAGGATGAAGATAGGACACGTGTGCAATGGAGGAAGCTCAAATAAAGTGGAAAAGAATGGGCCCATTTGACAAAATTTGAAGTTTTGGGGATGGTTGACTTTTGGCAATTTTGCAAAAATGCCCAACTTCAACAATGCATAACTTCTTCAATTTTGAACTTTTGGAGGTATTCTTGAACTTTATAGAAATCTTGAGATGTCCTCTAACCAAAACTTTTGATCTAATCTCATTTTTACATTCCATGATCAAGTTATAAGCTTTGGCAAAAAAGGTGTTTTTGTTGACTTTCAAAAATGACCTATAATGTCTAAATTTATAACTTCTTGTGAGAGCATTTTTTGATCTTTGGGTATGAATATGGATTGTAGGAAATTTCATACTATTAAAAATGAGCTTTGTATGGGTAATTTCTCATAAAGTATGATAAAGTTATGCTTGGTCAAAGTTGAGTTGACTTTTCTTAGAAAACCCTAATTTATCAACTTTTGAGTCTTGATGAATTTTGAGCAATCCTTGATGAATCATGATCAACCCTTGATAAAATGATGAAATGTCTTTCAAAATTAGAATGTTGACAAAAAATCTTAAAGTTTGACTGTATGTAGGTCACAATTGACTTTTGCCCTAGCACATTCGATTTTTGGACCCTTTGAGCAATTGACTGACCAAACTTTCTCTGCAAGGCTTGAAATTTGACATGGATGACCTTGACAACATATTATGACATTGGGGAGAACTTGAGGTCATTTGTACTCAAGGATCTTGATGCAACACAAAACCCTAATTTGGGGTTGACTGTCTTAGGAGATAGCTTGTCTGTCCAACTTTTGAGCAAGCTTGAGCCACTTGGAGATTTTTCTTGCAATGTTTTGAGAAATATGAGAGGGAAAATTTTGGGGTACAACAGGTTACTACTAACGTTTTCTAACTATTGCTTTAGTGATTTTACTTGTCCCTTTTGAATGTTCTTTACAACTCCAACGACGATGCTACCTACTCCTTAATAATATGATAGCACTCTCTAAAGGAAATGAGAACAAACAACCTTTTTTTCGAGTAGGTAGAATCTTAAGTACTTGCTCAATAAAAACTTTCACACAAACACCTTTCAAAACAAATTTTCAAAACAAATTTTCAAAACAAACTTCGTCACGTCCTTTAGGACTGATACAAGGATTATCACGAAGTAAAACTTTTTCAAGACAAATACACACAAGAAAAAATGAGCAAGTACCTAAGTTCCCGTCGATAATTACGGATAGAAAGGGTGCTAACACCTTCCTTTTTTATAATCTACCCCCCGTACTTAGAATATCTCGAAAAAAAGGTTTTTTCTGTTCTTTTTCCTTTTCCATGATTGGATGAAATAAAAGTCGATGGCGACTCTTTCTTACCGCGACATTTTGCGAACAAAAAATGTAAAACACAAACCAGTAATAATAGTCGGTTCTACCCCCGTATCACAGTAAGCATGGGAGTCCGTTTAGAGGAAGCTATCCACAAAGGCCACTTATCTAAAGATGGGGATGCATTAAATGGTTCTAAGAAGTATGGTGATAGTTCTTCCAAAGAGAAATAGAAAGACTTATATGCTATACTTTGTGGTAGGCAAGGGAGATCTCATAATAGGAATCAACAAGTTGCTTATATGACCCCAGTCATCAATGTGG
The DNA here is from genome assembly GCA_948472305.1 of Vicia faba. Taxonomy (NCBI): domain Eukaryota; kingdom Viridiplantae; phylum Streptophyta; class Magnoliopsida; order Fabales; family Fabaceae; genus Vicia; species Vicia faba. The sequence continues at coordinate 763,723,468 of OX451735.1, read as the reverse complement.
CTCCGACTACTGTTGCATATCAGAGGGAACCTTAACAAGGTAATCAAGGGAAAGGTCATTAGAGGAAAATGATCTTTGATCCAATTCTAATGACATACACAGAGTTTTATCCTTCTTTATTAAAGAAGAATCTGGTTCAAACTCGAGCTCGACCAGTTGTTCCTGAAAAAATGCCAAGAGGACATAAGGCTGATGTTTCCTATGCCTTTCATCAGGATGCTCTTGGGCACGATTTGGAAGATTTCTTTTCTTTGAAGGCCGATGTTCAGAGAATGTTCTGAAGCGGTATCTTGTCATTTAAGGATATTGGCCCTAATGTTCAAAATAATTTGTTAGCAAAGCATGAATGAATCTCTGTTATTGGTAGTTCCAAAGTTTGGGAAATGTTTCCTTCAGTTCAAGTCCAGATAAGAGAGTATTCTTAGTTTATTATCATTTTTAATGGTTTCTCATTTGTATTTTTTCTTGTCTATCATTGCACTATTTGCATGTAAGAACTGGTTTGCATTTGAATGTTTAATCTTAATACAACAAGTATGTTTGTCTTGAAGAAATTAATTCGTTTCACTCGTATTTGTTTTCAATTTGAAATTGCTTTATGATACCAACTTGTCACCCAGTATCTTGCCTAGGCAGATATTAGAGGGGGATGCTGATTTTCTAACACAAAATTTTCAATTGTATGCTTTTGGATAAAACCTTGTTGACGGTGTACAGACATTGATTCAAATTCCCAAATATCGGAGATATAAGGGAGTGAAACCCTCGTTAATCCCTTTGAGCCTTGAAGTGGGAGTTTCCTTTCTATTAAGAAAAACCCTCAATTTTTAACCCGGGGCAGGGTAGTTTTCAGTTAATCGATTGAGTATTTAAATCTCATCAAGAGTATGCATCCAAGGTTACAACAATGATTATACTTCGAAAGGTTGAGGAAAGTCAAAACCACAATGGTCAATCTTCGACTATCATTAGTGTGCATCAAGAGTAGACGATATCTCAATGGGTATCTCTCGCACATCAAGAGATCAACAGATGATGATACCACAACAGTTATCCCTCATCCACCAAGGACTCAGGCAGTCACAATTATTTCAATAAGTCACATACGACTCGAAGTCACACGACGTGTTCAAAAGGAAAGAAAAATGAAATGAATAAAAAAATGATGAAAAATATAAAGAGACAAAAATCCCCTCTAAGTCAGAACTTGAAAAACAAATTCTCTTAGGCAAAAGTCAGAGCATTCTGCTGAACCATCAATTCAAAAGAATTAGTTTAAACAAAAGTTAGGGAAAACAAAAATTTGCAAAGAAGGGATTATGAAGAAAAGTCCTCAACAAAGAACAAATTTGCGTGATTACAAATACAAACACTAGAACGGTGACTGCTACTCTGAAAGCTTGATCACTTCTTTAACCATAACCAAATATTTTTATGAGAAATGAACACTAGTATCAAATTAACTGAATATAGGACTGGAGAACATCATGAAGAGGGTGGGCACACAATATTTTGAGCCTTAAACTCTTTTTTCTAAAAACAGTGAACTAGGCCACGTTACAACCTTCAAAAGCCCTAATTGAAACATGGTTTATTTCAAAAGCATACTACAACGAGATAAGGTTTCTAACTCCCATAAGTTCTACTAAAATATTTGTGTTGGTATCATATGATTTTGTTATCTTTCATACAAAAATAAATAATGCACTAATTCGCAAGCTATGCGACATCTTTTCAAAAATCTCCAAGGCTTACATAATTGTTGCATAAGAATTTTCATTCTCAGAATAAATTTTTCTTCTTGTAAAATAATTGCTTAATGTCAAGGAAGCTTACATATAAGCACCAATAATGATTTTAATCTTTTGAGGTCTGAAACTTTGTTAAGTAATTGGCGAATCATTTCTAAGAATGATCATAGCCAGGGGTATGTTGCCTGAAGACCTTCAGCATGAACAGGTTACTACCTCATCGTTTGATTACCCTCATGGGTTATATATGAAGACTTTGTTTTTCCAAATATAGTCAATATGGGGCAGTCATGTCGAGGTCCAACGAATCTCTCCAAGAGTTTGAAGACACTAGAGAATTTTGGATGCTAGGTCTTTTGTAAAATCCTCTTGAGACGATTTCTTCTCATAAACCATGTAGCTTGGGGCATTTAAGAAGTGAAGTCATTCGCAAGAATTGTCGCGCATCTTGCAGTTAATCAGCAGTAAACTTGGGGCGTAAAAATTTAGTTCCAAGGGCAATCCATATTTGTCAAGATATGTGATCTATTTTGCACACATTGTTAGATGATGGTGTTCCCCAATAGTTCCATCTAAGCAAGATTTTTCTCCAGCTGTAGAAGAGTTCATGTTGTTATCCTTTCAATGGGTTGTTAAAGTTAGAATATTGGACTTTGGATTTTCTCCCGAAAAGTATCTTCCTCTCAAGAGAGATTAGACCCTTATAGAATAAATATGCTTCGTCGATGGCTTTTGTTCTATCTCCAGTAATGTTCCCATCTTGTCGAGATTAGCCGAGTATTTTTTTATACCGTGATGTCTTTTCATCTCCAGTTTATCTATTTTGTCTGTTTTGTCAGCATATACATGACATTCATTTATTCATTCACACTTACATCATTCATGCACATTCGCATTTATCTATGTTTTTGGGTCCATCTCCGTTGGTTGTGTTTATCCCCAAGTAACTTATTTCCTCTTTCCAAATAGAGTGACAACTTAAGCAGAAAGTGTACATCCTTTTTAATTCCCCCACTGAGTTTATTCCTCGTGGAAGGGTTTTTATTTCATCTTAGGATAGGATAATTCCCAGTTGAGCTTATTCCTCATCCCGTATAGTCTTGTTCGATTGTTTCTCTCCATTTTGTTCTTGGATTAAGCTTCGTCTCATGCCGATGTTACCCTGTGGATTTCTCTAGGCTGTGAAACCTAGATTGAGAGTGTGTTTATTTTGCGCCTATAAATACTTTTGTCTCCTCAGGAAAATTCTATTCATGGTTCCCCATTGAAGGTGAACTTTGTTCCTCAGTAGTTTTGTTACAACACTCTTTCGGAATCTCAACATGATAATAAAATCGTAGACTCTTTACTTGAGCAGCTTGATTATTTCTGGATTTCCTCTTTTATGGCAAATGGCGATATCTTCATGAGAAATTTGTCTATCCCCGATGAAGTTATTGATTCTCAATCACAACAATGTTTTTATAATATTATATTGAAATCTTTTGCCTGACAGCAAGTGGAGGCCTCTTTATTTGAGCAGCTTGTGTATTTTCAGCATACTTTTACCTTATGGAAAATGGCGGTCTCTTCATGAGAAGTTTGTCTATCTCCAATATATCAACTCTGATTTTTTAGCAAACAACATCTCTTCGGAAAAGTCCCATGGGGAAGTTTGTATATTATCCTTATCAGGTGGAAGACTTGATTAAGAAGAAATTGAGACCAATTTGTGGCTTATGACAAGGTTCTTGGGGAGGTTTACTCGGAAAACGACATCTCTTTAGAAAAGTCCCATGAGGAAGTTTGTATATTATCCTTATCGGGTGGAAGACTTGATTAAGAAGAAACTGAGACCAGTTTGTGGCTTATGACCAGGTTCTTGGGGAGGTTTACTCAGCAAACGACATCTCTTCGGAAAAGTCCCGTGGGGAAGTTTGTATTTTATCCTTTTCAGGTGGAAGAATTGATTAAGAAGAAACTGAGACCAGTTCGTGACTTATGACCAGGTTCTTGGGGAGGTTTACTCAACAAATGACATCTCTTTGGAAAAGTCTCACGGGAAAGTTTGTATATTATCTTTATCAGGTGACAGACTTGATTAAGAAGAAACTGAGAGTAGTTTGTGGCTTATGACCAGGTTCTTTGGGAGGTTTACTCAGCAAATGGCATCACTTCAGAAAATTCCCGCAGAGAATTTTGTATATTATCCTTTTCAAGTGGAAGACTTGATTAAGAAGAAACTGAGACCAGTTCGTGGCTTATGACCAGGTTCTTGGGGAGGTTTACTCAGCAAACTACATCTCTTCTGAAAAGTCATGTGGGGAAGTTTGTATATTATCGTTATCAGGTGAAAGACTTGATTAAGAAGAAACTGAGACCTGTTCGTGGCTTATGACCAGATTCTTGGGGAGGGTTACTCAACAAACGCCACCTCTCCAGAAAAGTCCCGCAGAGAAGTTTGTATATTGTCATTTTTAAGTGGAAGACTTGATTAAGAAGAAACTGAGACCAGTTCGTGGCTTGTAACCAGGTTCTTGGGGAGGTTTACACAACAAATGGTATCTCTTTTAAGAAATTTTCTCATTAACGGTAAATTGCATCTCTTTTGAAAAGTTTGATCACCAAAAACAAATGATATCTCTTTTAAGAAGTTAGCTCACCAACAACAAATGGTATCTCCTTTGAGAAGTTTGCTCATCAACAACAAATGGTATCTCTTTTGAGAAGTTTTCTTATCAACAATAAATGGTATCTTTTTTGAGAATTTTTCTCATCAACAGCAAATGGTATCTCTTTTATGAAGTTTGCTCATCAACAGCAAATGGTATCTCTTTTGAGAAGTTTGATCATCAACACCAAGTGGTATCTCTTTTGAGAAGTTTTCTCATCAACAACAAATGGTATCTCTTTTGAGAACTTTGCTCATCAATAAAAAATGGTATAACTTCATAAAATTCCCGTAGAGAAGTTTGTATATTATCCTTTTCAAGTGGAAGAATTGATAAATAAGAAACTGAAACCCGTTTGTCGTGGAAAAGTTTATTATCTTTTCTACATTCCTCTATTGAGTTGGTAGTTTACCGTCATCTGTGAGTCGGTATCTCTTACTTTTCTATTTTCATCTATTGAGTTGGTAGTTTATTGTCATCTGTGAGTCAGTATCTCTTACTTTTCTACCTTCATCTATTGATTTGGTAGTTTACCATCATCTGTGAGTCAGTATCCCTTACTTTTTTACCTTCATCCATTGAGTTGGTAGTTTGCCGTCATTTGTTAGTCGATATCTTTTTCGATCCTACCTTCGATAATTGAGTTGATAGTTTACCGTCATTTGTGAGTCTGTATCTTACTTTTCTACCTTCATCAATTGAGTTGGTAGTTTACCTTTATCTATGAGTCGGTATCTTATCGATCTTCTACTTTCAACTATTGAGTTGGTAGTTTATCGTCATCTGTGAGTCGGTATCTTACTTTTCTACCTTCATCTATTGAGTTGATAGTTTAACATCATCTGTGAGTCAGTATCTTGTTTGATCTTCTACCTTCAACTATTGAGTTGGTAGTTTACCGTCATCTATGAGTCAGTATCTTATTGATCTTCTACCATCAACTATTGAGTTGGTAGTTTATCGTCATCTGTGAGTCGGTATCTTATTGATCTTCTATCTTCAACTATTGAGTTAGTAGTTTACCGTCATCTATGAGTCAGTATCTTGTTTGATCTTCTACCTTCAACTATTGAGTTGGTAGTTTACCGTTGTTTATGAATTTAGTGAAATTTGATTTTTATTGTATTTTATTCATGATTTCTTTTCCATATAAAAAAAATCACAAAAATATATTCTTTTATTAATTTAAATTTATATATTGGTATAATTTATTTCAAAAAAAAATCTAGAAAAATTTATATAAGTCATTTTACTTTCTTATATGTATTTTATTTTTTATCTTTTAATTTGCACTTATATTTTCATTTATTTTAGTTCAAGAAAAAAAATCATAAATAATTAATTTAATGTCTCTTTTATTTTCTATTTTTAAATTTATTATTATTACTAACACTTTTAGTTATTATTATTATTATTATTATTATTATTATTATTATTATTATTATTATTATTATTATTATTATTATTATTATTATTATTATTATTATTATTATTATTATTATTATTATTATTACTTTGTTTTTTTGTTTGTTTTTTGTGTCAATAAAGAAAAGTTGAGACCACTACAATGTAATATAAACACTTCGCACGGATTGCCAACTTGTACTTATCAATGATCAATAATCATTTAGACACATCACATGGATTGTCAACTTAGACTTATCAATGATCAAGAAGCATTCTTATAAAGTCACATGGATTGTCACATCAACACTCCCACCTCATTCACCCTATAAATAAGACATTACTTTCTTTCATTTGGGGGGACAATACCACAAATCACTCACTAAACTTAGCGAAAACTCTTTTTTTTCTCTCTTCGTTTTCTTTCAAGTCATTTCTTCCTTTTATTGAATAGGTAGACTATTATACTTGTTCTTTGTTTAATTCATTTGCATTTTTACTCTTTATTTATTTATTTAGTACCATAATTATCACCATTTTAAAAATCAAGAGTTGAAAAATGTTCTTGAACCTCCAAAAGCAAAAGTAATTTATTGTTGTTTAATTTTCATATTTTTCTGTAATTTTTGTTGTTGTTTATTTACTTATTTTGAACACGGATCATTGGTCGCGAGATTGAGTTGATAAACTTTCGTTACTCATTTGTTTAATTTCATGAAAAATTGAGAAAATTGACATTTACACTATTTTTATTATAGACTTAATCTTATTCTTCTATATCTATTTTATTTTTATTTTTATTTGGATCAATTTGAAAAGCATTTGAGTTTTCTTTAGTTCATATAAGATTTTCGGATATTTGATGAACTTTCATCATTTCCAATCTACCTCTAAATGGTCTTTTGATCATTCAAGGTACTTGGGATTGATGATAAGTTTGTCATAATGTATCTTCTTTGACTTTGTCTTGATCCCCGTGTTTGTTAATTGTACTTCACGTATAAGAGAATAAACTTCAAAGTGTCATTTCTCTAACATGTATGCGTGCATACATTCTATGCTCCGTATGAAGTTATACTTATCCCAAATCATATTATTAACTTTATATTGTCCTAACTTTACTTTAATATCATTTATATTCCCGCACTTTATATTTTCATCTCTTTACTTTTATGCGATTTATCACTCATAGCATTTTATTTTTTTTACTTTATGCATTTTTTCTTTGCTCATTTGACCTTCTTATTTTCTTTTGCTTGTTATAAGCCACTTAATAAAGAAAAAAAAATCTAAAATTGGTTATTTAAATCCTTGGACTATGGTTACTATCCATTTTTATCTGATGCATGGTTATTGTCCGGTCTTCATTTGATTATTATTTTTATGTTTGAATCCAAGGGAAAAGATCGTCTCGTTGACCTAATGTAATTATGAGTCTTTATATTTTGTCTCTCATATTTGTTTCCCATTAGTTAAAATCTTTAAAATCCTATTTTCAAATTTACACTTTTTTAAGCCAAAACATCGACATTAGGTCGTTGCATTTGTAAAATGTCATCTCCACACTCATTTAGCAAGCAAACTAATTTTAACCAAAAAACAAATATTTCAAAAGGTTCCTATAGGATACTGTACATACATATGGTGCTAGTACCTTCCCTTTGTATAACCAATCCCTGAATATTCGATCTCTTTCAGATGCATTGTATTTTTACTTTTTAGTATTGTTCATATTTTGCATATTTATGGATTTTATTTCGCACTTTTCCCTTTTCCTTTGGAAATAATAAAGCGCGGTGGCGAATCTTGCTTATTTGCGATCCAAGTTAATTAATAGCTTGATCTCCAATTTTCACCGCTACAGTGTTATGTTTGGTGAGCGATTGAATGAGACAACCTCAAAAGAATAGGGACGAACACAATAAATATTGTGCCGATGTTCGTATGCAGTGTTGGTAAAGAATGAGATAACCTCAAATGAGAACGATGAATAGCTTTGTGATATTCAAAAAATGGCCGACGAACACGATGAATAATTTCAAGTTGTTCAAAAAATGCAGGACGAAAATAAAATTAGAGTTTCAGTTTAGAGACTGAAAATGAATATGATGTTGATGTAGTGAGAAAGATTAAATTAAAGTTATTTTAATTATTTTATTTTAATTGATTTTCATTATAAATATTAAACTTAATTACAATATTTATAATTATAAAGTTACCAAAGTAAGTGGCATAAATAATACATTCCTATATAGCATTTTAAAACTTTAGGCATAATTTTGATTAATAAGAATATGACTTCACCATATAACATAATATTTTATAGTTTAAATTTAACATTTATCTTAACATGTCACTATTACAAGCCATCCATATCCAAGTCTTTATCCTATCTTGTATTTTTTTTATATCATGTGTGCATAAAACAGATTCTAAAAATCATATTATAGCGCTCTCATAATAAGTTGAACCTTTTTGTGTTGATGTTACAATGTTAACATCTAAGCATCAGCTAACACCTTATAAAATTAAGATTGAAAGGGTAAAACATTTTGCAAATAAAAAAAATATATTTTGTCTTTTTTATTAGCTTACATTAGAAATCCTTAATTTGAAGCCAAAAATTTCTTATAATTGATTCCATAAGCCTTATCTATGTAAGATGGCTTACAGACAAAAGAGCAGCTTCACTAAGTACAAAGACTTGATTGTTTCGAACAGTCATTGGAGGATTAAAAAACTTCTCTCCTTGAAGAGCTTTCTCACACAACCCAGGTCCATTACCAGCAGCTTGTATATAATTTTTTGCACTCTGAGGATCATTTTTATCCAACTTAGCCAATGCATTTTCGAATCCTACTATAGTCGCAGGGTAGAAAACAGAAGCACACTGTCTAATAGCTTGATCATTGGGAAAGTCAGATCCCTCTTTTATAAGATAAGCATAAACTGATCTTGCTGTAGTTGCTGCCAGCTCCAAGATGAACTTTGAGAGATCATGATAATTTGTGGCTGAAGTGATTCTTGAGTCTTGATTCAAGAGAATCAAGCAATCATTAACATCTTGTTGCCTTGTTATTAAATAGCATACACTTTCATACAAGGTGGCAGATAATGCTGGAGCAGCACCAAAAAATATGAGGGACAAGCAAATCATGAAAACTGATGTGGATTTCATTTTTCTAATTATATTGATTTTTTATCACAATATATCAACCAACAATTACATCTATATTTATAGCCAGTTCAAATTTTCTTAAAAATTGTGGCCATATAATATTAAATTAAAATGGAAAATCAAAATTATTATAATAAACTATAATATATTATTGGTCAAATAATTTTAGTTTATTTAAAAAAATTGTTGATTTATTAATATAAATAGTTGGGCACCCTAACTAACAAATACTAAAATACCAGTATAATATAAATTCAAAGTTGTTACGATGACAATCTTAACCACATATTATCATCATAATAATTTTTGGTAAAAATCATAATATGTTATTTACTAATTTGATCATACATTAAGAAAAAATAATATTATATATAAAATAATAATAATATAATATTCAACTATCACAATATAATTTTAGTACATTTATAACTAGTATTATCATTAATATTATATTCTTAAAATACTTTTTTATATTATATAATTATATTTTGTTTTTAAAACTCTTCCTTCTTTTAATTTTAATTAAAAAATAAAAAATAAATTTCATTTTAATAATCACGAACATTGTAATTAACACTACAATGATTATAATATGTATAAAAAAATGAAATTCATTTTAATAATCATTAAATAATAATTAATACACTACAACGATGAATTCATCTTTATGAGTATCTATTTTATTAATTTTTAAAAAATTTAAATTATATTTATGAATTTGTAAATTAGAGAATTTTCATTGATTAGATTATTATATTTAAATAAAGGTATTATTAACAAATAAATTAAAGAATTCAAATTTTGAAATGATAAAATAAAAGCAAGAGTGTTAAAAAGGTAGCTTTTGATCTAATTAATTAATTAATTTTTATTACAAATTTTAATTTTATTTACAATGTTGTTATATTATTTTATTCTTAAAAACTACAAATAATATTCTTTTTGTTTACTATCAATAAATATTTTAATAATCATTTTTTAAATGTTTTTGGTCATTATCAATAAAGTAACAAATAATTTTATTCTTACTTAATTTATTTTATTAAAAATGCGTGTTCATAATAATTACTAATGTATTTAATTTTTTGTTTTTAGATTTAGTTACAATTTATTTTTGAAACAAAAATCAGTTATAATTTTTTAATTATAGATTTTTTTTTAATTATTGTTAAAATTAATGTGTTGAAAATGAAGAATTTTATAAAACGTTCGATTTATTTTTCATATCCTATAATAATAATATTTTATTCTTCTTATTTTCTTTTTCACACGTATATTTTAGAATTTGATGCATAATCTGACCAAAATATGGGATAAATGGATAAACTATTCTACACGGATTCAAAAAGAGAATTAATCTTTTTATCTTTATCTTACTCATAAGCTCATGGAAGGTTCCATTTTTTTTACATCTACTCAAATTTATATTGTATAATATAATTTCTAATTATTATTTTGCAGATTTTACAATTTGAATAAGAGTTAATCGACCCAAACTCCTACCAGCAACAATCTTAAAACAAAGATTAAAATGTATGTCTCTTGCAATCATCTTGAACATCTAAATTCTAAAAACTATAACGGTTATGTTTATGTTAAGATATTTTTATTTTTTAATTAATTTTTTTTTATTTTTTTGGTTTAATTTTCTTCCTCTTTCTTCACAATTTTAGAATGATACTACTTAAGTTTTTTTTGGATATAAATTCTTATTTTATTTTCTTCTATAGTATAAGTTCTAATTATTATTTTAATCATGTTGTAATAAAGATTTCCTTCTTCCATTTTAATCAAGCTTTCGTCTAGATATAACACCTATTAGATTATTATTATTTTTTGTTTAATTTCCTTCTTCCATTTATGGTTTCTTTCAAATATAATCATACTAACTATATTTAATTTTCATTTAATTGTTATGAAGTATTTCTTTGAATTAATTTCCTTCATCTCAATTTCAAAATGTTTTTATGGTTTTGCAACATGGAATAATTGATGTTGTTATTCTTTATAAAAAGTATTTTATTCGTTTGGATAAACTATTTTTAACAATCCAGTTTTGTTTTTTATTTCTACATTCATATTCGACCATTAATGACTTACTAAAAATATTAAAATATATTTCTCACTATTTATTATTCTTTATCAATCTAAATTGTAACTCTAAAAAAATTGAAACTCCATTTTACTATATCAATGATATTATCTACTGATTAAAAATTTTAATATTAAATTCTAATTTTTAAAACAACCGAGTCTTGATTTTTCACTATTTAACTAATTATCTATCAATCCCAATCCTAAACATGTAATTGATGAAGATTTGAAAATTTGAAATTATATTTCTCATTATTATAGATAGAAAATTTTAACTGTTTAACTGACAACCAATCAAAATATTATTTTATATATTACTTATTCATTAAACTCATTAAATTTTAAAGATACATTTACAATTACTTCTAACTTTTTTATTAACTCTAAAAATTGAATATATTCTAAAATGTTATAATAAATTTAAATAAAATAATTATTCAAATAAACTCATTAGAAGGAAAAACCTATAAATATAATCAATTGATAAAGTAATGTACGGGTTATATACTAGTTTATTATTTATTATTAAGTAATGTGATATTCATTGACTCATTGACCATTTAAAAACTCATATATTATGTGATATCTTTGATTGAGCCACCACATAAAAACTCATATAATATAACCGTTTAAAATATTTATATATTGTTTTGACTAAATTAGAGATATACCAACTATGGATTTAAAATAAACCCAGTGAAATAGAAGATTTGACTAACTTTTAAATAAATTTTAACAGAATATTTAAATTATTTTTTTCGATCTTTTTATGATTATAAATATATTTTTTTAAATATCAACTTTTTAAAATAAATTTAAAAGATTCTTAATTTTTTATTTGACACATTTATCATATAGTTTAAAAAAAATTTAAACTGTATATATATATATATATATATATATATATATATATATATATATATATATATATATATATATATATATATATATATATATATATATATATATATATATATATATATATATATATATATATATATATATATATATATATATATATATATTAATATTTGTAATAAAAACTTTTAACTATTCTTATTTTTCAATTTCAGTTCTATTTAGTTTTAGTTTCAATTTGATTTATTTATCATTTAATTTGATTCTAGAATAGTTTGAGCAACAGAAGTTCTCTTCACTAATTAAATATAATAGTTTGAGGAACAAAAGTTCTATCCTCTAAATAAGCCGATAATACTAAGTCAACTATTTATTTTCCACGTTTCCACTGCCATTTAATATTTATCTTTGGAGAGGCTAGTTCCTTTGATTACAAGGAGGAACATTTTTCCCATAGAAAGATAGATGTCCACCACTTAAAATTCGAGACCAAGGTACCTTCAACCCTAATTGTGATCTTACCCATTTTCTTATCTTTTTTTATCAAGAAATAACATAGAGCATGTGGAACCTAACATTTAATGGAATAGTTCTCACCCAAGTATCATTCTAAAAGGAGGTGAAAACTAGTATCTCTTATTTAAATCATGCCATCCCTTTAAGTCTCGTGCTATAGCGTGTCGCGGCGCGAAAAATACTCGAGCGTATTACATGTTTGAAATACAACGAAATTGTCATCAATCTTTATTTGTTCCAAAGAAACAGGAAAATATCGAATAAAATCCATGAAAGACAATAATGCTCGTCGCGATACCAATAGAGGATCCGGGAGTCGGTAATGCAAGGTCAATGTATTAGCACCCCTCATATCGTTGTACTCAATGACACTCACTTATATATGTTGGAAATCCACCAAATTCTATGATGAATTTCTACCACAATGACAATTTAATTATGAGACAAACAAAGAAAAGAAGACAAGACAAATATTTCTGCAGAGTTTCTCTCTGTCCATAAACTGTGGAAAACTTTCTTAATCACTTGCAACTGCAAATTCTGTGATTACAATGAATTGACTTACTTGACTTACTTTGAAAAATAGGGGTTACTCCCTCTATTTATAACTGAGCTTACACCCTAAGCCCAAAATATCTTTTTGTTACTAAATTAAATCAAATCAAATCTATTCTGGACTTAAATCAAATTTATTTAAATCTAAAATAAATCAAATCTTCTTTGACACTATGAATTACAATTTAACACACCACCTAATTCATTGTGTCTAAACTGTCTATGTTCATCATGGCTCTTAGCTTTCGACTTGCACCCCCTTCGTCATGATATCTGCAATCTGATTCTCAGTTCTGCAGTGTTCCAAATTCATCTTCCCATCTGCTACCTGCTCTCGAAGATAATGGAATCTCATTTCGATGTGCTTACTTCGACCATGTGCTATTGGGTTCTTTGCCAGATTAATAGCTGACATGCTGTCTATCTTCATGGTAATTGCTCCATGATTTTTCCCTGTTATCTCTTCGACCAAGTTCACCATCCAAGTTGCTTGACATACACAAAGAGAAGCAGTTATGTATTCTGCTTCGCATGATGATAATGCCACTACTGGTTCCTTTCTTGAATTCCAAGCAATTGGTGCACCACCTAGCATAAACACATATCCTACTGTTGACTTTCGATCTTCAGCATCACTACACCAACTCGAATCAGTGTATCCCACTAACTTGCATTATTTTCCTTTATCAACTGCAGAAAACAAAATGCCATAATCGAAATTTCCTTTGAGATACCTTAGTATCCTCTTCACTGCTGCTAGATGTGATACCTTTGGCTTCTACATAAATCTGCTTACCATACCTACACTGTATGCTAAGTCAGACCTTGTATGACAAAAATATCTTAATGATCCAATAAGTCTTCTGTATTGGGTTGGATCAACATCATTTTCATCTGCATCTTTCGACAGTTGCAGTCTTGGTTCTGCAGGTGTCGAAGTTGAGTTGCATTCTTCCATCTCAAACCTCTTGAGAATTTCTCCTGCATATCTTCTTTGATGCATCATCAAACCTCTACTTCTCTTGTAGAATTCGATACCAAGGAAATATGAAATCTCACCCAAATCAGACATTTCGAATTCCTTGCTGAGATCACCTTTGAAGTCTTCGATCTCACTTTTACAGCTACCTGTTATCAACAAATCATCTACATAGAGACATAGTATAAGCAATTTACTCTTGCTTATTCTTACATATACTCCATGTTCAGTTGTGCACTTCACAAATTCCTTCTCCCTTAGAAAACTATCAATTTTCTTATTCCAAGCCCTTGGAGCTTGTTTCAATCCATACAGGGCTTTATGTAGCCTGTACAACTTTATTTCTTTATCATGTTTCACAAACCCAACTGGTTGTTTAACATAGACTTCTTCATCTAAGGGTCTATTTAGGAATGCACACTTCACGTCCATCTGACATATGTGCCAACTGTTTATTTCTGCTAGACCAACAACCAACCTGATTGTTTCGATCCTAGCAATAGGTACAAAAACTTCGTCGAAGTCTATTCCTTCTTTCTGTAGAAATCCTTTCGCCACAAGTCTTGCTTTGTGTCGAGTTACTTCACCTTTCGAATTCGTTTTCACTTTGTATACCCACTTGACATCAATTGCCTTCTTGCCTTGAGGCAATTCGACAAGTGACCAAGTGTTGTTGTCTTCGATAGACTTTACTTCTTCGTTCATTGCTTTCACCCACTTAGAATCTTTTAATTCTTCAACTGCATTAACAGGTTTGACATCTGCATAGAAAGCATAATGTACCAGCTCACCTTCATTATCTATTACATCATCTGATGTAATCACACAATCTTGCAATCTTGCAGGCATGCGTCTTGTTCTTTGAGGTCAGCTTGTACTTGGTATATCTGCTGGTTCCTCTTGTCGAACTTCTCTTTCGACTTGAGTTTCTGTCTCTTCGAATAGGATTCCCACTGAATCTTTCTTGACATTTGCAGTCCAATCCCATTCTTTAAACTCATCTATGATCACGTCCCTGCTGATCACAATCTTCTTGTTCTCTGGATCGAACAACTTGTAGCCTCCTGTCGAATGATATCCAACTAGGATCATTTGACTTGACTTGTCATCATGTTTTCTTCTCAACTGATCTGGCACATGTCTATGTGCAATAGATCCAAATACCTTCAGATGACTCAAGCTAGGCTTCACACCAGACTAACATTCTTCTGGAGTAATTCCTTCTAACTTCTTTGTAGGACATCTGTTCAAAATGTATGTTGCAGTCGAAACAGCTTCACCCCAAAACTCTTTAGGTAAACTCTTACCTTTCAACATATTTCTCACCATATTCATGATGGTTCGATTTTTCCTTTCTGCAATTCCATTTTGTTGTGGAGTATAGGGTGGCACCACCTCATGCACAATCCCTTCCTTTTCACATAATCTGTCGAAGTCTTTCGACACATATTCTCCACCACCATCAGTTCTCAAAACTTTGAGCTTTCGACCACTTTATCTTTCGACCATAGACTTAAACCTGGTAAATACTTCGATCACTTCACTTTTCTTCTTGATCAGGTAAGTCCATAGCTTTCGACTGAAATCATCTATGAATGTAACAATGTATTTGTTACCTCCCATCAAATCCACCTGGATTGGTCCACATACATCAGAGTATATGACTTCAAGACTAGCCTTCGATCTGCTTCCTGCATCCTTGCTGAAGCTATTCTTGTGTTGCTTCGCCTGCACACATTCCTCACATACCTCGTTTGGAATGTCAATTTCTGGCAATCCTGAAACCATATTTCTTCTCTTCAAATCTCTGATGTCTCTGAAGTTGAGATGACCTAGTCTATAATGCCATATCCATTCATCTCTGCTAGCTGCAGTCGAAAGGCACTTGTGCTCCATCACATTTACTTCAATCTTGAAGGTTCGATTCTGAGACATAGGAGCCTTCAAGATTACTCTCCCATTTGCATCAACGACTCTCATCAACTTATCTTCGATTGACACTTTATAATTCTTTTCGACCAACTTCCCTATACTGAGCAAATTGCTCTTCATGCCTGGTATGTACAACACATTGGAGATTACTGACCTTTTGCCATCTTTCCTCATAATCATAACATCACCAATACCTTCAGCTGCCAAGGCATTGTCATTTGCAAATTTTACCATATTTTTCTTTGAGGGCTTTATATTGACAAACTAGTCTTTCCTTCCAGACATATGTGATGAACATCCTGAATCCAAGTACCATTGGTCCTTGAATCTATCTTCATCTCTTGTTGTGACCATCAGCATCATCTCTTCTTCTTCATGTTTTGCAAGCTTTGCATCACTTTCATGATTCTTTTGTTTTTCTGGACAATCACTCGAATAGTGTCCATATTTCTGACAATTGTAACATTGAATGTGACTCTTATCAGGTTTTCGACCACCACCTCTTCCTCTATTTGCAACACCACCTCTTTGGTTGCCTTGGTATGGTCTTCTTTTATTCGACACGTCTCCTTCGATTTGGTTTCCTCTACCATTCGATTTGTGGTAGCCACCTCTATCTCTGTCGAAACACTTTCCTTTGCCTTTGGTCTCTTTTGCTGAATGTGCCTGCAAGGCCACATCACTCTTCGATTTTCCTGCAGCTCTTTCGTTCATTCTTTGTTCATGAGATTCAAGCGTCCCTGAAGCTCTTCCTTTGTCAATTTCGACAAGTCTTTCCCCTCTTCTATCGCCACCACTATGTGGTCGAACTTAGGAGCTAAAGATCTCAAGATCTTCGACACAATAGCTCTTGTTGTTAACGCTTCTCCACATATCTTGATTTGATTTACTAGTTTTGTAACTCTAGTGAAGAAATCAGATATGTTTTCACTGTCTTCCATCTGAAGCAGTTCATAGGTCTTTTTGTGAGTTTGTAACCTCACTTCTTTCACCTTCTCAGCGCCTCCAAAAGACTTCTCAAGGATCTCCTAAGCTTCTTTTGCAGATTCTGAATCACTAACCTTTTCGAAATTGTCTGGGATGACACATTGATGAATTATAAATAATGCTTTATAACTCAGCTTCTCAGATTCTGTGTATTTCTTCTTTTCTTCTTCTGACGCATTTTCGCCAAGCGCTTCGACTCCATCTTTTACAAGGTCCCAAAGACCTTGACACCTGAATAAGACTTTCATCTGTTTGCACCAATTCTCATAGTTGTCAACTTTCAGAATTGGTAGCGTTGCTGGATAGTTTGCATTCCCATAACTTGTCATCGTGAAATCTTCAATCGTTCTTGATTGACACTTCACTTAAATCGAAACAAAAGCTCTTGATACCATATGTTGGAAATCCACCAAATTCTATGATGAATTTCTACCACAATGACAATTTAATTATGAGACAAACAAAGAAAAGAAGACAAGACAAATATTTCTGCAGAGTTTCTCTCTGCCCACAAACTATGGAAAACTTTCTTAATCACTTGCAACTGCAAATTCTGTGATTACAATGAATTGATTTACTTGACTTACTTTGAAAAATAGGGGTTACTCCCTCTATTTATAATTGAGCTTACACCCTAAGCCCAAAGCCCAAAATATCTTTTTGTTACTAAATCAAATCAAATCATATCTATTTTGGACTTAAATCAAATCTATTTAAATCTAAAATAAGTCAAATCTTCTTTGACACTATGAATTACAATTTAATAATATAGTATTGTGTTTTAGTGTTAGCGTGATAGTTTGTGATCTTCTACTTATTAACCAAGAGATGAGGAGAGAAAGGATTTTTGTTTTTATTTTATTTTATTGAGCTCGCCAAGATTTCATAATCTCGTGCCTACATATCCCCATAATGTTATAAGAAAATCAAAGCTCTGTAGTTCATAAAAAACCATAGATTTGTTGGTTTATTTTAGAAGAATGATGCGTTGGACATTTCAAACGTTTGAACCTTGATTTGTTCCTCAATTGTGGAGACCAAAATCTTTTATTTGTTTTGTGTCAAAATGGCTAAGAAACATTCGTTTACAAAAAGGTTTTCAAACTCGCGCAAGGGTGAAAAAACTAGTTTGATGAGTTGAGTTGTTTTTATGTGGAGATAAGTATCCGATAGGGAGTCTGACAACAGTATCCAAATACCTGATAAGGGAATGAATTTAAATCCAAAACACCTTTCTTCATCTAAAAGATTTGTTTATGAAAGTGTGAAACTAATCAAGATTCGTTTACCTTATTGTATTTTTGTCAGGAAGACGGATATTCAAACAGTGAGCCCTACATTAATGTTTGAATATTCGAAAAGTGAATAGATCTAAATCCAAAGCACATACTGTTTTATTCTTGATTTATTGTGAAAATGGTTTTGAAAAGACAACTCGGTATTGAATCGAATGTTTAAGAATTTATTATGAAAGCATTTGAGTGAGTCGAGAACAAAGACTTAACCTTGGATCAAGCTTCACTTAACAGTTGCTTTAAAATTTATTTGGAGAAGATCCAACATTGGATCGAGTTATTCTTTTTATGAAAATGGTTCATTTTATCGTTTATCTAACAACCATACAAAAAGTAATTAAGCAAAATAACTGGGAAGCGGTAAATTTATTACACTTCATGGGGAGTGGGATAAATTTTAATCCAATGGTGATGGAATAGAGCAATTAAGTTACAAGCCCATACAAACAAATAACAAGTGAATAATAATTTAACCAATTAATTAAATCAATTAACTAGGTTAACAAAAATTGATTAGCAAAACTAAACAACTTTAATTAAGAAAATCAATTAAGTAAAGAAATATTTAATTAATCGATTAAAGCTCGTTATAAGAAGGCTCAAGAGAAAGCCAATAAATTTAGAGAAATTTGATGTTAATTAAATGGAGAAAATTAATTAATTGTGATAAAATACAATCAAATAGTTTAATTAAACAAAATTAATCTCACTAATTAATTAAAACAATTAAAATTAATTCACTAAAATTAGGTGGCCAACCTAATTTAACAAATCAAACTTAATTGGAAAAATTAAGTGACAAGAACAAAATTTAAACTAAAAAAAAATTAAAATAAAAAACAAACAAATAAATAAAAACGGGGGTGTGAATCATGTGGTAACTCAAAGAAAAAAAACTGTTAAACCCAGCAGGCCCAAATCCACCTCTACTACTCAACTTACCAAAAAAAAAAGGCGCAGAAGCAATAATAATAAAAATTAATGGGCACAATGGGTAAGAAGATTGATGCCCAGTCTAATGATAAAAAAAACCCTAAAGGCTCGAAGGGTCGGTCCAAATGCTTTTTCGGAAATTTCTTAAAGCACTCTATGATTTTTTAAAGAACCACGCGAAAATACATAAATACCCCCAGATACTAACAATGTATTTCCGAAAGCAACCTAACAAGGAGTTGTTCACCACATATGGAACATCCACAAATGACAAAATCTTGATCAATCAGGTTTTACACCCTGTAGTTGAAGGCTTTAATTCTCAGTGGAATGCACTGACAATCCATCATGGTACTCGCATATAGCATGGTGTTTGAAGTTAAGTGGGTACTTCGTCAATGGCTTAAGCTTCTTGGAGAATACCAAAGATCTTTGAATCAACTGAGGAAGTAATTCAGTGTATGTCATTAAAATTAAATCAAATTGAGGTTGCTTTTAGGGACCTGTCTGATTCTGAATATAACTCTATTGGTACTGTTGAGGCACTTGTTGTTGATATTGCTAAGAAGCCTGTGGCTGATACTGAACAGCTGCCACATAAGGAAATACTGAATAAGCTTGCTAACCAGTTGTGATAACATTGGTTTCATCCTCCTTCCTCTTCTGAAAAGTTATTGGGGAACTTATTTTCCCCAACCTGACTTCCAGAAGAACATTTAATTTTCCCAATATTTATACCTTCTTCAACCTTTTCCCCAACTATCACCAAGTCAGATAAGCTATCTGGCACACTACTGATCAACCAGTCATAATACTTCCCTTACAAGGTACCCATAAAAAGGTAAACAAATTCTCGGTCCACAAGAGGTGGTTGAACCCGAGCTGCCGATTTTCTCTATCTTTAGGCATACTCCTTGAAATACTCAAAGCTTTACTGGGAGAGACCATGCAATTCAGTGTGACTTGGCACCATATCGATATCTTAGTTGTACTGCTTAGTGAAAGCATCAACCAAGTCTGTCCATGAACTTACATCACCTCTCTCTAAATGCACATACTAGTCGAGTGTTTTCCCAATGAGACTATCCTGAAAATAATGAATCATCAGCTTGTCATCTCGGACATGAGCATCTATCTTGTGGCAAAACATCTTTAAGATATTCATAGGGAAAACCGAGATTGATGTTATATGATGTGGTTTTTTTTTGAGATAAATATGTTATAGATTTATTCAGATTGATGTTATATGTTTATTGTTGACGTTGCTGTATTTTTATTGAAAAATTATTTTTTAGTTGTTGTTTAATGTTAGTAGTTGTTTAGATTGAGATAATGTTATTGTTATTGTTGTTGTTATTTATTGTTGTTTTGAGTTATCTGTGTTAATGTTGTTGTTTTCTAGTTGTTATATTTAGTAAAGTTTTGAAATATATACGTTTAGGGTTTTTAGTTGTTGTTATTGAGTTTGAGTTTGAGACTAAGATTATGTTTTTTGTGATTCCTTGTGCATCTCTCATCTTGTTCCTCTGAACATGTTAAGAGGATATTTTAGTGATAGAAAATACAATTGATTTTATTATATCTAATGTTGATTTTTTGTTTCACTAGCCCCTCTCTGAACATATAATTTATTAAAGTGTTTTTGGAAAAAATTATATGAAAAATTATGTTGTATTTGAAAAATATCTTACACTAATCAATATTTTTTGAGCATTTTGCAACTCATTTTTTATTTCACATTCTTTAATAGTTAAAATCTCTTTAATACTTCTAGTTTTCATTCAACTTTCTTCCACACTTGTTGAATAAACAAGTATGGAAGAGAGTTGAATGGAAACTAGAAACATTGAAGAGATTTTAACCATTAAAAAATATGAGATGAATGATGAGTTACACGACATTCAAAAATCACTAATTAGTGTAATTTTTTCTTCAAATATAATTTTTCACATAATTATTTTCTAAACAATTTTTGAAAAGTCATATGTTCAACTAGGGCTAAATGATACAAACAATCTACATTAGATATAATATACTCAAGCTTGTTTAATCCGTCGGTTAGATTTTAAAACTGAGAGGATGTGTTTTTCCATTTAAAAATGCAAAAAAAAAAAAAAATTCCCTGGGGATCTAACTCAGGACCATTTCAATTATCCCCTCAATTATTTAGAATTGACGGATAAAGTTGTAATTTTTTATGTCGCTCTTTGTTACCTCATTTGTATAAGCGAGATAAAACTCACTTCACGCCCAAGATAAAATATATATTTTATAATAGTGATCTTGTAATCTATGATAAGTTTGACCTACTCAATTTTAGATTTTGTTCTCATTAAAATAGTTTGGTCCGGTCCCCCCTCTCTCCTTTGTATTTCTTTTTTGTTTTAATTCCATTATTCTTGCACATATATATATATATATATATATATATATATATATATATATATATATATATATATATATATATATATATATATATATATATATATATATATATATATATATATATATATATTAATTATAATTTTTTTATATAAACCAAGTATCCTCAATTTGTGAATTAGATTAGATAAAAATAGGAGATCAAAACTATAACCAAACTATTACCAAACATATATATATATATATATATATATATATATATATATATATATATATATATATATATATATATATATATATATATATATATATATATATATATATATATATATATATATATATATATATATATATATATATATATATATATATATATATATATATATATGTTTGGTAATAGTTTGGTTATAGTTTTGATCTCCTATTTTTATCTAATCTAATTCACAAATTGAGGATACTTGGTTTATATAAAAAAATTATAATTAACTAATGTGATATTCTTTGATTGAGTGGCCAAATAAAATTTCTATATTATGGCCATTAAAAGAATTTATATATTGTATTAAGAAAGAGTTATTTTTATTATATATAATAAATAAGAGGCAAAACTACACTTGAGATCTTTTAAATTATTTTTATATATTAAGTTGATCTTTTAAGTTTTTTTTAATAATAATTCAGTTTTTTAAGTTATCAAACGTGTGTATCGTTGTCCTTTTTTAACAGAATAAATATATTAATTATGAATATAATTATTTTAAGTGGTATGAAAATATTAAAATACAATAAAAAATACAATAATCACAATTTTAAATATTTAAAATGTAAAAAATAATGTAGAAATCATCAAAAAAGGACAAGATTGTTAAAAAAAATTAAAGACCAATTTATTTTAAAAAAATAATGTATAGAACTTCTAGTGTAATTTTGAATAAAAAAATTATAGACATAAGTAAAAAAAAAATATATTTGACTAAGGATTAGTTTAGAAAAATAAGTATAGAAATATATATGTTATTGTTATATATAGGTTTAGTTATAGTTTTAATCTCATATTTTACCTCATTCATGATATTAATCTTTGTATTTTCAATTCAAACAATTGTTATATTCTTTAATGAGGTTAAATTGATATTTTTTTTTCTTTTAATATAATGAAAGGTGTTTATATGACAATTTGTCACATTTAACTAATGACATGTCGTTTAAAAATGGACACGTCACTTAATTTAATTATAAAAACTTGAGAGTGGAATCAAAACACATTGAACTTGAAATATGAGAATTAGTTCCTAGATTTAACTTAAATAAAAGAACCAAAATATTCCGATACGGGAAGGGCAAAATCAATTTCTTAGACGAATCCTATTTCCAGTCTAAGAAGAAATATGGGAAGTGGAGCAAGCTCAAACTTACACAGAATTGAATTTGTTAGCTGTTGAAACACTATAAGTATTTATATTATCATTTTCTATAAAGATTGATATGATATTACTGTTGTTTTACAGTTAAAATTATTTTATGTGTAAGATTCATAAAAGGTTTTGGTGTTTCAAAGTTTTGTTCGCATGAAAATTAAGTAACAATCGCAAAAAGTTGTGGTTTTGAAATATTGATAAAAACATGTAAAAACTAGGGTTTGATAATCTATTTCGTACTTTTTTTTCTTAATGAAGCATGTGAATTTATTAACAATCAATATAATCACATATCCTCTCAATAAGTTTCATCTCTAAAATAAATTGTGAGTTATATCATATTAATCTTTAGATGATCTCTCAACCTAACTATCAATATGATAACTTTAAAAGCTTGATAAAGGTGAATATCAACTCACAAAACTATGACTAAAAATTGTTTGTTGATAGATGAAAATCTATGTCAAAAGTTGAACATATTTCTCTATAATGATCAAATTACATATAAACCATAAAACAAGGATTTTTCACCATATATTCATCATCAACTTATTCACATACAAAATATTAGGAGAAATACATACAAAAGTGAAGATTATGTACCTTTAATCTTGACAAAAAAAAGGATTTAACACTCATAACCATGTTAGCTTGATCAACAAGTAACAAACAAAGCTTTTGGAGCATCAAACTTAAAAGGATCCAAGATTGAAGTTAAAAAGCTTTGATTTTGGATAAGAAATGGAAAATGGTGTTTTTGGTTCTCTCTGAATATTTCTAGGTCACAAAATATACAAAATGATGGATGATGATAAAAAATATCTACAAAGTACCCTTATAAACATGTTCAGCCCAGACATCGTCGCCCAACGCTTTAAAAGTATCGTTGGGCGACATCCACGACTAAGCCCACGTGACCACAAGTAGCGCACGTAGCCAACATAAATGTCTACCATCGACTGACGCTCAGGATACATCGTCGGGCGATGCCTTCTCGCTTCTTCATCGTCAGACGCTCCAAACAGTGAAACACTACAATAACTTATAAACTTTCAGCATTCTTTGCCAGGCTCACTACTCCTTCATCGTCGGACGACACTGCTTCTCATCACCACCCCAACATCGAGTGATGCTTCTCAAACACTGACTCTTCAGAATCTTTATTTCTCAAACACTAAACGCAACTTAAATTGCAACTTTTGACTACAAAAAGCATAAAAACTAATAAACACATTAAATATGCCAAGATTATATTTTAAATTTAACATTTAAATTATCAAGTCTATAACATGTCACTATTACATGCCATCCACATTCAACTCTTTACCATATCTAGTAATTTTTGTATCATGCGCATAAAATAGATTCTAATAGTTATATTATAAAGGTCTCATAATAAGTTAAACTTTCTGTGTTGATGATTGCAATGTTAACATCTAACCATTAGCTAACACCTTATAAAATTAAGATTGAAATGGTAAAATACTTTGCAATTAACAACAAATAAAAAATATATTATTTGTCTATTTTATTAGCTTACATTGGAAATCCTTAATTTTAAGTCAAAAGTTTCCTATGATTGATTTCATAAGCCTTATCTATGTAAGATGGTTTACAGACAAAAAAGAAGCTTCACTAAGTACAAAGATTTGATTGTTTCGAACATGGATTGGAGGATTAACAAACTTCTCTCTTTGAAGAGGTTTCTCATAAAACCTGATGAGAATCAAGTGTGAGGAAGAAGTCCCACATTGATTATAAAAGGGAAGATTGAGCACTTATAAGTGAGAGAACCCACTCATTTATCACCTTAAGGTTTTAGATGGACAAGTGGTGTGTCTCTCACTTATAAGTGCTCAATCTTCCCTTTTATAATCAATGTGGGACTTCTTCCTCACACTTGATTCTCAACAAAACCCAGGTCCATTACCAGCAACTTGTATATCATTTTTTACACTTTGAGGATCCTTATCCGACTTCCCCAATGCAAATTCGAATGCTACTTGTAGGGGCAATTCCGAGGAGAAAGCATTTTACTTGGAACACACCTTTGTGAGAGACACACCACTTGTCCATCTAAAATCTTAAGGTTATAGATGAGTGGGTTCTCTCACTTATAAGTGCTCAATCTTCCATTTTATAATCAATGTGGGACTTCTTCCTCACACTTGATTCTCAATACTCCCCCTCAAGTGTGAGTCACAATGCTCCCCCTCATGTGGAATGACTCTCTTCCACATACACTTGTACCACCGCTTGATACAAGTAAGCTGGTTCCTATCTCGAAACCAAAGGCTCATGATACCACTGTAGGGGCAATTCTGAGGAGGGAACATTTTACTTGGGACACACCTTTGTGGGAGACACACCACTTGTCCATCTAAAACCTTAAGGTGATAGATGAGTGGGTTCTCTCACTTATAAGTGCTCAATCTTCCCTTTTATAATCAATGTGAGACTTCTTCCTCACACTGTGAGGAAGAAGTCCCACATTTGATTCTCGACACTACTATAGTCTTATGGTAGAAATCTTGTGCACGTTGTTTAACAGCTTGATCATTGGGAAAGTCAATCTCCACTTTGCCAAGATAAGCTTGAACTGATTTTGATGTAGTTACTGACAGCTCCAAGATGAACTTTGAGAGATCATGATAATTTGTTGCTGAAGTGATTCTTGGGTCTGGTTTCAAGAGAATCAAGCAATCAAGGGCATCTTGCCTTGTTAAAGAGCATACAGTTTCATACAAGGGAGCAGATAATGCTGGAGCAGCAGCAAAAAATGAGGGACAAGCAAATGATGAAAAATGATGATGTGGGAGATTTCATTTTCCTAATGATATGGGTTCTCTATAACAATCTATCAACCAACTATTATATATATATATATATATATATATATATATATATATATATATATATATATATATATATATATATATATATATATATATATATATATATATATTATTGTTGGTCAAATAAATTTTGCTATTATTTAAAAATAAAATAAAATTGTTGTGTAATTAGAGTTAATAATATGCATATATTTAGGATGTGTTTGGTTCGAGGTAAATGGAGGAGAGGGTATATTTTTAATAACATGTGTTTGGTTCAATTTTTAAGAAGAGAGAGGATCAAAATCTCTCCAAATCACACTTTATGCGTCTCCCGAATAGAAAAATCCAGAATTGAAGGTAAATTTTGATATTTAATAAATTAATATATTTATTAAAATATTCTCAATTTTATTTTATTATTTAAAAACTATTAATTTCTTTTGTGTTTCTGCTTTTTTTCTCTCTATTATTTTCATCAACTTATTAAAATTATATATTTTTTGTTTAATAAAAATTATAAGCATTACAATTTTTTTAATTATAATTATAATTTTTATGTTTATTTATGTTAATTTTTTTAACTTTGTTCTGTATTCTGTTATATAATTTTTATATATAAAATTTTAAACCAATCATTTTTTTATTTATTATATTGTAATATTTATAATATTTAATAATAATAATTTATTTTATGTGTTTAAAAGTTATTATCAACACATAGTTTATTTTATGCAGAAAGTTTAATACAAATCAAGTGTACTTAATTTTTTTAACATTATGTGATAAGTTATTACTTTTTAATCACTCATTATTATAAATAATCAAAATCCATCCCCCCCGTTTGAATCAAACATATATATAATTAAAAAAATCTCTCCCCTCCCCCTTCTCTTCCCTCTATTAAAATCTTTCTCCTCCTTTCATTTGAACCAAACAGACCCTTAATCAATTAGTAAATATCAATTAAACATGTCAGTGAACTAAACCAAATCGAATATAGTTTAAAATTTGATTCGATAATTAAGTCATTTAACTAGGTTCATGAAGCAAATGAAGTGAATATGAGAAAAGAAAAAAAACTAAGTTCGTTAACTATTTGAATTATACATAATTTAATTCGTAAAGTTCATGAATCAATTCAATTATATATGAGAATGATTATATTGACTCTAAAAGTAGGTTTAAAGATGTACGTCAAATCTTAATTCTATATTTTTTTTTAATCTAACAATTTTAATTGATCACTTATATTTTCAAATGAACAAAATATTTTTTAAAAATAATAATATAATTCAAAAAAAGAATCATATAAATAAAGAATGTTTTATAAGAAAATAACTTAAAAAGTCAACATATATCTTTTAGTTTAAAAATATTTCTTAATAAAAAAAATTAAATATATCTTCTAAATTTTTTTTAATTTTAAAAAATATATCTTCTAAAAAAATTAACATCATATAAAAATATCTCTAAATAAATAAAAAAAATCTTCTAATTTAGTTTAAACTACTTTTTAAGAAAATATTAATTCAAAATCATTAATTTAGTTTAAAAATGGTTCTTTTAGTTTGTAGAATAAACGAATTAAATCTAACAAATTGAACTACATTGTTCATAAACTTATAAGACATTGAGATAAATTGAGTTGGATTCGATTCGACTTAGTCATGAATGTCACCCGATCCATTTAACTATTAATGATTTTGTAGTGTGTTATTATTTAATTGAGTGATCATATAAAAACTCATAAAATATAACCTCATATATATATATATATATATATATAACAAATGACAAATACTCAGAGTTGAAACTAAAAATGAAAAAAAAATCTAAAATTTGGTTAAAAATATTATTAAAAAAGTTCAAAAGATATATAAGTGTTGGATTATTTAACAAATGATTATGTTTGCAAAAAACTGTTTTATAACCGTTTATTACGGTTCAAATTTCTAAATCAATATACCAACGTCATAACTTTTGTTCAATTTAAATATAAATAGATTGATATGCCATTTTGCTATTCGTGTAATTTACTCAAGGAAATGAACTGTACTATAGCAAAATGGCATATCAATCTATTTATATTTAAATTGAACAAAAGTTATAACGTTGGTATATTGATTTAGAAATTTGAACCGTAATAAACGGTTATAAAACAGTTTTTTACAAACTTAATCATTTGTTAAATAATCCAACACTTATATATCTTTTGAACTTTTTTAGTAATATTTTTAACCAATTTTTAGATTTTTTTTTTCATTTTTAGTTTCAACTCCGAGTATTTGTCATTTGTTTTAGTTTTATAATAGGTTAATTGTCTGTTAGTCTTCTGTCATTTGAACTCGTTTTGAAAAATCCATTATAAAAAAAAAAATTAAAGTCTCTCTACCATTTACAAATTCTTTTGTTTTAGTTTCCTATGATATCCAATTATTAAAATCTTTGACGTAATATAGATTATATGATTTTTTTTAAATGATGTGGCTTTAATTCTTTATTTGTTATATTTTTTATAAATATTATGTAAATTTCTCATGTTATTTTAATAAATTTAATATTTATTTAATAAGTAAACAAATAATGTAAAATTTACTAAAATAACACGAAAAATTCATATGATATTTATAAAAAATATATCAAATAAAGAATTAAAGCCACCTCATTTAAAAAATATAAAAATAAAAAAAATTCATATAATTTTTGTCACGTCAAACATTTTGATGATGGGGTATAACGAGAAACTAAAATAAAAGAATCTCTAAATGGTAGAGTTATTTAAATATTTTTTTTTTTAGTGGAATTTTTCAAAACATGGCCAAAAGACACTGACCGAGCTGGCTATTAAGCCTTTTATAATTTTTTGTACAACACATGTATCGTACACTAATAAAATATAATAGTATAGTTATTTAAACCTTTGGTTCAACAAATTTTTTTAACAATCAATACATAGAAATAAAAAATAAATACAAAATGAGATTCTCAAAAGAACGACCAGATTGATAATCCATTTGCGTCAGAAATACCAACCTACCCCTAAAAAATAAAGCAATAATAGAAAGATAAGATAAAAAATAAAAGTCTCAAAAATACTAGGAAAACAAAAACCACTATGCAAAAAAAAAAAAACTCCACCAAAACACCTGCCACTAAAAAGAACTTGCAAATTTGCGATACAAGTAAGAGAAAATAAGGTAGATCCCAACACTAAAGAATCACTATTAATATAAATAGACACCTAAAAAAAACCCAAGAAAACTCCTCCAACGAGAAAGAGAAAGAAAACTTTTGATATAATGTTGGCTAATGATAAGAAAAAGATTATAGAAGAAAGTGAAGAAGGGACAAGAAAAGGCCGTGGGCCTCTCAAGATACTATTTTCAAACTGAAAAACTACTTTTATCTTCTAAGTCTTCCACTTTTATAGAGTTTCCTAAGAATATAACGTTATTTAGCGCTTTTAAAATTACTGCACAATAGAATGTCATACCATAATCAATCCACCTCTAATCATAGACATCTTATCCAAAGAGGTAAAACTCCAAAAAATATAAAAGATCCATAGGCAGAACAAGAGACCACCCCAGCCACCTTAAAATACTAGATTACAACAAAGTTGTCACCTCACAACTGACAAACAAGTGAGAAATCGACTATTTTAAACCACAATACAATCTAAAGAAAGAACCCATCAGATAAAGAAGAACACCGTGCTTGATAAAATTATATATAGAGGGAAACTTATTAAGGAGGATTTTCCAAGTAAGAATTACCACTTATAATCTAGCACAATTGACCCAAATTAATGGAAGAATGGTATTTGTCGAATGAGAAACAAAACAAGTAACAAGAGACCAAGGTACCTCATAACTTAATAATGACCTCATCCATTTTCATATCCTTATGATCATAAATAAGTTAAAGTCTATAGAACATAACCTTTAATAGAATATTTCCCATCTAAGAGTCATTTCAAAAGGAAAAAAACTGATAGATATTGTCTTAATCACATCGCCCCTCCAAGCTTCATTCTTGAGGGACTGTGGACTGTAACAACATTGGATGAACCTTGAAGAGGTTGACCCATAAATCATCTAGTTCAAAATTTACATGGTAGGGACATCAACGCAAAAGGGAGGGATCAAGTGTGTACCATGTGATCTCGATCGACCCAATATGTCCCAATCATGCATTATTAGAACCCAACCCAATATGTTTCCCTCATGGATCATGGGAGAAACAATTCAAGCCACATATTGAGGAGTAATTAAACTCATCATTATTGAGTGAGAATATGGACAATATACAGTCTAGAGGGAACGAGATAATAGAACTCCCAATCAAAAAGTCCTTTGAAAAATATTTTGGAACACTCTCAATCAAAGTTTCTAAAATAAAAAAGTGATTTTGTGTGGCTGAAACAAATTTAGCGTAAAAGAGATTATGCTTATCGATTGAAATTGTTATATGAAAAATCAAATAGTTAAGATCTCAAATAAGATTGATACACAAGTATGAACAAAAATGTACAAACTAATTATGTATTGAGCAATTGCTAAATTATACGAGAAGTGTAATTTAAGAACAATTA
Organism: Vicia faba; assembly: GCA_948472305.1. Classification (NCBI taxonomy): domain Eukaryota; kingdom Viridiplantae; phylum Streptophyta; class Magnoliopsida; order Fabales; family Fabaceae; genus Vicia; species Vicia faba. The sequence goes on along the minus strand of OX451735.1, from coordinate 763,693,104 downwards.
TATACAATGGATTCTACAACCACAATTTTAAGGTTTAATCGACAAAAAGACAAAACTGAATTACCAATTTTAAAAAAATCTACAATTTTATAATTATTTTCTACCAAAATAAATCCTAACGATATGAAATTCTAGAAAGTTATAAAGAACAACCTAAACATGTAATTAACGAAGAAATTAAAATGTCAGAGAGAAAGAGAGAGAGAGAGAGAGAGAGAGAGAGAGAGAGAGAGAGAGAGAGAGAGAGAGAGAGAGAGAGAGAGAGAGAGAGAGAGAGAGAGAGAGAGAGAGAGCTACGATTAACCTCCAATGACTTTGATTGTAGAATGTGATTCATAGTTGACTCATTCCATTGAATTTTATTATTATATGTGATTCACATTTGACCCATTCCATTCACTTTCATCATTGTATGTAATTTATAGTTAACCCATTCTATTGGCTTTAACAATTGAGTATGATTCATAATTGACCCATTCCATTGACTTTGATTATTGTATGTGATTCATAATATATCATTGTATGTAAGTTATAATTGACCCATTAGATTGAATTCGATCATTATATGTCATTCATAGTTAACCCATTCCATTGACTTCAATCATAGAATGTGATTCATAGTTAACTTATTCCACTGACTTTGAACATTGTATGTGATTCATATTAGATTATTGTATGTGATTCATAGTTGACCCATTCCATTGACATTAACCGTAAAATTTAATTCATAGTTGACCCATTCCATTAGCTTTGATCATTGAATGTGATTCATATTAGATTATTGTATGTGATTTATAGTTGACCTATTCCATTGGCTTTGATCATTGTATGTGAGTCAAAGTAGATCATTGTGTGTGATTTATTTTTGATCCTTTCCATTGAATTTGATCATTCATTGAATATGATTCATATTTGACCCTTTCCATTGAATTTGATCATTTTATATGATTCGTAGATGACTGATTCCATTGCCTTTGATCGTAGAATGTGATTCATAGTTGACCCATTCCATTGACTTTGATTGTAGAATGTGATTCATAGTTTACACATTCCATTGGCTTTTATCATTGAATGTGATTCATATTAGATCATTATATGTGATTCATATTTGACCCATTCCAATGGCTTTGATCATTGTATGTGAGTCATAGTAGATCATTGTATGTGATTCATATTTGAATTTCCATTTACTTTGATCATTTAATGTGATTCATAGTTGACCCATTCTATTGACTTTGATCATTGTATGTGATTTATAGTTGACCCATTCCATTGATGTTGATCATCATATGTGCTTCCTATTAAATCATTGTATGTGATTCATAGTTAACACAGTTCATTGACTTTGCTCATTGAATGTGATTCATATTAGATCATTGTGTGTGATTCATATTTTATCCATCCCATTGACTTTGATCGTAGAATGTTATTCATAGCATATCATTGTATATGAATCATAGTTAACTTATTCCAATGACTTTAATCGGAGAATGTGATTCATAGTTGACACATTCCATTGACTTTTATTATTGTATGTGATTCATATTTGACTCATTCTATTGAATTTGATCATTATATGTGATTCATATTAGATATTTCTATGTGATTCATATTTCACTCATTCTATTGACTTTGATCATTGAATGTGATTCATAATATATCATTGTTTATGATTCATATTTGACCCATTCCAATGACTTTGATCGTAGAACGTGATTCAAATTAGATCATTGTATATGAGTCATAATTGAACCATTCAATTGAATTTGATCGTAGAATGTGGTTCATGGTTGACCCATTACATTGAATTTGATCATTGTATGTGATTCATAGTTGACCCATTCCATTGACTTTAATAATTGAATGTGATTCATAATTAACCCATTCCGTTGAATTTTATCATTGTATGTGATTCATAGTTGACTCATTCCATTGAATTTGATAATTGTATGTGATTCATGGTATATAATTGTATGTTAGTAATAGTTGACCCATTCTATTGACTTTGATCATTGTATATGATTAATAGTTAACCTATTCCATTGACTTTGATTTTAGAATGTGATTCATAGTTGACCCATTCCATTGACTTTGATCATTGTATGTGATTCATATTAGATCATTGTATGTGATTCATAGTTGACCCATTCCATTGATTTTGATTGTATAATGTGATTCATAGTTGACTCATTCCATTGGCTTTGATCATTGAAAGTGATTCATATTAGATCATTGTATTTGATTCGTAGTTGACCTATTCTCTTGGCTTTGATCATTATATGTTAGTCATAGTAGATCATTGTGTGATTCATTTTTTACAGTTTCCATTGACTTTGATCATTAAATTTGATTCCTAGTTGACCCATTCTGTTGACTTTGATAATTGTATGTGATTCATATTTGACTCATTTTATTGGTTTTGATCATTGAATGTGATTCATAGTTGACCCATTTCATTGATTTTGATCATTATATGTGATTCATAGTTGACTCATTCCATTACCTTTGATTACACAATGTAATTCATAGTTGACCCCTTCCATTGGCTTTGATCATTGTATGTGATTTATATTAGATCATTGAATTTGATACATAGTTGACCCATTCTATTGACTTTGATCATTGAATGCGATTCATATTAGACCATTGTATGTGATTTATAGTTGACCTATTCCATTGGCTTTTTTATCATTATATGTGAGTCATAGTAGGTCATTGTATGTGATTCATATTTGACCATTTCCATTGACTTTGATCATTGAATGTGATTCATATTTAACCCATTCTATTGACTTTGACCATTGTATGTGATTTATAGTTGACCCATTCCATTGACTTTGATCGTATAATGTGATTCATAGTTGACCCATTCCACTGACTTTGATTATTGTATGTGATTCATATTAGATTATTGTATGTGATTCATAATTGACCCATTCCATTGACTTTAATCGTAAAATGTAATTCATAGTTGAACCATTTCATTAGCTTTGATCATTGAATGTGATTCATATTAGATCATTGCATGTGATGCATAGTTGACCCATTCCATTGGCTTTGATAATTGTATGTGAGTCATAGTAGATCATTGTGTGTGATTCATTTTTTACCTTCCATTGACTTTTATCATTGAATGTTATTCATATTTGACCCTTTCCATTGACATTGATCATTTTATGTGATTCATAGATGACTGATTCCATTTCCTTTGACCGTAGAATGTGATTCATAGTTGACCCATTCCATTGACTTTGATCGTAAAATGTGATTCATAGTTGACCAATTCCATTGGCTTTGATCATTGAATGTGACTCATATTAGATCATTGTATGTGATTCATAGTTGACATATTCTATTGGCTTTGATTATTGTATATTAGTCATATTAGATCATGGTATGTGATTCATATTTGATACTTTCCATTGACTTTGATCATTTAATGTGATTCATAGTTGACCCATTCTATTGAATTTCATCATTGTATGTGATTCATAGTTGACCCATTCCATTGACTTTGATCATTGTATGTGATTCATATTAAGCCATTGTATGTGATTCATAGGTAACACAGTTCATTGACTTTGATCACTGAATGTGATTCATAGTAGATCATTGTATGTGATTAATATTTTATCCATTACATTGACTTTGATCGTAGAATGTTATTCATAGTAGATTATTGTATGTGATTCATAGTTAACCTATTCCAATGCCTTTGATCGAAGAATGTTATTTATAGTTGACCCATTCCATTGACTTTTATTATTGTATGTGATTCATAGTTGACATATTCTATTGGCTTTGATCATTGTATATTAGTCATATTAGATCATGGTATGTGATTCATATTTGATACTTTCCATTGACTTTGATCATCTAATGTGATTCATAGTTGACCCATTCTATTGAATTTGATCATTGTATGTGATTCATAGTTGACCCATTCCATTGCCTTTGATCATTGTATGTGATTCATATTAAATCATTGTATGTGATTCATAGTTAACACAGTTCATTGACTTTGATCACTGAATGTGATTCATAGTAAATCATTGTATGTGATTAATATTTTATCCATTCCATTGACTTTGAGCGTAGAATGTTATTCATAGTAGATTATTGTATGTGATTCATAGTTAACCTATTCCAATGCCTTTGATCGTAGAATGTTATTTATAGTTGACCCATTCCATTGACTTTTATTATTGTATTTGATTCATAGTTGACTCATTCCATTGACTTTGATCATTGTATGTGATTCATATTAGATATTTCTATGTGATTCATAGTTCACCCATTCTATTTACTTTGATCATTGAATGTGATTCATAGTAGATCACTGTTTGTGATTCATATTTGACCCATTTCATTGAATTTGATCGTAGAACGTGATTCATATTAGATCATTGTATATGAGTCATAATTGAACCATTCAATTGACTTTGATCATAGAATGTGATTCATGGTTGAACCATTACATTGACTTTGATCATTGTATGTGATTCATAGTTGACCCATTCCATTGGCTTTAATAATTGAATGTGATTCATAGTTGACAGATTCCATTGAATTTGATCATTGTATATGATTCATAGTTGACTCATTCCATTGACTTTGATAATTGTATGTGATTCATAGTATATCATTTTATGTTAGTAATAGTCTACCCATTCCATTGACTTTTATCGTTGTATGTGATTCATAGTTAACCTATTCCATTGACTTTGATCGTAAATGTGATTCATAGTTAACCCATTCAATTGAATTTAATCATTGTATGTGATTCATATTAGATCGTTGTATGTGATTCATAGTTGACCCATTCCATTGATTTTGATTGTATATTGTGATTCATAGTTTACCCATTCCATTGGCTTTTTTCATTGAATGTGATTCATATTAGATTATTGAATTTGATTCGTAGTTAAATCATTCCCTTGGCTTTGATCATTGTACATGAGTCATAGTAGATCATTGTGTGATTCAATTTTGACACTTTCTATTGACTTTGATCATTGAATGTGATTCATAGATGACCCATTGTGTTGACTTTTATAATTGTATCTGATTCATAGATGACTCATTCCATTGGTTTTGATCATTGAATGTGATTCATAGTTGACCCATTTCATTGATTTTGATCATTATATTTGATTCATAGTTGAATCATTTCATTGCCTTTGATCATATAATGTAATTCATAGTTGATCCCTTCCATTGGATTTGATCATTGTATGTGATTTATATCAGATCATTCAACGTGATTCATAGTTGACCCATTCTATTGACTTTGATCGTCGAATGTGGTTCATAGTTTACCCATCCCATTGGATTTGTTCATTGAATGTGATTCATATTAGATCATTGTATGTGATTCATAGTTGACACATTCCATTGGCGTTGATCATTGTATGTGAGTCATAGTAGGTCATTGTATGTGATTCATATTTGACCATTTCCATTGACTTTGATCATTGAATGTGATTCATATTTAACCCATTCTATTGACTTTGACCATTGTATGTGATTCATAGTTGACTCATTCCATTGACTTTGATTGTAGAATGTGATTCATAGTTGACCCATTCCACTGACTTTGATCATTGTATGTGATTCATATTAGATTATTGTATATGATTCATAGTTGACCCATTCCATTGACTTTAATCGTAAAATGTAATTCATAGTTGACCCACTCCATTAGCTTTGATCATTAAATATGATTCATATTAGATCATTTCATGTGATTCATAGTTGACCCATTCCATTGGCTTTGATCTTTAAATGTTAGTCATAGTAGATCATTGTGTGTGATTCATTTTTGACCCTTTCCATTGACTTTGACCAATGAATGTGATTCATATTTGATACTTTCCATTGACTTTGATCATTTTATGTGATTCATAAATGACTGCTTCCATTTCCTTTGATCGTAGAATGTGATTCATAGTTGACCCATTCCATTGGCTTTGATCGTAAAATGTGATTCATAGTTGACCAATTCCATTGGCTTTGATAATTGAATGTGATTCATATTAGATCATTGTATATGATTCATAGTTGACCTATTCCATTGGCTTTGATCAATGTCTGTTAGTCATAGTAGATCATGCTATGTCATTCATATTTGATACTTTCCATTGACTTTGATCATTGAATGTGGTTCATAGTTGAACCATTCTATTGACTTTGATCATTGTATGTGATTCATAGTTTACCCATTCCATTGACTTTGATTATTGTATGTGACTCATATTAAATCATTGTATGTGATTCATAGTTAACACAATTCATTGACTTTGATCATTGAATGTGATTCATAGTAGATCATTGTATGTGATTCATATTTTATCCATTCCAATGACTTTGATTGTAGAATGTTATTCATAGTAGATCATTGTATGTGAGTCATAGTTAACCTATTCAATTGACTTTGTTCGTAGAATGTGATTCATAGTTGATCCATTCCATTGACTTTTATTATTGTATCTGATTCATAGTTGACCCATTCCATTGAATTTGATCACTGTATGTAAATCATATTAGATCTTTTTATGTGAGTCATAATTCACCCATTCTATTGACTTTGATCGTTGAATGAAATTCATAGTAGATCATTGTTTGTGATTCATATTTGACCCATTCCTTTGATTTTGATCGTAGAACGTGATTCATATTAGATCATTGTATATGAGTCATAATTGAACCATTCAATTGACTTTGATCGTAGAATGTGATTCATGGTTGACTCATTACATTGACTTTGATCATTGTATGTGATTCATAGTTGACCCATTCCATTGGCTTTAATAATTTAATGTGATTCATAGTTGACCCATATTGTTGAATTTGATCATTGTATGTGATTCATAGTTGACTCATTCCATTGACTTTTATCATTGTATGTGATTCATAGTATATCATTGTATGTTAGTAATAGTTGACTCATTCTATTGATTTTGATCATTGTACGTGATTCATAGTTAACCTATTCCGTTGACTTTGATCATAGAATGTGATTCATAATTGACTCATTCCATTAAATTTGATCATTGTATGTGATTTATATTAGATCATTGTATGTAATTCATATTTGACCCATTGCATTGACTTTGATTGTAGAATATGATTAATATTTGACCCATTCCATTGGCTTTGATCATTGAATGTGATTCATATTAGATCATTGTATTTGATTTGTGGTTGCTCCATTTCCTTGGCTTTGATCATTGTATGTGAGTCATAGTAGATCATTGTGTGATTCATTATTGACACTTTCCATTGACTTTGATCATTGAATGTGATTCATAGTTGACACATTCTGTTGACTCTGATAATTCTATATGATTCATAGTTGACTCATTACATTGGCTTTGATCATTGAATGTGATTCATAGTTGACTCATTTCATTGATTTTGATCATGATATGTGATTCATTGTTGACCCATTTCATTGCCTTTGATCAAAGAATGTAATTCATAGTAGACCCCTTCCATTGGCTTTGATAATTGTATGTGATTTATATTAGATCATTGAATGTGATTCACAGTTGACCCATTCTATTGACTTTGACTGTTGAATGTGGTTTATAATTGACCTATCCCATTGGCTTTGTTCATTGAATGTGATTCATATTAGATTATTGTATGTGATGCATAGTTGATCCATTCCATTGGCTTTGATCATTGTATGTGAGTCATAGTAGGTCATTGTATGTGATTCATATTTTACCATTTCCATTGACTTTGATCATTGAATGTGATTCATATTTGACTCATTCTATTGACTTTGACCATTGTATGTGATTCATAGTTGACCCATTCCATTGGTTTTGATCATTGAATGTGATTCATATTAGATCATTGTATGTGATTTATATTTGACTCATTCCATTGGCTTTGATTATTGAATATGATTCATAGTAGATCATTGTCTGTGATTCATAGTTGACCCATTCCATTGACTTTGATCATAGAATATGATTCATAGTTGAACCATTACATTTAATTAAATATAATTTTTTAATTTTAGTGAAAATTATAATTTTTAAAAAGGATAGACTAAAATTTAATTTTTGAATTTTAGAGAAAATTATTTTTTTTTTAAAAACAATAGACTTAAATATAATTTTTGAATTTTATTGAAAGTTATAATTTTTAAATACAATAGACTTAAATATAATTTTTGAATTTTAGAGAAAATTATAAAATTTTAATACAATAGACTTAAATATAATTTTTAAATTTTAGAGAAAAATATGATTTGAATTAAATATATTATATTAAAATCAAATAGATAATTTTAAAATTAAATAGACTCAAATAATAATCAAAAAATGGTCCAGTCAATTTTGATAAAGTTTTCCACTGTTTTAAATCATGACCACTTATTTATTATGGAAGGTTGTGATTTCACCTATATATATTAACCATTGATTTATATCAGGCGGATGTTAAATATATTATGTCAACGCATATGTTGCACCAATTTGAATTCAAATCCTTCATGCTTCTTCATCTTTTTTGTCACTTCATCTTTCGTGCTCTCTAACTCATATCAAAGTGAAAACTGAAAATTTTCTTTGGAGGGAATCCTCCCCCCAAATACTCGTACCAAATTTCAATGCATATTTTGCACACCTACAAAAGCTTCTTGTATCATATCTTTACAAACCCTTAATTCCTAATTTTTCGCATCCCTTCTTCACATTCGCCTTCGCCTTCAACATTCGTTCAATCATGTCTTCGACATTTGTTTCAAACTCCATGCCACTTATAATACCATAATGTGGTTGCAATAAAATAATAAGGTTGTCCATTACTTTATGCATAGAATTAGGTGATTGATTGTTGAATTATATTAAATTGTATTAGTGTTGATTTGACTCCACTGAACTTAAAAACTATCATGTTATGACACAAAAAATGTATATAGATGGAGGTATTCTACCTTATCCATGTCATACCACTAAAAATCACCTCCAACACATCACTTTTCATGCATGCTTAAATTATAGCTACTTCAATGCTCATTCAAGTACCACCATTGTTCGTTGGTTGTTATAGCCTACCGAAACACGAATTTGAATTTTCTGCAAGACTCATTGGATAAAATGGGTATACGCGTTGTACGTGCATTAGATGCAACACCGAATGTACCACTGGAATTACAGGTTGCAGTCCGTATATTGCAGGCATTAGTCTACTTGTGTTTCCAACTTCCATGCATGCATTCGTTGTCACATTAGCATCGCGAGATTTCAGTGGTTCTGAACATTTATTTTGCACAATACTTTCACCATTGCGACCTCTTTTTCCTTTCTTGTTCAGCTACAAAAAACAAATTATTATTTTGATATAGATAATAACACGTTATAATTAATACAACATATCTGACCCTGAATAAAAATAAATAAATACATTCACAACTTGGCGCGTTTTCCATACCAACATTTCATTCAGATGGCATGTTTTCTATACCCTATAAATTATACCATAGAAACTACTATGTTTATCAAAAGAGAAACAAATTCACTCAAATGAACATAATATAAGTTTTGAAATTACCGAACAATTCCTTGCATTATGAGTTCTACTATTGCATTTAGAACATCACCTAATAGCTTTTATGTCATTCTTTTTTTCTTTGGAGCACCTTTGCTCTTCACAGTATTTGAATCACCTACGACTGACTTCGATGCCTAAATAGGATCGTCTATACTGCAATACTTTTTTTGTAAATTCAGAATGTCATCCATTATTTCCCCATAAACACCTTCCTTTTTTGAACCTTCTTTGTAAAAAGTAGTAAATGCATAACAATATGCACTAAACCGAGCTTGCTCAATCATATTAGAATCAACATTACCATTACAATTCATGTTTAAATATTGAATTTTTGCATCCTTCATCCATCTGGTCAAAATCAAAGTGGTGGGAATGCGATCAACATGTTCTTCCTTCATGACATAAAACATATGAGAACATGGAATCCCACAAGAATCCCATAACTTACACTCATATTGAAGTGTGTCACCATCATACACAACCTCTTTTTCATAGTTTTCATGACAATATTTTGTAAGTTTATAAGTCTTAAATCCGTTGCGACCTAATTTTGCCTTAACAATCAATGATACAACCTTTGTTATTTCATCTTTGACTTCTTTGCAAATCTCTGCACTATAAATTTTCGTGGCATGGCTCTCAATCAAACCCAGGTGAGTAGCCATCACAGGTTTTGAAACTTTGATTTAAAATTGGCAACTAGTTCATTGTTTCTATAAGATCTCAAAGCCTGCTCAAAATTCTGCATAAATTCAAAAATGTAGTCTTTCTTCTTAACATAACTCTTGATGATTGCATTGACGGATTCACATTGAGATGTAGTTCTTATACGTCCAAAAAACTTCTCACGTAGATATGCAGTTGCCCATAGTGACTTGTTCTTGTATGTTTTTTCAACCCGAGGATTTCCTTCAAGTTTGTTTTCTTTAATTAGCTATGACCAAAACTCTTCAAATTGATCCTTTGTAAAATTAGAGTACAAGGCTTTTTGAAAACCTTGAAAAAATCCCGAGTTATTTACATTTTCACCTGCATTCTTATTCAAATGCCAAGCGCATAAACGACATGTCACATATGAAAACATCTATTTTATAGCTTCCCTCATAGCCCCATCTCCGTCTATTACAAATTCTTTGGGTATTTATCTTCCATACACTCTAAAAAACACTCCAACAACCACTTATACGTCTCTGTCATTTCATCTGACACCAATGCATCACCAAAAATAACTGTCTGAGAGTGGTGGTTACACCCTGAAAAGATAACCAATAGGTAGTTGTATTTGTTGTTCTTGAAAGTCGTGTCAAATGTAATCACATCTCCAAAACAAAAAAGCCAGATATACTGCTCCCATCAGCCCAAAAAAGAGACTTCACTCATCCATCACTGCTGACGACATATTTAACATATAGCATGGGATCTGTATATGAATTCACATTTAGATAATTTAAAGCAGAAACAACGTCACCATCTTTAATTGTAGCACACATTTTTATATAAAGATAATTATATAGATCCTTCTTTGTAAACCCAACATGATCATATTCACCCTTCTGAGAAATCATGTACCCCATTATATGACAAGTTCTAATTTCATGTGACTGGAGAATGTCAATCTGAGCTCTATCTGCTTCAGAAATTTCATGATAAATGGGGGTGTAAGTGCATAAACCTAATTGGGGTTAATTCATGGTTGTGTGCCTCTTCAAAAAACGACACTAAATATCTATCATTGTCGGCTTTGTAATGCACACTAAACCTAGTGGGACATTTAGTGTGGGTCGTAGGTTTGTCCTCTCTTTTCCTATCAAGTCTCCTAAAGTGTTTTATCTCTCTAAGACTGTGTTTATTGCATACAAATTGTCTCATTACATTTATTTTACCACCCTTAGTCCTTCTTGTCCTAACATTACTTTTCCTAATGGCAAACCCTTTACATTTACCATACTTAAAATAAAATCCATTATCTTCATCAATTGTACCGAATTCTATAGCACAAATTTCATCAGCAGTAATGGCATTAATAATCACCTTTCCATAACCTACAACTGCATCTAATTCAACAAAATCTCCGTTGTGACTATTACCATCTCCATCACCATCATTTGAACATTGGAACACACTTGACACCTATTTGCTGTCATCCTAAGCATGGTCCGATTCAACATCAGATGTATCACTATCATGGCATCAGACGTCATTGGAATCATAATGGTCGAAGTTTTCCATAGTAAACATGAATTAACACATTTGTTAACACACAAAACCCAACATAAAATGCAGTACCTAATTTCCTATTTAAATCAAGCATAAACCTTAGTTTATAAAATTTAAATCAAATTTAACACCAAATCCGAATTATCACAATTTTTTAACACAAAAAAACTCTAAATCAATTTCAATTCCTTATTTCTTAATTAAATCAAGGGATCTAATTCAAAGGTAACCACCAAATTTGAATATTCGAAATCATCATTCCCAACATAAATCACAGTACCTAATTTCCTATTCAAATCAAGCATAGACCTTAGTTCATAAAATTAAAATCAAATTTAACACCAAATATGAATTATCACAATTTTTAACACAACAAAACTCAACATCAATCTCAAATCCTTATTTCTTAATTAAATTAAGGGACCTGATTTAAAGGTAACCACTAAATTTGAAAATTTGAAATCATAAGATATTAAATCCATGTAAATAAAACAAATTCAGGCATAAACCCTAATTCCCAATTTGAAATCGAATTTAGCACTTGCATTTATACTTTATTTGAAATCAATTAATCTTAATCATTAATTTCAAACAAATATAACAAACATTTTCGAATTTACCTTAGCAACTGCGTGCAAAATACGATCACAATAAGATTTTTGGTCGTGTTTGTCATACCCCAATTTTTGACCTAAGATCCCACCCTCCATTTGTATCATTGCATAACAAGTGTTCACGAGTGGTTTGACCTATTTTTTGCCAATTTTTGAGTTAGATTTCAAAAATTTATAACTTTTTTAAATTTTGACATTTTTTAGTGGTTCTTTTTACATATGATTCTTCTTGACATCATCTATAATTTCTCTTTACAAGTCAAGAGCTGATTATGCTTTGAAAAGCCACGAAAAATAGAAACGTTAGAAGTCGTTTATGAATTTAGTGGAATTTCATTTTTATTAAGTTTTATTCATGATTTCATTTCCATTTAAAAAAATCACAAAAAAATGTACTTAGCATCATGTTATTTTTATTTACTATTTTTACCTCTTTACTAAAAAATTATCAAAAATATATTCTTTTATTAATTTAAATTTATATATTGGTATCATTTATTTCAAAAAAAATCTAGAAAAATTTATATATTTTCATTTATTTTAGTTCAAGAAAAAAATCATAAACAGTTAATTTAATATCTCTTTTATTTTCTATTTTTGTATTTATTATTATTACTAACACTTTTAGTTTTTCTTCTTCTTCTTCTTCTTATTATTATTATTATTATTATTATTATTATTATTATTATTATTATTATTATTATTATTATTATTATTATTATTATTATTATTATTATTATTATTATTATTACTTTGTTCTCTTTTTTTTTGTCAATAAAGAAAAGTTGAGACTACTATAATGTAGTATAAATACTTCACATGGATTGCCAACTTGTACTTATCAATGGTCAAGAATCATTCTCACACTTCATATGGATTGCCAACTTGAACTTATCAATGGCCAAGAACCATTCTCATAAAGTCACATGAATTGCTACATCAACACTCCCGCCTTATTTACCCTATAAATAAGACATTTCTTTCTTTCATTTGGAGGGACAATACCATAAATTATTCACTAAACTAAGACAAAACTCTCTTCTTCTTTTTTTCTCTTCATTTTCTTTCAAGTCATTTCTTCTTTTTATTGAATAGGTAGACTATTATACTTATTCTTTATTTAATTCTATTGTATTTTTACTCTTTATTTATTTATTTAGTACCATAATTATCACAATTTTAGAAGGAAACTTCATTGATTCAAAATCAAGAGTTGAAAAGTGTTCTTGAACCTCCAAAAGAAAAAGTGATTTATTGTTATTTAATTTTCATTTTTTTCTATAATTTTTTATTGTTTATTTACTTATTTTGAGCATGGATCTTTGGTCGTGAGATTGAGTTGATAAGCTTTCATTATTCATTTGTTTAATTTCATGAAAAATTGAGAAAGTTATGACATTTATATTATTTTTATTATAGACTTCATCTTATTCTTCTTTATCTATTTTATTTTTATTTTTATTTAGATCAATTTGGAAAGCACTTGAGCTTTTTTTAGTTCATCTAAGCTTGTCGGATATTTGATGAACTTTCATCATTTCCAATCTACCTCTAAATGGTCCTTTGATCATTCAAGGTACTTGAGATTGATGATAAGTTTGTCATAATGTATCTTCTTTGACTTTGTCTTGATCCTCCATGTTTGTTAATTGTACTACACGTATAAGAGAATGAACTTCAAAGTGTTATTTCTCTAACATGTATGAGTACATACATTCTATGCTTCATATGAAGTTTCACTTATCTCAACTCAGATTATTAACTTTATATTGTACTAACTTTAATTTAATATCATTTATATTCTCGCACTTCATATTTTCCTCTCTTTACTTTTATGCCATTTATCATCCATAGCATTTTATTTTCTTTACTTTATACATTTTTTATTTGCTCACTTGAGAATTTATCTTCTCTTTGCTCACTTAAACTTCTTATTTTCTTTTGCTTGTTATAAGCCACTTAATAAAGAAAAAAAATCTAAAATTGGTTCTTTAAATCCTTGGACTATGATTACTATTCATTTTTATCTAATACATGGTTCTTGTCCAGCCTTTATTTGATTATTATCTTTGTGTTTGAATCCAAGGAAAAGGATTGTCTCGTTGACCTTATGTCATTTTGAGTCTTTATATTTTGTCCCTCATATTTATTTCCCATTAGTTAAAATCTTTAAAACCCTATTTTCAAATTTACACCTTTTAAAGCCAAAACCTCGACATTAGATCGTTGCATTTTCAAAATGTCATATCCACACTCATTTAGCAAGAAAACCAATTTTAATTAAAAAAAAAACAGATAATTCAAAAGGTTCTTATAGGATACTATAGATACATAGGGTGCTAGTACCTTCCCTTTGTATAAGCAACCCCCAAAACTTCAATCTCTTTCAGATGTATTGTATTTTTACTTTTTAGTATTATTCATACTTTGCATATTTATGGGTTTTATTTCACACTTTTCCTTTTTCCCTTGGAAATAATAAAGCGTGGTGGCGACTCTTGCTTATTTGCGAGTCAAGTTCATTAATAGCTTGATCTCCAATTTTTACCGCTACAGAATTGGCAACTCTTCTGGGGAAAAAATTTCTAAGTGGGTTAAACCTAATTTGTTATATCTGTTTTTGTTATTATTTCTTGTTTGCTTATATATGTTATTTTGTAGTTTCTTTGGGTGTTGATTACAACAGACAAGTACTATACCTAGACTAAGTACACTTAATATAGGACGAGCGGTATAGTAATATTAACTTTGAGGGAGTAATCGGAAAGACATTGCTGCTCTCTACCTGGGAGCCAGAAAAGCTGAGAGCCATAGAACCCCTAACCCATCTTTTCCTTTTTAGATGTAGTGTGGAGACTATGACGGAGTAATCTAGAAGTTATTGTCACGCGATGATGCACTCAGACGAGTTTTTCTTTCGAATATTACTAATTACCGAGTAATTAAGACGTTGGTAATATCTGAAAGAAATATGTAGACCCTGGGAACCTTTTAGAACCTTGTTCGGAAGGTGATAAACCCTTAGTACATACCTTGCGGGTTGATTCTCACCCTTTGACTCCATGCTCGTGACATTAAACCTTTGGACCTTTTATGTGTTTATTGCATAACCATACATTCATGCATTCATAAACATCATGACATGCTTGTGACATGCATGGTCATTTCATTTCTATGGAACTTTATATTTGATTCTCGTATCAAGCTCATTACTCATAAATGTACACTAGAAAGAGGAGTACCACCAGTTACAATATTTGGACGCTAATTCAAGTTAAGGTCACGAAGTCTAAAGATGAAGATCCCCCAGAAATTTTTTACGGCCTTCGACTTCAATAAGAGGTTGATCATCTGGAAAGCATTATCAATAAAAGGGGTGTATTCATCAAGGATCTAATTGAGAGATCAAAGATCGAAGCAACGAAAGAGATATTTAGAAGGGCCCAGGAGCGGAGTAATGAGAATCTAGTTTGGGATACCCTTACTGATGTAGAGTTTGGGGAAACATATTAGGGTTTATGATTTGTATTTTTGATGATCACCGTCAGGTCTGTTGATTGGGATCTCTGGGCTTTGTACCTGTGTATCCTTTAGGCTCTTAACTTTGTACTAAACTCATTTGTCACATTTTGTTGTTAACTATTTCTCGCTTGAAGCTTGAATCAAAATTTGAGGTCCTTAGAAATGAAGTGAACTTACCATTTTCATAATCATGCATCATTCTACATTTTTGTTTCACTTTCGAAAGTCATTCCCGAGTCTTATTTTTCCTTTGGCCCCGTAGCACAACGCTCGTGCTAAGAGAAGATGGAAAATATTGAACAAGAGAATCGCGAGCTGTGCAAAGAAGTTACTACTTTGAGAGCTGTTAAGGACAATTTGACTGCTTTGGTGGAATTATTGGTGGTTGCTCAGAATCAGCCACCGCCTGCTCCTCCGTCTCCTCATGCTACTCAGCCACGACAGACAATTATTGCTTCGAAGGTTCTGTCGATTCCCATTTCTATGACTCTAATTACTGCTGCTTAATATTGTATGCTTCAGGGTTACTCGTGGGGAATGCCTAAAAACTTCATGCCAGAAGGTTATAATTCTGATGCTCAAGCTACTGCTATTCCTGCACCTCCTGTGGTGCACATTACTCTTGCTGCTAAAAATGAGATTCGTTACACTGCACCTCCTATGGTGAATGCCATGCCATTTGTTAATGATGAAGTTTATCGTCTTGTTCCTCCACCAAGTGAAAGTGTGGGTTTCTATGACCGATTGGATGACTTTCAGGACCAATTCATTGAAATGCAGAAAGAAATAAAGGCTCTTAGAGAGAAATAGTTATTCGGACAAAACGTCAGTGAACTCTGCTAGTTCCTAACATAAAAGTGCCAGCAATGTTTAAGGTGCCAGAATTTGAGAGGTACAAGGGAAACTCTTGCTCCAGTAACCACCTAATGATGTATATTAGAAGGATTCCCATTCATACGGATGACCAATGTTTTCTTATTCATTTCTTCTAGGATAGTTTAACTGGTGCTGCTTTGAAATGGTATATGGGATTGGACAATAGCAACATTTACACATTCAATGATTTGGGTGAAGCTTTTATCAAATAGTATAAGTACAACATATTTATGGCACCTGATCGTGACCAGCTGAGAGCATGACTCAGAAAGATGAAGAGTCATTTAAATAATATGCACAAAGATGGCGTGAAGTAGCCGCCCAGGTGATCCCTCCAAAATAAGAGAATGAAATGACAAAGATCTTCCTGAAAACTCTCAATTCCTTATACTATGAGAAGATGGTTACAAGTGCTCCCAATGATTTCTCTGAAATGGCAAGTGTTGTACCCCAAAATTTGCCCTCTCATTTTACTCAATACATGTTCCTAGAGATCCTCAATTTGCTCAAGGTTGCCCAAGAGTGGACCAGACAAACTCTCTCCTAAGGCAGTGTACCTCAAATTAAGGTTTCCATTTGTATCAAGATGGGTGAACCACAAAGGCCTCATATGCTCTCCATGGTCCTAATATTTTATCAATACCCTACATGTCAAGTTTCATTCCTTGCACAAGAAGTTTGCTCAGTCAGTTGCTCAGATGCTTGAGAATCGACTGTATTAGGTCAAAAGTCAATTGTGACCCACATACAGTCAAACTTCAAGATTTTTGGTCAACATTAACATTTTGAAGTTACTTTCATCATTTGATCAATGGTTGATCATTATTCCTCAAGGAATGATCCAAATTCATCAAAACCCAAAAGTTGCTAAATTAGGGTTTCTTAGTAAAAGTCAACACAAATTTGACCAAGCACAACTTCCACATGCTTTATCAGAAATTTTTCATCCAAATCTAATTTTGAAGAGGATGCAATTACCTAAAATTCATCTTCATCTCACAAGTTCAAAATATGCACTCACCAAAAGATATGAATTTCTACATTATGAGTCCTTTTGAAAAGTCAACAAAAACACCTTTTGGGTCAAAGCTTCTTACATGAACATGGAATAATAAATTAAGATGATACCAAAAGGGTTGCTTAAGGGACATCCTAGGCTTTCTAAAAAGTCCAAGAACACCTCTCTAGGGTTAAAATTGGAAGAGATATGCCTTGTCAAAGTTGACCTTTTTTGCAAAATTGCCAAAAGTCAAATGTGCTCAAAAATGCATTTTTTGCTAAATGGGCCTAACTTTTTATGCTTGCACCTCACTTATAATGTGATCGAAGACTAAAATATTCATCCACCCATTATTTGCTTCATTTTTCAATTTATTTTGATATTTCATTAATTAAAAATTGAATTAAATCAAATAATTGATGAATAATAGCAAAGATATTATTTGATTTGTTTTTTGGACAGGTTGGCAATCAAAATATGCCGAATTATCAAGGCCAAAACGAATCAAGCATAATTGGTACAAGAAAGGAAAGATTTGGCTCAAAATAGCAAGTTTGCATATGGCTAAAGAATCAAATCAAATCTCATCAAATTACAAGATTCAATCCAAGTTTGTAACCCTAATTCATCCCTAGGTATATATTGGACAAGAACAAAGCAAAAAATAGGGGTTAGCAATCGTGAAAGAGGCAGAGCAAATTCAAAAAAATTCAAAGAAAAGTGTGAATCGGTCTTCACTCCACAGGCCAATTCAAGCCATTCCAACGATTCCAATCGTTTCTTGGACCTTCCCAGAAGCCAATTGGATCATTTGCAAGGCTTGAAACACCCAGAAACGCGCATAATCACTCTCACGGTTTGCTCATATTTTCAAAATCGATTACTGTATTTCTTGCATCATTAGCATGTTTAAGTTATATATTTGTGATTCTCACCATGTTTGTAAGCTAACTGGATGATTTAATTGCACTTTTGAAGCCTGTACATGCCTTTTCCATTGTTAGGGTTTGTATGTGCAGTTTAGGGGTTTTGTCCACGGGTTAAATTGGCCAGCAAAAGGGGTACCATGATGTTCACAAGATCAAGACGAGTTGATCTATATAATTGGATGCCATTTATCTTGCGTGTTATGGATTTTTGAGTTTCACAAGTTTTTAGCTACAAACCTTTGTCTGTAGGTAAAACTACCAGAGCCTAAAACGACGGATTAGGAAGGAGAAGATAACGTGTCCAGTCACCATTGAACTATTTGAAAATTGGGGCACATTTTTTCTTTTATTCATTAATCCATTTGATTTCATATAATATTATTTGTTTGCATTATACTTACAATAAAGCAAGACAACTCAGATGGTGAAGCGCATTAGTGGGGAGTATAAGGACCTGGGTTCAATCCCAGGTCACAACAAAATTTTCTTTATTTCACTTTCTTGTAACAGATCCAACGCATCATCCTTCCTGGTGACCACCATGCACACTTGTGTCCAACCATTTGATCAAGCATGCCATCAGATCTAACGCTCCATCCATGAGGGACTATGGTGCACATTCAGGGCAGCATCACACAAAATCCAAGGTTGATCAGGCTTTGAGCATTTTGGGCCTTAGAAAATTCAGAATGACACCCCCAGAATTGCTATTCAACACAGGCCCATATTCTTTTTCTTCATTTATTTCTTTTATTTTAAATATTTTCTTTAATCATTTTTCACCAAATTAATTACCCTTTTTTTTTAATCATAAAATCAATAAATCACAAAACACCAAAAAAAAAGCATTTTTCTTAATAAAATATTTATTTTAATGTAATTAGAAATATAGGTTAATTTAATTTCTTTTTTATAATTAAAAGCAAATAGAAACTAGGTTTTTAATTTTACAATTAAATTTCTTTCCTCAAATAAAAAAACCACCAAAAATACACCAAAATCATTTTTTTCATTAAAATATTTATTTTAATTAATTAGGAACTTAAATACTTTTCTTTTTCATAATTGAAATAATTATAATTAGGGTTTTAGCCGTACATAATTTAATTAGTTCTTTCCTCAAAAAAAACTTAAATATTTTTCTAGTCAGCTTTTAGGGTTTTCAAATTCTCCTCGCAGTTAATTTGCCACACGTGTTTTAATTTGTTTTATTATTATTGTACCTGTTTCGAGTTTGTAATAGTTTTAATTAGGATTTTATTTACTGCTTTAATCCCCGATTCTTTGGTTATGTAATTAATCCCCATCCCCCGAAGCCTTGTAATAGCTAGGTTTATTTTCTCGCACCTTTAAAATTCCTGCAAATATTTAACCGTTCAGATGTATGCTAATAAGATTGTATGGCAAGAAGTACTTGAAATTAAAACGGTAGATCACCTAAAGATTAAGTAACTGAAACAATTCATATGCACATGCTCACTCTTAGGGTTTACCTCACTTCAGTTTCCTTCGGTAAACAATCATTAAGCATAGGAGATTTTAGTGGTTTCCCTCCTGTCTAAGAGATCAAAATGTTGCCTCGGAAATGTTGCCTCGGAAAGATCTTAAGACTCTAGGGTTACTACTAAAGTTTTCTAACTATGGCTTTAGTGAATGTACTTGTCCCTTTCGAATGTCCCTTACAACTTCAACGACGGTGCTACCTACTCCTTAATAGTAGGATAGCACTCTCTAAAGGAAATGAGAACAAACAACCTTTTTTTCGAGTAGGTAGAATCTTAAGTACTTGCTCAATAAAAACTTTTCACACAAACACCTTGCAAAAAAAAATTTCAAAACAAACTTCATCACATCCTTGAGGTCTGATACAAGGGTTATCATGAAGTAAAACATTTTCAAGACAAATACACACAAGCAATTTGAAAAATGAGCAAGTACCTAAGAGCCCGTAGATAACTACAGATTGAAAGGGTGCTAACACCTTCCCTTTTTATAAACTACCCCCGTACTCAGAATATCTCAAAAAAAGTTTTTTCTGTTCTTTTTCCTTTTCCATGATTGGATGAAATAAAAGTCGGCGGTGACTCTTGCTTACCGTGACATTTTGCGAACAAAAAACGCAAAACGCAAACCAGTAATAACAGTCAATTCTGCCACTGTATCACAGAACTGGCGACTCTGCTGGGGAAGAAAATAAAGTGGGGTTTACCTTAGGATCTAGGTCATTAAAATTGCTTCTCTTTATTATCTTGATTGCTTTACTTTTAAGGGTTTGTTTGGGGTTACTATAGATCCTACACCCGGATCTGGGGGCACTCATTAGGTAAACAACAATAGATCATGGAGACTGTACGGTGTAGACCGATATGGTTTAAGCGATGGCTGTGTTGGTGTGGCACTTTGGTTGGTACTGGTATCCTTTGTGGGGAAACGAGGAGAATACGGGGCCGCCGCGTGGTGTCGTGAAGAACCAACAGACCTTAGAACCTTAGTTGAACAAACTTGGCCATTAGAAAGTTGTGAGATAGCCGGCCTCGGTGTAGAGATGAGGATTGGTTGATACTCGATGCTACACTCATTGAGATCAGACTTTCGGGATATTTCGGCCGCAAGAAAAGATTGATTGAGCTGAAACAATGCTCGATAAAGGATGGTCAGTGATATTGAGATCCTCTAGAACCCGATTACTTTTTAAAATAGGTTTGAAACCAACTAAACTTCAAGAGGGTACTACCTTTAACCTCATGCAAGCCTTAAACCTAAGGACTTGGTGTGATTTGATTGTGTTTGCTATACATGTTGTGATCGGTGGATCTGGAACTGACTGTTTTAAAGCTGGTTCGCGAAATGTCGCGGAAGCAAGAGTCGCCACCGTCTTTTATTTTCTCCAATTGGAAAGGACAAAAGTACAGAAAAATTCCTTAAAGAGATTGCTCTCGGTTCGGGAGGTAGGTTATAGAAAGGGAAGGTGTTAGCACCCTTTCTATCCATGGTTATCCATGGGCTCTTAGGTACTTGCTCAATGTGTTTTCAAAATTGTTTTGTTTGCTTTTCAATGTGGGTTTAAAAAGTTTCTTTGAAAAATTTCAGATCGACTCGTACGTCAGAGTGTTTGAAAAATTTGCTTTGAAAGCTTTTGAAAATGTGTTGGTGAAAAGATTTTTGTTTGTTTTTGAAATTAGAGCAAGTATCCATGAGTCGTCTACCTACCCTAAGGAATTCGTCTGTGTAAATGTCCTTTAAAGTAGTGCCATCCCACCATTGAGAGGTAGGTAGCACCACCGTTGGAGGTGTTCGGGTCAATTCGAGTTTTAGGGACGTGGTGGTCACCAGAGCAATGGGAAGACACCTTAGAAGCTACCCTCATGCCAGGTTCCCGGATCATGAGGACTTACTAAGACGTCCTCTACTCGACGACCACCTTTCGAAAGGCAACAGTGAGGCGTACCCTAGGAGTGGTGGGTGCGGTCCGTGTGTCATGTTTCAATTATTTTGTCTTGTCATGTTTGTTGTGATCTACGCTTGATTTTAATTTTAGGGCCATTCATTCTTGCATGCATTTAACAGTTATAAAGTTTGCGAAAAAATAAATCTAAACTATTACAAATGGCGCGGGTCCACATCGCCAAAATAAACCGAACCCGATTTGACTGAAAGTAAGAAAAGCAATAAAATAAAAGTGCGAGAAATAAAGTAAAAGTTATTACAAGGCTTTGGTACAAGTACATTATATTCACAAAAGAAATAAATGAAACGCGCGAAAAAGAAAATAATCAAATGCGAGGGCGTTGAACCCTTTAAAGGAATTAAAATAATTAAGTTATCTAAAATTAAAATTAAATGAAAAATGGTATTTTTGTGTTTTTTAAGATTTAAAAGAAAAAAGAATTAATTGAAATTAAATTAATTTATGTACATTTTTTAATTTATGAAAATAATTCTTAACATTATTATTCTGAAAAAAGGGGAAAAATAAAAAAGAAAATAAAAGTCATTAAACCTAAATTCTAGTTTTTTTGGATTTTTATTAAAAAAGATTAAAATTATACCCTAATTAAACTAAGTAATTTACATACAATTTATTTAGAAAATAATTAAAATATAAAAATTATATTTTTTGGCCTTTCTGAATTTTATGATGTTTTTGCATTTTTTTGTAAAAATAATTAACTAAATACATAGCAAATAAAAGAAATAAAAAAGAAAAATTAAAGAAAGAAATAAAAGAAATAATAAGGCAAACCAGGGGGGGTGTAGTCCCCAATTCAGGAGGTATAGGCCTGGAGTTTTGGTCCATTTGTATTGAACTTTGTTGACTTTTTGTGGATCATGTGTCAGCGTTTTGACCTGATGTATGGTGCACTTTGCATCTTGGCCATGGATCTGATGCCCTCTGGACGCGTGGAGGTTGGATGAGGATGGAACATGGTGTACCTGGAAGTTAGTAAAGCATAGGATTTCATATTGAAAAATAATATGGAATTTTGCCAGACCTGGGACTTGAACCCAGGTCATGAGAGTCACATGCACGCATCCTTGTCCACTGAGCCACTTGTGTTTCAATTAACATATAATGATCATTAAATAATAAAAAACAAAACCAAGACGTTAATGATTCAGCGCGCGCGTTTTTAAATTCCTCCAATCCGCTTGTGCCACGCCATCATCTCTTTCGTTTTCCTGAAACACAAAGAAAGAAGGCAACGGTTTTTGAAGCGTAGCATTAGGCAGCCTTCCAAGAAATAGCGAATAGCGCTATGGTGATCAGAAATTAGGCGCGAGGGTCAGTCTTCCTTCGTCTTGAGGTACTGAATCCAACCATGGTACTCCTGAGCCCTAATTTTTCCTCTATGCAAAATCCCCAATTTCAGAAACCTGTAACCCTAAGTTTTAGCAATGGCAAAATCGCGTATGGTTGACAAAAATGCAATCAAACACCATGGTTAGCTTAGAAACATCATTGTGATCATGAATACATAAATAAAAATGAAAAACAATGCTTGAATTATGCTATGCGATTCCAGAAATTTTGAGGTACAGTTTTACTCATGGATACCAGTTCAGGGAGTTTTGAAAGATGTTTGGAATTGGGATGCGTTCAGAATTTGTCCAAGATGCTAATGGAATCAAAATTGATGCTTGAATCGACCCCTAAACTAGTTTTCAGTGTTTGAGTTTTAAGGAAAAATTTCAATTTTCCAAAGCTTGTTTGGGCGCAGCTTATGATCTGTTAGGCTTAGGGTTTGACTTAGTGATTATAATGGAATGGAATTGGCTTGCTATTTGACCTTAATCCATGCTTAGGAAAGAACAAGTCCTAGGGTTTTCACCCTTAACCATTTTTCCTCCTTTTTGGCCAAGACCTAGACTTAGTGTGAAGCTTAACCCTAGCCTGAGTTTTTGAGTTGGCCCATGATATATGGAAATTGTTCAAGTTCACATGACACTATTCCATTGGTTTTTGAATTTTATTTGAATTTTCAAAGATTTAAAATGAATTAAATTATCAAAAATTAAATAAAATAGAAAAATCAATATTTGGTCTTGAAATTAACCATGGGACACGTGTGTGGCATGACAAGGATGAATCAAGTGGAAGAAAGTGGGCCCTTTTGTCAAAAATTGGAGTTTCAAGGATAGTTGACTTTTGCCATTTCACAAAAATTTCCCAACTTCTACAAGGCATAACTTGCTCAATTTTTAAGCTTTTCACATGTTCTTGGACATTTTGGAAAGGTCTCTGAGTCCTCTAACCAATGCCTTTGGTCCCATGTCATTTTGATTTTCCAATCTCAAGTTATGGCCTTTGACTTAAAGTCCCTTTTTGTTGACTTTTGAAAATGACCTATAATGTTGAAATTGATAACTTTTTGTGAGAGCATTTTTTGGACTTGAAGTATGAAGATGAGTTGTAGGAAATGTCTTTCTCTTCAAAATGAGCTTTGGATGGAATTTTTCTGATAATCCATGTGAAAGTTATGCCCTGGTCAATTTCAGTTGACTTTTTCAGCTGTCCAAATATAGCAACTTTTGCATCTTTGATGATTTCTGAGCCAAATTTTGAGAATCATGATCAAGCATTGATCAAATGATTTTTGTGGCTTCAGAATGATATGTTGACCAAAAATTTGAACTTTTGACTGCCAAATGACCATTTTGCCCCTACAGTTGACTGTAGTGCAATCTAGGGTTTTGACTGAGCTGAATGCCTTGAAACTTGATATGAGGATGCTTGACCATGTTTGTAAGCATATGAGACTTGATTGAGCCTTTGAACACTTCCTTTTCTTGATTAGACTCAAAACCCTAATTTTGACTGTAGGGGAGACTGTTACACTATACAACCCTTGGGAAATTTTGTAGCTTGGCTTGGCAATTTCTTGAGGAATATGGGAGGGCAAATTTTGGGGTATAACAGTTGCCCCTGTTCAATCTTCTTAGACCTGAGGATGCAGATTGGCGAACGTGCCTTTCGTAATCCGAGGGTAGAAGATGATTGGACACTAGAGTGCCCAGAAATTTGCGCTCACATGTTAGCAATGATGGTGGAATGGGCTTATAGATGCCATCTGGATGTTTGATTGCGTAAGAGATTCCTTGGCGAGAACCTGCATATCTGCAAAAGAGAAAATGAGTACCTGACACGTTGCAGGAGCTGATTTTTAGATGCCTGGTATAGATGTGTCCTGACTGGTTACAGGAGCTGAGTCTGGAGCTTCAAACAGTGATGAGAGAACCAGGGACGGTTACTACCTTAGCATGAATGGTAAGAGAACCTTGGGCGACTTTAACTTCAACGACGCTTGTTGAGAAAAGTCTGGAGTGTATTTTAACTTCAACAACGCTCGTTGAGAAAAATCTGGGGGATTTTAACTTCAACAACGCTCGTTGAGAAAAATCTGGGTGTCTTCTACTGGGATAAGAATCAGGGAGATCTTAGGGTCGATCTGACTGAACCAGAGAGGCCTTTGACTGGGTAAGAATCAGGAGAATCTTAGGGTCGATTTAACTGAACCGGTCTAGGTCTTGAAATGTCTTCAACTGGATAAGCATCAGGGAGATCTTAGGGTCGATCTGACTGAACCAGAGAAGGCCTTCGACTGGATAAGCATCAGGAAAATCTTAGGACGATTTAACTGAACCGGTCTAGGTCTTGAAATGTCTTCAACTGGATAAGCATCAGGGAGATCTTAGGGTCGATCTGACTGAACCAGAGAAGGCCTTTGACTGGATAAGCATCAGGAAAATCTTGGGACGATTTAACTGAACCGGTCTAGGTCTTGAAATGTCTTCCACTGGATAAGCATCAGGGAGATCTTAGGGTCGATCTGACTGAACCAGAGGAGGCCTTTGACTGGATAAGCATCGGGAAAATCTTGGGATGATTTAACCGAACCGGTCTAGGTCTTGAAATGTCTTCAACTGGATAAGCGTCAGGGAGATCTTAGGGTCGATCTGACTGAACCCAGAGGAGGCCTTTGACTGGATAAGCATCAGGAAAATCTTGGGATGATTTAACCGAACCGGTCTAGGTCTTGAAATGTCTTCAACTGGATAAGCGTCAGGGAGATCTTAGGGTCGATCTGACTGAACCCAGAGGAGGCCTTTGACTGGATAAGCATCAGGAAAATCTTGGGACGATTTAACTGAACCGGTCTAGGTCTTGAAATGTCTTCAACTGGATAAGCATCAGGAAAATCTTAGGACGATTTAACTGAACCAGAGAAGGCCTTTGACTGGATAAGCATCAGGAAAATCTTGGGACGATTTAACTGAACCGGTCTAGGTCTTGAAATGTCTTCAACTGGATGAGCATCGGGGAGATCTTAGGGTCGATCTGACCGAACCAGAGAAGGCCTTTGACTGGATAAGCATCAGGAAAATCTTGGGACGATTTAACTGAACCGGTCTAGGTCTTGAAATGTCTTCAACTGGATAAGCATCAGGGAGATCTTGGGACGATCTGACTGAACCAGAGAAGGCCTTTGACTGGATAAGCATCGGGAAAATCTTGGGACGATTTAACCGAACCGGTCTAGGTCTTGAAATGTCTTCAACTGGATAAGCATCAGGGAGATCTTAGGGTCGATCTGACTGAACCAGTGAAGGCCTTTGACTGGATAAGCATCAGGAAAATCTTGGGACGATTTAACTGAACCGGTCTAGGTCTTGAAATGTCTTCAACTGGATAAGCATCAGGAAAATCTTAGGACGATTTAACTGAACCAGAGAAGGCCTTTGACTGGATAAGCATTAGGAAAATCTTGGGACGATTTAACTGAACCGGTCTAGGTCTTGAAATGTCTTCAACTGGATAAGCATCAGGGAGATCTTGGGACGATCTGACTGAACCAGAGAAGGCCTTTGACTGGATAAGCATCGGCAAAATCTTGGGACGATTTAACCGAACCGGTCTAGGTCTTGAAATGTCTTCAACTGGATAAGCATCAGGGAGATCTTAGGGTCGATCTGACTGAACCAGAGAAGGCCTTTGACTGGATAAGCATCAGGAAAATCTTGGGACGATTTAACTGAACCGGTCTAGGTCTTGAAATGTCTTCAATTGGATAAGCATCAGGGAGATCTTGGGACGATCTGACTGAACCAGAGAAGGCCTTTGACTGGATAAGCATCGGGAAAATCTTGGGACGATTTAACTGAACCGGTCTAGGTCTTGAAATGTCTTCAACTGGATAAGCATCAGGGAGATCTTGGGACGATCTGACTGAACCAGAGAAGGCCTTTGACTGGATAAGCATCGGGAAAATCTTGGGACGATTTAACCGAACTGGTCTAGGTCTTGAAATGTCTTCAACTGGATAAGCATCAGGGAGATCTTAGGGTTGATCTGACTGAACCAGAGAAGGCCTTTGACTGGATAAGCATCAGGAAAATCTTGGGACGATTTAACTGAACCAGTCTAGGTCTTGAAATGTCTTCAACTGGATAAGCATCAGGAAAATCTTAGGACGATTTAACTGAACCAGAGAAGGCCTTTGACTGGATAAGCATCAGGAAAATCTTGGGACGATTTAACTGAACCGGTCTAGGTCTTGAAATGTAGCTTGAGAACTTAACTGGATCTTTCCTGAAAGGTAAAAGTCAGTCATATGCAATGCATGATATGGATCAAGCAATGATGTTCTCAACATAAATGAGATTTGTATGATGCAGTGCGTTATGCATGCTATAATGATGTATGTGATGTTTTATGTATGTTTTCGTCTAGGAAAGTAAATCCTTGACGGGTGCCGGGAAGTCATATCCTGGGCTGATGTTGAAGAATAGATTTTGCTTCCGCTGGGGATGATAACTGCAAGAACACCGGTAGGAGAAGATGACTCCGTTGCGGAATAAACTTGGCAAGGACGATTCTGCGGGGAGAAAAGATACTCTGACGACCATGCTGGGAAGCAATACTCTGTGGGGAGAGAAATACCTTGCTGAATGTTGATAGTAACTCTGTTGGGGATACCGTTGTTGTATTGGAAGTGTGAATAGACTTCACTGGGGATAGGAAAGAACCATATTGACGACGACCTTTCCGTGGCTTTTGGCTGAGGATAACCCAGTTATATCCTGTTAAGGAAATAACTCTTTAAATGAAGCCGGACGATGCGTTCATGCTCTGCTAGGGGATGAGCTTCCAGAATATACTAGGGATAAGCTTACTGCTTGGGGAGATGAATTCCGTCTTTCCTGGGGAACTTGGATGGGACTCTCCTGGGGAAGTTTTGATATGCTGGGGAAGTGATTCCTTTGAATGTTGATGTATGCCGCAGGGGAACAATCTTTAGACCAAGACTGCCGGGGATGCTTGCTAAGAACATATGCTGCTGGGGAATATTGGGATCTACTGGAGGATACCCAATTTCCTTGAGACTTGTTAACTTTGTTTGGGGAAGAATGCACTGACTTGCTGTCTCACTCTCTGGGGAATTAAGATGCCTGGTTAGGTTCTTTAGCTGAACCTACCTTGGTACCTGGGAGGATAGAACAATTAGACTGCTCAGACGACTCTTTATTGCCCCTGTTTCTATGGGAAATGAAGATATGTGAGGTACTGATAGTTGTTGAGGGTCAAACCTTCTTCTGGTAGGCAAGTGACAAGATGACAGGACATAGTCGTACGCTTTTGATCCCTAAATTTTGCCTGGACTGCCCTGTCGGGTTTTCAGCCCACCGGGATACCCATTTTTGCCCAAGCCGCAAGCCGCCTTTTCAGGTTTTCGACTTGCCGGGTGTACTGATTTTTCATTTCATCCCTTTCATTTTGCTCGAACCCTTTTGGTTCCCCGGGAAGCCCTTATTTTTGCCTAGGTGTGTCAACCTAGCGGGTCTTTGATTATGCGCAGTATTTTTCGGCTATGTCCATGTTCTCAGAATGTAGGGAGTTGCCCCTGTTTAGAAGTGTTTTTGTCATGCCACCAGAGAGGTGTTTGATCGTCCAATGCCCCAGGTGACTTAGACGGAGATTTGCCCCAGGCTGGTTGGACTTTTTGAGAGATTTTCCGAATCTTGACTTAACTGCCTCAGATGATGGACAATAGTCATGCCATGCCCCTTGATTGGAGGTACTTCTGTTCATTAGGCATTCGTCGTGCGAATTTCCTTGCTGTTCAAACAAAAAGTCATATGCAAACAAAGTTATGTTAACAATGCAAAGCCTATGTCTGTCTTGACGATTTTGAAAATGCATTCTTTTTCATAAAACAAATTAATGTTTGTAAAACGTGATGTCAACTCCGTATTTACCGTAGGCCTTCAGGAGTCAGGATACCTTTCGTAACAGTATGCTTTCGAACTAACCCGTGCTTCAGCTAGGACTTTTGAGGGTTATAACGTGGCCTGGTTCACGGTTTAAGAAACAAAGGATAAAGGCTCAAATTTTATTTGTTCCCACCCGTTCTTCGTGATGTTCTTCAAACCTAAACTCAGTTGATCATACGTTAGACCTTGTTTGAGTCTTTGCTCTAATTTTCTGGTGATGGATAACTTATTTTGAATAGGCAGTCATTCCTTTTTTGTCGAGGGTTCATAAGACCTCTTGTTTTTTTTGATTTTGTTATCCCTGTCTTTTTTTGCCTGAACTGTTTCCTTTTTTGGAATTACAGTCAGCGGGATGCCCCAGTTTTGTAAGTCTCCTTCATAGGTTTTGACTTAATGGGCTTTTCATTTATGATTTGATAATGACTGCCTGTCCTTATGATTATTCGGAACCATCACTGTCTTTCTTCGTTTTGTAAGGATCTCTTTTTGGTGCCATTCGTTATGCACTCGGATCAACGGAGAGACTACCCTGCCCCAGGTTATGATTGAGGGTTTTGATTTTCGAAAATAAAAACTCCTACTTCTTTGGCTCAGAGGGGTTGACGAGGGATTATCATCCTTATAACTCCAGTGTTTAGGGATTGAAACAATGCCCGTACCTCACCAGCGGGGTCTGTTCAAAAGCATACTGTAAAGATAGCGGTATCGTTTTCGTCATCCTCCCTCAAGAGGCTTAGAATTATTGATTGAGTTGATTATCAGAAAAAATATGAAAATAATTTGCGTATAGTGAATACGAATATATTGATTCAAAACAGACATAAGCGATGCATTAATGAAATAACAATGTTTTAACAATGAGTAAATGTTTGAACAATCAAAAGAAAATTACAATTTGAAAATTCTAATGAACAAAACTTTCCAGTCTCAGGATTTGTCACTTCAAATGGTGAACCTCGCAGGGGTAGTAGAAGAACTCGACCTGACCATCTGGGGTGAACTCCACAGCTCCTTCATCAATCAGGCTTTGGATTTTGTACCTCAACTTCCAACAGTCATCAGTATCATGCCCCGGGCTGTTAGAATGGTATGCGCACCTGGCCTCAGGATTATAGTTGGGTGAAGAAGTCTTAGGATTAGGGTGAGGTCCTATCAACGTCACCAGATTCAACTTCAACAGGTGTTGCAAAGCTTGGGACAGCGACGTGTTGAGCTGGGTGAATTGTCTCCTGGGCTTGTCTGTCTGAAGTTGGTGAAGTTGCTGCTGAATTGGTGATACTGGAGCCATATGAGGAGCTTTCTCCTTGCCTCCTTGTCTCAAAGGTGGTTGAACGATGATTGGCTTTTTACCCTTAGATGTTTGCCCCAGTTGGTTACCCTGAAGCAGTTTGTTGACGAGAACCCCGAGCTCATCTTGTCTTTGAGTTAAACCCTGAATAGCCGTCATCTGCCCCAGCATCTGGGCTTTCATTGCATCTATCTCAGCTTGCAGGCGTTCCAGTCGTTCGTCCTCAGTACTGTTCTTGACAAAAGTCTCCATGAGAAGCGTCCTTAGCTCCTCCTGCCCCTTGGATAGATTCAGGAGGATTTCCCCGAACCGAGTCTCTTGAGCAAGAAGGCCCTGGTTGTCTGGTTGGAAGGTCATTGCTGAAATAAACAGCGAGAAAGGTAAGTGACCTGCAACAAAGGTACCTGTCATGCAATGGTATGTATGATATGCATGCAATGTTTTCAAGGACCTCGCGGGGTAAACAAGAAAAGTTTGTTAGCATTGGAATTTATAGCTTGATTGAAGGACGCCCATGTTGTTGAGAGCTCTTCTTCAAGGGTCAAAGGCTCACCATATCCAGTGGGTCATAGCCTCTGACAACATTGGCTAGAAGAAAATAAATCCTCTTTGCCCCTTGCTAGATGTTTGATTTATATGACCTGTGTCACAAGCCCTTGAGATCCTTGAAATGGGTTAGGATGTATGCAATGGTATGACGTCATGATATGCATGGGGTAATGTGAGTAACCCTGTTATGAGTCCCAATTAAGGACTGCAAAAACCTGCAAGAAACTTAGGATACCCTGTTATGAGTCCTAATTAAGGACTACAAACACAACCTGCAAGAGACAAATGTCAGGTAATAAGCATGCAAGTAGTTCAAGTAGGAAGGCACACAAGTCACACAAGAGAAGCCCTTAAAGTTTAGGCCAGCATGGAGTCTGGGTAGTACCCTCTTGAAGTTGGTGGGTTCAACCTGTCCTATCAAAGTAACCGGGTTCTAAGATTCCCAATATCACAGGATTGCTTTCATTGTTCATCGTTTCGATTTAGCCACTGAACTGGCGACCGAAATATTCCAGGAAAGCAACCCTCAATTGAGTGTAGTATCGAGTATCAACCAACCTCGGACTGCACCAAAGTCAGTTATCTCACTACCCTAAAGAGGCCAAGATGGTTCAATTAAGGTTCCTAAGGTCTGTTGATGCTTCACGACACCACGCGGAGGCCCCGTACTCTCCTTGACTAAACTCAAGGGTTACCGGTACACACCAAAGTGCCACATCAACGTAGCAGACTGTTTCAACCATGTTGGTATACCCCGCACAGTTCCCTCACAGCCTTGTTGCTACTTTCTAAGAAGGTATCCCCCAGATCCGGGTTAGGATCTATAGAACTCCCAAGCAACCCACAATAATAAAGCAAGCAAAGAAGACAATTGAAAACATAGTTATGACCTAGCCCTAAGGTATACCTCACTTTAAGTTTTTATCCCCAGCAGAGTCGCCAGTTCTGTGATCGGTGGATCTGGAATTGACTGTTTTAAAGCTGGTTCGCGAAATGTCGCGGAAGCAAGAGTCGCCACCGTCTTTTATTTTCTCCAATTGGAAAGGACAAAAGTACAGAAAAATTCCTTAAAGAGATTGCTCTCGGTTCGGGAGGTAGGTTATAGAAAGGGAAGGTGTTAGCACCCTTTCTATCCATGGTTATCCATGGGCTCTTAGGTACTTGCTCAATGTGTTTTCAAAATTGTTTTGTTTGCTTTTCAATGTGGGTTTAAAAAGTTTCTTTGAAAAATTTCAGATCGACTCGTACGTCAGAGTGTTTGAAAAATTTGCTTTGAAAGCTTTTGAAAATGTGTTGGTGAAAAGATTTTTGTTTGTTTTTGAAATTAGAGCAAGTATCCATGAGTTGTCTACCTACCCTAAGGAATTCGTCTGTGTAAATGTCCTTTAAAGTAGTGCCATCCCACCATTGAGAGGTAGGTAGCACCACCGTTGGAGGTGTTCGGGTCAATTCGAGTTTTAGGGACGTGGTGGTCACCAGAGCAATGGGAAGACACCTTAGAAGCTACCCTCATGCCAGGTTCCCGGATCATGAGGACTTACTAAGACGTCCTCTACTCGACGACCACCTTTCGAAAGGCAACAGTGAGGCGTACCCTAGGAGTGGTGGGTGCGGTCCGTGTGTCATGTTTCAATTATTTTGTCTTGTCATGTTTGTTGTGATCTACGCTTGATTTTAATTTTAGGGCCATTCATTCTTGCATGCATTTAACAGTTATAAAGTTTGCGAAAAAATAAATCTAAACTATTACAAATGGCGCGGGTCCACATCGCCAAAATAAACCGAACCCGATTTGACTGAAAGTAAGAAAAGCAATAAAATAAAAGTGCGAGAAATAAAGTAAAAGTTATTACAAGGCTTTGGTACAAGTACATTATATTCACAAAAGAAATAAATGAAACGCGCGAAAAAGAAAATAATCAAATGCGAGGGCGTTGAACCCTTTAAAGGAATTAAAATAATTAAGTTATCTAAAATTAAAATTAAATGAAAAATGGTATTTTTGTGTTTTTTAAGATTTAAAAGAAAAAAGAATTAATTGAAATTAAATTAATTTATGTACATTTTTTAATTTATGAAAATAATTCTTAACATTATTATTCTGAAAAAAGGGGAAAAATAAAAAAGAAAATAAAAGTCATTAAACCTAAATTCTAGTTTTTTTGGATTTTTATTAAAAAAGATTAAAATTATACCCTAATTAAACTAAGTAATTTACATACAATTTATTTAGAAAATAATTAAAATATAAAAATTATATTTTTTGGCCTTTCTGAATTTTATGATGTTTTTGCATTTTTTTGTAAAAATAATTAACTAAATACATAGCAAATAAAAGAAATAAAAAAGAAAAATTAAAGAAAGAAATAAAAGAAATAATAAGGCAAACCAGGGGGGGTGTAGTCCCCAATTCAGGAGGTATAGGCCTGGAGTTTTGGTCCATTTGTATTGAACTTTGTTGACTTTTTGTGGATCATGTGTCAGCGTTTTGACCTGATGTATGGTGCACTTTGCATCTTGGCCATGGATCTGATGCCCTCTGGACGCGTGGAGGTTGGATGAGGATGGAACATGGTGTACCTGGAAGTTAGTAAAGCATAGGATTTCATATTGAAAAATAATATGGAATTTTGCCAGACCTGGGACTTGAACCCAGGTCATGAGAGTCACATGCACGCATCCTTGTCCACTGAGCCACTTGTGTTTCAATTAACATATAATGATCATTAAATAATAAAAAACAAAACCAAGACGTTAATGATTCAGCACGCGCGTTTTTAAATTCCTCCAATCCGCTTGTGCCACGCCATCATCTCTTTCGTTTTCCTGAAACACAAAGAAAGAAGGCAACGGTTTTTGAAGCGTAGCATTAGGCAGCCTTCCAAGAAATAGCGAATAGCGCTATGGTGATCAGAAATTAGGCGCGAGGGTCAGTCTTCCTTCGTCTTGAGGTACTGAATCCAACCATGGTACTCCTGAGCCCTAATTTTTCCTCTATGCAAAATCCCCAATTTCAGAAACCTGTAACCCTAAGTTTTAGCAATGGCAAAATCGCGTATGGTTGACAAAAATGCAATCAAACACCATGGTTAGCTTAGAAACATCATTGTGATCATGAATACATAAATAAAAATGAAAAACAATGCTTGAATTATGCTATGCGATTCCAGAAATTTTGAGGTACAGTTTTACTCATGGATACCAGTTCAGGGAGTTTTGAAAGATGTTTGGAATTGGGATGCGTTCAGAATTTGTCCAAGATGCTAATGGAATCAAAATTGATGCTTGAATCGACCCCTAAACTAGTTTTCAGTGTTTGAGTTTTAAGGAAAAATTTCAATTTTCCAAAGCTTGTTTGGGCGCAGCTTATGATCTGTTAGGCTTAGGGTTTGACTTAGTGATTATAATGGAATGGAATTGGCTTGCTATTTGACCTTAATCCATGCTTAGGAAAGAACAAGTCCTAGGGTTTTCACCCTTAACCATTTTTCCTCCTTTTTGGCCAAGACCTAGACTTAGTGTGAAGCTTAACCCTAGCCTGAGTTTTTGAGTTGGCCCATGATATATGGAAATTGTTCAAGTTCACATGACACTATTCCATTGGTTTTTGAATTTTATTTGAATTTTCAAAGATTTAAAATGAATTAAATTATCAAAAATTAAATAAAATAGAAAAATCAATATTTGGTCTTGAAATTAACCATGGGACACGTGTGTGGCATGACAAGGATGAATCAAGTGGAAGAAAGTGGGCCCTTTTGTCAAAAATTGGAGTTTCAAGGATAGTTGACTTTTGCCATTTCACAAAAATTTCCCAACTTCTACAAGGCATAACTTGCTCAATTTTTAAGCTTTTCACATGTTCTTGGACATTTTGGAAAGGTCTTTGAGTCCTCTAACCAATGCCTTTGGTCCCATGTCATTTTGATTTTCCAATCTCAAGTTATGGCCTTTGACTTAAAGTCCCTTTTTGTTGACTTTTGAAAATGACCTATAATGTTGAAATTGATAACTTTTTGTGAGAGCATTTTTTGGACTTGAAGTATGAAGATGAGTTGTAGGAAATGTCTTTCTCTTCAAAATGAGCTTTGGATGGAATTTTTCTGATAATCCATGTGAAAGTTATGCCCTGGTCAATTTCAGTTGACTTTTTCAGCTGTCCAAATATAGCAACTTTTGCATCTTTGATGATTTCTGAGCCAAATTTTGAGAATCATGATCAAGCATTGATCAAATGATGTTTGTGGCTTCAGAATGATATGTTGACCAAAAATTTGAACTTTTGACTGCCAAATGACCATTTTGCCCCTACAGTTGACTGTAGTGCAATCTAGGGTTTTGACTGAGCTGAATGCCTTGAAACTTGATATGAGGATGCTTGACCATGTTTGTAAGCATATGAGACTTGATTGAGCCTTTGAACACTTCCTTTTCTTGATTAGACTCAAAACCCTAATTTTGACTGTAGGGGAGACTGTTACACTGTACAACCCTTGGGAAATTTTGTAGCTTGGCTTGGCAATTTCTTGAGGAATATGGGAGGGCAAATTTTGGGGTATAACACAT
Organism: Vicia faba; assembly: GCA_948472305.1. NCBI lineage: Eukaryota > Viridiplantae > Streptophyta > Magnoliopsida > Fabales > Fabaceae > Vicia > Vicia faba. Next base: position 763,657,206 of record OX451735.1, on the reverse strand, counting down.
GTGTTTGCTATACCTGTGTTTGCTATACCTGTGGTTTATCATAACATCATGCATCATAACATGGCATCCATTCTTATTGCACTAACCATTTCAAAGACCAAGGGAATTTATCTTTGTTCTGTTTTGCAGATCATGGCTTCCGTTTGTAGAAACACTATCCGAATCAGCTTTGTGAAGATACCTTCCCAACTCAAAGAGCTAGCATAAAGGGTTTTTGAAACTTCTGCATTCACTAAGAGACATGGTCACCTTCTCAACCTTGTTACTTCAAACTTTGATGAAAATATGATGAGTGTACTTTTTCAGTTCTTCGATCCCAAGCACAACTGCTTCACTTTCCCAGACTATCAGTTGGTACCTACCTTGGAAGAATTCTCTCAGCTATTGGATATACCCATTCTTGAACAGTTGTCCTTCACAAGTCTAGAATAAGTTCCTAAGCTAGAAGTCATTGCCTCAGCTCTGCATCTGAAATGGGCCGACATGGTATCCAATTCGGAGACTAGAAGCGGAGTCAAGGATTTTCTAGCTAAGTTTCTGATAGACAAGGCCCAACTGTTTTGGAATGATATGGATTTTTAGGCTTTTGAGGAGGTCTTGGCTCTTCTAATCTATGGGTTAGTCCTATTCCCTAATCCGGACTCATTAATAGATGTGAATGCTATCAAGGTTTTTCTCTCCCGCAATCTTGTGCCTACCTTACTCGGAGATATTCTGCACACTCTCCATACTCGCACCATGAAGAGAAGAGGGGTTCTTATGTGTTGCATGCCGTTGCTGTCGAGGTGGTTTATTTCTCACCACCCTAATTCCATACTGAATAATGAAGAAGGTTTGGGTTGGTCGCAAAGGATAATTTCGCTCGCTCATACGGATATTCTTTGGTGTTCTCGAGCTATGGAAAACACTGCTATTATTGACTGCTGCGGGAAGTACCCTAATGTCCCATTGCTTGGTATCATAGGGGGTGTAACCTACAATCCTTGTTTAGCTCTGCGACAATTTGGTCACGCTCGAAGGGATGGTCCCCATGAGTTACTTATCAAGGGCATTATGTTCAACTATGAGGATGATGTTAAAGAGTATCGCCGGAGGTTCATACGAGCTTGGGGAATGGTAAACAGATCTTGTGCCAAGGCTTTGGGGCCAAAGACTTCCATTCCTATGGAACCTTAACTCCAATGGGTACGAGCCAGTGCCCAGAAGCTTATGATGCCCTATGTGGCTGTTTTACCAGCGATTGTGGAACCCACTACTGAAGAAGGCATTCCTTCCACGATTCTCTATCCTTACATGCCCACTGATCTTGGGGAATTACAGAGATCTTGGATTCAATTGATGAAGGAACGGGATACTTACAGGGATCAGTTCCATGCTCAGGAGAGGAAGGTTTTAGAGCTCACAAAGCAACTGCATGAAGAAAGAGGGCTAAATGATTATCTCGGCACAAAGAGGAAACATCCATGGGAATCTTGATTCATTTTCTAGTTTGAGATTTGTTTTTAATTGTAACGCCTAAAAGGAATTTTGAACCTTCAAATTCAGCTAATAAAGTTTTTGTTTATTTTGGTTCGCAAATTTAATTTTCCCGAAGTCTTTGAAATCATTGCATACACATCCCATTATCATACACATCATTACAGGTACCATTATAGGTTTCTAATCTTCTTCGCTGTTTATTTCAGCATGAAATGTCTTCCGAACAAACCATCAAGGACCTTCAAGCACAGAATGCCCAGTTCCAACAAATGTTCATAAGTCTGGCAAAAGGGAAGGAGGATCTGAAATCCCTCATCCTAAAAGAAAAGAAGAAAAATAAGAAGGCTGCCGATATTCTGAATATGGGCAGAAGGTTTGGAGAGCAGTTGAAACAACAAGTCGATCTGACCTCTTCATCTAAGGAAGGGGAGAATCAGGAAGAAGAGAAGGATCCTAGTCCTGCGGTTTCTGACAATGACACCGATTATAATGATGAGCAATATCCTCCTGCTGAGGATAGATACAAACAGTTGGAAGACCGTCTGAGTGCCATGGAAGTTCAGAGGATACCTGGGCTGGATTTCGAAGAATTAGGATTGGTGTCGGGAGTAGTCATCCCGCAGAAGTTCAAAGCTCCAGTTTTTGCTAAGTATGATGGGGTGTCCTACCCAAAACTCCATCTCCGATCTTATGTCAGAAAGATCCATCCCCACACCCCTGATAGAAATCTGTGGGTTAATTTCTTTCAAGATAGTCTGTCAGGGACTCAGCTTGAATGGTTCTACCAGCTGGAGGGAGCCAATGTCCGAAACTGGGAGGATCTGGCTGCTGCTTTCTACAAGCAGTATCAGTACAATGCCGACCTTGCTCCTACTCGTACTCAACTCCAGAGTATGTCCATGGGTGTGAGTGAGGGCTTTAAAGATTATGCACAGAAATGGAGAGACTTGGCTGGAAGAGTTCAACCCTCGTTGTCTGATAAGGAGTTGGTTGATATGTTTTGGGGACGCTATCTGGTCCATTTTTCAATCATTTAATCGGCAGCTGGTTTCACCGAGCTGATTCTAACTGGAGAAAGAGTCGAAGTTGGGATTTGGAGCGGCAAGATACAGAAGGATACCACTTCGAGTTCGGTAAAGAAGCCTTTTGCTGGTAAAAAAGAAGCCAATGCCATTTATAGCCTGTGGGGCCAAAACAGGGCTGAACATTGTCAGACAGTAAGTGTCGTGATGATACCTAGACCTTTAGTTTCTCCACAATGCAACAATCAACAAAGGGTGGAAAGACCACAACGAAAATTTACCCGCATCAACATGACATTGGATAAAGTTCTACCTCATCTACCGAGATCCAACTTGGCAACCTTGAAAGAGGCTCCCAAGAATCCAAATAATACATCTCCCCGATATAATTCGAATGCCCGGTGTGCTTATCATTCTGAGAGTCCTGGCCACAATACAAATGATTGCTGGGCTCTGAGGAACAAAATACAAGACTTGATTGAAGCCAAGGAAATATATTTTGATGCTCCAGAGAAGCCCAACGTCATAACTTCTCCCATGCCTAAGCACGGCCGTGGAGTTAATGTTGTTGACACTGATTTGTTTCCGGGTTTTGGTGAAGGTTGCCACATGTGTTCATTTCTACCTTCTAGTTTCCGTTTGCTGAAATTAGGTGTTCAACGCCTGATAGATAGCAAATAAATTTTGTTTGAGAAAGCTTTGGTTCCCGCTATTCCATCTAAAGACGTTGCTATTATAACCATTTCCGCCAATCCTTCTAAGTTTTCCTCGAGAAGACTTGTTAGGATTACATCTGCTCCAAGAATTGCTCCGCTGATAATCATTGTTCCCGGTCCTGTCCCGTATGTCTTGGACAAAGCTGTCCCATGGCATTATGGTGTCGATGTGTACTATCATGGCATCAAACAAGATCTGAAAGATGAAGAGGTTGATCTTGATATTGATAACATTGTCGGAACCAGCAAAATCACCCGAAGTGGAAGGGTCTTCTCTCCCGAGATTTCCCCTAAGACTGTTAATAAGCCTATTGTCATTCCATCTGCTGTTCCTGCTAGTACGTCAACTACTGTTCCTGTTCTTACTCCAGTTATTACCCCTATCGGCGAATCTTCTGATACCCGCAGCAAAGAAATTATAGGTGAGCCCGCCCGAATGGAGGCGCCTAAGAAAATTTTTGTGGAAGCCTCTAAGCAAGAAATGGAGGAAATACTAAAAATCATTAAGAAGAGCAACTACAATATGGTTGAGCAGCTGGGGCAGACCCCATCAAAGATATCCATGTTATCCATGCTGTTATGCTCTGAGGCCCATGCGAAGGCTTTGATTGCATTCCTTAAGACTGCACATGTGCCGCAAGATACTTCAGCTTATCAATTTAAAGATTGTGTGGCCAGCCTGACTGTTGATAATGGGCTAGGTTTTTCAAATGCAGACTTGACACCAAAGGGAAGGAAGCATAATGTTGTACCCCAAAATTTTCCCTCCCATATTCTTCTAGGTTTATCAAGAATCATCCTCAAATGGTTCAAGATCTCTCAGAGGGTTGCACATTCAAACATCCTCCTAAGCCAGTCAAAATTAGGGTTTTGGTTCTTGCAAGGAAGTTGAGGTTTTCAAGGGCTCAATCAAGTCCCATAGGCCCATATACATTGTCAAGCATCTACATGACAAGTTTCAAGACTCACAGCATCAAATTGCACAGTCAAAAGCCCTATTTGGTTCATAATCAACTGCAGGGGTAAAATGGTCATTTTACAGTCAAAAGTCAAAAAATTTGGTCAACATCTTACTTTGAAGCCACAATCATCATTTGATCAAGTCTTGATCATGATTCCACAAGCATGGCTCAAAAATTATCAAGATGCAAAAAGTTTCTATTTTGGGACAGTTGAAAAGTCAACTGTAACTTGACCAAGGCATAATTTTTTCATGGTTCATCAGAAAAATCCCATCCAATGCTCATTTTGAAGGGTATGACATTTCCTACAACTCATCTTCACATTCCAAGTCCAAGAAATGCTCTCACAAAAAGTTATCAATTTCTACATTATAGGTCAATTTGAAAAGTCAACAAAAATGCACTTTAAGTCAAAGACCATAACATGAGATTGGTAAATCCAAATGACATGGGACCAAAGGCATTGGTTAGAGGACTTCAAGACCTTTCCAAAATGTCCAATAACATGTTCATAGGATCAAAATTGAGCAAGATATGCATTCTAGAAGTTGGGAAATTTTTGGGAATTTACAAAAGTCAACTTTGTCCAAAACACCTCATTTTTGCTAATGGGCCTCAAAATTCTTCTTGAATCTTTACCCAAAGCATATGCACGACCCATTGAGATTAAATTGAGTTATTTTCTTATTTTTATTAATTAATTGGATTTTTAATTGATTATTAATTCATTTAATTCATTTAATTGTAGGAAAATACCAAGATATGTTTTTTCAAATCTTTTGTGAAGCAAATAAACTCAGGGCAAGCTGAAGATTTCGTGTATCAATCAAGGGGACCAAAATCTCCAAAATTAGCAAGTTTTGTCAATCAAAAATATGCAAAAAGATGTGATTGGAAATGAAATATTGAAAACATAATGCCATGGATCTTTTGCCCAAAGATTTAACCTAATTCAGTCCTCTATATGTACTAAACCTAAACCTAATCAGGCACACGTGCAAACTGCTGCAGAAAACCATAGCCACCATTGAAAAAAACTAAAGAAAACTCAAAACTGAATTCCACCTTCCCACGTGATTTAAAGCCTTTTCTTGCTTCTAACACTTTGCAGGAACTCTCAGGAACCTTTTGGAATCAAAATCAAGGGTTGAAGCTTGAGAAATCGCACCAAACAAAGTCACGGTTTGTCCATTTTTTTTAGAATCGAAACTCACAATTCATGAACATTTGATGTGATTTATGGTTTGTTTTACATTGCTTGCATCCATACAAAGCTATTGGTATTGATTAATTGAATTATAATGCACAGGATTGTGAATTGCCATTAACAATTTTTAGGGTTTTTGAGTTCTTGAAATAGGGCTTTCCAAATCCAGTAAAATTGAGGACTCTAATGCCTATGGTTAAGATCGCTGGAACAAGACGAACACAAAGCTACTGTCGCGCCCTATTTATAAAGCCTGTAGGGCTATTTGCTATTATTGGCTGTTTTACTTTGTGGGGGTTTAAAACCCCCGCTAATTGTTTTTGTTTTACAGGAAAAAGGAAGAAGATGACTGACGTGCTTACACATGGTTGGCTGGTTTGAATAAAAGGCGCGCTTTATTGGTTACAGCATATGCGTTGTTTGTTTTAATATTATTTTCATTGCTTATTATTATATCAAATACAGGCGCCTGGCTTAGTGGTAAGTGAGTTGGCGTGCAACCATTGGGACCTGGGTTCGATTCCCAGGTCCCCCAAACGCTTGTTCTATTTTTTTCATAACATATTCTAATGCAGCGCTTTCCAGTGACGTCCATCATGCACGTTCCAATCCTAGGTGCCATGTGTCCTGAAGCATAGATCTGATGGCTATGAGATACTGGACACCATGCTCCAAGTCAAAGCACGTGCAGGCAATTCCCAAAGTCAACAAAGGCTTAAGCTTATTGGGCTTGAATCTGCTAACAAAACCTCCCTAAGGGCCCAACACCCCCTGGTTCTTTCACAATTTTCCCTTTATTTTCTTTTTACTAATTATTATTAACTATTATTAATTATTATTATTAATTCATAAATTAATTATTTTTCATATTAAATTCAGATGATAAAAAAATTGTAAATATTTTTATTATTTATTAAATTCACTATTAATTATTTTTATAAATAAATGTAAATTAATTAATTTAGTTAAATTAGGTTTGACTTTAATCTTTTTTTCATAATAAATAAAATAAATCTAGAATTAGGGTTTTCTTGACTTTTAATTTCTTTTAATTTTTTATTTTCATTAAGACTTAAAAAACACCAAAAACATTTTTTTCTTTAAATAATAATTAATTAGTAAATTAGGTTTAATGTTTAATTTAATTGCAAAAAGGGACAATTTCAATTCTTTTCTCAAAAAAGGGTCAAAACCCTAAGGACGTCCCGATTAAATTTCTATTCGCGCATTATTATTTATTTTGACTATATTGATGTATCTGTTTCCAAAGATGTAATAGTTAATTAGGATTTTACCACTTTCTTTACTTTTCTCGCATTTATTTCAAAACGGGTTTTGTTTTTGGTGATGTATAGACCCGCGCCTTGTAATAGCGTAGATTTACCTTTCCGCAATTTATTTTCCGCACTCTTAACTGTTAAAAATGCATGAAATACTTGTATGAAAAATAAAATCAATCCGTAGCTCACAAATAACATGTACAAGATAAATATAAACTGAAACAACACACATGCACATGCCACTCCTAGGGTACGCCTCACTGGTTGCCTCGACGTGGTCGTCAAGTGTAGGGTGTTTTAGAGGTCGCCTTCCTGTCTAAAGATCCAGTTGCCTCGAATTGCTTTGGTGACCACATTGTCCCTAATAATCGAATTGACCTAAATAACTCCAACGACGGTGCTACCTACTTCTCAATAGTGGGATAGTACTGTCTAAAGGACTCTTACACAGCCTAATTCCTTAGAGTAGGTAGATTTCTCCTGGGTACTTTCTCTTTCAAAAACAAATAAAAACATCTTTTCACACTTACACTTTCAAAAAGTTTTCAAACAAATTTTTCATACACTCTTGAGGACAGATACAAGAGTTACCTAGAAATTTTTCAAATGAAACTTTGTTCAAAACCCACACACACTTGAAAAGCAAACAATTTTGAAAACATAAGAGCAAGTACCTAAGAGCCCGTGGATAACCACAGATAGAAAGGGTGCTAATACCTTCCCTTTCTATAAATCTACCTCCCGAACCGAGAAACATTGTCGAAAAGGAATTTTGCTGTGCTTTTGTCCTTTCCATGTTGGAGAACATAAAAGACGGTGGCGACTCTTGCTTACCGCGACATTTCGTGAACCAGCTTAAAAAACAATCAGTTCTATTTACACCGATCATACATAATGATGCTTTGCATGTCTCGATTGAATGTAGGGCCACCACTATGGATCATGTGCTGGTAGATACTGGGTCTTCACTGAATTTTCTGCCGAAGAAGGCGTTGGACCGGTTGGATTGCGAGGGTGTAACTCTAAAGCCTAGTAACATTGTGGTAAGGGATTTTGACGGATCGAAGAGAATGGTGCACGGGGAGGTGAACATCCCTGTCAAAGTGGGTTCTCAGACTTTTGGGTCCACCTTCTATGTGATGGATATCAGGCCGTCGTATTCTTGTTTGCTGGGTCGTCCTTGGATCCACGAAGCTGGGGCAGTTACTTCCACACTCCACCAAATGCTGAAGTATCTGGTGGAAGGAAAGATTGTCACAGTGTGGGGTGAAGAAGAATATATGGTGAGCCACCTCAATTCCTTCCGGTACGTAGAAATGGATGGGGAATTCATAGAAACTCCTTGTCAGAACTTCGAAGAGGTCCCTCAGATCCTAGCATCAACTGAAACTATTACCAACAAACCTCCTTTGAAGATGGCTTCTCTCAAGGATGCCAGGGCTGTGGTTGAAGAAGGTGGGTGTTCCAATTGGGGTCAGCTCCCTGATTTCACTCAGGAAACTGACAAATTTGGTTTGGGCTTTACTACAGGGGCTCAAAGGGCTGTTAGACGCGCTCGGGCTAGAAGACCTCCCCTACACATCAGCAATCGGGGAATTAATGCCATTGAAGACAGTGAAGAGGACTCATACATCGACAACTGGATCTACTCAACTACCAACGATGGACTGATTAACTGGACGGCTAGGGACTTTGTACCTGTTTCTTTTATTCCGCAGTAATTAACTTATTTGCTTTAAGATTTGTAATAAACAATTTGAAACTTTACGGCTTGGTGCCTTGCCCAAGATACCTTGGCTTCGCTTGTGAGGGCTATTATTTGTCATTTCATATATCATTAATAAAGCATTGGACGTTTCTTGCATACAAATTTTGAGCTCTCTGTTTTTCTTTTCTGTTTTCACTTTATCAAAACAGCTATTCTCTTACACACACTCACGTATCATAATGCAGATCCATGTCCACTCTGGATCCCATTGATAACAGTTATGTTATTCCCAGTTATGACTTCAAAAATCCGATCAACCAAGCCGAGGAAGATGGTGAGGATGATTGTGAGGTGCCTGGAGAACTTGCTAGAATACTACAACAAAAAGAAAGGGCCATACAGCCTCATGAAGAGTCGGTTGAGACAATGAATTTGGGTACAGAGGAAGACAGAAAATAGGTTAAAATAGGTGCGAATCTGGAGCTTAGCATCAAACAGAGGTTGATACAGATGCTGCACAACTATGTTGAGATCTTCACCTGGTCCTATGAAGACATGCCTGCTCTGGACGTTGATATTGTGGTACATCGCTTGCCGACTAAAGAAGACTGTCCTCTAGTTAAACAGAAGGTTCGCCGTATGTGCCCTGAAATGTCAGAGAAAATCAAGGCAGAGGTCATGAAGCAGTTTGACGCAGGATTCTTAGTTGTCACTTCCTATCCACAGTGGGTTTCCAACGTCGTTCCGGTACCTAAGAAGGACGGTAAGGCACGGATGTGTGTTGATTATAGAGATCTGAATCGGGCAAGCCCCAAAGATGAATTCCCACTTTCTCACATTGATGTTCTGGTCGACAATACCGTGCAACACAAAATATTCTCCATCATGGATGGTTTATCTGGCTACAACCAGATCAAGATGGCTCCTGAATACATGGAGAAGACAACTTTCGTTACACAATGGGGCACCTTCTGCTACAAGGTTATGCCTTTTGGGTTGAAGAATGCTGGGGCAACTTATTAGCGCGCTATGGTCGCTTTGTTCCATGATATGATTCACCACGAGATCGAAGTCTATATTGATGATATGATAGACAGGTCTCAGACTGAGGAAGAGCACCTTGATCATCTTCAGAAATTGTTTGAAAGGTTGAAGACATACAAGTTGAGGTTGAATCCGAACAAGTGCACCTTTGGGGTAAGGTCTGGTAAGCTTCTGGGATTCATCGTCAGTGACAAGGGTATTCAGGTGGACCCTGCGAAGGTAAAGGCCATACAAGAGATGCCGGCTCCCCGCACAGAGAAAGAAGTTAGAGGTTTCTTGGGACGTATGAATTACATCGCCAGGTTCATTTCACATATGACTGTTACTTGTGAGCCAATCTTCAAGCTTTTGAAGAAAGATCAAGTGGTAAAGTGGAATGATGAATGCCAGACCGCTTTCGAAATAATCAAGGATTACCTTCAAGAACCACCAATTCTGATGCCTCCAGTTGAAGGAAGACCTTTGATATTATATTTGACAGTGCTGGACAATTTAATAGGGTGTGTGCTGGGGCAACATGACGAGTCTGGTCGAAAAGAGCACGCAATATACTACCTTAGCAAAAAGTTTACCGTCTGTGAGACACGATACCCATTGCTCGAGAAAACTTGTTGCGCTTTGCCATGGGCGGCTCGCCGAGTGAGACAATATATGCTGACTTACACTACTTTGTTGATATCAAAGATGGATCTGATCAAGTATATTTTCGAGAAGCCCGCTCTCTCCGGAAGGATAGCAAGGTGGAAAATTATCTTAACTGAGTACGACATACAATATACAACCCAAAAAGAAATAAAGGGGAGTGTATTGGCTGATCATTTGGCTCATCAGGCCATGGACGACTACCAGTCCATGAATTTTGAGTTCCCGGATGATAATATTATGTTGGTGACAGACTACGAAGAACCTGGACTAGATGAAGGACTTGAGGAAGGATCCCGGTGGTCTATGTATTTTGATGGAGCCTCAAACGCACTGGGTAACGAAATTGGCGCTGTAATCATATCTCTCGAGGGCTTTCATACTCCGTTCACCGCTTGATTATGTTTCAACTGCACCAACAACATGGCGGAGTATGAAGCATGCGTCATGGGTCTTCGAGCTGCTATTGACATGAGGATTAAGTTCTTAAGTGTATTCGGGGATTCCGCTCTGGTGATAAGTCAGATCAAAGGCGAGTGGGATATGAAGCACCCGAATCTCATTCCTTACAAAGAGTATGTAGTGACATTGCTCCCACACTTTGAGGAGGTAACCTTTGAACATTTCCCACGAGAGGAGAATCAATTGGCGGACGCGCTAGCTACCATGTCTTCTATGTTCAAAGTTAGGTGGGACAATGAAGCTCCCCAAATTACCATTGATAGGTTGGATGAACCAGCACACTGCTGTGAGATCGATACGGAAGAAGTGGAAGACAAACCCTGATTTCACGAAGTTAAAAGGTATCTCGAGGCTCAGGAATATCCCGAAGTGGCATCTGTCAATGATAAGAAGTTTCTGAGAAGGTTCGCTGCAAAGTTCTTCCTCGGTGATGGAATCCTCTATAAACGCAACCATGACTACACACTACTACCGTGTGTAGACAAGAGCGAAGCAGAGAGGATCATGACAGATCTACATGAAGTCACCTTCGGAACCCATTCTAGTGGACATACCATGGCTAAGAAGATCCTACGGGCAGGATATTACTGGTCCACCATGGAGCCCGATTGTTATCAGCACTCTCGAACTTGTCATAAATGCCAAATCTATGTTGATAAGGTGCATGTACCTCCAGTTCCTCTGAATGTCTTGACGGCTCCTTGGACCTTTGCGATGTGGGGCATCGACATGATCAGCGAGATCAGACCTACTGCGTCTAACGGGAATCGTTTAATCATAGTATCCATTGATTACTTCACGAAGTGGGTTGAGGCAGCCTCTTTTGCTACAGTAACCAAGAATGTCGTGGCGCGGTTTATCCGACACAATCTGATCTGTCGATATGGTGTACCAGAGAGAATTATCACTTACAATGGTATGAATCTCAACAACACAATGATCACCGAGCTCTGTAAACAGTTCAAGATACAACACCATAATTCTTCTCCCTACCGGCCGAAGATGAATGGCGTTGTTGAAGCAGCTAACAAGAACATCAAGAAGATTGTGCAGAAGATGACGGTGATATATAAAGACTGGCATGAGATGTTACCATTCGCTCTTCATGGGTACCGTACCTCAGCACAGACGTCGACAGAGGTAACACCCTACTCTCTGGTATATGGTATGCAAGAAGTCCTACCCATTGAAGTCCAGATACCCTCTCTCAGGATTATGAAGGATGCGAGTTTGAATGAAGACAACTGGATCCAAACCCGACTTGATCAGCTAAATCTAATTGATGAAAAGAGACTTACTGCTATCTGCCATGGTCAGACGTATCAAAAGCGAATGATCAAGGCCTTTAACAAGAAAGTCAGGCTTCAAGAATATCAAGTCGTGGATCTAGTGATCAAACGCATCATACTGCCGTAAGGTGATCCCAGGAGCAAATGGACCCCCGCGTACGAAGGGCCATTTGTGGTTAAGAACATTTTCTCAGGAGGAGCTATGATTCTAACCACCATGGATGGTGACGACCTTCCTCACCCTGTCAATGCAAACATAGTGAAAAGAAACTACGCCTAATCAAAGACCCGCTAGGTTGACTGGCCTAGGCAAAAATAAGGGCTTCCCAGCGAACCAAAAGGGTTCGGGCAAAAGTAAGGGATGAAAATGAAAAAATATGTGCACCCGGCATGTCGAAAACCCGAAAGGGAGGCTTGGGCAAAAAAGGGTATCCCGGTGGATTGAAAACCCAAAAGGGAAATCCAGGAAAAAGTTAGGGGTTGAAGCGTATCACTATGTCTCATTGGATCATCTTGCGACCAGACTTCAGTATCGACTATCAAGCTCGGACGGTGCCAACCAATCTGATCAACCTTCAGCCAAGTAGCAAAGTGATGAGACGCTTGAAGATATAAAGGAAATAGTAGAGTTGGAACCCAATGGGGTTGTTTCACATAACTTTTTTTCTTTCTTTTACACAAATTGTAATTTCTTTCGGCGGCGTTCTCTTACTAGAGCGTCAGCCTCTTTGTACAAAAACGCCTATTACAGGCCAACTTCAAAATCAATACAAGTCATTTTCACAAGAAACTTCAATTCGTTTTTCTTTTTCTGTTTTGTTTTGCAAGAACATCCAATGATTTATTTTTGATATATGCATTTGAAAATGATTGCTACTCATAAACATTTACATAAGAAACAAAAGGCAATTATTCGTAATTCCAGAAACAGAGAAAAACAAGAAGTGCCAAACCCTACAGTTACTCTGCCCATCAGCTATCAGGATAGAGTCAGCTTTAGAACATAATCACGGGTACATACACTCCCTATAGATTAAAATTATCCAAAGGCATTGATGTCATCTTTCTCGAAACAAGACAATACTCTCCCCAGCCGAGGTTCATAATCGCGGGCGGGTCGGTAAATTTCATCCCCCAAGCGGAGTTTATTTCTACAGATACAAAAGCTCAATCTCCAACAGAGCTCATCATCTCCAGCTACGGAATTTCATCCCCAACTAAGTTTATTCCTCCAAATCAGCAGGTCTACCAACAGAGTGTCTCGTCCTCCTATGTTTGGTCCCCGCAGAGTTATTCTCCAGCATCTCTTCCCGACAGAATATTTACAAATCTCCAGCAACTGTTAGGGATTTATTTTCCCAGACACGGGCATACCCCGATAATATTTCATGAACATACATCGTGATATACACATGCATATCATATACAAAATAATGTCATTTATTTTGAGAACATCATCTCACCCTTCATTTCATGCATCACATATAACTAACCCTGATATCTTACCAAGAAAAAGAGGATTAGCTTCAACAAATTCAACAGTTATACAGATCACATCTACAGACAATGGAAACTCAGTTCCCGAAGTCAAACGGGTCAACTAATCTATGCTATCACTTCGAAGTAACCCTACTATCCAGGTTCCTTCTCACAAACCTACTATCCAAGCTTTCATATCAAAGTAACCCTACTATCCAGGTTCCTTCTCACAGCCCTACTATCCGGGTTTTCATAATAAAATAACCCCACTATCCAGGTTCCTTCTCACAACCCTACTATCTAGGATTTCATATCGAAGTAACCCTACTATCCAAATTCCTTCTCACAGCCCTACTATCCAGGCTTTCATATCGAAGTAACCCTACTATCCAGGTTCTTTCTCAAAACCCTACTATCCAGGCTTTCATATCCAAGTAACCCTACTATCCAGGTTCCTTCTCACAACCCTACTATCCAAGCTTTCATAACAAAGTAACCCTACTATCTAGGTTCCTTCTCATAGCCCTACTATCCGGGTTTTCATATCGAAGTAACCCTACTATCCAGGTTCCTTCTCACAGCCCTACTATCCAAGCTTTCATATCGAAGTAACCCTACTATCGAAGTTCCTTCTCACAGCCCTACTATTCAGGCTTTCATATCGAAGTAACCCTACTATCCAGGTTCCTTCTCACAACCCTACTATCCAGGCTTTCATATCGAAGTAACCCTACTATCCAGGTTCCTTCTCACAACCCTACTATCCAGGCTTTCATATCGAAGTAACCCTACTATCCAGGTTCCTTCTCACAACCCTACTATCTAGGCTTTCATAGCAAAGTAACCCTACTATCCAGGTTCCTTCTCACAGCCCTACTATCCAGGCTTTCATATCGAAGTAACCCTACTATCCAGGTTCCTTCTTACAGCCCTACTATCCGGGATTTCATATCGAAGTAACCCTACTATCCAGGTTAGGGATGTCAGTTTGGACCTGTTAATGGGGATCCCCGCGGGGAACGCCCCGTTCGGGGCCCCAAAGATGGGGAATTTTCCCCCGTGGGGGCGGGGATGGGGAGAAAAATTCCCCCAAGAGCATTTCGGGGACGGGGACGGGGAATACACCCCCCGCCACGCGGGGACCCCGCCCCGCCTATTATTTTAATATAGTTAATTTAATATATATATTTTAGATTAGGTTTTTTAGTCATTTCCTTTATGTTTATTTATAAAAATAAATAAATAAATATTCATGTTTCTTTGTGCTTTTTATTTTTATAGAAAATATAAACATTTTAAAAAAATAAAATATTAATGAATAAATGTAGGATCTATGGGGATCCCCGCGGGGAACGGGGATCCGCGGGGAACGGGGATGGGGATAGAAATTCCCCCGTGACGGAGATCGGGGACGGGGACGGGGAATGAATTTGATGGCAGGGAAAAAGATGGGGAAGTGTCCCCCCGGCCCCGCCCCATTGACATCCCTAATCCAGGTTCCTTCTCACAGCCCTACTATTCGGGCTTTCATATCGAAGTAACCCTACTATCCAAGTTCCTTCTCACAGCCCTAATATCTAGGCTTTCATATTGAAGTAACCCTACTATCCAGGTTCCTTCTCACAACCCTACTATCCAGGCTTTCATATCGAAGTAACCATACTATACAGGTTCCTTCTTACAGCCCTACTATCCTGGCTTTCATATCGAAGTAACCCTACTATCCAGGTTCCTTCTCACAGCCCTACTATCCAGGCTTTCATATCGAAGTAACACTACTATCCAGGTTCCTTCTTACAACCCTACTATCCAGGCTTTCATATTAAAGTAACCCTACTATCTAGCTTCCTTATCACAACCCTATTATCCAGGCTTTCATATCGAAGTAGCCCTACGACCCGGGTTCCTTATCATAGCCCAACTATCCAGGCTTTCATATCGAAGTAACCCTAATACCCAGGTTCCTTCTCACAACCCTACTATTCAGGCTTTCATATCAAAGTAACCCTACTATCCAGGTTCCTTCTCACAGCCCTACTATCCAGGCGTTCATATCGAAGTAACCCTACTATCCAGGTTCCTTCTCACAGCCCAACTATCCAGGCGTTCATGTCGAAGTAACCCTACTATCCAGGTTCCTTCTTACACCCCTACTATCCAGGCTTTCATATCGAAGTAACCCTACTATCCAAGTTCCATCTAACAGCCCCCCTATCCAGGCTTTCATATCGAAGTAACCCTACTATCCAGGTTCCTTCTCACAACCCAAATATTCGGGCTTTCATATCAAAGTAACCCTACAATCAAGATTCCTTCTCACATCCCTAATATCCAGGCTTTCATATTGAAGTAACCCTACTATCCAGGTTCCTTCTCACAACCCTACTATCCAGGCTTTCATATCGAAGTAACCCTACTATCCAAGTTCCTTCTCACAATCCTACTATCCAGGCTTTCATATCGAAGTAACCCTACTATCCAGGTTCCTTCTCACAGCCCTACTATCCAGGCTTTCATATCGAAGTAACCATACTATCCAGGTTCCTTCTCACAGCCCTACTATCCAGGCTTTCATATCGAAGTAACCCTACTATCCAGGTTCCTTCTCACAGCCCTACTATCCAGGCTTTCATATCGAAGTAACCCTACTATCCAGGTTTCTTCTCACAGCCCTACTATCCAGGCTTTCATATTAAAGTAACCCTACTATCTAGCTTCCTTCTCACAACCCTATTATCCAGGCTTTCATATCGAAGTAGCCCTACGACCCGGGTTCCTTCTCATAGCCCTACTATCCAGGCTTTCATATCGAAGTAACCCTAATACCCAAGTTCCTTCTCATAGCCCTACTATTCAGGCATTCATATCAAAGTAACCCTACTATCCAGGTTCCTTCTCACAACCCTACTATCCAGGCGTTCATATCGAAGTAACCCTAGTATCCAGGTTCATTCTCACAACCTAACTATCCAGGCGTTCATGTCGAAGTAACCCTACTATCCAGGTTCCTTCTCACAAACCTACTATCCAGGCTTTCATATCGAAGTAACCCTACTATCCATGTTCCTTCTCACAGCCCCACTATCCAGGGTTTCATATCGAAGTAACCCTACTATCCAGGTTCCTTCTCACAACCCTACTATCCAGGATTTCATATCGAAGTAACCCTACTATCCAGGTTACTTCTCACAACCCTACGATCCAAGCTTTCATATCGAAGTAACCCTACTATCCAGGTTCCTTCTCGCAGCCCTACTATCCAAGCTTTCATATCGAAGTAACCCTACTATCCAAGTTCCTTCTCACAGCCCTACTATCCAGGCTTTCATATTGAAGTAACCCTACTATCCAGGTTCCTTCTCACAGCCCTACTACCCGAGCAATCATATCAAAGTAACCCTACTATCCAGGTTCCTTCTCACAACCCTAATATCCAGGCTTTCATATTGAAGTAACCCTACTATCCAGGTTCCTTCTCACAACCCTACTATCCAGGCTTTCATATCGAAGTAACCCTACTATCCAGGTTCCTTCTCACAGCCCTACAATCCAGGCTTTCATATCGAAGTAACCCTACTATCCAAGTTCCTCCTCACAGCCCTACTATCCAGGCTTTCATATCGAAGTAACCCTACTATCCAGGTTCCTTCTTACATCCCTACTATCAAGGCTTTCATATCGAAGTAACCCTACTATCCAGGTTCCTTCTAACAACCTTAATATCCAGGCTTTCATATCGAAGTAACCCTACTATCCAGGTTCCTTCTCATAGCCCTACTATCCAGGTTTTCATATTGAAGTAACCCTACTATCCAGGTTCCTTCTCACAACCCTACTATCCGAGCTTTCATATCGAAGTAACCCAACTATCCAGGTTCCATCTCACAACCCTAATATCCAGGCTTTCATATTGAAGTAACCCTACTATCCAGGTTCCTTCTCACAACCCTAATATCCAGGCTTTCATATTGAAGTAACCCTACTATCCAGGTTCCTTCTCAGAGCCCTACTATCCAGGCTTTCATATCGAAGTAACCCTACTATCCAGGTTCCTTCTCACAGCCCTACTATCCAGGCTTTCATATCGAAGTAACCCTACTATCCAGGTTCCTTCTTACAGCCCTACTATCCGGGATTTCATATCGAAGTAACCCTACTATCCAGATTCCTTCTCACAGCCCTACTATTCGGGCTTTCATATCGAAGTAACCCTACTATCCAAGTTCCTTCTCACAGCCCTAATATCCAGGCTTTCATATTGAAGTAACCCTACTATCCAGGTTCCTTCTCACAACCCTACTATCCAGGCTTTCATATCGAAGTAACCATACTATCCAGGTTCCTTCTTACAGCCCTACTATCCAGGCTTTCATATCGAAGTAACCCTACTATCCAGGTTCCTTCTCACAGCCCTACTATCCAGGCTTTCATATTGAAGTAACACTACTATCCAGGTTCCTTCTTACAGCCCTACTATCCAGGCTTTCATATCGAAGTAACCCTACTATCCAGGTTCCTTCTTACAGCCCTACTATCAAGGCTTTCATATCGAAGTAACCCTACTATCCAGGTTCCTTCTAACAACCTTAATATCCAGGCTTTCATATCGAAGTAACCCTACTATCCAGGTTCCTTCTCATAGCCCTACTATCCAGGTTTTCATATTGAAGTAACCCCACTATCCAGGTTCCTTCTCACAACCCTACTATCCGAGCTTTCATATCGAAGTAACCCAACTATCCAGGTTCCTTCTCACAACCCTAATATCCAGGCTTTCATATTGAAGTAACCCTACTATCCAGGTTCCTTCTCACATCCCTAATATCCAGGCTTTCATATTGAAGTAACCCTACTATCCAGGTTCCTTCTCACAGCCCTACTATCCAGGCTTTCATATCGAAGTAACCCTACTATCCAGGTTCCTTCTCACAGCCCTACTATCCAGGCTTTCATATCGAAGTAACCCTACTATCCAGGTTCCTTCTTACAGCCCTACTATCCGGGATTTCATATCGAAGTAACCCTACTATCCAGATTCCTTCTCACAGCCCTACTATTCGGGCTTTCATATCGAAGTAACCCTACTATCCAAGTTCCTTCTCACAGCCCTAATATCCAGGCTTTCATATTGAAGTAACCCTACTATCCAGGTTCCTTCTCACAACCCTACTATCCAGGATTTCATATCGAAGTAACCATACTATCCAGGTTCCTTCTTACAACCCTACTATACAGGCTTTCATATCGAAGTAACCCTACTATCCAGGTTCCTTCTCACAGCCCTACTATCCAGGCTTTCATATTGAAGTAACACTACTATCCAGGTTCCTTCTTACAGCCCTACTATCCAGGATTTCATATTAAAGTAACCCTGCTATCTAGCTTCCTTCTCACAGCCCTATTATCCAGGCTTTCATATCGAAGTAGCCCTACGACCCGGGTTCCATATCATAGCCCAACTATCCAGGCTTTCATATCGAAGCAACCCTAATACCCAGGTTCCTTCTCACAGCCCTACTATTCAGGCTTTCATATCAAAGTAACCCTACTATCCAGGTTCCTTCTTACAGCCCTACTATCCAGGCGTTCATATCGAAGTAACCTTACTATCCAGGTTCCTTCTCACAGCCCAACTATCCAGGCGTTCATGTCGAAGTAACCCTACTATCCAGGTTCCTTCTCACACCCCTACTATCCAGGCTTTCATATCGAAGTAACTCTACTATCCAAGTTCCATCTAACAGCCCCCCTATCCAGGCTTTCATATCGAAGTAACCCTACTATCCAGGTTCCTTCTCACAACCCAAATATCCGGGCTTTCATATCAAAGTAACCCTACAATCAAGATTCCTTCTCACAGCCCTAATATCAAGGCTTTCATATTGAAGTAACCCTACTATCCAGGTTCCTTCTCACAACCCTACTATCCAGGCTTTCATATCGAAGTAACCCTACTATCCAAGTTCCTTCTCACAATCCTACTATCCAGGCTTTTATATCGAAGTAACCCTACTATCCAGGTTCCTTCTCACAGCCCTACTATCCAGGCTTTCATATCGAAGTAACCCTACTATCCAGGTTCCTTCTCACAGCCCTACTATCCAGGATTTCATATTGAAGTAACCCTACTATCCAGGTTTCTTCTCACAGCCCTACTATCCAGGCTTTCATATTAAAGTAACCCTACTATCTAGCTTCCTTCTCACAACCCTATTATCCAGGCTTTCATATCGAAGTAGCCCTACGACCCGGGTTCCTTCTCATAGCCCTACTATCCAGGCTTTCATATCGAAGTAACCCTAATACCCAAGTTCCTTCTCATAGCCCTACTATTCAGGCATTCATATCAAAGTAACCCTACTATCCAGGTTCCTTCTCACAACCCTACTATCCAGGCGTTCATATCGAAGTAACCCTAATATCCAGGTTCATTCTCACAGCCTAACGATCCAGGCGTTCATGTCGAAGTAACCCTACTATCCAGGTTCCTTCTCACAACCCTACTATCCAGGCTTTCATATCGAAGTAACCCTACTATCCAGGTTCCTTCTCACAGCCCTACTATCCAGGATTTCATATTGAAGTAACCCTACTATCCAGGTTTCTTCTCACAGCCCTACTATCCAGGCTTTCATATTAAAGTAACCCTACTATCTAGCTTCCTTCTCACAACCCTATTATCCAGGCTTTCATATCGAAGTAGCCCTACGACCCGGGTTCCTTCTCATAGCCCTACTATCCAGGCTTTCATATCGAAGTAACCCTAATACCCAAGTTCCTTCTCATAGCCCTACTATTCAGGCATTCATATCAAAGTAACCCTACTATCCAGGTTCCTTCTCACAACCCTACTATCCAGGCGTTCATATCGAAGTAACCCTAATATCCAGGTTCATTCTCACAGCCTAACGACCCAGGCGTTCATGTCGAAGTAACCCTACTATCCAGGTTCCTTCTCACAACCCTACTATCCAGGCTTTCATATCGAAGTAACCCTACTATCCAAGTTCCTTCTCACAGCCCCACTATCCAGGGTTTCATATCGAAGTAACCCTACTATCCAGGTTCCTTCTCACAACCCTACTATCCCGGATTTCATATCGAAGTAACCCTACTATCCAGGTTCCTTCTCACAACCCTACTATCCAGGCTTTCATATCGAAGTAACCCTACTATCCAGGTTCCTTTTCGCAGCCCTACTATCCATGCTTTCATATCGAAGTAACCCTACTATCCAAGTTCCTTCTCACAGCCCTACTATCCAAGCTTTCATATTGAAGTAACCCTACTATCCAGGTTCCTTCTCACAACCCTACTATCCGGGCCATCATATCAAAGTAACCCTACTATCCAGGTTCCTTCTCACAGCCCTAATATCCAGGCTTTCATATTGAAGTAACCCTACTATCCAGGTTCCTTCTCACAACCCTACTATCCAAGCTTTCATATCGAAGTAACCCTACTATCCAGGTTCCTTCTCACAGCCCTACAATCCAGGCTTTCATATCGAAGTAACCCTTCTATCCAAGTTCCTCCTCACAGCCCTACTATCCAGGCTTTCATATCGAAGTAACCCTACTATCCAGGTTCCTTCTTACAGCCCTACTATCAAGGCTTTCATATCGAAGTAACCCTACTATCCAGGTTCCTTCTAACAACCTTAATATCCAGGCTTTCATATCGAAGTAACCCTACTATCCTGGTTCCTTCTCGTAGTCCTACTATCCAGGTTTTCATATTGAAGTAACCCTACTATCCAGGTTCCTTCTTACAACCCTACCATCCGAGCTTCCATATCGAAGTAATCCAACTATCCAGGTTCCTTCTCACAACCCTACTATCCAGGCTTTCATATCGAAGTAAGCCTACTATCCAGGTTCCTTCTCACAGCCCTACAATCCAGGCTTTCATATCGAAGTAACCTTACTATCCAAGTTCCTCCTCACAGCCCTACTATCCAGGCTTTCATATCGAAGTAACCCTACTATCCAAGTTCCTTCTCACAGCCCTACTATCCAGGCTTTCATATTGAAGTAACCCTACTATCCAGGTTCCTTCTCACAGTCCTACTATCCGGGCAATCATATCAAAGTAACCCTACTATCCAGGTTCCTTCTCACAGCCCTAATATCCAGGCTTTCATATTGAAGTAACCCTACTATCCAGGTTCCTTCTCACAACCCTACTATCCAGGCTTTCATATCGAAGTAACCCTACTATCCAGGTTCCTTCTCACAACCCTACTATTCAAGTTCCTCCTCACAGCCCTACTATCCAGGCTTTCATATCGAAGTAACCCTACTATCCAGGTTCCTTCTTACAACCCTACTATCAAGGCTTTCATATCGAAGTAACCCTACTATCCAGGTTCCTTCTCATAGCCCTACTATCCAGGTTTTCATATTGAAGTAACCCTACTATCCAGGTTCCTTCTCACAACCCTAATATCCAGGCTTTCATATTGAAGTAACCCTACTATCCAGGTTCCTTCTCACAGCCCTAATATCCAGGCTTTCATATTGAAGTAACCCTACTATCCAGGTTCCTTCTCACAGCCCTACTATCCAGGCTTTCATATCGAAGTAACCCTACTATCCAGGTTCCGCCTCACAGCCCTACTATCTAGGCTTTCATATCGAAGTAACCCTACTATCCAAGTTCCTTCTCACAACCCTACTATCCAGGCTTTCATATTGAAGTAACCATACTATCCAGGTTCCTTCTCATAGCCCTACTATCCGGGCAATCATATCAAAGTAACCCTACTATACAGGTTCCTTCTCACAGCCCTAATATCCAGGATTTCATATTGAAGTAACCCTACTATCCAGGTTCCTTCTCACAGCCCTACTATCCAGGCTTTCATATCGAAGTAACCCTACTATCCAGATTCCTTCTCACAGCCCTACTATCCAAGCTTTCATATCGAAGTAACCCTACTATCCAGGTTCCTTCTCACAGCCCTACTATCCAGGCTTTCATATCGAAGTAACCCTACTATCCAGTTTTCTTCTCACAGCCCTACTATCCAGGCTTTCATATCGAAGTAACCCTACTATCCAGGTTCCTTCTCACAGCCCTACAATCCAGGCTTTCATATCGAAGTAACCCTACTATCCAAGTTCCTCCTCACAGCCCTACTATCCAGGCTTTCATATCGAAGTAACCCTACTATCCAGGTTCCTTCTTACAGCCCTACTATCAAGGCTTTCATATCGAAGTAACACTACTATCCAGGTTCTTTCTCACAACCTTAATATCCAGGCTTTCATATCGAAGTAACCCTACTATCCAGGTTCCTTCTCATAGCCCTACTATCCAGGTTTTCATATTGAAGTAACCCTACTATCCAGGTTCCTTCTCACAACCCTACTATCCGAGCTTTCATATCGAAGTAACCCAACTATCCAGGTTCCTTCTCACAACCCTAAGATCCAGGCTTTCATATTGAAGTAACCCTACTATCCAGGTTCCTTCTCACAGCCCTAATATCCAGGCTTTCATATTGAAGTAACCCTACTATCCAGGTTCCTTCTCAAAGCCCTAGTATCCAGGCTTTCATATCGAAGTAACCTTACTATCCAGGTTCCTACTTACAGCCCTACTATCCAGGCTTTTATATCGAAGTAACCCTACTATCCAAGTTCCTTCTCACAGCCCTACTATCCAGGCTTTCATATTGAAGTAACCCTACTATCCAGGTTCCTTCTCATAGCCCTACTATCCGGGCAATCATATCAAAGTAACCCTACTATACAGGTTCCTTCTCACAGCCCTAATATCCAGGCTTTCATATTGAAGTAACCCTACTATCCAGGTTCCTTCTCACAGCCCTACTATCCAGGCTTTCATATCGAAGTAACCCAACTATCCAGGTTCCTTCTCACAGCCCTACTATCCAAGCTTTCATATCGAAGTAACCCTACTATCCAGGTTCCTTCTCACAGCCCTACTATCCAGGCTTTCATATCGAAGTAACCCTACTATCCAGGTTTCTTCTCACAGCCCTACTATCCAGGATTTCATATCGAAGTAACCCTACTATCTAGCTTCCTTCTCACAGCCCTATTATCCAGGCTTTCATTTCGAAGTAGCCCTACGACCCGGGTTCCTTCTCATAGCCCTACTATCCAGGCTTTCATATCAAAGTAACCCTACTATCCAGGTTCCTTCACACAGCCCTACTATCCAGGCGTTCATATCGAAGTAACCCTACTATCCAGGTTCATTCTCACAGCCTAATTATCCAGGCATTCATGTCGAAGTAACCCTACTATCCAGGTTCTTTCTCACAACCCTACTATCCAGGATTTCATATCGAAGTAACCCTACTATCCAAGTTCCTTCTCACAGCCCCACTATCCAGGGTTTCATATCGAAGTAACCCTACTATCCAGGTTCCTTCTCACAACCCTACTATCCCAGATTTCATATCGAAGTAACCCTACTATCCAGGTTCCTTCTCACAACCCTACTATCCAGGTTTTCATATCGAAGTAACCCTACTATCCAGGTTCCTTCTCGCAGCCCTACTATCCAATCTTTCATATCGAAGTAACCCTACTATACAAGTTCCTTCTCACAACCCTACTATCTAGGCTTTCATATTGAAGTAACCCTACTATCCAGGTTCCTTCTCACAGCCCTACTATGCGGGCAATCATATCAAAGTAACCCTACTATCCAGGTTCCTTCTCACAACCCTAATATCCAGGCTTTCATATTGAAGTAACCCTACTATCCAGGTTCCTTCTTACAACCCTACTATCCAGGCTTTCATATCGAAGTAACCCTACTATCCAGGTTCCTTCTCACAGCCCTACTATCCAGGCTTTCATATCGAAGTAACCCTACTATCCAAGTTCCTCCTCACAACCCTACTATCCAGACTTTCATATCGAAGTAACCCTACTATCCAGGTTCCTTCTCACAACCCTACTATCAAGGATTTCATATCGAAGTAACCCTACTATCCAGGTTCCTTCTCACAGCCTTAATATCCAGGCTTTCATATCGAAGTAACCCTACTATCCAGGTTCCTTCTCACAGCCCTACTATCCAGGTTTTCATATTGAAGTAACCCTACTATCCAGGTTCCTTCTCACAACCCTACTATCCGAGCTTTCATATCGAAGTAACCCTACTATCCAGGTTCCTTCTCACAGCCCTAATATCCAGGCTTTCATATTGAAGTAACCCTACTATCCAGGTTCCTTCTCACAGCCCTAATATCCAGGCTTTCATATTGAAGTAACCCTACTATCCAGGTTCCTTCTCACATCCCTACTATCCCGACTTTCATATCGAAGTAACCCTACTATCCAGTTTCCTTCTCACAGCCCTACTATCCAGGCTTTCATATCGAAGTAACCCTACTATCCAAGTTCCTTCTCACAGCCCTACTATCCAGGCTTTCATATTGAAGTAACCCTACTATCCAGGTTCCTTCTCATAGCCCTTCTATCCGGGCAATCATATCAAAGTAACCCTACTATCCAGGTTCCTTCTCACAGCCCTAATATCCAGGCTTTCATATCGAAGTAACCCTACTATCCAGGTTCCTTCTTACAGCCCTACTATCCAGGCTTTCATATCGAAGTAACCCTACTATCCAAGTTCCTCCTCACAGCTCTACTATCCAGGCTTTCATATCGAAGTAACCCTACTATCCAGGTTCCTTCTCACAGCCCTACTATCCAGGGTTTCATATCGAAGTAACCCTACTATCCAGGTTCCTTCTTGCAACCTTACTATCCAAGCTTTCATATCGAAGTAACCCTACTATCCAAGTTCCTTCTCACAGCCCTACTATCAAGGCTTTCATATTGAAGTAACCCTACTATCCAGGTTCCTTCTCACAGCCCTACTATCCAGGCTTTCATATCGAAGTAACACTACTATCCAGGTTCCTTCTTACAACCCTACTATCCAGGCTTTCATATTAAAGTAACCCTACTATCTAGCTTCCTTCTCACAGCCCTATTATCCAGGCTTTCATATCGAAGTAACCCTACGACCCGGGTTCCTTCTCATAGCCCAACTATCCAGGCTTTCATATCGAAGTAACCCTAATACCCAGGTTCCTTCTCACAGCCCTTCTATTCAGGCTTTCATATCAAAGTAACCCTACTATCCAGGTTCCTTCTCACAGCCCTACTATCCAGGCGTTCATATCGAAGTAACCCTACTATCCAGGTTCCTTCTCACAGCCCAACTATCCAGGCGTTCATGTCGAAGTAACCCTACTATCCAGGTTCCTTCTCACCGCCCTACTATCTAGGCTTTCATATCGAAGTAACCCTACTATCCAAGTTCCATCTCACAACCCCACTATCCAGGCTTTCATATCGAAGTAACCATACTATCCAGGTTCCTTCTCACAACCCTACTATCCCGGCTTTCATATCGAAGTAACCCTACTATCCAGGTTCCTTCTCACAACCCTACTATCCAGGCTTTCATATCGAAGTAACCCTACTATCCAGGTTCCTTCTCGCAGCCATACTATCCAAGCTTTCATATCGAAGTAACCCTACTATCCAAGTTCCTTCTCACAACCCTACTATCCAGGCTTTCATATTGAAGTAACCCTACTATCCAGGTTCCTTCTCACAGCCCTACTATCCGGGCAATCATATCAAAGTAACCCTACTATCCAGGTTCCTTATCACAACCCTAATATCCAGGCTTTCATATTGAAGTAACCCTACTATCCAGGTTCCTTCTCACAGCCCTACTATCCAGGCTTTCATATCGAAGTAACCCTACTATTCAGGTTCATTCTCACAGCCCTACTATCCAGGCTTTCATATCGAAGTAACCGTACTATCCAAGTTCCTTCTCACAGCCCTACTATCCAGGCTTTCATATCGAAGTAACCCTACTATCCAGGTTCTTTCTCACAACCCTACTTTCAAGTCTTTCATATCGAAGTAACCCTACTATCCAGGTTCCTTCTCACAGCCTTAATATCCAGGCTTTCATATCGAAGTAACCCAACTATCCAGGTTCCTTCTCACAACCCTACTATCCAGGATTTCATATCGAAGTAACCCTACTATCCAGGTTCCTTCTCACATCCCTATTATCCGGGCTTTCATATTGAAGTAACCCTACTATCCAGGTTCATTCTCACAGCCCTAATATCAAGGCTTTCATATTGAAGTAACCCTACTATCCAAGTTCCATCTCACAGCCCTACTATCCAGCCTTTCATATCGAAGTAACACTACTATCTAGGTTCCTTCTCACAGCCCTAATATCCAGGCTTTCATATCGAAGTAACCCTACTATCCAGGTTCCTTCTCACAGCTCTACTATCCAGGCTTTCATATCGAAGTAACCCTACTATCCAGGTTTCTTCTAACAGCCCAACTATCCAGGCTTTCATATTAAAGTAACCCTACTATCTAGCTTCCTTCTCAAAGCCCTATTATCCAGGCTTTCATATCGAAGTATCCCTACGACCCGGGTTCCTTCTCATAGCCCTACTATCCAGGCTTTCATATCGAAGTAACCCCATTATCCAGGTTCCTTCTCACAGCCCTACTATCCAAGCTTTGATATCGAAGTAACCCTACTATCCAGGTTCCTTCTCACAACCCTACTATCCAGGCTTTCATATCGAAGTAACCCTACTATCCAAGTTCATTGTCACAGCCCTACTATTCAGGCTTTCATATCGAAGTAACCCTACTATCCAGGTTCCTTCTCACAACCCTACTATCCAGGCTTTCATATCGAAGTAACCCTACTATCCAGGTTCCTTCTCACAACCCTACTATCCAGGCGTTCATATCGAAGAAACCCTACTATCCAGGTTTCTTCTCATAGCCCTACTATCCAGGCTTTCATATTAAAGTAACCATACTATCTAGCTTCCTTCTCAAAGCCCTATTATCCAGGCTTTCATATCGAAGTATCCCTACGACCCGGGTTCCTTCTCATAGCCCTACTATCCAGGCTTTCATATCGAAGTAACCCCATTATCCAGGTTCCTTCTCACAGCCCTACTATCCAAGCTTTCATATCGAAGTAACCCTACTACCCAGGTTCCTTCTCACAGCCCTACTATCCAGGCTTTCATATCGAAGTAACCCTACTATCCAAGTTCATTGTCACAGCCCTACTATTCAGGCTTTCATATCGAAGTAACCCTACTATCCAGGTTCCTTCTCACAACCCTAATATCCAGGCTTTCATATTGAAGTAACCCTACTACCCAGGTTCCTTAACACAGCCCTAATATCCAGGCTTTCATATTGAAGTAACCCTATTATCCAGGTTCCTTCTCACAGCCCTACTATCCAGGCTTTCATATCGAAGTAACCCTACTATCCAGGTTCCTTCTCACAGCCCTACTATCTAGGCTTTCATATCGAAGTAACCCTACTATCCAAGTTCCTTCTCACAGCCCTACTATCCAGGCTTTCATATTGAAGTAACCATACTATCCAGGTTCCTTCTCATAGCCCTACTATCCGGGCAATCATATCAAAGTAACCCTACTATACAGGTTCCTTCTCACAGCCCTAATATCCAGGCTTTCATATTGAAGTAACCCTACTATCCAGGTTCCTTCTCACAGCCCTACTATCCAGGCTTTCATATCGAAGTAACCCTACTATCCAGGTTCCTTCTAACAGCCCTACTATCCAAGCTTTCATATCGAAGTAACCCTACTATCCAGGTTCCTTCTCACAGGCCTACTATCCAGGCTTTCATATCGAAGTAACCCTACTATCCAGGTTTCTTCTCACAGCCTTACTATCCAGGCTTTCATATCGAAGTAACCCTACTATCCAGGTTCCTTCTCACAGCCCTACAATCCAGGCTTTCATATCGAAGTAACCCTACTATCCAAGTTCCTCCTCACAGCCCAACTATCCGGGCTTTCATATCGAAGTAACCCTACTGTCCAGGTTCCTTCTCACAGCCCTACTATCAAGGCTTTCATATCGAAGTAACACTAATATCCAGGTACTTTCTCACAACCTTAATATCCAGGCTTTCATATCGAAGTAACCCTACTATCCAGGTTCCTTCTCATAGCCCTACTATCCAGGTTTTCATATTGAAGTAACCCTACTATCCAAGTTCCTTCTCACAGTCCTACTATCCAGACTTTCATATCGAAGTAACCCTACTATCCAGGTTCCTTCTCACAGCCATACTATCCAGGCTTTCATATCGAAGTAACCATACTATCCAGGTTCCTTCTCACAGCCCTACTATATAGGCTTTCATATCGAAGTAACCCTACTATCCAGGTTCCTTCTCACAGCCCTACTATCCAGGCTTTCATATCGAAGTAACCCTACTATCCAGGTTTCTTCTCACAGCCCTACTATCCAGGCTTTCATATTAAAGTAACCCTACTATCTAGCTTCCTTCTCATAGCCCTATTATCCAGGCTTTCATATCGAAGTAGCCCTACGACCCGGGTTCCTTCTTATAGCCCTACTATCCAGGCTTTCATATCGAAGTAACCTTAATACCCAGGTTCCTTCTCATAGCCCTACTATTCAGGCTTTCATATCAAAGTAACCATACTATCCAGGTTCCTTCTCACAGCCCTACTATCCAGGCGTTCATATTGAAGTAACCCTACTATCCAGGTTCATTCTCACAACCTAACTATCTAGGCGTTCATGTCGAAGTAACCCTACTATCCAGGTTCCTTCTCATAACCCTACTATCCAGGCTTTCATATCGAAGTAACCCTACTATCCAAGTTCCTTCTCACAGCCCCACTATCCAGGGTTTCATATCGAAGTAACCCTACTATCCAGGTTCCTTCTCATAATCCTACTATCCCGGCTTTCATATCAAAGTAACCCTACTATCCAGGTTCCTTCTCACAACCCTACTATCCAGGCTTCATATCGAAGTAACCCTACTATCCAGGTTCCTTCTTGCAGCCCTACTATCCAAGCTTTCATATCGAAGTAACCCTACTATCTAAGTTCCTTCTCACAGCCCTACTATCCAGGCTTTCATATTGAAGTAACCCTACTATCCCGGTTCCTTCTCACAGCCCTACTATCCGGGAAATCATATCAAAGTAACCCTACTATCCAGGTTCCTTCTCACAACCCTAATATCCAGGCTTTCATATTGAAGTAACCCTACTATCCAGGTTCCTTCTCACAGCCCTACTATCCAGGCTTTCATATCGAAGTAACCCTACTATCCAGGTTCCTTCTCACAGCCCTACTATCCAGGCTTTCATATCAAAGTAACCCTACTGTCCAAGTTCCTCCTCACAGTCCTACTATCCAGGCTTTCATATCGAAGTAACCCTACTATCCAGGTTCCTTCTCACAGCCCTACTATCAAGGCTTTCATATCGAAGTAACCCTACTATCCAGGTTCCTTCTCACAACCTTAATATCCAGGCTTTCATATCGAAGTAACCCTACTATCCAGGTTCCTTCTCACAGCCCAACTATCTAGGCTTTCATATCGAAGTAACCCTACTATCCAGGTTCCTTCTCACATCCCTATTATCCGAGCTTTCATATCGAAGTAACCCTACTATCAAGGTTCCTTCTCACAGTCCTAATATCCAGGTTTTCATATTGAAGTAACCCTACTATCCAGGTTCCTTCTCACAGCCCTAATATCCAGGCTTTCATATTGAAGTAACCCTACTATCCAGGTTCCTTCTCACAGCCCTACTATCCAGGCTTTCATATCGAAGTAACCCTACTATCCAGGTTCCTTCTCACAACCCTACTATCCAGGCTTTCTTATCGAAGTAACCCTACTATCCAAGTTCCTTCTCACAGCCCTACTATCCAGGCTTTCATATTGAAGTAACCCTACTATCCAGGTTCCTTCTCACAGCCCTACTATCCGGGCAATCATATCAAAGTAACCCTACTATCCAGGTTCCTTCTCACAGCTCTAATATCCAGGCTTTCATATTGAAGTAACCCTTATCCAGCTTCCTTCTCATAGCCCTACTATCCAAGCTTTCATATCGAAGTAACCCTACTATCCAAGTTCCTCCTCACAGCCCTACTATCCAGGCTTTCATATCGAAGAAACCTTACTATCCAAGTTCCTTCTCACAGCCCTACTATCAAGGCTTTCATATCGAAGTAACCCTACTCTCCAAGTTCCTTCTCACAGCCCCACTATCCAGGGTTTCATATCGAAGTAACCCTACTATCCAGGTTCCTTCTTACAACCCTACTATCCAGGCTTTCATATCGAAGTAACCCTACTATCCAGGTCCCTTCTCATAGCCGTACTATCCAAGCTTTCATATCGAAGTAACCCTACTATCCAAGTTCCTTCTCACAGCCATACTATCCAGGCTTTCATATTGAAGTAACCCTACTATCCAGGTTCCTTCTCACAGCCCTACTATCGGGGCAATCATATCAAAGTAACCCTACTATCCAGGTTCCTTCTCACAACCCTAATATCCAGGCTTTCATATTGAAGTAACCCTACTATCCAGGTTCCTTCTCACAATCCTACTATCCAGGATTTCATATCGAAGGAACCCTACTATCCAGGTTCCTTCTCACAGCCCTACTATCCAGGCTTTCATATCGAAGTAACCCTACTATCCAAGTTCCTCCTCACAGCCCTACTATCCAGGCTTTCATATCGAAGTAACCCTACTATCTAGGTTTCTTCTCACAGCCCTACTATCAAGGCTTTCATATCGAAGTAACCCTACTATCCAGGTTCCTTCTCACAACTTTAATATCCAGGCTTTCATATCGAAGTAACCCTACTATCCAGGTTCCTTCTCACATCCCTACTATCCAGGCTTTCATATTGAAGTAACCCTACTATCCAGGTTCCTTCTCACAGCCCTACTATCCAGGCTTTCATATCGAAGTAACCCTACCATCTAGGTTCCTTCTCACAGCCCTACTATCAAGGCTTTCATATCGAAGTAACCCTACTATCCAGGTTCCTTCTCACAACCCTACTATCCAGGCTTTCATATCGAAGTAACCCTACTATCCAAGTTTCTCCTCACAGGCCTACTATCCAGGCTTTCATATTAAAGTAACCCTACTATCTAGCTTCCTTCTCACAGCCCTATTATCTAGGCTTTCATATCGAAGTAACCCTACTATCCAGGTTCCTTCTCACAACCCTATTATCCAGGCTTTCATATCGAAGTAACCCTACTATCCAAGTTCCTTCTCACAGTCCTACTATCCAGGCTTTCATATCGAAGTAACCCTACTACCCAGGTTCCTTCTCACAGCCCTACTATCCAGGCTTTCATATCGAAGTAACCCTACTATCCAGGCTTTCATATCGAAGTAACCCTACTATCCAGGTTCCTTCTCACAACCCTACTATCCAGGCTTTCATATCGAAGTAACCCTACTATCCAGGTTCCTTCTCATAGCTCTACTATCCAGGCTTTCATATCGAAGTAACCCTACTATCCAAGTTCCTTCTCACAGCCCTACTATCCGGGCTTTCATATCGAAGTAACCATACTATCCAGGTTCCTTCTCACAGCCCTACTATCCAGGCTTTCATATCGAAGTAACCCTACTATCCAGGTTCCTTCTCACAGCCATACTATCCAGGCTTTCATATCGAAGTAACACTACTATCTAGGTTCCTTCTTACAGCCCTTATATCCAGGCTTTCATATTAAAGTAACCCTACTATCTAGCTTCCTTCTCACAGCCCTATTATCTAGGCTTTCATATCGAAGTAGCCCTACGACTCGAGTTCCTTCTCATAGCCCTACTATCCAGGCTTTCATATCGAAGTAACCCTAATAGCCAGGTTCCTTCTCAAAACCCGACTATTCAGGCTTTCATATTAAAGTAACCCTACTATCCAGGTTCCTTCTCACAGCCCTACTATCCAGGCGTTCATATCGAAGTAACCCTACTATCTAGGTTCCTTCTCACAGCCTAACTATCCAGGCGTTCATGTCAAAGTAACCCTACTATCCAGGTTCCTTCTCACAGCCCTACTATCCAGGCTTTTATATCGAAGTAACCCTACTATCCAGGTTCCTTCTCACAACCCTAATATCCAGGCTTTCATATTGAAGTAACCCTACAATCTAGGTTCCTTCTCACAACCCTACTATCCAGGCTTTCATATCGAAGTAACCATACTATCCAGGTTCCTTCTCACAGCCCTACTATCCAGGATTTCATATCGAAGTAACACCACTATCCAGGTTCCTTCTTACAGCCCTACTATCCAGGCTTTCATATTGAAGTAACCCTACTATCCAGGTTCCTTCTCACAGCCCTACTATCCGGGCAATCATACCAAAGTAACCCTACTATCCAGGTTCCTTCTTACAACCCTACTATCCAGGATTTCATATTAAAGTAACCCTACTATCTAGCTTCCTTCTCACATCCCTATTATCCAGGCTTTCATATCGAAGTAGCCCTACGACCCGGGTTCCTTCTCATAGCCCTACTATCCAGGCTTTCATACCGAAGTAACCCTAATACCCAGGTTCCTTCTCACAGCCCTACTATTCAGGCTTTCATATCAAAGTAACCCTACTATCCAGGTTCCTTCTCATAGCCCTACTATCCAGGCGTTCATATCGAAGTAACCCTACTATCCAAGTTCCTTCTCACAGCCCTACTATCCAGGCTTTCATATTGAAGTAACCCTACTATCCAGGTTCCTTCTCACAGCCCTACTATCCGGGCAATCATATCAAAGTAACCCTACTATCCAGGTTCCTTCTCACAACCCTAATATCCAGGCTTTCATATTGAAGTAACCCTACTATCCAGGTTCCTTCTCACAGCCCTACTATCCAGGCTTTCATATCGAAGTAACCCTACTATCCAGGTTCCTTCTCACAGCCCTACTATCCAGGCTTTCATATCGAAGTAACCCTACTATCCAAGTTCCTCCTCACAGCCCTACTATCCAGGCTTTCATATCGAAGTAACCCTACTATCTAGGTTCCTTCTCACAGCCCTACTATTAAGGCTTTCATATCGAAGTAACCCTACTATCCAGATTCCTTCTCACAACTTTAATATCCAGGCTTTCATATCGAAGTAACCCTACTATCCAGGTTCCTTCTCACATCCCTACTATCCAGGCTTTCAAATCGAAGTAACCCTACTATCCAGGTTCCTTCTCACATCCCTATTATTAGAGCTTTCATATCGAAGTAACCCTACTATCCAGGTTCCTTTTCACAGCCCAAATATCCAGGCTTTCATATTGAAGTAACCCTACTATCCAGGTTCCTTCTCACAGCCCTACTATCCAGGCTTTTATAACGAAGTAACCCTATCATCTAGGTTCCTTCTCACAGCACTACTATCAAGGATTTCATATCGAAGTAACCCTACTATCCAGGTTCCTTCTCACAACCCTACTATCCAGGCTTTCATATCGAAGTAACCCTACTATCCAGGTTTCTTCTCACAGGCCTACTATCCAGGCTTTCATATTAAAGTAACCCTACTATCTAGCTTCCTTCTCACAGCCCTATTATCTAGGCTTTCATATCGAAGTAACCCTACTATCCAGGTTCCTTCTCACAACCCTACTATCAAGGCTTTCATATCGAAGTAACCCTACTATCCAAGTTCCTTCTCACAGTCCTACTATCCAGGCTTTCATATCGAAGTAACCCTACTACCCAGGTTCCTTCTCACAGCCCTACTATCCAGGCTTTCATATCGAAGTAACCCTACTATCCAGGCTTTCATATCGAAGTAACCCTACTATCCAGGTTCCTTCTCACAACCCTACTATCCAGGCTTTCATATCGAAGTAACCCTACTATCCAGGTTCCTTCTCATAGCCCTACTATCCAGGCTTTCATATCGAAGTAACCCTACTATCCAAGTTCCTTCTCACAGCCCTACTATCCGGGCTTTCATATCGAAGTAACCCTACTATCCAGGTTCCTTCTCACAACCCTACTATCCCGGCTTTCATATCGAAGTAACCCTACTATCCAGGTTCCTTCTCACAACCCTACTATCTAGGCTTTTATATCGAAGTAACCCTACTATTCAGGTTCCTTCTCACAACCCTAATATCTAGGCTTTCAAATTGAAGTAACCCTACTATCCAGGTTCCTTCTCACAGCCCTACTATCCCGGCTTTCATATCGAAGTAACCATACTATCCAGGTTCCTTCTCACAGCCCTACTATCCAGGCTTTCATATCGAAGTAACCCTACTATCCAGGTTCCTTCTCACAGCCATTCTATCCAGGCTTTCATATCGAAGTAACACTACTATCTAGGTTCCTTCTTACAACCCTACTATCCAGGCTTTCATATTAAAGTAACCCTACTATCTAGCTTCCTTCTCACAGCCCTATTATCCAGGCTTTCATATCGAAGTAGCCCTACGACCCGAGTTCCTTCTCATAGCCCTACTATCCAGGCTTTCATATCGAAGTAACCCTAATAGCCAGGTTCCTTCTCAAAACCCGACTATTCAGGCTTTCATATTAAAGTAACCCTACTATCCATGTTCCTTCTCATAGCCCTACTATCCAGGCGTTCATATCGAAGTAACCCTACTATCCACGTTCCTTCTCACAGCCTAACTATCCAGGCGTTCATGTCAAAGTAACCCTACTATCCAGGTTCCTTCTCACAGCCCTACTATCCAGGCTTTTATATCGAAGTAACCCTACTATCCAGGTTCCTTCTCACAACCCTACTATCCAGGATTTCATATCGAAGTAACCATACTATCCAGGTTCCTTCTCACAGCCCTACTATCCAGGCTTTCATATCGAAGTAACCCTACTATCCAGGTTCCTTCTCACAGCCATACTATCCAGGCTTTCATATCGAAGTAACACCACTATCCAGGTTCCTTCTTACAGCCCTACTATCCAGGATTTCATATTAAAGTAACCCTACTATCTAGCTTCCTTCTCACAATCCTATTATCCAGGCTTTCATATCGAAGTAGCCCTACGACCCGGGTTCCTTCTCATAGCCCTACTATTCAGGCTTTCATATCGAAGTAACCCTAATACCCATGTTCCTTCTTACAGCCCTACTATTCAGGCTTTCATATCAAAGTAACCCTACTATCCAGGTTCCTTCTCATAGCCCTACTATCCAGGCGTTCATATCGAAGTAACCCTACTATCCAGGTTCCTTCTCACAGCCTAACTATCCAGGTGTTCATGTCAAAGTAACCCTACTATCCAGGTTCCTTCTCACAACCCTACTATCCATGCTTTCATATCGAAGTAACCCTACTATCCAAGTTCCTTCTCACAGCCCCACTATCTAGGCTTTCCTATCGAAGTAACCATACTATCCAGGTTCCTTCTCACAACCCTACTATCCCGGCTTTCATATCGAAGTAACCCTACTATCCAGGTTCCTTCTCACAACCCTACTATCCAGGCTTTCATATCGATGTAACCCTACTATCCAGGTTCCTTCTCACAGCCCTACTATCCAGGCTTTCATATCGAAGTAACCCTACTATCCAGGTTCCTTCTCACATCCCTATTATTCGAACTATCATATCGAAGTAACCCTACTATCCAGGTTCCTTCTCACAGCCCTAATATCCAGGCTTTCATATTGAAGTAACCCTACTATCCAGGTTCCTTCTCACAGCCCTACTATCCAGGCTTTCATATCGAAGTAACCCTACTATCTAGGTTCCTTCTCACAGCCCTACTATCCAGGCTTTCATATCGAAGTAACTCTACTATCCAGGTTACTTCTCACAACCCTAATATCTAGCCTTTCATATCGAAGTAACCCTACTATCCAGGTTTCTTATCACAGCCCTACTATCCAGGCTTTCATATTAAAGTAACCCTACTATCTAGCTTCCTTCTCACAACCCTATTATCCAGGCTTTCATATCGAAGTAACCCTACTATCCAGGTTCCTTCTCACAGCCCTACTATACAGGCTTTCATATCGAAGGAACCCTACTATCCAAGTCCCTTCTCACAGTCCTACTATCCAGGCTTTAATATCGAAGTAACCCTACTATCCAGGTTCCTTCTCACAGCCCTACTATCCAGGCTTTCATATCGAAGTAACCCTACTATCCAGGCTTTTATATCGAAGTAACCCTACTATCCAGGTTCCTTCTCACAACACTACTATCCAGGCTTTCATATCGAAATAACCCTACTATCCAGGTTCCTTCTCATAGCCCTACTATCCAGGCTTTCATATCGAAGTAACCCTACTATCCAAGTTCCTTCTCACAGCCCTACTATCCGGGCTTTCATATCGAAGGAACCCTACTATCCAGGTTCCTTCTCACAACCCTACTATCCCGACTTTCATATCGAAGTAACCCTACTATCCAGGTTCCTTCTCACAACCCTACTATCCAGGCTTTTATATCGAAGTAACCCTACTATCCAGGTTCCTTCTCACAACCCTAATATCCAGGCTTTCAAATTGACGTAACCCTACTATCCAGGTTCCTTCTCACAGCCCTACTATCCAGGCTTTCATATCGAAGTAACCATACTATCCAGGTTCCTTCTCACAGCCCTACTATCCAGGCTTTCATATCGAAGTAACCCTACTATCCAAGTTCCTTCTCACAGCCATACTATCCAGGCTTTCATATCGAAGTAACACTACTATCCAGGTTCCTTCTTACAGCCATATTATCCAGGCTTTCATATTAAAGTAACCGTACTATCTAGCTTCCTTCTCACAACCCTATTATCCAGGCTTTCATATCGAAGTAGCCCTACGACCCGGGTTCCTTCTCATAGCCCTACTATCCAGGCTTTCATATCGAAGTAACCCTAATACCCAGGTTCCTTCTCAAAGACCTACTATTCAGGCTTTCATATCAAAGTAACCCTACTATCCAGGTTCCTTCTTACAGCCCTACTATCCAGGCGTTCATATCGAAGTAACCCTACTATCCAGGTTCCTTCTCACAGCATAACTATCCAGGCGTTCATGTCAAAGTAACCCTACTATGCAGGTTCCTTCTCACAGCCCTACTATCCAGGCTTTCATATCGAAGTAACCCTACTATCCAGGTTCCTTCTCACATCCCTACTATCCAGGCTTTCATATCGAAGTAACCCTACTATCCAGGTTCCTTCTCACAACCTTACTATCCAGGCTTTCATATCGAAGTAACCCTACTATCCAGGTTCCTTCTCACAACCTTACTATCCAGGCTTTCATATCGAAGTAACCCTACTATCCAGGTTCCTTCTCATAGCCCTACTATCCAGGCTTTCAATTCGAAGTAACCCTACTATCCAAGTTCCTTCTCACAGCCCTACTATCCGGGCTTTCATATCGAAGTAACCCTACTATCCAGGTTCCTTCTCACAACCCTACTGTGATCGGTGGATCTGGAACTGACTGTTTAACGCTGGTTCGCGAAATGTCGCGGAAGCAAGAGTCGCCACCGTCTTTTATTTTCTCCAAATGGAAAGGACAAAAGCACAGAAAAATTCCTTAAAGAGATTGCTCTCGGTTCGGGAGGTAGATTATAGAAAGGGAAGGTGTTAGCACCCTTTCTATCCATGGTTATCCATGGGCTCTTAGATACTTGCTCATTGTGTTTTCAAAATGGTTTGTTTGCTTTTCAACTGTGGGTTTTAAAAAGTTTCTTTGAAAATTCCAGTTCGACTCTTGTATCGGTCCTCAAGAGTGTTTGAAAAATTGCTTTCGAAAGCTTTTTGAAAAGGTGTCGGTGTGAAAAGTATTTTTGATTTGTTTTGAAATTAGAGCAAGTATCTAGAGTCGTCTACCTACCCTAAGGAATTCGTCTGTGTAAATGTCCTTTAAAGTAGTGCCATCCCACCATTGAGAGGTAGGTAGCACCACCGTTGGAGGTGTTCGGGTCAATTCGAGGTTCGGGACATGGTGATCACCAGAGCAATGGGAAGACACCTTAGAAGCTACCCTCATGCCAGGTTCCCGGATCATGAGGACTTACTAAGACATCCTCTACTCGACGATCACCTTTCGAAGGCAAGGCAACAGTGAGGCGTACCCTAGGGGTGGTGTTTGATTCGTGTGTCGTTTTCATTTGAATTTATCTTGTCATGTCATTGGTGTTCTATGCTTGTTTTTATTTAGACATTCATTCTTGCGTGCTTTGGATTAACAGTTAAAGTATTTGCGAGGAAAGTAAATTCTAAGCTATTACAAATGGCGCGGATCCACATCGCCAAAATTAACCAGGACCCGATTTGACAGAAAATAAATAAACAAAGTAAATAAAGAATTGAAAAGTGCGAGAAGTAATTTACATGGCTTCGGGAGAGGTACATAATTATTTAAGCAAAATAAAATAAATATGCGAAATTAATAATTAAATTGAAACAAGGGCGTTGGACCCTTTTTGCAAAATATTAAAATTACATGAATTAATTAATTTAAGAAAAGAAATTGTTTTTGTTTTTTTTTTTGGTATTTTTATGTATTTTAAGATTTAATAGAAAAAATTAATTGCAATTAAATACTAACCCTAATTCTATTTTATTTTAATTTATTAATAAAAGTATTGAATTCTAACCTAAATTAAACCTAATTTTTACATGCAAATTTAATTATGAAGATAAATAAAATAAATAATATTATTATAAAAAGGAAAAATTAAGAAGGAATAAAACATTAATTAAACCTAATTCTATATTTTTAGATTTTTGTTATGAGAGAAATTAAAATTAAAACCCTAATTTAAACTAATTAATTTACATGTATTTATCTACAAGAAATATTAAAATAAAATATTTATTATATTTTTTATCTTTTTTTTGATTTTTTATGCATTTTTTATATTTATGAAAAATAATTAATTAACTGAATAAATAATAATTAAGAGGAATAAAAAATAATAATACAAAAAAAGTTAAAGAAAATAAAAAGAATGTGCAAACCTGGGGGTTCAGACCCCAATATGGAGGTTAGATCCTGGAAATTCTGGCCCAACAACCTGGGTCTGTTTGACTTTTGCCAGGTAGCATGCTAGCACTTTGACCAGGCTTATGATGCTCTCCAACCCTCAGCCTTTGATTTGAGCCTGATATGCACGTGGATGGTGGAATAGCGAGAGTGTATGGTGCGTCTTGATGCTGGCACTGCATGGGAACATAGATAGCAAAATAATATGGGAATAACGTAGACCTGGGGCTCGAACCCAGGCCATGTACCTTTATCACCAATTCTGCTTGCCAGCTGAGCCAAGTGCGCATTCTGATTAATATACAAACAACAAATATTATAAAAGAAAATAATCATTGTTAGTGGGTCTGCGCGCGAAATTCAAAACGGCCTATCATGTTTCGCCACGAGGTCATCTTCCTCGCGTGTTTTATTTTTTTTTGAAACAAGAACACATTGGCCACGGTTTTCAAGCGTTCTCCTAGGCAACTTTCCAGAAAATAGCGATTAGCTCTCAGGCACTCATAAATTGAGCGCGAGGGTTGGTTCTTGTTCGTCCCAATGCGTTGAATCCAATGGTCTTGGTCTCAGCCTCTAATTTTGCCTTATTGCAAAAGCCCTAATTTCACATCCTGCAAACTCTAAAACTCAAACATGGAACAATCGCGTATAGCAAATAAAAATACAATTAAATGTATTGGTTAGCTTCAGAACTTCATTATGAACATGAATCAAGTATTAAAAAGTGCAAAGGATGCGTAAATCATGATGCACGATTATGAAATTTTTCTGAAACAGTTTGAACCCTGTATACCGATTCTTGGAGTTTGAGTGAATGTTTTTGATTGGAATATGTTCAATGACCTTCAAGGAAGCTAATGGAACAAGAATTAGGTCTTGAATCGCCCTGGAAGTGTACTTTCAGTTTTGAGTTTTTTGCAATTTTTTCCAAGTTTGATAATGGCTTTCTGGAGCAGCTGTGCGTGTATCCTGATTAGGGTTGTGATCCTAGCATATGTAGTAGTGAATTAGGTCAAGAAAAATCAATCAAATCCATTGCATTCATTGATTTTGGAAATTTGATTTTCTAAGATTTTTTCATATCTTTTTCCATGTGTTTTTGGTTCAAAATCAAGCCAATCAACCCAAATCTTTCCATATTGGTACAAGCACGAAATCTTGAGGCTAAAACATGTATAAAAAGATTGGTTAGGTTAGGTTAAATATTTTTCCCATATTTAATTGATTTAAGTGAATTATTATAAATAAAAATTCAAATAAATAAATAAAAAATGAGAAAATACTTCCCTTTGGGCCAAGTGGTCGTGCACATGCTTGGAATGATGAATTGTGGAAGAAAAATGGGCCCATTAGCAATTTTAGGTCATTTGAATCAATGTTGACT
Source organism: Vicia faba (assembly GCA_948472305.1). Lineage (NCBI taxonomy): Eukaryota > Viridiplantae > Streptophyta > Magnoliopsida > Fabales > Fabaceae > Vicia > Vicia faba. The sequence goes on along the minus strand of OX451735.1, from coordinate 763,616,646 downwards.
TTTCAAAATATCCAAAAATTTCCCAACTTCCACAAGGCATAACTTGCTCAATGTTTAAGCTTTTCTCATGTTCTTGGACATTTTGGAAAGGTCTTTGAGTCCTCTAACCAATGTCTTTGGTCCCATGTCATTTTGATTTACCAATCTCAAGTTATGGCCTTTGACTTAAAGTCCCTTTTTGTTGACTTTTGAAAATGACCTATAATGTTGAAATCGATAACTTTTTGTGAGAGCATTTCTTGGACTTGAAGTATGAAGATGAGTTGTAGGAAATGTCTTTCTATTCACAATGAGATTTGGATGGAATTTTTATGATAATCCATGTGAAAGTTATGCCCTGGTCAATTTTAGTTGACTTTTTCAATTGTCCAAATAAGGAAACTTTTGCATCTTGATGATTTTTGAGCCAAACTTTGAGAATCATGATCAAGCATTGATCAAATGATGTTTGTGGCTTCAAAATGATATATTGACCAAAAATTTGAACTTTTGACTGTCAAATGACCATTTTGCCCCTACAGTTGACTGTAGTGCAATTAGGGTTTTTGACTGTGCAATTTTGAGCTGGATGCCTTAAAACTTGATATGAGGATGCTTGACCATATTTGTAGGCATGTGAGACTTGATTGGGCCTTTGGAAACTTAATTTTCTTGATCAGAACACAAACCCTAGTTTTGACTGTATAGGAGGCCCTTGAACTGTGCAACCCTTGGGGGACTTTGAAGTTTGACTTGGCCATTTCTTAAAGAATATGGGAGGGCAAATTTTGGGGTACAACAGTTGCCCCTGTTCAATCTTCTTAGACCTGAGGATGCAGATTGGTTGACGTGCCTTTCGTAATCCGAGGGTGGAAGATGATTGAACACTAGAGTGCCCAGAATTTGCGCTCACATAGTAGAAGTGATGGTGGAATGCCATTTAGAGATTGCTGGATAGGGTGATGGGCTTATAGATGCCATCTGGATGTTGATTGCGTAAGAGATTCCTTATCGAGAACCTGTATACCTGCAAAAATAGAAAAAATAAGTACCTGACATGTTGCAGGAGCTGGTTTCAGATGCTTGGCATAGATATGTCCTGACTGGTTACAGGAGCTGGGTCTGGAGCTTCAAAAGACGATGAATGAACCAGGGATGGTTGCTACCTTAGCATGAATGGTAAGAGAACCTTGGGTGATTTTAACTTCCACAACGCTCGTTGAGAAAATCTTGGTGGGAAATACCATCTTCGCAGGATCGGGAAGAGAACCATAGGTCATTATAATCTAAAAGGGAATCACTTCACTCACCGTCGGAGAGGGAACCATAGGAAATTATAATCTGAAAGGAATTATCACCTCACTCACCGTCGGAGAGGGAACTATCTGGAAAGGAATTATCACCTCACTCACCGTCGGAGAGGGAACCATAGAAGATTATCACCTCACTCACCGTCGGAGAGGGAACCATAGAAGATTATCACCTCACTCACCGTCGGAGAGGGAAACATCTGGAAAGGACTTACCACCTCACTCACCGTCGGAGAGGGAACCCTAGGAGACTATCACCTCACTCACCGTCGGAGAGGGAAACATCTGAAAAGGACTTACCACCTCACTCACCGTCGGAGAGGGAACCATAGGAGATTATCACCTCAGTCACCGTCGGAGAGGGAAACATCTGAAAAGAAATGATTACCTCACTCACCGTCGGAGAGGGAAACATCTGAAAAGAAATGATTACCTCACTCACCGTCGGAGAGGGAACCATAGGAGATTATCACCTCACTCACTGTCGGAGAGGGAAACATCTGAAAAGAAATGATTACCTCACTCACCGTCGGAGAGGGAACCATAGGAGATTATCACCTCACTCACCGTCGGAGAGGGAAACATCTGAAAAGAAATGATTACCTCACTCACCGTCGGAGAGGGAAACATCTGAAAAGAAATGATTACCTCACTCACCGTCAGAGAGGGAACCGTCTGAAAAGGAATTATCGCCTCACTCATCGTCGGAGAGGGAACCCTAGGAGATTATCACCTCACTCACCGTCGGAGAGGGAACCATCTGAAAAGGAATAATTTCTTCTGAGTCTTTATCAGAAAAATCTGTTGGGAGTTGATTTAGCTGGACTAGAGAAGGCCTGGGACTGGATAAGAAATCTTTGGAGTCGATTAACTGAACTGGTCCCGGTCTTGAAATATGATTGAGAATTTCAACTGCATCTTTCCTGAAAGGTAAAGGTCAGTCATATACAATGCATGATATGGATCAAGCAATGATGTTTTCAACATAAATGAGACTTGTATAATGCGTCTATGCATGTTATAATGATGTATGTGATGTTTTATGAATGTATGTTTTCGTCTAGGAAATTAAATCCTTGACGGGTGCCGGGAAGTCATTCCTGGGCTGATGTTGAAGAGTAAGCTTTCGCTTCCGCTGGGGATGATAACTGCAAGAACACCGGTAGGAGAAGATGACTCCGTTGAGGAATAAACTTGGCGAATGGAAGATTCTGCGGGAGAAAAGTACTCTAGCGACCATGCTGGGAAGCAATACTCTGTGGGAAGAGGGATGCCTTGCTGAGTGTTGATAATAATTTGCTGGGGATACCCTTGTTGTTGGAAGTGTTGATGGACTTCGCTGGGGTAAGAAGACTTCGTCGAGGACGCTCTTTCCGTGGCTTTTGGCTGAGGATAACCCAGTTATATCCCGTTAAGGAAATAACTCTTTGAATAAAGCCGGACGACGCGTTCGTGCTCTGCGAGGGATAAGCTTCCAGAATCTACTGGGGATAAGCTTACTGCTTGGGGGAGATGCATTCCACCTTTTCCTGGGGGAATTGATTGGACTCTCTTGGGGAGATTTTGGACTGTAATTTTGTAAGTTGAAAGAGGGCACATATGTAGGGTTGCCTGCTGATGAGCTCGTGTAAAACCGTATCTGAAATGGAGAAGGAACCTGGGTAGGGTTACTTTGATGATGAGTTCGTGTAAAACTTCGTTCTTGGAAAGGGAGAACCTGTGTAGGGTTTTTGGGTGACGAGTCCATGTAAAACTGCATCTTGAAGAGAGGGAACCGGTGTAGGGTTGCTTGGTGAGGTAAGTTCATGTAAAACTTCTTGATGAACCGGGGTGAGGTTATCTTGAGCTAAATCCATGTAAGACTTCTGGAGGAACCAGGGTTAGGTTACTGCAGGATAAGTTCGTGTAAAACTTCTTGATGAACCGAGGTAAGGTCATCTTGAGGTAGGTCCATGTGAGACTCTTGGAGGAACCGGGGTTAGGTTACTTGGATAAGTTCGTGTAAAAACTTCTTGATGAACCGTGGTAAGGTTATCTGGATAAGTTCGTGTAAAAACTTCTTGATGAACCGGGGTTAGGTCATCTTGAGATAGGTCCATGTGAGACTTCTGGAGGAACCGGGGTAAGGATACCTGGAGGTAAGTTCGTGTAAAACTTGAGATAAATCCGTGTAAGACTTCTGGAGGAACCGGGGTAAGGCTACCTGATTTTTTAATGCTGATCTGGGATTTGTAAAGGTAAATGGTAATCATCTTTATATTGACCTTAGTGTTTTGGTTGACAGAGCAACTAGATCGCCTGGACGACTCATTATTGCCCCTGTTTTTGAGGTGAAGGGAGAAGATACCTTGGAGGTCATCTGACAACTCTTCTGGCAGACAAGTGACGAGATGCCGGGACATAGTTGTACGCTTAAATCCCTAATTTTTGCCTGGACCGCCCTTTCGGGTTTTCAGTCCACCGGGATACCCATTTTTGCCCAAGCCGCCTTTTCAGGTTTTCGACTTGCCGGGTGTACAAATTTTTCGTTTCATCCCTTATTTTTGCCCGAACCCTTTTGATTCGACGGGAAGCCCTTATTTTTGCCTAGGTATGTCAACCTAGCGGGTCTTTAATTATGCGTAGTATTTTTCGACTATGTCCACGTTCTCAGAATGTAGGGAGTTTCCCCCGTTGGAAGTATTTTGTCATGCCCCAGATAATGGGCAATGCTCCTACTGTGCCCCTTGATTGGAGGTACTTTTGTTCACAAGGTGTTCATCGTGCGAATTTCCCTGCTGTTCAAACAAATAGTCATATGCAAACAAGGTTATTTTAAGAATGCAAAAGCCTATGTCTGTCTTGAATTTTGAAAATGCATTTTTTGTAATACAGTGCGATGTCAACTCAAGATTTTACAGCAAACCTTCAGGAGTCAGGATACTTTCGTAACAGTATGCTTTCGAACTAACCCATGCTTCAGCTAGGACTTTTAAGGGTTATATCGTGGCCTGGTTCACGGTTCAAGAAACAAAGGATAAAGGCTCAAATTATTTGTACCCACCCGCTCTTCGTGATGTTCTCCAAACCTAAACTCAGTTGATCATACGTTAGACCTTGTTTGAGTCTTTGCTTTGATTTTCCGGTGATGGTTCGGGTGTTGACAATTTATTTTGAATATGCAGTCATCTCCCTTTTTTTGTTGAGGTTTTGTAGGACCTCTTTCTTTTTGATTTAATTATCCCTTTCTTTTTTTTTTTGCCTGAACTGTTTCCTTTGTTAGAATTACAGTCAGCGGGATGCCCAAGTTTCGTAAGTCTCCTTCATGGGTTTTGACTTAATGGGTTCTTCATTTATGAATTTTTTGATAATGACTGCCTGTCTTTACGATTGTTCGGAACCATCACTGTCTTTCTTTTTTTTGTAAGGATCTTTTTGGTGCCATTCGTTATGCACTTGGATCAACTGAGAGAACTACCCTGCCCCAGGTTATGATTAAGGGTTTCAATTTTCGAAAATAAAAAACTCCTACTTCTTTGGCTCAGAGGGGTTGACGAGGGATTATCATCCTTATAACTCCAGTGTTTAGGGATTGAAACAATGCCTGTACCTCATCAACGGGGTCTGTTCAAAAGCATACTGTAAAGATTGTGGTATCGTTTTCGTCATCCTCCCTCAAGAGGTTTAGAATTTTCAGTCAAGAGTTGATCACAAAAATATGAAAGCAGTTTTAAGTACAGTAAACATAATTAATTCAAGACAGACATGTGTAATGCATTCATGAAATAAAAGAGTTTAACATGACAATTGTTTATCAAGAAAGGAAAAATACAGCTTGAATTCAAATGAACAAAAATCTCTCGACCCTAGCCATGTTTTGGCAATGGAGCAGTGATCACGTTGGGAGTCTCGGCAGGCTCGAACTCGATCTCTTTGGCATCAATCATGTTCTGAATCTTGTACTTCAGTGCCAAACAGTCCTCAGTATCGTGCCCCGGGCTATTAGAATGATAAGCACACCTTGCTTCTGGATTGTAGCTTGGAGAGGAGGTCTTGGGGTTTGCAGGAGGGTTGATCACCGCAATCAGGTTCATTTTCAACATGTGCTGCAATGCTTGTGACCATGGCATGTTAATGTTGGTGAATTGTCTTTTAGGCTCGTCTGGCCTTCGCTGATTTCCCTTTTGTGGTTGGCGGCGTGGTGCAGAACCAGAGATCATGACTGCCCCTGCATGTTGGTCACGACGACTCTTTTGGCTGTATGTAGCATTAGATTCTTTCTTCCCTGTGTGAGGCTTTTTGTGAGTGCAGAAGGTGTGGCCTCTTGGATTTTCCCACTCTTGATACCAGCTTCAATTCTTTCTCCAGTCAGGATGAGGTCGGTAAATCCCGCAGATGAATTACCAATGAGATGATTAAAGAATGGCCCGGATAGGGTCCCCAAGAACATATCAACGAGTTCCCGGTCAGTTAATGGAGGCTGCACCCTTCCAGCAAGGTCTCTCCATCTCTGCGCGTATTCCTTGAAACCTTCACTTGACCCCAGCGACATACCCTGGAGTTGGGTACGTGTAGGAGCAAGGTCGGCATTGTACTGGTAATGTTTGTAGAAAGAAGTGGCTAGGTCTTCCCAGGTATGGATGTTGGCTCCATTCAATTGATAGAACCACTCGAGCTGAGTCCCTGAAAGACTCTCTTGGAAGAAATGGATCCATAAGTTTTTGTCAGCTGTATAGGGTTGGATCCTCCTTGTGTAAGCCCTGAGATGCAATTTGGGACAGGATGTCCCGTCGTATTTAGCAAAGGAAGGTGCCTTAAACTTGTGCGGGATCACTACCCCAGAAGACAGACCTAGATCCTCGAAGTCCAGGCCAGGCACTTTTTGTATCTCCATAGCACTGAGCCGGTCTTCCAACTGTTTGTACCTATCCTCAACCGGAGGGTACTGTTCGTCGTTGAAATCTGTCTCGCTGTCGGAGACCACTGGACTGGGAACCCTTTCCTCTTGATGACTGCCTTTCCCCACAGATGGAGTTGTCCTCTCAGTTTCATCCTGCAGTGTATTCCTAGATCTGCGTCTAGGGCTGAACAAAACAGTCCTCTTCTTCTTCTTTTCTTTCTTCAAGAGCAGAGCCTTCAGATCTTGTTGCCCCTGGGTCAAATTCATGATCAGCCCTTGGAACTGGGCGTTCTGAGCCTGGAGGGCCTTGATAGTGTGCTTGGTTGAGGATTCAGGATTCATGACGAGACTGCTGAAATAAACAGCGAAGAAGGTAAGCAACCTGCAGAGAATGGATACCTGTTATGAAATGATATGTATGATATGCATGCAATGATTTCAAGGATCTCGCAGGGTAAACAAGAGAATTGTTAGCATCGAAATTGGTAGCTTTGATTGAAGGAAACCCATGCTGTTGAGGATTCTTCTTGAAGGGTCAAAGGCTCACCATATCCAGTGGGTCATAGCCCCTGACAACTTTGGCTAGAGGAAAATAAATCCTCTTTGCCCCTTGCTAGATGTTTGATTTATCATGACCTGCATCACAAGCCCTTGAGATCCTTGAAATGGGTTAGGATGTATGCAATGGTATGATGTTATGGTATGCATGGGGTAATGTGAGTGAACCCTGTTGTGAGCCCCAATTAAGGACTACAAACCAAAACCTGCAGGAAACTCAGTATACTCAGTTATGAGTCCCAATTAAGGACTATAAACAAAACCTGCAAGAGACTTAGTAAACCCTGTTATGAGTCCCAATTAAGGACTATAAACAAAACCTGCAAGGAGTTCATGTGTCAGATAATAAGCATGCAAGTAGTCAAGTACAAAGGCACACAAGTCACACAAGAGAGAGCCCTTAGAGTTTAGGCCAGCATGAGGTCTGGGTATTACCCTCTTGAAGTTGGTGGGCTCAACCTGTCCTATTAGAAGTAACCGGGTTCTTAGAGGATCCCAATATCATTGACTACCCTCAATCGGTCATAACTCCAGCATCGCAATCTTTTCTTGCGGCCAGAACCATCACGAGAGTTTAGCCTCAATGGGCGTAGCATACTGCTACTGTTCTAATGGCCAAGTTGGGTCATTTAAGGTTCTAAGGTCTGTTGGTGCTTAATGACTCCTTGGAAGACCCATATTCTCCCCATTTCAACACGAGGGATATCGGTACAGACCAAGGCGCCACACCAACGTAGCCACTGCTTCACCCATGTCGGTATACGCCGGACAGGTCCCTCACAGCTTATGCTACCTAAACAGGGTATCCCCAGATCCGGGTTAGGATCTATGTAACTCCCATGCAACCCACAAATTTAAAGCAGACAAGTCAATACAATTGAAAACACAGTGATCTTAGTCCTAAGGTGCACCTCACTTTAAAAGATGTCCCCAGCAGAGTCGCCAGTTCTGTGATCGGTGGATCTGGAACTGACTGTTTAACGCTGGTTCGCGAAATGTCGCGGAAGCAAGAGTCGCCACCGTCTTTTATTTTCTCCAAATGGAAAGGACAAAAGCACAGAAAAATTCCTTAAAGAGATTGCTCTCGGTTCGGGAGGTAGATTATAGAAAGGGAAGGTGTTAGCACCCTTTCTATCCATGGTTATCCATGGGCTCTCAGATACTTGCTCATTGTGTTTTCAAAATGGTTTGTTTACTTTTCAACTGTGGGTTTTAAAAAGTTTCTTTGAAAATTCCAGTTCGACTCTTGTATCGGTCCTCAAGAGTGTTTGAAAAATTGCTTTCGAAAGCTTTTTGAAAAGGTGTCGGTGTGAAAATTATTTTTGATTTGTTTTGAAATTAGAGCAAGTATCTAGAGTCGTCTACCTACCCTAAGGAATTCGTCTGTGTAAATGTCCTTTAAAGTAGTGCTATCCCACCATTGAGAGGTAGGTAGCACCACCGTTGGAGGTGTTCGGGTCAATTCGAGGTTCGGGACATGGTGATCACCAGAGCAATGGGAAGACACCTTAGAAGCTACCCTCATGCCAGGTTCCCGGATCATGAGGACTTACTAAGACATCCTCTACTCGACGATCACCTTTCGAAGGCAAGGCAACAGTGAGGCGTACCCTAGGGGTGGTGTGTGATTCGTGTGTCGTTTTCATTTGAATTTATCTTGTCATGTCATTGGTGTTCTACGCTTGTTTTTATTTAGACATTCATTCTTGCGTGCTTTGGATTAACAGTTAAAGTATTTGCGAGGAAAGTAAATTCTAAGCTATTACAAATGGCGCGGATCCACATCGCCAAAATTAACCAGGATCCGATTTGACAGAAAATAAATAAACAAAGTAAATAAAGAATTGAAAAGTGCGAGAAGTAATTTACATGGCTTCGGGAGAGGTACATAATTATTTAAGCAAAATAAAATAAATATGCGAAATTAATAATTAAATCGAAACAAGGGCGTTGGACCCTTTTTGCAAAATATTAAAATTACATGAATTAATTAATTTAAGAAAAGAAATTGTTTTTGTTTTTTTTTTTGGTATTTTTATGTATTTTAAGATTTAATAGAAAAAATTAATTGCAATTAAATACTAACCCTAATTCTATTTTATTTTAATTTATTAATAAAAGTATTGAATTCTAACCTAAATTAAACCTAATTTTTACATGCAAATTTAATTATGAAGATAAATAAAATAAATAATATTATTATAAAAAGGAAAAATTAAGAAGGAATAAAACATTAATTAAACCTAATTCTATATTTTTAGATTTTTGTTATGAGAGAAATTAAAATTAAAACCCTAATTTAAACTAATTAATTTACATGTATTTATCTACAAGAAATATTAAAATAAAATATTTATTATATTTTTTATCTTTTTTTTGATTTTTTATGCATTTTTTATATTTATGAAAAATAATTAATTAACTGAATAAATAATAATTAAGAGGAATAAAAAATAATAATACAAAAAAAGTTAAAGAAAATAAAAAGAATGTGCAAACCTGGGGGTTCAGACCCCAATATGGAGGTTAGATCCTGGAAATTCTGGCCCAACAACCTGGGTCCGTTTGACTTTTGCTAGGTAGCATGCTAGCGCTTTGACCAGGCTTATGATGCTCTCCAACCCTCAGCCTTTGATTTGAGCCTGATATGCACGTGGATGGTGGAATAGCGAGAGTGTATGGTGCGTCTTGATGCTGGCACTGCATGGGAACATAGATAGCAAAATAATATGGGAATAACGTAGACCTGGGGCTCGAACCCAGGCCATGTACCTTTATCACCAATTCTGCTTGCCAGCTGAGCCAAGTGCGCATTCTGATTAATATACAAACAACAAATATTATAAAGGAAAATAATCATTGTTAGTGGGTCTGCGCGCGAAATTCAAAACGGCCTATCATGTTTCGCCACGAGGTCATCTTCCTCGCGTGTTTTATTTTTTTTTGAAACAAGAACACATTGGCCACGGTTTTCAAGCGTTCTCCTAGGCAACTTTCCAGAAAATAGCGATTAGCTCTCAGGCACTCATAAATTGAGCGCGAGGGTTGGTTCTTGTTCGTCCCAATGCGTTGAATCCAATGGTCTTGGTCTCAGCCTCTAATTTTGCCTTATTGCAAAAGCCCTAATTTCACATCCTGCAAACCCTAAAACTCAAACATGGAACAATCGCGTATATCAAATAAAAATACAATTAAATGTATTGGTTAGCTTCAGAACTTCATTATGAACATGAATCAAGTATTAAAAAGTGCAAAGGATGCGTAAATCATGATGCACGATTATGAAATTTTTCTGAAACAGTTTGAACCCTGTATACCGATTCTTGGAGTTTGAGTGAATGTTTTTGATTGGAATATGTTCAGTGACCTTCAAGGAAGCTAATGGAACAAGAATTAGGTCTTGAATCGCCCTGGAAGTGTACTTTCAGTTTTGAGTTTTTTGCAATTTTTTCCAAGTTTGATAATGGCTTTCTGGAGCAGCTGTGCGTGTATCCTGATTAGGGTTGTGATCCTAGCATATGTAGTAGTGAATTAGGTCAAGAAAAATCAAGCAAATCCATTGCATTCATTGATTTTGGAAATTTGATTTTCTAAGATTTTTTCATATCTTTTTCCATGTGTTTTTGGTTCAAAATCAAGCCAATCAACCCAAATCTTTCCATATTGGTACAAGCACGAAATCTTGAGGCTAAAACATGTATAAAAAGATTGGTTAGGTTAGGTTAAATATTTTTCCCATATTTAATTGATTTAAGTGAATTATTATAAATAAAAATTCAAATAAATAAATAAAAAATGAGAAAATACTTCCCTTTGGGCCAAGTGGTCGTGCACATGCTTGGAATGATGAATTGTGGAAGAAAAATGGGCCCATTAGCAATTTTAGGTCATTTGAATCAATGTTGACTTTTCAAAATATCCAAAAATTTCCCAACTTCCACAAGGCATAACTTGCTCAATTTTTAAGCTTTTCTCATGTTCTTGGACATTTTGGAAAGGTCTTTGAGTCCTCTAACCAATGTATTTGGTCCCATGTTATTTTGATTTACCAATCTCAAGTTATGGCCTTTGACTTAAAGTCCCTTTTTGTTGACTTTTGAAAATGACCTATAATGTTGAAATCGATAACTTTTTGTGAGAGCATTTCTTGGACTTGAAGTATGAAGATGAGTTGTAGGAAATGTCTTTCTCTTCACAATGAGCTTTGGATGTAATTTTTCTGATAATCCATGTGAAAGTTATGCCCTGGTCAATTTCAGTTGACTTTTTCAACTGTCCAAATAAGGAAACTTTTGCATCTTGATGATTTTTGAGCCAAACTTTGAGAATCATGATCAAGCATTGATCAAATGATGTTTGTGGCTTAAAAATGATATATTGACCAAAAATTTGAACTTTTGACTGTCAAATGACCATTTTGCCCCTACAGTTGACTGTAGTGCAATTAGGGTTTTTGACTGTGCAATTTTGAGCTGGATGCCTTGAAACTTGATATGAGGATGCTTGACCATATTTGTAGGCATGTGAGACTTGATTGGGCCTTTGGAAACTTAATTTTCTTGATCAGAACACAAACCCTAGTTTTGACTGTATAGGAGGCCCTTGAACTGTGCAACCCTTGGGGGACTTTGAAGTTTGACTTGGCCATTTCTTAAAGAATATGGGAGGGCAAATTTTGGGGTACAACAGTTGCCCCTGTTCAATCTTCTTAGACCTGAGGATGCAGATTGGTTGACGTGCCTTTCGTAATCCGAGGGTGGAAGATGATTGAACACTAGAGTGCCCAGAAATTTGCGCTCACATAGTAGCAGTGATGGTGGAATGCCATTTAGAGATTGCTGGATAGGGTGATGGGCTTATAGATGCCATCTGGATGTTGATTGCGTAAGAGATTCCTTATCGAGAACCTGTATACCTGCAAAAATAGAAAAAATAAGTACCTGACATGTTGCAGGAGCTGGTTTCAGATGCTTGGCATAGATATGTCCTGACTGGTTACAGGAGCTGGGTCTGGAGCTTCAAAAGACGATGAATGAACCAGGGATGGTTGCTACCTTAGCATGAATGGTAAGAGAACCTTGGGTGATTTTAACTTCAACAACGCTCGTTGAGAAAATCTTGGTGGGAAATACCATCTTCGCAGGATCGGGAAGAGAACCATAGGTCATTATAATCTGAAAGGGAATCACTTCACTCACCGTCGGAGAGGGAACCATAGGAAATTATAATCTGAAAGGAATTATCACCTCACTCACCGTCGGAGAGGGAACTATCTGGAAAGGAATTATCACCTCACTCACCGTCGGAGAGGGAACCATAGAAGATTATCACCTCACTCACCGTCGGAGAGGGAACCATAGAAGATTATCACCTCACTCACCGTCGGAGAGGGAAACATCTGGAAAGGACTTACCACCTCACTCACCGTCGGAGAGGGAACCCTAGGAGACTATCACCTCACTCACCGTCGGAGAGGGAAACATCTGAAAAGGACTTACCAGGATTTAATATTGAAGTAACCCTACTATCCAGGTTCCTTCTCACAGCCCTACTATCCAGGCAATCATATAAAAGTAACCTTACTATCCAGTATCCTTCTCACAACCCTAATATCCAGGCTTTCATATTGAAGTAACCCTACTATCCAGGTTCCTTCTCACAGCCCTACTATACAGGCTTTCATATCGAAGTAACCCTACTATACAGGTTCCTGCTCACAGCCCTACTATCCAGGCTTTCATATCGAAGTAACCCTACTATCCAAGTTCCTCCTCACAACCCTACTATCCAGGCTTTCATATCGAAGTAACCCTACTATCCAGGTTCCTTCTCACAGCCCTACTATCAAGGCTTTCATATTGAAGTAACCCTACTATCCAGGTCCCTTCTCCCAGCCTTAATATCCAGGCTTTCATATCGAAGTAACCCTACTATCCAGGTTCCTTCTCACAGCCCTACTATCCAGGCTTTCATATCAAAGTAACCCTACTATCCAGTTTCCTTCTCACATCCCTATTATACGGGCTTTCATATCGAAGTAACCCTACTATCCAGGTTCCTTCTCACAGCCCTAATATCCAGGCTTTCATATTGAAGTAACCCTACTATCTAGGTTCCTTCTCACAGCCATACTATCCAGGCTTTCATATTGAAGTAACCATACTATCCAGGTTCCTTCTCAGAGCCCTACTATCCAGGCTTTCATATCGAAGTAACCCTACTATCCAGGTTCCTTCTCACAGCCCTACTATCCAGGATTTCATATCGAAGTAACACTACTATCCAGGTTCCTTCTTACAGCCCTACTATCCAGGCTTTCATATTAAAGTAACCCTACTATCTAGCTTCCTTCTCACAGCCCTATTATCCAGGCTTTCATATCGAAGTATCCCTACGACCCGGGTTCCTTCTCATAGCCCTACTATCCAGGCTTTCATATCGAAGTAACCCTAATACCCAGGTTCCTTCTCACAGCCCTACTATTCAGGCTTTCATATCAAAGTAACCCTACTATCCAGGTTCCTTCTCACAGCCCTACTATCCAGGCGTTCATATTGAAGTAACCCTACTATCCAAGTTCCTTCTCACAGCCTAACTATCCAGGCGTTCATGTCGAAGTAACCCTACTATCCAGGTTCTTTCTCACAGCCCTACTATCCAGGCTTTCATATCGAAGTAACCCTACTATCCAAGTTCCTTCTCACAGCCCCACTATCCAGGCTTTCATATCGAAGTAACCCTACTATCCAGGTTCCTTCTCACAACCCTACTATCCCGGCTTTCATATCGAAGTAACCCTACTATCCAGGTTCCTTCTCACAACCCTATTATCCAGGCTTTCATATCGAAGTAACCTTGCTATCTAGGTTCCTTCTTCCAACCTTACTATCTAAGCTTTCATATCGAAGTAACCCTACTATCCAGGTTCCTTCTCATAGCCCTACTATCCAGGCTTTCATATTGAAGTAACCCTACTATCCAGGTTCCTTCTCACAGCCCTACTATCCGGGCAATCATATCAAAGTAACCCTACTATCCAGGTTCCTTCTCACAGCCCTAATATCCAGGCTTTCATATCGAAGTAACCCTACTATCCAGGTTCCTTCTCACAGCCCTACTATCCAGGCTTTCATATCGAAGTAACCCTACTATCCAGGTTCCTTCTCACAGCCCTACTATCCAGGCTTTCATATCGAAGTAACCCTACTATCCAGGTTCCTCCTCACAGCCCTACTATCCAGGCTTTCATATCGAAGTAACACTACTATCCAGGTTCCTTCGCACAGCCCTACTATCAAGGCTTTCATATCGAAGTAACCCTACTATCCAGGTTCCTTCTCACAGCCTTAATATCCAGGCTTTCATATCGAAGTAACCCTACTATCCAGGTTCCTTCTCACAGCCCTACTATCCAGGCTTTCATATCGAAGTAACCCTACTATCCAGGTTCCTTCTCACATCCCTATTATACGGGCTTTCATATCGAAGTAATCCTACTATCCAGGTTCCTTCTCACAGCCCTAATATCCAGGCTTTCATATTGAAGTAACCCTACTATCTAGGTTCCTTCTCACAGCCATACTATCCAGGCTTTCATATTGAAGTAACCATACTATCCAGGTTCCTTCTCAGAGCCCTACTATCCAGGCTTTCATATCGAAGTAACCCTACTATCCAGGTTCCTTCTCACAGCCCTACTATCCAAGATTTCATATCGAAGTAACACTACTATCCAGGTTCCTTCTTACAGCCCTACTATCCAGGCTTTCATATTAAAGTAACCCTACTATCTAGCTTCCTTCTCACAGCCCTATTATCCAGGCTTTCATATCGAAGTAGCCCTACGACCCGGGTTCCTTCTCATAGCCCTACTATCCAGGCTTTCATATCGAAGTAACCCTAATACCCAGGTTCCTTGTCACAGCCCTACTATTCAGGCTTTCATATCAAAGTAACCCTACTATCCAGGTTCCTTCTCACAGCCCTACTATCCAGGCGTTCATATCGAAGTAACCCTACTATCCAAGTTCCTTCTCACAGCCTAACTATCCAGGCGTTCATGTCGAAGTAACCCTACTATCCAGGTTCTTTCTCACAGGCCTACTATCCAGGCTTTCATATCGAAGTAACCCTACTATCCAAGTTCCTTCTCACAGCCCCACTATCCAGGATTTCATATCGAAGTAACCCTACTATCCAGGTTCCTTCTCACAACCCTACTATCCCGGCTTTCATATCGAAGTAACCCTACTATCCAGGTTCCTTCTCACAACCCTACTATCCAGGCTTTCATATCGAAGTAACCCTGCTATCTAGGTTCCTTCTTCCAACCTTACTATCTAAGCTTTCATATCGAAGTAACCCTACTATCCAGGTTCCTTCTCATAGCCCTACTATCCAGGCTTTCATATTGAAGTAACCCTACTATCCAGGTTCCTTCTCACAGCCCTACTATCCGGGAAATCATATCAAAGTAACCCTACTATCCAGGTTCCTTCTCACAGCCCTAATATCCAGGCTTTCATATCGAAGTAACCCTACTATCCAGGTTCCTTCTCACGGCCCTACTATCCAGGATTTCATATCGAAGTAACCCTACTATCCAGGTTCCTTCTCACAGCCCTACTATCCAGGCTTTCATATCGAAGTAACCCTACTATCCAGGTTCCTCCTCACAGCCCTACTATCCAGGCTTTCATATCGAAGTAACCCTACTATCCAGGTTCCTTCTCACAGCCCTACTATCAAGGCTTTCATATCGAAGTAACCCTACTATCCAGGTTCCTTCTCACAGCCTTAATATCCAGGCTTTCATATCGAAGTAACCCTACTATCCAGGTTCCTTCTCACAGCCCTACTATCCAGGCTTTCATATCGAAGTAACCCTACTATCCAGGTTCCTTCTCACATCCCTATTATCCGAGCTTTCATATCGAAGTAACCCTACTATCAAGGTTCCTTTTCCCAGCCCTACTATCCATGCTTTCATATCGAAGTAACCCTACTATCCAGGTTCCTTCTCACAACCCTACTATCAAGGCTTTCATATTGAAGTAACCCTACTATCCAGGTCCCTTCTCACAGCCTTAATATCCAGGCTTTCATATCGAAGTAACCCTACTATCCAGTTTCCTTCTCACAGCCCCACTATCTAGGGTTTCATATCGAAGTAACCCTACTATCCAGGTTCCTTCTCACAACCCTACTATCCCGGCTTTCATATCGAAGTAACCCTACTATCGAGGTTCCTTCTCACAACCCTACTATGCAGGCTTTCATATCGAAGTAACCATACTATCCAGGTTCCTTCTCGCAGCCCTACTATCCAAGCTTTCATATCAAATAACCCTACTATCTAAGTTCCTTCTCACAGCACTACTATCCAGGCTTTCATATTGAAGTAACCCTACTATCCAGGTTCCTTCTCACAACCCTACTATCCAGGCTTTCATATCGAAGTAACCCTACTATCCAGGTTCCTTTTTGCAACCTTACTATCTAAGCTTTCATATCGAAGTAACCCTACTATCCAAGTTCCTTCTCACAGCCCTACCATCCAGGCTTTCATATTGAAGTAACCCTACTATCCAGGTTCCTTCTCACAGCCCTACTATCCGGGAAATCATATCAAAGTAACCCTACTATCCAGGTTCCTTCTCACAGCCCTAATATCCAGGCTTTCATATTGAAGTAACCCTACTATCCAGGTTCCTTATCACAGCCCTACTATCCAAGCTTTCATATCGAAGTAACCCTACTATCCAGGTTCCTTCTCACAGCCCTACTATCAAGGCTTTCATATCGAAGTAACCGTACTATCCAAGTTCCTCCTCACAGCCCTACTATCCAGGCTTTCATATCGAATTAACCCTACTATCCAGGTTCCTTCTCACAGCCCTACTATCAAGGCTTTCATATCGAAGTAACCTTACTATCCAGGTTCCTTCTCACAGACTTAATATCCAGGCTTTCATATCGAAGTAACCCTACTATCCAGGTTTCTTCTCACAGCCCAACTATCCAGGCTTTCATATCGAAGTAACCCTACTATCCAGGTTCCTTCTCACATCCCTATTATCCGAGCTTTCACATCGAAGTAACCCTACTATCCAGGTTCCTTATCCGAGCCCTAATATCCAGGCTTTCATATTGAAGTAACCCTACTATCCAGGTTCCTTCTCACAGCAACAATATCCTGGCTTTCATATTTAAGTAACCCTACTATCCAGGTTCCTTCTCACAACCCTACTATCCAGGCTTTCATATCGAAGTAACCCAACTATCCAGGTTCCTTCTCACAACCCTACTATCCAGGCTTTCATATCGAAGTAACCCTACTATCCAAGTTCCTTCTCACAGCCCTACTATCCAGGCTTTCATATTGAAGTAACCCTACTATCCAGGTTCCTTCTCACAGCCCTACTATCCGGGCAATCATATCAAAGTAACCCTACTATCCAGGTTCCTTCTCACACCCCTAATATCCAGGCTTTCATATTGAAGTAACCCTACTATCCAGGTTCCTTCTCACAGCCCTACTATCCAGGCTTTCATATCAAAGTAACCCTACTATCCAGGTTCCTTCTCACAGCCCTACTATCCAGGCTTTCATATCGAAGTAACCCTACTATCCAAGTTCCTCCTTACAGCCCTACTATCCAGGCTTTCATATCGAAGTAACCCTACTATCCAGGTTCCTTCTCACATCCCTACTATTAAGGCTTTCATATCAAAGTAACCCTACTATCCAAGTTCCTTCTCACAGCTCCACTATCCAGGGTTTCATATCGACGTAACCCTACTATCCAGGTTCCTTCTCACAACCCTACTATCCAGGCTTTCATATCGAAGTAACCCTACTATCCAGGTTCCTTCTTGCAGCCCTACCATCCAAGCTTTCATATCGAAGTAACCCTACTATCCAGGTTCCTTCTCACAACCCTACTATCCAGGCTTTCATATCGAAGTAACCCTACTATCCAGGTTCCTTCTCACCGCCCTACTATCCAGGCTTTCATATCGAAGTAACCCTACTATCCAGGTTCCTCCACACAGCCCTACTATCCAGGCTTTCATATCGAAGTAACCCTACTATCCAGGTTCCTTCTCACAGCCCTACTATCAAGGCTTTCATATCGAAGTGACCCTACTATCCAGGTTCCTTCTCACAACCTTAATATCCAGGCTTTCATATCGAAGTAACCCTACTATCCAGGTTCCTTCTCACAGCCCTACTATCCAGGCTTTCATATCGAAGTAACCCTACTATCCAGGTTCCTTCTCACATCCCTATTATCCGAGCTTTCATATCGAAGTAACCCTTCTATCCAGGTTCCTTCTCCCAGCCCTACTATCCATGCTTTCATATCGAAGTAACCCTACTATCCAGGTTCCTTCTCACAACCCTACTAACAAGGCTTTCATATTGAAGTAACCCTACTATCCAGGTCCCTTCTCACAGCCTTAATATCCATGCTTTCATATCGAAGTAACCCTACTATCCAGGTTCCTTCTCACAGCCCCACTATCTAGGGTTTCATATCGAAGTAACCCTACTATCCAGGTTCCTTCTCACAACCCTACTATCCCGGCTTTCATATCGAAGTAACCATACTATCGAGGTTCCTTCTCACAACCCTACTATCCAGGCTTTCATATCGAAGTAACCCTACTATCCATGTTCCTTCTCGCAGCCCTACTATCCAAGCTTTCATATCGAAGTAACCCTACTATCTAAGTTCCTTCTCACAGCCCTACTATCCAGGCTTTCATATTGAAGTAACCCTACTATCCAGGTTCCTTCTCACAGCCCTACTATCCGGGCAATCATATCAAAGTAACCCTACTATCCAGGTTCCTTCTCACAGCCCTACTATCCAGGCTTTCATATCGAAGTAACCCTACTATCCAGGTTCCTTCTTACAGCCCTACTATCCAGGCTTTCATATCGAAGTAACCCTACTATCCAAGTTCCTTCTCACAGCCCTACTATCCAGGCTTTCATATTGAAGTAACCCTACTATCCAGGTTCCTTCTTACAGCCCTACTATCCAGGCTTTCATATCGAAGTAACCCTACTATCCAAGTTCCTCCTCACAGCCCTACTATCCAGGCTTTCATATCGAAGTAACCCTACTATCCAGGTTCCTTCTCACAACCCTACTATCAAGGCTTTCATATCGAAGTAACCTTACTATCCAGGTTCCTTCTCACAGCCTTAATATCCAGGCTTTCATTTTGAAGTAACCCTACTATCCAGGTTCCTTCTCACAGCCCAACTATCCAGGCTTTCATATCGAAGTAACCCTACTATCCAGGTTCCTTCTCACATCCCTATTATCCGAGCTTTCATATCGAAGTAACCCTACTATCCAGGTTCCTTCTCCCAGCCCTAATATCCAGGCTTTCATATTGAAGTAACCATACTATCCAGGTTCCTTCTCACAGCCCTAATATTCAGGCTTTCATATTGAAGTAACCCTACTATCCAGGTTCCTTCTCACAGCCCTACTATCCAGGCTTTCATATCGAAGTAACCCTACTATCCAGGTTCCTTCTTACAGCCCTACTATCCAGGCTTTCATATCGAAGTAACCCTACTATCCAAGTTCCTTCTCACAGCCCTACTATCCAGGCTTTCATATTGAAGTAACCCTACTATCCAGGTTCCTTCTCACAGCCCTACTATCCGGGCAATCATATCAAAGTAACCCTACTATCCAGGTTCCTTCTCACAGCCCTACTATCCAGGCTTTCATATCGAAGTAACCCTACTATCCAGGTTCCTTCTTACAGCCCTACTATCCAGGCTTTCATATCGAAGTAACCCTACTATCCAAGTTCCTTCTCACAGCCCTACTATCCAGGCTTTCATATTGAAGTAACCCTACTATCCAGGTTCCTTCTCACAGCCCTACTATCCGGGCAATCATATCAAAGTAACCCTACTATCCAGGTTCCTTCTCACAGCCCTACTATCCAGGCTTTCTTATCGAAGTAACCCTACTATCCAGGTTCCTTCTTACAACCCTACTATCCAGGCTTTCATATCGAAGTAACCCTACTATCCAGGTTCCTTCTCACAACCCTACTATCCAGGCTTTCATATCAAAGTAACCCTACTATCCAGGTTCCTTCTCATAGCCCTACTATCCAGGCTTTCATATCAAAGTAACCCTACTATCCAAGTTCCTTCTCACAGCCCTACTATTCGGGCTTTCATATCGAAGTAACCCTACTATCCAGGTTCCTTCTCACAACCCTACTATCCCGGCTTTCATATCGAAGTAACCCTACTATCCAGGTTCCTTCTCACAACCCTACTATCAAGGCTTTCATATCGAAGTAACCCTACTATCCAGGTTCCTTCTCACAGCCCCACTATCTAGGGTTTCATATCGAAGTAACCCTACTATCCAGGTTCCTTCTCACAACCCTACTATCCCGGCTTTCATATCGAAGTAACCATACTATCGAGGTTCCTTCTCACAACCCTACTATCCAGGCTTTCATATCGAAGTAACCCTACTATCCATGTTCCTTCTCGCAGCCCTACTATCCGGGCAATCATATCAAAGTAACCCTACTATCCAGGTTCCTTCTTACAGCCCTAATATCCAGGCTTTCATATTGAAGTAACCCTACTATCCATGTTCCTTCTCACAGCCCTACTATCGAGGCTTTCATATCGAAGTAACCCTACTATCCAGGTTCCTTCTTACAGCCCTACTATCCAGGCTTTCATATCGAAGTAACCCTACTATCCAAGTTCCTCCTCACAGCCCTACTATCCAGGCTTTCATATCGAAGTAACCCTACTATCCAGGTTCCTTCTCATAACCCTACTATCAAGGCTTTCATATCGAAGTAACCTTACTATCCAGGTTCCTTCTCACAGCCTTAATATCCAGGCTTTCATTTTGAAGTAACCCTACTATCCAGGTTCCTTCTCACAGCCCAACTATCCAGGCTTTCATATCGAAGTAACCCTACTATCCAGGTTCCTTCTCACATCCCTATTATCCGAGCTTTCATATCGAAGTAACCCTACTATCCAGGTTCCTTCTCCCAGCCCTAATATCCAGGCTTTCATATTGAAGTAACCCTACTATCCAGGTTCCTTCTCACAACCCTACTATCCAGGCTTTCATATCGAAGTAACCCTACTATCCAGGTTCCTTCTTGCAGCCCTACCATCCAAGCTTTCATATCGAAGTAACCCTACTATCCAGGTTCCTTCTCACAACCCTACTATCCAGGCTTTCATATCGAAGTAACCCTACTATCCAGGTTCCTTCTCACCGCCCTACTATCCAGGCTTTCATATCGAAGTAACCCTACTATCCAGGTTCCTCCACACAGCCCTACTATCCAGGCTTTCATATCGAAGTAACCCTACTATCCAGGTTCCTTCTCACAGCCCTACTATCAAGGCTTTCATATCGAAGTGACCCTACTATCCAGGTTCCTTCTCACAACCTTAATATCCAGGCTTTCATATCGAAGTAACCCTACTATCCAGGTTCCTTCTCACAGCCCTACTATCCAGGCTTTCATATCGAAGTAACCCTACTATCCAGGTTCCTTCTCACATCCCTATTATCCGAGCTTTCATATCGAAGTAACCCTTCTATCCAGGTTCCTTCTCCCAGCCCTACTATCCATGCTTTCATATCGAAGTAACCCTACTATCCAGGTTCCTTCTCACAACCCTACTAACAAGGCTTTCATATTGAAGTAACCCTACTATCCAGGTCCCTTCTCACAGCCTTAATATCCATGCTTTCATATCGAAGTAACCCTACTATCCAGGTTCCTTCTCACAGCCCCACTATCTAGGGTTTCATATCGAAGTAACCCTACTATCCAGGTTCCTTCTCACAACCCTACTATCCCGGCTTTCATATCGAAGTAACCATACTATCGAGGTTCCTTCTCACAACCCTACTATCCAGGCTTTCATATCGAAGTAACCCTACTATCCATGTTCCTTCTCGCAGCCCTACTATCCAAGCTTTCATATCGAAGTAACCCTACTATCTAAGTTCCTTCTCACAGCCCTACTATCCAGGCTTTCATATTGAAGTAACCCTACTATCCAGGTTCCTTCTCACAGCCCTACTATCCGGGCAATCATATCAAAGTAACCCTACTATCCAGGTTCCTTCTCACAGCCCTACTATCCAGGCTTTCATATCGAAGTAACCCTACTATCCAGGTTCCTTCTTACAGCCCTACTATCCAGGCTTTCATATCGAAGTAACCCTACTATCCAAGTTCCTTCTCACAGCCCTACTATCCAGGCTTTCATATTGAAGTAACCCTACTATCCAGGTTCCTTCTTACAGCCCTACTATCCAGGCTTTCATATCGAAGTAACCCTACTATCCAAGTTCCTCCTCACAGCCCTACTATCCAGGCTTTCATATCGAAGTAACCCTACTATCCAGGTTCCTTCTCACAACCCTACTATCAAGGCTTTCATATCGAAGTAACCTTACTATCCAGGTTCCTTCTCACAGCCTTAATATCCAGGCTTTCATTTTGAAGTAACCCTACTATCCAGGTTCCTTCTCACAGCCCAACTATCCAGGCTTTCATATCGAAGTAACCCTACTATCCAGGTTCCTTCTCACATCCCTATTATCCGAGCTTTCATATCGAAGTAACCCTACTATCCAGGTTCCTTCTCCCAGCCCTAATATCCAGGCTTTCATATTGAAGTAACCATACTATCCAGGTTCCTTCTCACAGCCCTAATATTCAGGCTTTCATATTGAAGTAACCCTACTATCCAGGTTCCTTCTCACAGCCCTACTATCCAGGCTTTCATATCGAAGTAACCCTACTATCCAGGTTCCTTCTTACAGCCCTACTATCCAGGCTTTCATATCGAAGTAACCCTACTATCCAAGTTCCTTCTCACAGCCCTACTATCCAGGCTTTCATATTGAAGTAACCCTACTATCCAGGTTCCTTCTCACAGCCCTACTATCCGGGCAATCATATCAAAGTAACCCTACTATCCAGGTTCCTTCTCACAGCCCTACTATCCAGGCTTTCATATCGAAGTAACCCTACTATCCAGGTTCCTTCTTACAGCCCTACTATCCAGGCTTTCATATCGAAGTAACCCTACTATCCAAGTTCCTTCTCACAGCCCTACTATCCAGGCTTTCATATTGAAGTAACCCTACTATCCAGGTTCCTTCTCACAGCCCTACTATCCGGGCAATCATATCAAAGTAACCCTACTATCCAGGTTCCTTCTCACAGCCCTACTATCCAGGCTTTCTTATCGAAGTAACCCTACTATCCAGGTTCCTTCTTACAACCCTACTATCCAGGCTTTCATATCGAAGTAACCCTACTATCCAGGTTCCTTCTCACAACCCTACTATCCAGGCTTTCATATCAAAGTAACCCTACTATCCAGGTTCCTTCTCATAGCCCTACTATCCAGGCTTTCATATCAAAGTAACCCTACTATCCAAGTTCCTTCTCACAGCCCTACTATTCGGGCTTTCATATCGAAGTAACCCTACTATCCAGGTTCCTTCTCACAACCCTACTATCCCGGCTTTCATATCGAAGTAACCCTACTATCCAGGTTCCTTCTCACAACCCTACTATCAAGGCTTTCATATCGAAGTAACCCTACTATCCAGGTTCCTTCTCACAGCCCCACTATCTAGGGTTTCATATCGAAGTAACCCTACTATCCAGGTTCCTTCTCACAACCCTACTATCCCGGCTTTCATATCGAAGTAACCATACTATCGAGGTTCCTTCTCACAACCCTACTATCCAGGCTTTCATATCGAAGTAACCCTACTATCCATGTTCCTTCTCGCAGCCCTACTATCCGGGCAATCATATCAAAGTAACCCTACTATCCAGGTTCCTTCTTACAGCCCTAATATCCAGGCTTTCATATTGAAGTAACCCTACTATCCATGTTCCTTCTCACAGCCCTACTATCGAGGCTTTCATATCGAAGTAACCCTACTATCCAGGTTCCTTCTTACAGCCCTACTATCCAGGCTTTCATATCGAAGTAACCCTACTATCCAAGTTCCTCCTCACAGCCCTACTATCCAGGCTTTCATATCGAAGTAACCCTACTATCCAGGTTCCTTCTCATAACCCTACTATCAAGGCTTTCATATCGAAGTAACCTTACTATCCAGGTTCCTTCTCACAGCCTTAATATCCAGGCTTTCATTTTGAAGTAACCCTACTATCCAGGTTCCTTCTCACAGCCCAACTATCCAGGCTTTCATATCGAAGTAACCCTACTATCCAGGTTCCTTCTCACATCCCTATTATCCGAGCTTTCATATCGAAGTAACCCTACTATCCAGGTTCCTTCTCCCAGCCCTAATATCCAGGCTTTCATATTGAAGTAACCCTACTATCCAGGTTCCTTCTCACAGCCCTAATATTCAGGCTTTCATATTGAAGTAACCCTACTATCCAGGTTCCTTCTCACAGCCCTACTATCCAGGCTTTCTTATCGAAGTAACCCTACTATCCAGGTTCCTTCTTACAACCCTACTATCCAGGCTTTCATATCGAAGTAACCCTACTATCCAGGTTCCTTCTCACAACCCTACTATCCAGGCTTTCATATCAAAGTAACCCTACTATCCAGGTTCCTTCTCATAGCCCTACTATCCAGGCTTTCATATCAAAGTAACCCTACTATCCAAGTTCCTTCTCACAGCCCTACTATTCGGGCTTTCATATCGAAGTAACCCTACTATCCAGGTTCCTTCTCACAACCCTACTATCCCGGCTTTCATATCGAAGTAACCCTACTATCCAGGTTCCTTCTCACAACCCTACTATCAAGGCTTTCATATCGAAGTAACCCTACTATCCAGGTTCCTTCTCACAGCCTTAATATTCAGGCTTTCATATCAAAGTAACCCTACTATCCAGGTTCCTTCTCATAGCCCTACTATCCAGGCTTTCATATCAAAGTAACCCTACTATCCAGGTTCCTTCTTACATCCCTATTATCCGGGCTTTCATATCGAAGTAACCCTACTATCCAGGTTCCTTCTCACAACCCTAATATCCTGGCTTTCATATCGAAGTAACCCTACTATCTAGGTTCCTTCTCACAACCCTACTATCCAGGCTTTCATATCGAAGTAACCCTACTATCCAGGTTTCTTCTCACAGCCCTACTATCCAGGCTTTCATATTAAAGTAACCCTACTATCTAGCTTCCTTCTCACAACCCTATTATCCAGGCTTTCATATCGAAGTAACCCTACTATCCAAGTTCCTTCTCACAGCCCTACTATCCAGGCTTTCATATCGAAGTAACCCTACTATCCAAGTCCCTTCTCACAGTCCTACTATCCAGGCTTTAATTATCGAAGTAACCCTACTATCCAGGTTCCTTCTCACAGCCCTACTATCCAGGCTTTCATATCGAAGTAACCCTACTATCCAGGCTTTCATATCGAAGTAACCCTACTATCCAGGTTCCTTCTCACAACCCTACTATCCAGGCTTTCATATCAAAGTAACCCTACTATCCAGGTTCCTTCTCATAGCCCTACTATCCAGGCTTTCATATCGAAGTAACCCTACTATCCAAGTTCCTTCTCACAGCCCTACTATCCGGGCTTTCATATCGAAGTAACCCTACTATCCAGGCTTTTATATCGAAGTAACCCTACTATCCAGGTTCCTTCTCACAACCCTAATATCCAGGCTTTCAAATTGAAGTAACCCTACTATCCAGGTTCCTTCTCACAGCATAACTATCCAGGCTTTCATATCGAAGTAACCATACTATCCAGGTTCCTTCTCACAGCCCTACTATCAAGGCTTTCATATCGAAGTAACCCTACTATCCAAGTTCCTTCTCACAGCCATACTATCCAGGCTTTCATATCGAAGTAACACTACTATCCAGGTTCCTTCTTACAGCCCTATTATCCAGGCTTTCATATTAAAGTAACCCTACTATCTATCTTCCTTCTCACAGCCCTATTATCCAGGCTTTCATATCGAAGTAGCCCTACAACCCGGGTTCCTTCTCATAGCCCTACTATCCAGGCTTTCATATCGAAGTAACCCAAATACCCAGGTTCCTTCTCAAAGCCCTACTATTCAGGCTTTCATATCAAAGTAACCCTACTATCCAGGTTCCTTCTCACAGCCCTACTATCCACGCGTTCATATCGAAGTAACCCTACTATCCAGGTTCCTTCTCACAGCATAACTATCCAGGCGTTCATGTCAAAGTAACCCTACTATCCAGGTTCCTTCTCACAGCCCTACTATCCAGGCTTTCATATCGAAGTAACCCTACTATCCAGGTTCCTTCTCACATCCCTACTATCCAGGCTTTCATATCGAAGTAACCCTACTATCCAGGTTCCTTCTCACAACCCTACTATCCAGGCTTTCATATCGAAGTAACCCTACTATCCAGGTTCCTTCTCACAACCCTACTATCCAAGCTTTCATATCGAAGTAACCCTACTATCCAGGTTCCTTCTCACATCCCTATTATTCGAGCTTTCATATCGAAGTAACCCTACTATCCAGGTTCCTTCTCACAGCCCTATTATCCAGGATTTCATATCGAAGTAACCCTACGACCCGGGTTCCTTCTCATAGCCCTACTATCCAGGCTTTCATATCGAAGTAACCCTACTATCCAGGTTCCTTCTCACAGCCCTATTATCAAGGCTTTCATATCTAAGTAACCCTACTATCCAAGTTCCTTCTCACAGCCCCACTATCCAGGCTTTCATATCGAAGTAACCCTACTATCCAGGTTCCTTCTCACAGCCCTACTATCCCGGCTTTCATATCGAAGTAACCCTACTATCCAGGTTCCTTCTCACAACCCTACTATCCAGGCTTTCATATCGAAGTAACCCTACTATCCAGGTTCCTTCTTGCAGCCCTACTATCCAAGCTTTCATATCGAAGTAACCCTACTATCCAAGTTCCTTCTCACAGCCCTACTATCCAGGTTCCTTCTCACAGCATAACTATCCAGGCTTTCATATCGAAGTAACCATACTATCCAGGTTCCTTCTCACAGCCCTACTATCAAGGCTTTCATATCGAAGTAACCCTACTATCCAAGTTCCTTCTCACAGCCATACTATCCAGGCTTTCATATCGAAGTAACACTACTATCCTGGTTCCTTCTTACAGCCCTATTATCCAGGCTTTCATATTAAAGTAACCCTACTATCTAGCTTCCTTCTCACAGCCCTATTATCCAGGCTTTCATATCGAAGTAGCCCTACAACCCGGGTTCCTTCTCATAGCCCTACTATCCAGGCTTTCATATCGAAGTAACCCAAATACCCAGGTTCCTTCTCAAAGCCCTACTATTCAGGCTTTCATATCAAAGTAACCCTACTATCCAGGTTCCTTCTCACAGCCTTACTATCCACGCGTTCATATCGAAGTAACCCTACTATCCAGGTTCCTTCTCACAGCATAACTATCCAGGCGTTCATGTCAAAGTAACCCTACTATCCAGGTTCCTTTTCACAGCCCTACTATCCAGGCTTTCATATTGAAGTAACCCTACTATCCAGGTTCCTTCTCACATCCCTACTATCCAGGCTTTCATATCGAAGTAACCCTACTATCCAGGTTCCTTCTCACAACCCTACTATCCAGGCTTTCATATCGAAGTAACCCTACTATCCAGGTTCCTTCTCACAACCCTACTATCCAGGCTTTCATATCAAAGTAACCCTACTATCCAGGTTCCTTCTCACAACCCTACTATCCAGGCTTTCATATCGAAGTAACCCTACTATCCAGGTTCCTTCTCACAACCCTACTATCCAGGCTTTCATATCAAAGTAACCCTACTATCCAGGTTCCTTCTCATAGCCCTACTATCCAGGCTTTCATATCGAAGTAACCCTACTATCCAGGTTCCTTCTCACAGCCCTACTATCAAGGCTTTCATATCGAAGTAACCCTACTATCCAGGTTCCTTCTCACAGCCTTAATATCCAGGCTTTCATATCAAAGTAACCCTACTACCCAGGTTCCTTCTCATAGCCCTACTATCCAGGCTTTCATATCGAAGTAACCCTACTATCCAGGTTCCTTCTTACATCCCTATTATCCGGGCTTTCATATTGAAGTAACCCTACTATCCAGGTTCCATCTCACAGCCCTACTATCCAGGCTTTCATATCGTAGTAACCCTACTATCTAGGTTCCTTCTCACACCCCTACTATCCAGGCTTTCATATCGAAGTAACCCTACTATCCAGGTTCCTTCTCAAAACCCTACTATCCAAGCTTTCATATCGAAGTAACCCTACTATCCAGGTTCCTTCTCACATCCCTATTATTCGAGCTTTCATATCGAAGTAACCCTACTATCCAGGTTCCTTCTCACAGCCTATTATCCAGGATTTCATATCGAAGTAACCCTACGACCCAGGTTCCTTCTCATAGCCCTACTATCCAGGCTTTCATATCGAAGTAACCCTACTATCCAGGTTCCTTCTCACAGCCCTATTATCAAGGCTTTCATATCTAAGTAACCCTACTATCCAAGTTCCTTCTCACAGCCCCACTATCCAGGCTTTCATATCGAAGTAACCCTACTATCCAGGTTCCTTCTCACAGCCCTACTATCCCGGCTTTCATATCGAAGTAACCCTACTATCCAGGTTCCTTCTTGCAGCCCTACTATCCAAGCTTTCCTATCGAAGTAACCCTACTATCCAAGTTCCTTCTCACAGCCCTACTATCCAAGCTTTCATATTGAAGTAACCCTACTATCCAGGTTCCTTCTCACAGCCCTACTATCCGGGAAATCATATCAAAGTAACCCTACTATCCAGGTTCCTTCTCACAGCCCTAATATCCAGGATTTCATATCGAAGTAACCCTACTATCCAGGTTCCTTCTATCAGCCCTACTATCCAGGCTTTCATATCGAAGTAACCCTAATATCCAGGTTCCTTCTCACAGCCCTACTATCCAGGCGTTCATATCGAAGTAACCCTACTATCCAGGATCCTTCTCACAGCCTAACTATCCAGGCGTTCATTTCGAAGTAACCCTACTATCCAGGTTCCTTCTCACAGCCCTACTATCCAGGCTTTCATATCAAAGTAACCCTACTATCCTAGTTCCTTCTCACAACCCCACTATCCAGGCTTTCATATCGAAGTAACCTTACTATCCAGGTTCCTTCTCACAACCCTACTATCCCGACTTTCATATCGAAGTAACCCTACTATCCAGGTTCCTTCTCACAACCCTACTATCCAGGCTTTCATATCGAAGTAACCCTACTATCCAGGTTCCTTCTTGCAACCTTACTATCTAAGCTTTCATATCGAAGTAACCCTACTATCCAAGTTCCTTCTCACATCCCTACTATCCAGGCTTTCATATTGAAGTAACCCTACTATCCAGGTTCCTTCTCACAGCCCTACTATCCGGGCAATCATATCAAAGTAACCCTACTATCCAGGTTCCTTCCCACAGCCCTAATATCCAGGCTGTCATATCGAAGTAACCCTACTATCCAGGTTCCTTCTCACAGCCCTACTATCCAGGCGTTCATATCGAAGTAACCCTACTATCCAGGTTCCTTCTCACAGCCTAACTATCCAGGCGTTCATTTCGAAGTAACCCTACTATCCAGGTTCCTTCTCACAGCCCTACTATCCAGGCTTTCATATCAAAGTAACCCTACTATCCTAGTTCCTTCTCACAACCCCACTATCCAGGCTTTAATATCGAAGTAACCTTACTATCCAGGTTCCTTCTCACAACCCTACTATCCCGACTTTCATATCGAAGTAACCCTACTATCCAGGTTCCTTCTCACAACCCTACTATCCAGGCTTTCATATCGAAGTAACCCTACTATCCAGGTTCCTTCTTGCAACCTTACTATCTAAGCTTTCATATCGAAGTAACCCTACTATCCAAGTTCCTTCTCACATCCCTACTATCCAGGCTTTCATATTGAAGTAACCCTACTATCCAGGTTCCTTCTCA
Organism: Vicia faba; assembly: GCA_948472305.1. NCBI lineage: Eukaryota > Viridiplantae > Streptophyta > Magnoliopsida > Fabales > Fabaceae > Vicia > Vicia faba. The sequence goes on along the minus strand of OX451735.1, from coordinate 763,586,889 downwards.
CAGCCCTACTATCCGGGCAATCATATCAAAGTAACCCTACTATCCAGGTTCCTTCCCACAGCCCTAATATCCAGGCTTTCATATCGAAGTAACCCTACTATCCAGGTTCCTTCTCACAGCCCTACTATCCAGGCTTTCATATCGAAGTAACCCTACTATCCAGGTTCCTTCTCACAGCCCTACTATCCAGGCTTTCATATCGAAGTAACCCTACTATCCAGGTTCCTCCTCACAACCCTACTATCCAGGCTTTCATATCGAAGTAACCCTACTATCCAGGTTCCTTCTCACAGCCATACTATCAAGGCTTTCATATCGAAGTAACCTTAATATCCATGTTCCTTCTCACAGCCTTAATATCCAGGCTTTCATATCGAAGTAACCCTACTATCCAGGTTCCTTCTCATAGCCCGACTATCCAGGCTTTCATATCGAAGTAACCCTCCTATCCAGGTTCCTTCTCACATCCCTATTATCCAGGCTTTCATATCGAAGTAACCCTACTATCCAGGTTCCTTCTCACAACCCTAATATCCAGGCTTTCATATTGAAGTAACCCTACTATCCAGGTTCCTTCTCACATCCCTACTATCCAGGCTTTCATATCGAAATAACCCTACTATCTAGGTTCCTTCTCACAACCCTACTATCCAGGTTTCTTCTCACAGCCCTAATATCCAGGCTTTCATATTAAAGTAACCCTACTATCTAGCTTCCTTCTCACAACCCTATTATCCAGGCTTTCATATCGAAGTAGCCCAACGACCCGGGTTCCTTCTCATAGCCCTACTATCCAGGCTTTCATATCGAAGTAACCCTACTATCCAGGTTCCTTCTCACAGCCCTATTATCAAGGCTTTCATATCGAAGTAACCCTACTATCCAGGTTCCTTCTCATAGCCCTACTATCCAGGCTTTCATATCGAAGTAACCCTACTATCCAAGTTCCTTCTCACAGCCCTACTATCCGGGCTTTCATATCGAAGTAACCCTACTATCCAGGTTCCTTCTCACAACCCTACTATCCCGACTTTCATATCGAAGTAACCCTACTATCCAGGTTCCTTCTCACAACCCTACTATCCAGGCTTTTATATCGAAGTAACCCTACTATCCGGGTACTTCTTACAACCCTACTATCCAGGCTTTCATATCGAAGTAACCCTACTATCCAAGTTCCTTATCACAGCCCTAATATCCAGGCTTTCATATCGAAGTAACCCTATAATCCAGGTTCCTTCTCACAACCCAACTATCCGGGCTTTCATATCAAAGTAACCCTACTATCCAGCTTCCTTCTCACAGCCCTAATATCCAGGCTTTCATATTGAAGTAACCCTACTATCCAGGTTCCTTCTCACAACCCTACTATCCAGGCTTTCATATCGAAGTAACCCTACTATCCAGGTTCCTTCTCACAGCCCTACTATCCAGGCTTTCATATCGAAGTAACCCTACTATCCAGGTTCCTTCTTGCAGCCCTACTATCCAAGCTTTCATATCGAAGTAACCCTACTATCCAAGTTCCTTCTCACAGCCCTACTATCCAAGCTTTCATATTGAAGTAACCCTACTATCCAGGTTCCTTCTCACAGCCCTACTATCCGGGAAATCATATCAAAGTAACCCTACTATCCAGGTTCCTTCTCACAGCCCTAATATCCAGGATTTCATATCGAAGTAACCCTACTATCCAGGTTCCTTCTATCAGCCCTACTATCCAGGCTTTCATATCGAAGTAACCCTAATATCCAGGTTCCTTCTCACAGCCCTACTATCCAGGCGTTCATATCGAAGTAACCCTACTATCCAGGTTCCTTCTCACAGCCTAACTATCCAGGCGTTCATTTCGAAGTAACCCTACTATCCAGGTTCCTTCTCACAGCCCTACTATCCAGGCTTTCATATCAAAGTAACCCTACTATCCTAGTTCCTTCTCACAACCCCACTATCCAGGCTTTCATATCGAAGTAACCCTACTATCCAGGTTCCTTCTCACAACCCTACTATCCCGACTTTCATATCGAAGTAACCCTACTATCCAGGTTCCTTCTCACAACCCTACTATCCAGGCTTTCATATCGAAGTAACCCTACTATCCAGGTTCCTTCTTGCAACCTTATTATCTAAGCTTTCATATCGAAGTAACCCTACTATCCAAGTTCCTTCTCACATCCCTACTATCCAGGCTTTCATATTGAAGTAACCCTACTATCCAGGTTCCTTCTCACAGCCCTACTATCCGGGCAATCATATCAAAGTAACCCTACTATCCAGGTTCCTTCCCACAACCCTAATATCCAGGCTTTCATATCGAAGTAACCCTACTATCCAGGTTCCTTCTCACAGCCCTACTATCCAGGATTTCATATCAAAGTAACCCTACTATCCAGGTTCCTTCTCACAGCCCTACTATCCAGGCTTTCATATCGAAGTAACCCTACTATCCAGGTTCCTCCTCACAACCCTACTATCCAGGCTTTCATATCGAAGTAACCCTACTATCCAGGTTCCTTCTCACAGCCATATTATCAAGGCTTTCATATCGAAGTAACCTTAATATCCAGGTTCCTTCTCACAGCCTTAATATCCAGGCTTTCATATCGAAGTAACACTACTATCCAGGTTCCTTCTCATAGCCCGACTATCCAGGCTTTCATATCGAAGTAACCCTCCTATCCAGGTTCCTTCTCACATCCCTATTATCCGGGCTTTCATATCGAAGTAACCCTACTATCCAGGTTCCTTCTCACAACCCTAATATCCAGGCTTTCATATTGAAGTAACCCTACTATCCAGGTTCCTTCTCACAGCCCTACTATCCAGGCTTTCATATCGAAGTAACCCTACTATCTAGGTTCCTTCTCATAACCCTACTATCCAAGTTTCTTCTCACAGCCCTAATATCCAGGCTTTCATATTAAAGTAACCCTACTATCTAGCTTCCTTCTCACAACCCTATTATCCAGGCTTTCATATCGAAGTAGCCCAACGACCCGGGTTCCTTCTCATAGCCCTACTATCCAGGCTTTCATATCGAAGTAACCCTACTATCCAGGTTCCTTCTCACAGCCCTATTATCAAGGCTTTCATATCGAAGTAACCCTACTATCCAGGTTCCTTCTCATAGCCCTACTATCCAGGCTTTCATATCGAAGTAACCCTACTATCCAAGTTCCTTCTCACAGCCCTACTATCCGGGCTTTCATATCGAAGTAACCCTATTATCCAGGTTCCTTCTCACAACCCTACTATCCCGACTTTCATATCGAAGTAACCCTACTATCCAGGTTCCTTCTCACAACCCTACTATCCAGGCTTTTATATCGAAGTAACCCTACTATCCGGGTACTTCTTACAACCCTACTATCCAGGCTTTCATATCGAGGTAACCCTACTATCCAAGTTCCTTATCACAGCCCTAATATCCAAGCTTTCATATCGAAGTAACCCTACTATCCAGGTTCCTTCTCACAACCCAACTATCCAGGCTTTCATATCAAAGTAACCCTACTATCAAGCTTCCTTCTCACAGCCCTAATATCCAGGCTTTCATATTGAAGTAACCCTACTATCCAGGTTCCTTCTCACAACCCTACTATCCAGGCTTTCATATTGAAGTAACCCTACTATCCAGGTTCCTTCTCACAGCCCTACTATCCAGGCTTTCATATCGAAGTAACCCTACTATCCAAGTTCCTTCTCATAGTCCTACTATCCAGGCTTTCATATCGAAGTAACCCTACTATCCAGGTTTCTTCTTACAGACCTACTATCCAGGCTTTCATATCGAAGTAACCCTACTATCCAGGTTCCTTCTCACAGCTCTACTATCCGGGCTTTCATATCGAAGTAACCCTACTATCCAGGTTCCTTCTCACAGCCCTAAAATCTAGAACTTCATATTGAAGTAACCCTACTATCCAGGTTCCTTCTCACAGCCCTACTATCCAGGCGTTCATATCGAAGTAACCCTACTATCCAGGTTCCTTCTCACAGCCTAACTATCCAGGCGTTCATGTCGAAGTAACCCTACTATCCAGGTTCCTTCTCACAACCCTACTATCCAGGCTTTCATATCGAAGTAACCCTACTATCAAAGTTCCTTCTCACAACCCCACTATCCAGGCTTTCATATCGAAGTAACCCTACTATCCAGGTTCCTTCTCACAACCCTACTATCCCGGTTTTCATATCGAAGTAACCCTACTATCCAGATTCCTTCTCACAAGCCTACTATCCAGGCTTTCATATCGAAGTAACCCTACTATCCAGGTTCCTTCCCACAGCTTTACTATCAAGGCTTTCATTTCGAAGTAACCCTACTATCCAGGTTCCTTCTCACAGCCTTAATATCCAGGCTTTCTTATCGAAGTAACCCTACTATCCAGGTTCCTTCTCACAGCCCTACTATCCAGGCTTTCATATCGAAGTAACCCTACTATCCAGGTTCCTTCTCACATCCCTATTATCTGGGCTTTCATATCGAAGTAACCCTACTATCCAGGTTCCTTCTCACAGCCCTACTATCCAGGCTTTCATATTGAAGTAACACTACTATCCAGGTTCCTTCTCACAACCCTACTATCCCGGATTTCATATCGAAGTAACCATACTATCCAGGTTCCTTCTCACAACCCTACTATCCAGGCTTTTATATCGAAGTAACCCTACTATCCAGGTTCCTTCTCACAGCCTTAATTTCCAGGCTTTCATATTGAAGTAACCCTACTATCGAGGTTCCTTCTTACAGCCCTACTATCCAGGCTTTCATATCTAAGTAACCCTACTATCCAAGTTCCTTCTCACAACCCTACTATCCAGGCTTTCATATCGAAGTAACCCTACTATCCAAGTTCCTTCTCACAACCCAACTATCCGGGCTTTCATATCAAAGTAACCCTACTATCCAGCTTCCTTCTCACAACCCTAATATCCAGGCTTTCATATTGAAGTAACCCTACTATCCAGGTTCCTTCTCACAACCCTACTATCCAGGCTTTCATATCGAAGTAACCCTACTATCCAGGTTCCTTCTCATAGCCCTACTATCCAGGCTTTCATATCGAAGTAACCATACTATCCAAGTTCCTTCTCACAGTCCTACTATTCAGGCTTTCATATCGAAGTAACCCTACTATCCAGGTTCCTTCTCACAACCCTACTATCCAGGCTTTCATATCGAAGTAACCCTACTATCCAGGTTCCTTCTCACAACCCTACTATCAAGGCTTTCATATCGAAGTAACCCTACTATCCAGGTTCCTTCTCATAGCCCTACTATCCAGGCTTTCATATCGAAGTAACCCTACTATCCAAGTTCCTTCTCACAGCCCTACTATCCGGGCTTTCATATCAAAGTAACCCTACTATCCAGGTTCCTTCTCACAACCCTACTATCCCAACTTTCATATCGAAGTAACCCAACTATCCAGGTTCCTTCTCACAACCCTACTATCCAGGCTTTTATATCGAAGTAACCCTACTATCCAGGTTCCTTCTTACAGCCCTACCATCCAGGCTTTCATATCGAAGTAACCCTACTATCCAAGTTCCTTCTCACAGCCCTACTATCCAGGCTTTCATATCGAAGTAACCCTACTATCCAGGTTCCTTCTCACAACCCAACTATCCGGGCTTTCATATCAAAGTAACCCTACTATCCAGCTTCCTTCTCAAAGCCCTAATATCCAGGCTTTCATATTAAAGTAACCCTACTATCCAGGTTCCTTCTCACAACCCTACTATCTAGGCTTTCATATCGAAGTAACCCTACTATCCAGGTTCCTTCTCACAGCCCTACTATCCAGGCTTTCATATCGAAGTAACCCTACTATCCAAGTTCCTTCTCACAATTCTACTATCCATGCTTTCATATCGAAGTAACCCTACTATCCAGGTTCCTTCTCACAGACCTATTATCCAGGCTTTCATATTGAAGTAACCCTACTATCCAGGTTCCTTCTCACAGCTCTACTATCCGGGCTTTCATATCGAAGTAACCCTACTATCCAGGTTCCTTCTCACAACCCTAATATCCAGAACTTCATATTGAAGTAACCCTACTATCCAGGTTCCTTCTCACAGCCCTACTATCCAGGCTTTCATATCGAAGTAACCCTACTATCTAGGTTCCTTCTCACAGCCCTACTATCCAGGCTTTCATATCGAAGTAACCCTACTATCCAGGTTCCTTCTCACAACCCTAATATCCAGGCTTTCATATCGAAGTAACCATACTATCCAGGTTCCTTCTCACATCCCTACTATCCAAGCTTTCATATCGAAGTAACCCTACTATCCAGGTTCCTTCTCACAGCCCTGCTATCCAGGCTTTCATATCGAAGTAACCCTACTATCCAGGCTTTCATATCGAAGTAACCCTACTATCCAGGTTCCTTCTCACAGCCCTACTATCCAGGCTTTCATATCGAAGTAACCCTACTATCCAAGTTCCTTCTCACAGTCCTACTATCCAGACTTTCATATCGAAGTAACCCTACTTTCCAGGTTCCTTCTCACAGTCCTACTATCCAGGCTTTCATATCAAAGTAACCCTACTATCCAGGTTCCTTCTCACAGCTCTACTATTCAGGATTTCATATCGAAGTAACCCTACTATCCAGCTTCCGTCTCACAGCCCTAATATCCAAAACATCATATTGCAGTAACTCTACTATGCAGGTTCCTTCTCACAACCCTACTATCCAGGCTTTTATATCGAAGTAACCCTACTATCTAGGTTCCTTCTCACAGCCCTACTATCCAGGATTTCATATCGAAGTATCCCTACTATCCAGGTTCCTTCTTACAACCCAACTATCCGGGCTTTCATATCAAAGTAACCCTACTATCCAGCTTCCTTCTCACAGCTCTTATATCCAGGCTTTCATATTGAAGTAACCCTACTATCCAGGTTCCTTTTCACAACCCTACTATCCAGGTTCCTTCTCACAGCCCTACTATCCAGGCTTTCATATCGAAGTAACCCTACTATCCAAGTTCCTTCTCACAGTCCTACTATTCAGGCTTTCATATCGAAGTAACCCTACTATCCAGGTTCCTTCTCACAGCCCTACTATCCAGGATTTCATATCGAAGTAACCCTACTATCTAGGTTCCTTCTCAAAACCCTACTATCCAGGCTTTCATATCGAAGTAACCCTACTATCCCGGTTCCTTCTCACAACCCTACTATCAAGGCTTTCATATCGAAGTAACCCTACTATCCAGGTTCCTTCTCATAGCCCTACTATCCAGGCTTTCATATCGAAGTAACCCTACTATCCAAGTTCCTTCTCACAGCCCTACTATCCGGGCTTTCATATCAAAGTAACCCTACTATCCAGGTTCCTTCTTACAACCCTACTATCCCGACTTTCATATCGAAGTAACCCAACTATCCAGGTTCCTTCTCAAAACCCTACTATCCAGGCTTTTATATCGAAGTAACCCTACTATCCAGGTTCCTTCTTACAACCCTACTATCCAGGCTTTCATATCGAAGTAACCCTACTATCCAAGTTCCTTCTCACAACCCTACTATCCAGGCTTTCATATCGAAGTAACCCTACTATCCAGGTTCCTTCTCACAACCCAACTATCCGGGCTTTCATATCAAAGTAACCCTACTATCCAGCTTCCTTCTCACAGCCCTAATATCCAGGCTTTCATATTGAAGTAACCCTACTATCCAGGTTCCTTCTCACAACCCTACTATCCAGGCTTTCATATCTAAGTAACCCTACTATCCAAGTTCCTTCTCACAGCCCTACTATCCAGGCTTTCATATCGAAGTAACCCTACTATCCAAGTTCCTTCTCACAGTCCTACTATTCAGGCTTTCATATCGAAGTAACCCTACTATCCAGGTTCCTTCTCACAGCCCTACTATCCAGGCTTTCATATCGAAGTAACCCTACTATCCAGGTTCCTTCTCACAACCCTACTATCCAGGATTTCATATCGAAGTAACCCTACTATCCAGGTTCTTTCTCACAACCCTACTATCCAGGCTTTCATATTGAAGTAACCCTACTATCCAGGTTCCTTCTCACAGCCCTACTATCCAGGCTTTCATATCGAAGTAACCCTACTATCCAAGTTCCTTATCACAGTACTACTATCCAGACTTTTATATCGAAGTAACCCTACTATCCAGGTTCCTTCTCACAGTCCTACTATCCAGGCTTTCATATCAAAGTAACCCTACTATCCAGGTTCCTTCTCACAGCTCTACTATCCAGGATTTCATATCGAAGTAACCCTACTATCCAGGTTCCTTCTCACAGTCCTAATATCCAAAACTTTATATTGCAGTAACCCTACTATGCAGGTTCCTTCTCACAACCCTACTATCCAGGCTTTCATATCGAAGTAACCCTACTATCTAGGTTCCTTCTCACAGCCCTACTATCCAGGCTTTCATATCGAAGTATCCCTACTATCCAGGTTCCTTCTTACAACCCAACTATCCGGGCTTTCATATCAAAGTAACCCTACTATCCAGCTTCCTTCTCACAGCCCTAATATCCAGGCTTTCATATTGAAGTAACCCTACTACCCAGGTTCCTTTTCACAACCCTACTATCCAGGTTCCTTCTCACAGCCCTACTATCCAGGCTTTCATATCGAAGTAACCCTACTATCCAAGTTCCTTCTCACAGTCCTACTATTCAGGCTTTCATATCGAAGTAACCCTACTATCCAGGTTCCTTCTCACAGCCCTACTATCCAGGCTTTCATATCGAAGTAACCCTACTATCCAGGTTCCTTCTCACAACCTTACTATCCAGGCTTTCATATCGAAGTAACCCTACTATCCCGGTTCCTTCTCACAACCCTACTATCAAGGCTTTCATATCGAAGTAACCCTACTATCCAGGTTCCTTCTCATAGCCCTACTATCCAGGCTTTCATATCGAAGTAACCCTACTATCCAAGTTCCTTCTCACAGCCCTACTATCCGGGCTTTCATATCAAAGTAACCCTACTATCCAGGTTCCTTCTTACAACCCTACTATCCCGACTTTCATATCGAAGTAACCCAACTATCCAGGTTCCTTCTCAAAACCGTACTATCCAGACTTTTATATCGAAGTAACCCTACTATCCAGGTTCCTTCTTACAACCCTACTATCCAGGCTTTCATATCGAAGTAACCCTACTATCCAAGTTCCTTCTCACAGCCCTACTATCCAGGCTTTCATATCAAAGTAACCCTACTATCCAGGTTCCTTTTCACAACCCAACTATCCGGGCTTTCATATCAAAGTAACCCTACTATCCAGTTTCCTTCTCACAGCCCTAATATCCAGGCTTTCATATTGAAGTAACCCTACTATCCAGGTTCCTTCTCACTACCCTACTATCCAGGCTTTCATATGTAAGTAACCCTACTATCCAGGTTCCTTCTCACAGCCCTACTATCCAGGCTTTCATATCGAAGTAACCCTACTATCCAAGTTCCTTCTCACAGTCCTACTATTCAGGCTTTCATATCGAAGTAACCCTACTATCCAGGTTCCTTCTCACAGCCCTACTATCCAGGCTTTCATATCGAAGTAACCCTACTATCCAGGTTCCTTCTCACAACCCTACTATCCAGGCTTTCATATCGAAGTAACCCTACTATCCAGGTTCTTTCTCACAACCCTACTATCAAGGCTTTCATATCGAAGTAACCCTACTATCCAGGTTCCTTCTCATAGCCCTACTATCCAGGCTTTCATATCGAAGTAACCCTACTATCCAAGTTCCTTCTCACAGCCCTACTATCCGGGCTTTCATATCGAAGTAAACCTACTATACAGGTTCCTTCTCATAGCCCTACTATCCAGGATTTCATATCGAAGTAACCCTACTATCTAAGTTCCTTCTCACAGCCCTACTATCCGGGCTTTCATATCGAAGTAACCCTACTATCCAGGTTCCTTCTCACAACCCTACTATCCCGACTTTCATATCGAAATAACCCTACTATCCAGGTTCCTTCTCACAACCCTACTATCCAGGCTTTTATATCGAAGTAGCCCTACTATCAAGGTTCCTTCTCACAACCCTACTATCCCGACTTTCATATCAAAATAACCCTACTATCTAGGTTCCTTCTCACAACCCTACTATCCAGGCTTTCTTATCGAAGTAACCGTACAATCCAAGTTCCTTCTCACAGCCCTACTATCTAGGCTTTCATATCGAAGTAACCCTACTATCCAGGTTCCTTCTCACAGCCCTAATATCCAGGATTTCATATCAAAGTAACCCTACTATCCAGCTTCCTTCTCACAGCCCTAATATCCAGTCTTTCATATTGAAGTAACCCTACTATCCAGGTTCCTTCTCACAACCCTACTATCCAGGCTTTCATATCGAAGTAACCCTACTAACCAAGTTCCTTCTCACAATCCTACTATCCAGGCTTTCATATCGAAATAACCCTACTATCCAGGTTCCTTCTCACAACCCTACTATCCAGGCTTTCATATCAAAGTAACCCTACTATCCAGGTTCCTTCTCACAACCCTACTATCCAGGCTTTCATATCGAAGTAACCCTACTATCCAGGTTCCTTCTCACAGCCCTACTATCCAGGCTTTCATATCGAAGTAACCCTACTATCCAGGTTCCTTATCACAACCCAACTATCCGGGCTTTCATATCAAAGTAACCCTACTATCCAGCTTCCTTCTCACAGCCCTAATATCCAGGCTTTCATATCGAAGTAACCCTACTATCCAGGTTCCTTCTCACAGCCCTAATATCCAAAACTTCATATTGAAGTAACCCTACTATGCAAGTTCCTTCTCACAACCCTACTATCCAGGCTTTCATATCGAAGTAACCCTACTATCTAGGTTCCTTCTCACAGCCCTACTATCCAGGATTTCATATCGAAGTAACCCTACTATCCAGGTTCCTTCTCACAACCCAACTATCCGGACTTTCATATCAAAGTAACCCTACTATCCAGCTTCCTTCTCACAGCCCTAATATCCAGGCTTTCATATTGAAGTAACCCTACTATCCAGGTTCCTTTTCACAACCCTACTATCCAGGTTCCTTCTCACAGCCCTACTATCCAGGCTTTCATATCGAAGTAACCCTACTATCCAAGTTCCTTCTCACAGTCCTACTATTCAGGCTTTCATATCGAAGTAACCCTACTATCCAGGTTCCTTCTCACAGCCCTACTATCCAGGCTTTCATATCGAAGTAACCCTACTATCCAGGTTCCTTCTCACAACCCTACTATCCAGGATTTCATATCGAAGTAACCCTACTATCCTGGTTCCTTCTCACAACCCTACTATCAAGGCTTTCATATCGAAGTAACCCTACTATCTAAGTTCCTTCTCACAACGCTACTATCCGGGCTTTCATATCGAAGTAACCCTACTATCCAGGTTCCTTCTCACAACCCTACTATCCCGACTTTCATATCGAAATAACCCTACTATCCAGGTTCCTTCTCACAACCCTACTATCCAGGATTTTATATCGAAGTAGCCCTACTATCAAGGTTCCTTCTCACAACCCTACTATCCCGACTTTCATATCGAAATAACCCTACTATCTAGGTTCCTTCTCACAACCCTACTATCCAGGCTTTCATATCGATATAACCCTACTATCCAAGTTCCTTCTCACAGCCCTACTATCCAGGCTTTCATATCGAAGTAACCCTACTATCCAGGTTCCTTCTCACAGCCCTAATATCACGGCTTTCATATCAAAGTAACCCTACTATCCAGCTTCCTTCTCACAGCCCTAATATCCAGGCTTTCATATTGAAGTAACCCTACTATCCAGGTTCCTTCTCACAACCCTACTATACAGGCTTTCATATCGAAGTAACCCTACTATCCAGGTTCCTTCTCACATCCCTACTATCCAGGCTTTCATATCGAACTAACCCTACTAACCAAGTTCCTTCTCAGAATCCTACTATCCAGGCTTTCATATCGAAATAACCCTACTATCCAGGTTCCTTCTCACAGCCCTACTATCCAGGCTTTCATATCAAAGTAACCCTACTATCCAGGTTCCTTCTCACAACCCTACTATCTAGGTTTTCATATCAAAGTAACCCTACTATCCAAGTTCCTTCTCACAGCCCTACTATCCAGGCTTTCATATCGAAGTAACCCTACTATCCAGGTTCCTTCTCACAACCCAACTATCCGGGCTTTCATATCAAAGTAACCCTACTATCCAGCTTCCTTCTCACAGCCCTAATATCCAGGCTTTCATATTGAAGTAACCCTACTATCCAGGTTCCTTCTCACAACCCTACTATCCAGGCTTTCATATCGAAGTAACCCTACTATCCAGGTTCCTTCTCACAGCCCTACTATCCAGGCTTTCATATCGAAGTAACCCTACTATCCAAGTTCCTTCTCACAGTCCTACTATCCAGGCTTTCATATCGAAGTAACCCTACTATCCAGGTTCCTTCTCACAGACCTACTATCCAGGCTTTCATATCAAAGTAACCCTACTATTCAGGTTCCTTCTCACAGCTCTACTATCCAGGATTTCATATCGAAGTAACCCTACTATCCAGGTTCCTTCTCACAGCCCTAATATCCAAAACTTCATATTGAAGTAACCCTACTATGCAGGTTCCTTCTCACAACCCTACTATCCAGGCTTTCATATCGAAGTAACCCTACTATCTAGGTTCCTTCTCACAGCCCTACTATCCAGGATTTCATATCGAAGTAACCCTACTATCCAGGTTCCTTCTCACAACCCAACTATCCGGGCTTTCATATCAAAGTAACTCTACTATCCAGCTTCCTTCTCACAGCCCTAATATCCAGGCTTTCATATTGAAGTAACCCTACTATCCAGGTTCCTTTTCACAACCCTACTATCCAGGTTCCTTCTCACAGCCCTACTATCCAGGCTTTCATATCGAAGTAACCCTACTATCCAAGTTCCTTCTCACAGTCCTACTATTCAGGCTTTCATATCGAAGTAACCCTACTATCCAGGTTCCTTCTCACATCCCTACTATCCAGGCTTTCATATCGAAGTAACCCTACTATCCAGGTTCCTTCTCACAACCCTACTATCCAGGCTTTCATATCGAAGTAACCCTACTATCCCGGTTCCTTCTCACAACCCTACTATCAAGGATTTCATATCGAAGTAACCCTACTATCCAGGTTCCTTCTCACAACTCTACTATCCAGGATTTCATATCGAAGTAACCCTACTATCCAGGTTCCTTCTCACAACCCAACTATCCGGGCTTTCATATCAAAGTAACCCTACTATCCAGCTTCCTTCTCACAGCCCTAATATCCAGGCTTTCATATTGAAGTAACCCTACTATCCAGGTTCCTTTTCACAACCCTACTATCCAGGTTCCTTCTCACAGCCCTACTATCCAGGCTTTCATATCGAAGTAACCCTACTATCCAAGTTCCTTCTCACAGTCCTACTATTCAGGCTTTCATATCGAAGTAACCCTACTATCCAGGTTCCTTCTCACAGCCCTACTATCCAGGCTTTCATATCGAAGTAACCCTACTATCCAGGTTCCTTCTCACAACCCTACTATCCAGGATTTCATATCGAAGTAACCCTACTATCCTGGTTCCTTCTCACAACCCTACTATCAAGGCTTTCATATCGAAGTAACCCTACTATCTAAGTTCCTTCTCACAACGCTACTATCCGGGCTTTCATATCGAAGTAACCCTACTATCCAGGTTCCTTCTCACAACCCTACTATCCCGACTTTCATATCGAAATAACCCTACTATCCAGGTTCCTTCTCACAACCCTAATATCCAGGATTTTATATCGAAGTAGCCCTACTATCAAGGTTCCTTCTCACAACCCTACTATCCCGACTTTCATATCGAAATAACCCTACTATCTAGGTTCCTTCTCACAACCCTACTATCCAGGCTTTCATATCGATATAACCATACTATCCAAGTTCCTTCTCACAGCCCTACTATCCAGGCTTTCATATCGAAGTAACCCTACTATCCAGGTTCCTTCTCACAGCCCTAATATCACGGCTTTCATATCAAAGTAACCCTACTATCCAGCTTCCTTCTCACAGCCCTAATATCCAGGCTTTCATATTGAAGTAACCCTACTATCCAGGTTCCTTCTTACAACCCTACTATACAGGCTTTCATATCGAAGTAACCCTACTATCCAGGTTCCTTCTCACATCCCTACTATCCAGGCTTTCATATCGAACTAACCCTACTAACCAAGTTCCTTCTCACAATCCTACTATCCAGGCTTTCATATCGAAATAACCCTACTATCCAGGTTCCTTCTCACAGCCCTACTATCCAGGCTTTCATATCAAAGTAACCCTACTATCCAGGTTCCTTCTCACAACCCTACTATCTAGGTTTTCATATCAAAGTAACCCTACTATCCAAGTTCCTTCTCACAGCCCTACTATCCAGGCTTTCATATCGAAGTAACCCTACTATCCAGGTTCCTTCTCACAACCCAACTATCCGGGCTTTCATATCAAAGTAACCCTACTATCCAGCTTCCTTCTCACAGCCCTAATATCCAGGCTTTCATATTGAAGTAACCCTACTATCCAGGTTCCTTCTCACAACCCTACTATCCAGGCTTTCATATCGAAGTAACCCTACTATCCAGGTTCCTTCTCACAACCCTACTATCCAGGCTTTCATATCGAAGTAACCCTACTATCCAAGTTCCTTCTCACAGTCCTACTATCCAGGCTTTCATATCGAAGTAACCCTACTATCCAGGTTCCTTCTCACAGACCTACTATCCAGGCTTTCATATCAAAGTAACCCTACTATTCAGGTTCCTTCTCACAGCTCTACTATCCAGGATTTCATATCGAAGTAACCCTACTATCCAGGTTCCTTCTCACAGCCCTAATATCCAAAACTTCATATTGAAGTAACCCTACTATGCAGGTTCCTTCTCACAACCCTACTATCCAGGCTTTCACATCGAAGTAACCCTACTATCTAGGTTCCTTCTCACAGCCCTACTATCCAGGATTTCATATCGAAGTAACCCTACTATCCAGGTTCCTTCTCACAACCCAACTATCCGGGCTTTCATATCAAAGTAACTCTACTATCCAGCTTCCTTCTCACAGCCCTAATATCCAGGCTTTCATATTGAAGTAACCCTACTATCCAGGTTCCTTTTCACAACCCTACTATCCAGGTTCCTTCTCACAGCCCTACTATCCAGGCTTTCATATCGAAGTAACCCTACTATCCAAGTTCCTTCTCACAGTCCTACTATTCAGGCTTTCATATCGAAGTAACCCTACTATCCAGGTTCCTTCTCACATCCCTACTATCCAGGCTTTCATATCGAAGTAACCCTACTATCCAGGTTCCTTCTCACAACCCTACTATCCAGGCTTTCATATCGAAGTAACCCTACTATCCCGGTTCCTTCTCACAACCCTACTATCAAGGATTTCATATCGAAGTAACCCTACTATCCAGGTTCCTTCTCACAACTCTACTATCCAGGATTTCATATCGAAGTAACCCTACTATCCAGGTTCCTTCTCACAGCCCTAATATCCAAAACTTCATATTGAAGTAACCCTACTATGCAAGTTCCTTCTCACAACCCTACTATCCAGGCTTTCATATCGAAGTAACCCTACTATCTAGGTTCCTTCTCACAGCCCTACTATCCAGGATTTCATATCGAAGTAACCCTACTATCCAGGTTCCTTCTCACAATCCAACTATCCGGGCTTTCATATCAAAGTAACCCTACTATCCAGCTTCCTTCTCACAGCCCTAATATCCAGGCTTTCATATTGAAGTAACCCTACTATCCAGGTTCCTTTTCACAACCCTACTATCCAGGTTCCTTCTCACAGCCCTACTATCCAGGCTTTCATATCGAAGTAACCCTACTATCCAAGTTCCTTCTCACAGTCCTACTATTCAGGCTTTCATATCGAAGTAACCCTACTATCCAGGTTCCTTCTCACAGCCCTACTATCCAGGCTTTCATATCGAAGTAACCCTACTATCCAGGTTCCTTCTCACAACCCTACTATCCAGGATTTCATATCGAAGTAACCCTACTATCCTGGTTCCTTCTCACAACCCTACTATGAAGGCTTTCATATCGAAGTAACCCTACTATCTAAGTTCCTTCTCACAACGCTACTATCCGGGCTTTCATATCGAAGTAACCCTACTATCCAGGTTCCTTCTCACAACCCTACTATCCCGACTTTCATATCGAAATAACCCTACTATCCAGGTTCCTTCTCACAACCCTACTATCCAGGATTTTATATCGAAGTAGCCCTACTATCAAGGTTCCTTCTCACAACCCTACTATCCCGACTTTCATATCGAAATAACCCTACTATCTAGGTTCCTTCTCACAACCCTACTATCCAGGCTTTCATATCGATATAACCCTACTATCCAAGTTCCTTCTCACAGCCCTACTATCCAGGCTTTCATATCGAAGTAACCCTACTATCCAGGTTCCTTCTCACAGCCCTAATATCACGGCTTTCATATCAAAGTAACCCTACTATCCAGCTTCCTTCTCACAGCCCTAATATCCAGGCTTTCATATTGAAGTAACCCTACTATCCAGGTTCCTTCTCACAACCCTACTATACAGGCTTTCATATCGAAGTAACCCTACTATCCAGGTTCCTTCTCACATCCCTACTATCCAGGCTTTCATATCGAACTAACCCTACTAACCAAGTTCCTTCTCACAATCCTACTATCCAGGCTTTCATATCGAAATAACCCTACTATCCAGGTTCCTTCTCACAGCCCTACTATCCAGGCTTTCATATCAAAGTAACCCTACTATCCAGGTTCCTTCTCACAACCCTACTATCTAGGTTTTCATATCAAAGTAACCCTACTATCCAAGTTCCTTCTCACAGCCCTACTATCCAGGCTTTCATATCGAAGTAACCCTACTATCCAGGTTCCTTCTCACAACCCAACTATCCGGGCTTTCATATCAAAGTAACCCTACTATCCAGCTTCCTTCTCACAGCCCTAATATCCAGGCTTTCATATTGAAGTAACCCTACTATCCAGGTTCCTTCTCACAACCCTACTATCCAGGCTTTCATATCGAAGTAACCCTACTATCCAGGTTCCTTCTCACAGCCCTACTATCCAGGCTTTCATATCGAAGTAACCCTACTATCCAAGTTCCTTCTCACAGTCCTACTATCCAGGCTTTCATATCGAAGTAACCCTACTATCCAGGTTCCTTCTCACAGACCTACTATCCAGGCTTTCATATCAAAGTAACCCTACTATTCAGGTTCCTTCTCACAGCTCTACTATCCAGGATTTCATATCGAAGTAACCCTACTATCCAGGTTCCTTCTCACAGCCCTAATATCCAAAACTTCATATTGAAGTAACCCTACTATGCAGGTTCCTTCTCACAACCCTACTATCCAGGCTTTCATATCGAAGTAACCCTACTATCTAGGTTCCTTCTCACAGCCCTACTATCCAGGATTTCATATCGAAGTAACCCTACTATCCAGGTTCCTTCTCACAACCCAACTATCCGGGCTTTCATATCAAAGTAACTCTACTATCCAGCTTCCTTCTCACAGCCCTAATATCCAGGCTTTCATATTGAAGTAACCCTACTATCCAGGTTCCTTTTCACAACCCTACTATCCAGGTTCCTTCTCACAGCCCTACTATCCAGGCTTTCATATCGAAGTAACCCTACTATCCAAGTTCCTTCTCACAGTCCTACTATTCAGGCTTTCATATCGAAGTAACCCTACTATCCAGGTTCCTTCTCACAGCCCTACTATCCAGGCTTTCATATCGAAGTAACCCTACTATCCAGGTTCCTTCTCACAACCCTACTATCCAGGCTTTCATATCAAAGTAACCCTACTATCCCGGTTCCTTCTCACAACCCTACTATCAAGGATTTCATATCGAAGTAACCCTACTATCCAGGTTCCTTCTCATAGCCCTACTATCCAGGCTTTCATATCGAAGTAACCCTACTATCCAAGTTCCTTCTCACAGCCCTACTATCCGGGCTTTCATATCAAAGTAACCCTACTATCCAGGTTCCTTCTTACAACCCTACTATCCCGACTTTCATATCGAAGTAACCCAACTATCCAGGTTCCTTCTCAAAACCCTACTATCCAGGCTTTTATATCGAAGTAACCCTACTATCTAGGTTCCTTCTTACAACCCTACTATCCAGGCTTTCATATCGAAGTAACCCTACTATCCAAGTTCCTTCTCACAGCCCTACTATCCAGGCTTTCATATCGAAGTAACCCTACTATCCAGGTTCCTTCTCACAACCCAACTATCCAGGCTTTCATATCACAGTAACCCTACTATCCAGCTTCCTTCTCACAGCCCTAATATCCAGGCTTTCATATTGAAGTAACCCTACTATCTAGGTTCCTTCTCACAACCCTACTATCCAGGCTTTCATATCGAAGTAACCATACTATCCAAGTTCCTTCTCACAGTCCTACTATTCAGGCTTTCATATCGAAGTAACCCTACTATCCAGGTTCCTTCTCACAGCCCTATTATCCAGGCTTTCATATCGAAGTAATCCTACTATCCAGGTTCCTTCTCACAACCCTACTATCCAGACTTTCATATCGAAGTAACCCTACTATCCGGGTTCCTTCTCACAACCCTACTATCAAGGCTTTCATATCGAAGTAACCCTACTATCCAGGTTCCTTCTCATAGCCCTACTATCCAGGCTTTCATAACGAAGTAACCCTACTATCCAAGTTCCTTCTCACAGCCCTACTATCCGGGCTTTCATATCAAAGTAACCCTACTATCCAGGTTCCTTCTCACAACCCTACTATCCCGACTTTCATATCGAAGTAACCCAACTATCCAGGTTCCTTCTCACAACCCTACTATCCAGGCTTTTATATCGAAGTAACCCTACTATCCAGGTTCCTTCTTACAGCCCTACTATCCAGGCTTTCATATCGAAGTAACCCTACTATCCAAGTTCCTTCTCACAGCCCTACTATCCAGGCTTTCATATAGAAGTAACCCTACTATCCAGGTTCCTTCTCACAACCCAACTATCCGGGCTTTCATATCAAAGTAACCCTACTATCCAGCTTCCTTCTCACAGCCCTAATATCCAGGCTTTCATATTGAAGTAACCCTACTATCCAGGTTCCTTCTCACAACCCTACTATCCAGGCTTTCATATCGAAGTAACCCTACTATCCAGGTTCCTTCTCACAGCCCTACTATCCAGGATTTCATATCGAAGTAACCCTACTATCCAGGTTCCTTCTCATAGCCCTAATATCCAGGCTTTCATAACGAAGTAACCCTACTATCCAAGTTCCTTCTCACAGCCCTACTATTCGGGCTTTCATATCAAAGTAACCCTACTATCCAGGTTCCTTCTCACAACCCTACTATCCCGACTTTCATATCGAAGTAACCCAACTATCCAGGTTCCTTCTCACAACCCTACTATCCAGGCTTTTATATCGAAGTAACCCTACTATCCAGGTTCCTTCTTACAGCCCTACTATCCAGGCTTTCATATCAAAGTAACCCTACTATCCAAGTTCCTTCTCACAGCCCTACTATCCAGGCTTTCATATAGAAGTAACCCTACTATCCAGGTTCCTTCTCACAACCCAACTATCCGGGCTTTCATATCAAAGTAACCCTACTATCCAGCTTCCTTCTCACAGCCCTAATATCCAGGCTTTCATATTGAAGTAACCCTACTATCCAGGTTCCTTCTCACAACCCTACTATCCAGGCTTTCATATCGAAGTAACCCTACTATCCAGGTTCCTTCTCACAGCCCTACTATCCAGGATTTCATATCGAAGTAACCCTACTATCCAAGTTCCTCTCACAATTCTACTATCCAGGGTTTCATATCGAAGTAACCCTACTATCCAGGTTCCTTCTCACAGACCTATTATCCAGGCTTTCATATTGAAGTAACCCTACTATCTAGGTTCCTTCTCACAGCTCTACTATCCGGGCTTTCATATCGAAGTAACCCTACTATCCAGGTTCCTTCTCACAGCCCTAATATCCAGAACTTCATATCGAAGTAACCCTACTATCCAGGTTCCTTCTCACAGCGCTACTATCCAGGCTTTCATATTGAAGTAACCCTACTATCTAGGTTCCTTCTCACAGCCCTACTATCCAGGCTTTCATATCGAAGTAACCCTACTATCCAGGTTCCTTCTCACAACCCTAATATCCAGGCTTTCATATCGAAGTACCCTTACTATCCAGGTTCCTTCTCACAGCCCTACTATCCAAGCTTTCATATCGAAGTAACCCTACTATCCAGGTTCCTTCTCACAGCCCTGCTATCCCGACTTTCATATCGAAGTAACCCAACTATCCAGGTTCCTTCTCAAAACCCTACTATCCAGGCTTTTATATCGAAGTAACCCTACTATCCAGGTTCCTTCTTACAGCCCTACTATCCAGGCTTTCATATCGAAGTAACCCTACTATCCAAGTTCCTTCTCACAGCCCTATTATCCAGGCTTTCATATCGAAGTAACCCTACTATCCAGGTTCCTTCTCACAACCCAACTATCCGGGCTTTCATATCAAAGTAACCCTACTATCTAGCTTCCTTCTCACAACCCTAATATCCAGGCTTTCATATTGAAGTAACCCTACTATCCAGGTTCCTTCTCACAACCCTACTATCCAGGCTTTCATATCTAAGTAACCCTACTATCCAGGTTCCTTCTCACAGCCCTACTATCCAGGCTTTCATATCGAAGTAACCCTACTATCCAAGTTCCTTCTCACAGTCCTACTATTCAGGCTTTCATATCGAAGTAACCCTACTATCCAGGTTCCTTCTCACAGCCCTACTATCCAGGCTTTCATATCGAAGTAACCCTACTATCCAGGTTCCTTCTCACAACCCTACTATCCAAGCTTTCATATCGAAGTAACCCTACTATCCAGGTTCCTTCTCACAACCCTACTATCAAGGCTTTCATATCGAAGTAACCCTACTATCCAGGTTCCTTCTCACAACCCTACTATCCAGGCTTTCATATCGAAGTAACCTTACTATCCATGTTCCTTCTCACAACCCTACTATCAAGGCTTTCATATCGAAGTAACCCTACTATCCAGGTTCCTTCTCATAGCCCTACTATCCAGGCTTTCATATCGACGTAACCCTACTATCCAAGTTCCTTCTCACAGCCCTACTATCCGGGCTTTCATATCAAAGTAACCCTACTATCCAGGTTCCTTCTCATAACCCTACTATCCCGACTTTCATATCGAAGTAACCCAACTATCCAGGTTCCTTCTCACAACCCTACTATCCAGGCTTTTATATCGAAGTGACCCTACTATCCAGGTTCCTTCTTACAGCACTACTATCCAGGCTTTCATATCGAAGTAACCCTACTATCCAAGTTCCTTCTCACAGCCCTACTATCCAGGATTTCATATCGAAGTAACCCTACTATCCAGGTTCCTTCTCACAACCCAACTATCTGGGCTTTCATATCAAAGTAACCCTACTATCCAGCTTCCTTCTCACAGCCCTAATATCCAGGCTTTCATATTGAAGTAACCCTACTATCCAGGTTCCTTCTCACAACCCTACTATCCAGGCTTTCATATCGAAGTAACCCTACTATCCAGGTTCCTTCTCACAACCCTACTATCTAGGCTTTCATATCGAAGTAACCCTACTATCCAAGTTCCTTCTCACAATTCTACTATCCAGGCTTTCATATCGAAGTAACCCTACTATCCAGGTTCCTTCTCACAGACCTATTATCCAGGCTTTCATATTGAAGTAACCCTACTATCTAGGTTCCTTCTCACAGCTCTACTATCCGGGCTTTCATATCGAAGTAACCCTACTATCCAGGTTCCTTCTCACAACCCTAATATCCAGAACTTCATATTGAAGTAACCCTACTATCCAGGTTCCTTCTCACAGCCCTACTATCCAGGCTTTCATATCGAAGTAACCCTACTATCTAGGTTCCTTCTCACAGCCCTACTATCCAGGCTTTCATATCGAAGTAACCCTACTATCCAGGTTCCTTCTCACAACCCTAATATCCAGGCTTTCATATCGAAATAACCATACTATACAGGTTCCTTCTCACAACCCTACTATCCAGGCCTTTATATCGAAGTAACCCTACTATCCAGGTTCCTTCTTACAGCCATACTATCCAGGCTTTCATATCGAATTAACCCTATTATCCAAGTTCCTTCTCACAGCCCTATTATCCAGGCTTTCATATCGAAGTAACCCTACTATCCAGGTTCCTTCTCACAACCCAACTATCCGGGCTTTCATATCAAAGTAACCCTGCTATCCAGCTTCCTTCTCACAGCCCTAATATCCAGGCTTTCATATTGAAGTAACCCTACTATCCAGGTTCCTTCTCACAACCCTACTATCCAGGCTTTCATATCGAAGTAACCCTACTATCCAGGTTCCTTCTCACAGCCCTACTATCCAAGCTTTCATATCGAAGTAACCCTACTATCCAGGTTCCTTATCACAGCCCTGCTATCCAGGCTTTCATATCGAAGTAACCCTACTATCCAGGTTCCTTCTCACAACCCTACTATCCCGGCTTTCATATCGAAGTAACCCTACTATCCAGGTTCCTTCTCACAACCCTACTATCCAGGCTTTTATATCGAAGTAACCCTACTATCCAGGTTCCTTCTCACAACCCTACTATCCAGGCTTTCATATCGAAGTAACCCTACTATCCAGGTTCCTTCTCACAACCCAACTATCCGGGCTTTCATATCAAAGTAACCCTACTATCCATCTTCCTTCTCACAGCCCTAATATCCAGGCTTTCATATTGAAGTAACCCTACTTTCCAGGTTCCTTCTCACAACCCTACTATCCAGGCTTTCATATCGAAGTAACCCTACTATCCAGGTTCCTTCTCACAGCCCTACTATCCAGGCTTTCATATCGAAGTAACCCTACTAACCAAGTTCCTTCTCACAATCCTACTATCCAGGCTTTCATATCGAAATAACCCTACTATCCAGGTTCCTTCTCACAACCCTACGATCCAGGCTTTCATATCGAAGTAACCCTACTATCCAAGTTCCTTCTCACAGCCCTACTATCCAGGCTTTCATATCGAAGTAACCCTACTATCCAGGTTCCTTCTCACAGCCCTAATATCCAGGCTTTCATATCAAAGTAACCCTACTATCCAGCTTCCTTCTCACAGCCCTAATATCCAGGCTTTCATATTGAAGTAACCCTACTATCCAGGTTCCTTCTCACAACCCTACTATCCAGGCTTTCATATCGAAGTAACCCTACTAACCAAGTTCCTTCTCACAATCCTACTATCCAGGCTTTCATATCGAAATAATCCTACTATCCAGCTTCCTTCTCACAGCCCTATTATCCAGGCTTTCATATTGAAGTAACCCTACTATCCAAGTTCCTTCTCACAACCCTACTATCCAGGCTTTCATATCGAAGTAACCCTACTATCCAGGTTCCTTCTCACAGCCCTACTATCCAGGCTTTCATATCGAAATAACCCTACTATCCAGGTTCCTTCTCACAACCCTACTATCCAGGCTTTCATATCGAAGTAACCCTACTATCCAGGTTCCTTCTCACAACCCTACTGTCCAGGCTTTCATATCGAAGTATCCCTACTATCCAAGTTCCTTCTCACAGCCCTACTATCCAGGCTTTCATATCGAAGTAACCCTACTATCCAGGTTCCTTCTCACAACCCAACTATCCGGGATTTCATATCAAAGTAACCCTACTATCCAGCTTCCTTCTCACAACC
Organism: Vicia faba; assembly: GCA_948472305.1. Taxonomy (NCBI): domain Eukaryota; kingdom Viridiplantae; phylum Streptophyta; class Magnoliopsida; order Fabales; family Fabaceae; genus Vicia; species Vicia faba. The sequence goes on along the minus strand of OX451735.1, from coordinate 763,563,038 downwards.
CTAATATCCAGGCTTTCATATTGAAGTAACCCTACTATCCAGGTTCCTTCTCACAACCCTACTATCCAAGCTTTCATATCGAAGTAACCCTACTATCCAGGTTCCTTCTCACAGCCCTACTATCCAGGCTTTCATATCGAAGTAACCCTACTATCCAAGTTCCTTCTCACAGTCCTACTATGCAGGCTTTCATATCGAAGTAACCCTACTATCCAGGTTCCTTCTTACAGACCTACTATCCAGGCTTTCATATCAAAGTAACCCTACTATCCAGGTTCCTTCTCACAGCTCTGCTATCCGGGATTTCATATCGAAGTAACCCTACTATCCAGGTTCCTTCTCACATCCCTAATATCCAAAACTTCATATTGAAGTAACCCTACTATGCAGGTTCCTTCTCACAACCCTACTATCCAGGCTTTCATATCGAAGTAACCCTACTATCTAGGTTCCTTCTCACAGCCCTACTATCCAGGCTTTCATATCGAAGTAACCCTACTATCCAGGTTCCTTCTCACAACCCTAATATCCAGGCTTTCATATCGAAGTAACCATACTATCCAGGTTCCTTCTCACAACCCTACTATCCAGGCTTTCATATCGAGGTAACCCTACTATTCAGGTTCCTTCTCACAGCCCTACTATCCAAGCTTTCATATCTTAGTAACACTATTATCTAGGTTCCTTCTTACAGCCCTACTATCCAGGCTTTCATATTAAAAACCCTACTATCTAGCTTCCTTCTCACAGCCCTATTATCCAGGCTTTCATATCGAAGTAGCCCTACGACCCGGGTTCCTTCTCATAGCCCTACTATCCAGGCTTTCATATCGATGTAACCCTAATACACAGGTTCCTTCTCACAGCCCTATTATTCAGGCTTTCATATCGAAGTAACCCTACTATCCAGGTTCCTTCTCACAGCCCTACTATCCAGGCGTTCATATCGAAGTAACCCTACTATCCAGGTTCCTTCTCACAGCCCAACTATCCAGGTGTTCATGTCGAAGTAACCCTACTATCCAGGTTCCTTCTCACAGCCCTACTATCTAGGCTTTCATATCGAAGTAACCCTACTATCCAAGTTACTTCTCACAGCCCCACTATCCAGGCTTTCATATCGAAGTAACCCTACTATCCAGGTTCCTTCTCACAACCATACTATCCCGATTTTCATATCGAAGTAACCCTACTATACAGATTCCTTCTCACAATCCTACTATCCAGGCTTTCATATCGAAGTAACCCTACTATCCAGGTTCCTTCTCACAGCCCTACTATCAAGGCTTTCATATCGAAGTAACCCTACTATCCAGGTTTCTTCTCACAACTTTAATATCCAGGCTTTCATATCGAAGTAACCCTACTATCCAGGTTCCTTCTCACAGCCCTAATATCCAGGCTTTCATATTGAAGTAACCTTACTATCCAGGTTCCTTCTCACAGCCCTACTATCCAGGCTTTCATATCGAAGTAACCCTACTATCTAGGTTCCTTCTCAAAGCCCTACTATTCAAGCTTTCATATCGAAGTAACCCTACTATCCAGGTTCCTTCTCACAGCCCTACTATCCAGGCTTTCATATCGAAGTAACCCTTCTATCCAGGTTTCTTCTCACAGCCCTACTATCCAGGCTTTCATATTAAAGTAACCCTACTATCTAGCTTCCTTCTCACAGCCCTATTATCCAGGCTTTCATATCGAAGTAGCCCTACGACCCGGGTTCCTTCTCATAGCCCTACTATCCAGGCTTTCATATCGAAGTAACCCTACTATTCAGGTTCCTTCTCACAGCATTACTATCCAAGCTTTCATATCGAAGTAACCCTACTATCCAGGTTCCTTCTCACAGCCCTACTATCCGCGCTTTCATATCGAAGTAACCCTACTATCCAAGTTCCTTGTCACAACCCTACTATTAAGGATTTCATATCGAAGTAACCCTACTATCCAGGTTCCTTCTCACAACCCTACTATCCAGGCTTTCATATCGAAGTAACCCTACTATCCAAGTTCCTTCTCACAACCCTACTATCCAGGCTTTCATATCGAAGTAACCCTACTATCCAGGTTCCTTCTCATAGCCCTACTATCCAGGCTTTCATATCAAAGTAACCCTACTATCCAAGTTCCTTCTCACAGCCCTACTATCCGGGCTTTCATATCGAAGTAACCCTACTATCCAGGTTACTTCTCACAACCCTACTATCCCGGCTTTCATATCGAAGTAACCGTACTATCCAGGTTCCTTCTCACAACCCTACTATCCAGGCTTTCATATCGAAGTAACCCTACTATCCAAGTTCCTTCTCACAGCCCTACTATCCGGGCTTTCATATCGAAGTAACCCTATTATCCAGGTTCCTTCTCACAACCCTACTATCCCTACTTTCATATCGAAGTAACCCTAATATCCAGGTTCCTTCTTACAACCCTACTATCCAGGATTTTATATCGAAGTAACCCTACTATCCAGGTTCCTTCTCACAACCCTACTATCCAGGCTTTCATATCGAAGTAACCCTACTATCCAGGTTCCTTCTCAAAACCCAACTATCCGGGCTTTCATATCAAAGTAACCCTACTATCCAGCTTCCTTCTCACAGCCCTAATATCCAGGCTTTCATATTGAAGTAACCCTACTATCCAGGTTCCATCTTACAGCCCTACTATCCAGGCTTTCATATTGAAGTAACCCTACTATCCAGCTTCCTTCTCACAACCCTACTATCCAGGCTTTCATATCGAAGTAACCCTACTATCCAAGTTCCTTCTCACAGTCCTACTATCCAGGCTTTCATATCAAAGTAACCCTACTATCCAGGTTCCTTCTTATAGCCCTACTATCCAGGTTCCTTCTCACAGCTCTACTATCCGGGCTTTCATATCGAAGTAACCCTATTATCCAGGTTCCTTCTCACAGCCCTAATATCCAGACTTTCATATTGAAGTAACCCTACTATCCAGGTTCCTTCTCACAGCCCTACTATCCAGGCTTTCATATCGAAGTATCCCTACTATCTAGGTTCCTTCTCACAGCCCTACTATCCAAGCTTTCATATCGAAGTAACCCTACTATCCACGTTCCTTCTCACAGCCCTACTATCCAGGCTTTCATATCGAAGTAACCCTACTATCCAGGTTTCTTCTCACAGCCCTACTATCCAGGCTTTCATATTAAAGTAACCCTACTATCTAGCTTCCATCTCACAGCCCTATTTTCCAGGCTTTCATATCGAAGTAGCCCTACGACCCGGGTTCCTTCTCATAGCCCTACTATCCAGGCTTTCATATTGAAGTAACCCTACTATCCAGGTTCCTTCTCATAGCCCTACTATCAAAGCTTTCATATCGAAGTAACCCTACTATCTAGGTTCCTTCTCACAGCCCTACTATCTGGGCTTTCATATTGAAGTAATCCTACTATCCAGGTTCCTTCTCTCAGCCCTACTATCCAGGCTTTCATATCGAAGTAACCCTACTATCCATGTTCCTTCTCACAGCCCTACTATCCGGGCTTTCATATCAAAGTAACCCTACTATCCATCTTCCTTCTCACAGCCCTAATATCCAGGCTTTCATATTGAAGTAACCCTACTATCCAGGTTCCTTCTCACAACCCTACTATCCAGGCTTTCATATCGAAGTAACCCTACTATCCAGGTTCCTTCTCACAGCCCTACTATCCAGGCTTTCATATCGAAGTAACCCTACTATCCAAGTTCCTTCTCACAATCCTACTATCTAGGCTTTCATATCTAAGTAACCCTACTATCCAGGTTCCTTCTCACAACCCTACTATCTAGGCTTTCATATCGAAGTAACCCTACTATCCAGGTTCCTTCTGATAGCCCTACTATCCAGGCTTTCATATCGAAGTAACCCTATTATCCAGGTTCCTTCTCACAGCCCTACTATCCAGGCTTTCATATCGAAGTAACCCTACTATCCAGTTTCCTTCTCACAGCCCTACTATTCGGGCTTTCATGTCGAAGTAACCCTACTATCCAGGTTCCTTCTCACAGCCCAATTATCCAGGCTTTCATATCGAAGTAACCCTACTATCCAGGTTCCTTCTCACAGCCCTACTATTCAGGCTTTCATATCAAAGTAACCCTACTATCCAGGTTCCTTCTCACAGCCCTAATATCCAGGCTTTCATATCGAAGTAACCCTACTATCCAGGTTCCTTCTCACAGCCCTACTATCCAGGCTTCCATATCGAAGTAACCCTGCTATCCAGGTTTCTTCTCACAGCCCTACTATCCCGACTTTCATATCGAAGTAACCCTACTATCCAGGTTCCTTCTCACAACCCTACTATCCAGGCTTTTATATCGAAGTAATCCTACTATCCAGGTTCCTTCTCACAACCCTACTATCCAGGCTTTCATATCGAAGTAACCCTACTATCCAAGTTCCTTCTCACAGCACTACTATCAAGGCTTTCATATCGAAGTAACCCTACTATCCAGGTTCCTTCTCACAACCCAACTATCCGGGCTTTCATATCAAAGTAACCCTACTATCCAGCTTCCTTCTCACAGCCCTAATATCCAGGCTTTCATATTGAAGTAACCCTACTATCCAGGTTCCATCTCACAACCCTACTATCCAGGCTTTCATATCGAAGTAACCCTACTATCCAGCTTCCTTCTCACAGCCCTACTATCCAGGCATTCATATCGAAGTAACCCTGCTATCTAGGTTCCTTCTTACAGCCCTACTATCTGGGCTTTCATATTGAAATAATCCTACTATCCAGGTTCCTTCTCTCAGCCCTACTATCTAGGCTTTCATATCGAAGTAACCCTACTATCCATGTTCCTTCTCACAGCCCTACTATCCGGGCTTTCATATCAAAGTAACCCTACTATCCAGGTTCCTTCTTATAGCCCTACTATCCAGGTTCCTTCTCACAGCTCTACTATCCGGGCTTTCATATACTAGTAACCCTATTATCCAGGTTCCTTCTCACAGCCCTAATATCCAGACTTTCATATCGAAGTAACCCTACTATCCATGTTCCTTCTCACAGCCCTACTATCCGGGCTTTCATATCAAAGTAATCCTACTATCCATCTTCCTTCTCACAGCCCTAATATCCAGGCTTTCATATTGAAGTAACCCTACTATCCAGGTTCCTTCTCACAACCCTACTATCCAGGCTTTCATATCGAAGTAACCCTACTATCCAGGTTCCTTCTCACAGCCCTACTATCCAGGCTTTCATATCGAAGTAACCCTACTATCCAAGTTCCTTCTCACAATCCTACTATCTAGGCTTTCATATCTAAGTAACCCTACTATCCAGGTTCCTTCTCACAACCCTACTATCCAGGCTTTCATATCGAAGTAACCCTACTATCCAGGTTCCTTCTCATAGCCCTACTATCCAGGCTTTCATATCGAAGTAACCCTATTATCCAGGTTCCTTCTCACAGCCCTACTATCCAGGCTTTCATATCGAAGTAACCCTACTATCCAGTTTCCTTCTCACAGCCCTACTATTTGGGCTTTCATATCGAAGTAACCCTACTATCCAGGTTCCTTCTCACAGCCCAATTATCCAGGCTTTCATATCGAAGTAACCCTACTATCCAGGTTCCTTCTCACAGCCCTACTATTCAGGCTTTCATATCAAAGTAACCCTACTATCCAGGTTCCTTCTCACAGCCCTACTATCTAGGCTTTCATATCGAAGTAACCCTACTATCCAGGTTCCTTCTCACAGCCCTACTATCCAGGCTTCCATATCGAAGTAACCCTACTATCCAGGTTTCTTCTCACAGCCCTACTATCCCGACTTTCATATCGAAGTAACCCTACTATCCAGGTTCCTTCTCACAACCCTACTATCCAGGCTTTTATATCGAAGTAACCCTACTATCCAGGTTCCTTCTCACAACCCTACTATCCAGGCTTTCATATCGAAGTAACCCTACTATCCAAGTTCCTTCTCACAGCCCTACTATCAAGGCTTTCATATCGAAGTAACCCTACTATCCAGGTTCCTTCTCACAACCCAACTATCCGGGCTTTCATATCAAAGTAACCCTACTATCCAGCTTCCTTCTCACAGCCCTAATATCCAGGCTTTCATATTGAAGTAACCCTACTATCCAGGTTCCATCTCACAACCCTACTATCCAGGCTTTCATATCGAAGTAACCCTACTATCCAGCTTCCTTCTCACAGCCCTACTATCCAGGCTTTCATATCGAAGTAACCCTGCTATCTAGGTTCCTTCTTACAGCCCTACTATCTGGGCTTTCATATTGAAATAATCCTACTATCCAGGTTCCTTCTCTCAGCCCTACTATCTAGGCTTTCATATCGAAGTAACCCTACTATCCATGTTCCTTCTCACAGCCCTACTATCCGGGCTTTCATATCAAAGTAACCCTACTATCCAGGTTCCTTCTTATAGCCCTACTATCCAGGTTCCTTCTCACAGCTCTACTATCCGGGCTTTCATATACTAGTAACCCTATTATCCAGGTTCCTTCTCACAGCCCTAATATCCAGACTTTCATATTGAAGTAACACTACTATCCAGGTTCCTTCTAACATCCCTACTATCCAGGCTTTCATATCGAAGTAACCCTACTATCTAGGTTCCTTCTCACAGCCCTACTATCCAGGCTTTCATATCGAAGTAACCCTACTATCCAGGTTCCTTCTCACAGCCCTACTATCCAGGCTTTCATATCGAAGTAACCCTACTATCCAGGTTTCTTCTCACAGCCCTACTATCCAGGCTTTCATATTAAAGTAACCCTACTATCTAGCTTCCATCTCACAGCCCTATTTTCCAGGCTTTCATATCGAAGTAGCCCTACGACCCGGGTTCCTTCTCATAGCCCTACTATCCAGGCTTTCATATCGAAGTAACCCTATTATCCAGGTTCCTTCTCACAACCCTACTATCCAGGCTTTCATATCGAAGTAACCCTACTATCCAGTTTCCTTCTCACAGCCCTACTATTCGGGCTTTCATATCGAAGTAACCCTACTATCCAGGTTCCTTCTCACAGCCCAATTATCCAGGCTTTCATATCGAAGTAACCCTACTATCCAGGTTCCTTCTCACAGCCCTACTATTCAGGCTTTCATATCATAGTAACCCTACTATCCAGGTTCCTTCTCACAGCCTTACTATCCAGGCTTTAATATCGAAGTAACCCTACTATCCAGGTTCCTTCTCACAGCCCTACTATCCAGGCTTCCATATCGAAGTAACCCTACTATCCAGGTTTCTTCTCACAACCCTACTATCCCGACTTTCATATCGAAGTAACCCTACTATCCAGGTTGCTTCTCACAACCCTACTATCCAGGCTTTTATATCGAAGTAACCCTACTATCCAGGTTCCTTCTCACAACCCTACTATCCAGGCTTTCATATCGAAGTAACCCTACTATCCAAGTTCCTTCTCACAGCCCTACTTTCAAGGCTTTCATATCGAAGTAACCCTACTATCCAGGTTCCTTCTCACAACCCAACTATCCGGGATTTCATATCAAAGTAACCCTACTATCCAGCTTCCATCTCACAGCCCTAATATCCAGGCTTTCATATTGAAGTAACCCTACTATCCAGGTTCCATCTCACAACCCTACTATCCAGGCTTTCATATCGAAGTAACCCTACTATCCAGCTTCCTTCTCACAGCCCTACTATCCAGGCTTTCATATCGAAGTAACCCTACTATCTAGGTTCCTTCTCACAGCCCTACTATCTGGGCTTTCATATTGAAGTAATCCTACTATCCAGGTTCCTTCTCTCAGCCCTACTATCTAGGCTTTCATATCGAAGTAACCCTACTATCCATGTTCCTTCTCACAGCCCTACTATCCGGGCTTTCATATCAAAGTAACCCTACTATCCATCTTCCTTCTCACAGCCCTAATATCCAGGCTTTCATATTGAAGTAACCCTACTATCCAGGTTCCTTCTCACAGCCCTACTATCCAGGCTTTCGTATCGAAGTAACCCTACTATCCAGGTTCCTTCTCACATCCCTACTATCCAGGCTTTCATATCGAAGTAACCCTACTATCCAAGTTCCTTCTCACAATCCTACTATCCAGGCTTTCATATCTAAGTAACCCTACTATCCAGGTTCCTTCTCACAACCCTACTATCCAGGATTTCATATCGAAGTAACCCTACTATCCAGGTTCCTTCTCACAGCCCTACTATTCAGGCTTTCATATCGAAGTAACCCTATTATCCAGGTTCCTTCTCACAGCCCTACTATCCAGGCTTTCATATCGAAGTAACCCTACTATCCAGTTTCCTTCTCACAGCCCTACTATTCGGGCTTTCATATCGAAGTAACCCTACTATCCAGGTTCCTTCTCACAGCCCAATTATCCAGGCTTTCATATCGAAGTAACCCTACTATCCAGGTTCCTTCTCACAGCCCTACTATTCAGGCTTTCATATCAAAGTAACCCTACTATCCAGGTTCCTTCTCACAGCCCTACTATCCAGGCTTTCATATTGAAGTAACCCTACTATCCAGGTTCCTTCTCACAGCCCTACTATCCAGGCTTTCATATCGAAGTAACCCTACTATCCAGGTTTCTTCTCACAGCCCTATTATCCCGACTTTCATATCGAAGTAACCCTACTATCCAGGTTCCTTCTCACAACCCTACTATCCAGGCTTTTATATCGAAGTAACCCTACTATCCAGGTTCCTTCTCACAACCCTACTATCCAGGCTTTCATATCGAAGTAATCCTACTATCCAAGTTCCTTCTCACAGCCCTACTATCAAGGCTTTCATATCGAAGTAACCCTACTATCCAGGTTCCTTCTCACAACCCAACTATCCGGGCTTTCATATCAAAGTAACCCTACTATCCAGCTTCCTTCTCACAACCCTAATATCCAGGCTTTCATATTGAAGTAACCCTACTATCCAGGTTCCATCTCACAACCCTACTATCCAGGCTTTCATATCGAAGTAACCCTACTATCCAGCTTCCTTCTCACAGCCCTACTATCCAGGCTTTCATATCGAAGTAACCCTACTATCCAAGTTCCTTCTCACAGTCCTACTATCCAGGCTTTCATATCAAAGTAACCCTACTATCCAGGTTCCTTCTCATAGCCCTACTATCCAGGTTCCTTCTCAAAGCTCTACTATCCGGGCATTCATATCGAAGTAACCCTATTATCCAGGTTCCTTCTCACAGCCCTAATATCCAGACTTTCATATTGAAGAAACCCTACTATCCAGGTTCCTTCTCACAGCCCTACTATCCAGGTTTTCATATCGATGTAACCCTACTATCTAGGTTCCTTCTCACAGCCCTACTATCCAGGCTTTCATATCGAAGTAACCCTACTATCCAGGTTCCTTCTCACAGGCCTACTATCCAGGCTTTCATATCGAAGTAACCCTACTATCCAGGTTTCTTCTCACAACCCTACTATCCAGGCTTTCATATTAAAGTAACCTTACTATCTAGCTTCCTTCTCACAGCCCAATTTTCCAGGCTTTCATATCGAAGTAGCCCTACGACCCGGGTTCCTTCTCATAACCCTACTATCCAGGCTTTCATATCGAAGTAACCCTACTATCCAGGTTTCTTCTCACAGCCCTACTATCCAGGCTTTCATATTAAAGTAACCCTACTATCTACCTTCCATCTCACAGCCCTATTTTCCAGGCTTTCATATCGAAGTAGCCCTACGACCCGGGTTCCTTCTCATAGCCCTACTATCCAGGCTTTCATATTGAAGTAACCCTACTATCCAGGTTCCTTCTCATAGCCCTACTATCAAAGCTTTCATATCGAAGTAACCCTACTATCTAGGTTCCTTCTCACAGCCCTACTATCTGGGCTTTCATATTGAAGTAATCCTACTATCCAGGTTCCTTCTCTCAGCCCTACTATCCAGGCTTTCATATCGAAGTAACCCTCTTATCCATGGTCCTTCTCACAGCCCTACTATCCGGGCTTTCATATCAAAGTAACCCTACTATCCATCTTCCTTCTCACAGCCCTAATATCCAGGCTTTCATATTGAAGTAACCCTACTATCCAGGTTCCTTCTCACAGCCCTAATATCCAGGCTTTCATATTGAAGTAACCCTACTATCCAGGTTCCATCTTACAGCCCTACTATCCAGGCTTTCATATTGAAGTAACCCTACTATCCAGCTTCCTTCTCACAACCCTACTATCCAGGCTTTCATATCGAAGTAACCCTACTATCCAAGTTCCTTCTCACAGTCCTACTATCCAGGCTTTCATATCAAAGTAACCCTACTATCCAGGTTCCTTCTTATAGCCCTACTATCCAGGTTCCTTCTCACAGCTCTACTATCCGGGCTTTCATATCGAAGTAACCCTATTATCCAGGTTCCTTCTCACAGCCCTAATATCCAGACTTTCATATTGAAGTAACCCTACTATCCAGGTTCCTTCTCACAGCCCTACTATCCAGGCTTTCATATCGAAGTATCCCTACTATCTAGGTTCCTTCTCACAGCCCTACTATCCAAGCTTTCATATCGAAGTAACCCTACTATCCACGTTCCTTCTCACAGCCCTACTATCCAGGCTTTCATATCGAAGTAACCCTACTATCCAGGTTTCTTCTCACAGCCCTACTATCCAGGCTTTCATATTAAAGTAACCCTACTATCTAGCTTCCATCTCACAGCCCTATTTTCCAGGCTTTCATATCGAAGTAGCCCTACGACCCGGGTTCCTTCTCATAGCCCTACTATCCAGGCTTTCATATTGAAGTAACCCTACTATCCAGGTTCCTTCTCATAGCCCTACTATCAAAGCTTTCATATCGAAGTAACCCTACTATCTAGGTTCCTTCTCACAGCCCTACTATCTGGGCTTTCATATTGAAGTAATCCTACTATCCAGGTTCCTTCTCTCAGCCCTACTATCCAGGCTTTCATATCGAAGTAACCCTACTATCCATGTTCCTTCTCACAGCCCTACTATCCGGGCTTTCATATCAAAGTAACCCTACTATCCATCTTCCTTCTCACAGCCCTAATATCCAGGCTTTCATATTGAAGTAACCCTACTATCCAGGTTCCTTCTCACAACCCTACTATCCAGGCTTTCATATCGAAGTAACCCTACTATCCAGGTTCCTTCTCACAGCCCTACTATCCAGGCTTTCATATCGAAGTAACCCTACTATCCAAGTTCCTTCTCACAATCCTACTATCTAGGCTTTCATATCTAAGTAACCCTACTATCCAGGTTCCTTCTCACAACCCTACTATCTAGGCTTTCATATCGAAGTAACCCTACTATCCAGGTTCCTTCTCATAGCCCTACTATCCAGGCTTTCATATCGAAGTAACCCTATTATCCAGGTTCCTTCTCACAGCCCTACTATCCAGGCTTTCATATCGAAGTAACCCTACTATCCAGTTTCCTTCTCACAGCCCTACTATTCGGGCTTTCATGTCGAAGTAACCCTACTATCCAGGTTCCTTCTCACAGCCCAATTATCCAGGCTTTCATATCGAAGTAACCCTACTATCCAGGTTCCTTCTCACAGCCCTACTATTCAGGCTTTCATATCAAAGTAACCCTACTATCCAGGTTCCTTCTCACAGCCCTAATATCCAGGCTTTCATATCGAAGTAACCCTACTATCCAGGTTCCTTCTCACAGCCCTACTATCCAGGCTTCCATATCGAAGTAACCCTGCTATCCAGGTTTCTTCTCACAGCCCTACTATCCCGACTTTCATATCGAAGTAACCCTACTATCCAGGTTCCTTCTCACAACCCTACTATCCAGGCTTTTATATCGAAGTAATCCTACTATCCAGGTTCCTTCTCACAACCCTACTATCCAGGCTTTCATATCGAAGTAACCCTACTATCCAAGTTCCTTCTCACAGCACTACTATCAAGGCTTTCATATCGAAGTAACCCTACTATCCAGGTTCCTTCTCACAACCCAACTATCCGGGCTTTCATATCAAAGTAACCCTACTATCCAGCTTCCTTCTCACAGCCCTAATATCCAGGCTTTCATATTGAAGTAACCCTACTATCCAGGTTCCATCTCACAACCCTACTATCCAGGCTTTCATATCGAAGTAACCCTACTATCCAGCTTCCTTCTCACAGCCCTACTATCCAGGCATTCATATCGAAGTAACCCTGCTATCTAGGTTCCTTCTTACAGCCCTACTATCTGGGCTTTCATATTGAAATAATCCTACTATCCAGGTTCCTTCTCTCAGCCCTACTATCTAGGCTTTCATATCGAAGTAACCCTACTATCCATGTTCCTTCTCACAGCCCTACTATCCGGGCTTTCATATCAAAGTAACCCTACTATCCAGGTTCCTTCTTATAGCCCTACTATCCAGGTTCCTTCTCACAGCTCTACTATCCGGGCTTTCATATACTAGTAACCCTATTATCCAGGTTCCTTCTCACAGCCCTAATATCCAGACTTTCATATCGAAGTAACCCTACTATCCATGTTCCTTCTCACAGCCCTACTATCCGGGCTTTCATATCAAAGTAATCCTACTATCCATCTTCCTTCTCACAGCCCTAATATCCAGGCTTTCATATTGAAGTAACCCTACTATCCAGGTTCCTTCTCACAACCCTACTATCCAGGCTTTCATATCGAAGTAACCCTACTATCCAGGTTCCTTCTCACAGCCCTACTATCCAGGCTTTCATATCGAAGTAACCCTACTATCCAAGTTCCTTCTCACAATCCTACTATCTAGGCTTTCATATCTAAGTAACCCTACTATCCAGGTTCCTTCTCACAACCCTACTATCCAGGCTTTCATATCGAAGTAACCCTACTATCCAGGTTCCTTCTCATAGCCCTACTATCCAGGCTTTCATATCGAAGTAACCCTATTATCCAGGTTCCTTCTCACAGCCCTACTATCCAGGCTTTCATATCGAAGTAACCCTACTATCCAGTTTCCTTCTCACAGCCCTACTATTTGGGCTTTCATATCGAAGTAACCCTACTATCCAGGTTCCTTCTCACAGCCCAATTATCCAGGCTTTCATATCGAAGTAACCCTACTATCCAGGTTCCTTCTCACAGCCCTACTATTCAGGCTTTCATATCAAAGTAACCCTACTATCCAGGTTCCTTCTCACAGCCCTACTATCTAGGCTTTCATATCGAAGTAACCCTACTATCCAGGTTCCTTCTCACAGCCCTACTATCCAGGCTTCCATATCGAAGTAACCCTACTATCCAGGTTTCTTCTCACAGCCCTACTATCCCGACTTTCATATCGAAGTAACCCTACTATCCAGGTTCCTTCTCACAACCCTACTATCCAGGCTTTTATATCGAAGTAACCCTACTATCCAGGTTCCTTCTCACAACCCTACTATCCAGGCTTTCATATCGAAGTAACCCTACTATCCAAGTTCCTTCTCACAGCCCTACTATCAAGGCTTTCATATCGAAGTAACCCTACTATCCAGGTTCCTTCTCACAACCCAACTATCCGGGCTTTCATATCAAAGTAACCCTACTATCCAGCTTCCTTCTCACAGCCCTAATATCCAGGCTTTCATATTGAAGTAACCCTACTATCCAGGTTCCATCTCACAACCCTACTATCCAGGCTTTCATATCGAAGTAACCCTACTATCCAGCTTCCTTCTCACAGCCCTACTATCCAGGCTTTCATATCGAAGTAACCCTGCTATCTAGGTTCCTTCTTACAGCCCTACTATCTGGGCTTTCATATTGAAATAATCCTACTATCCAGGTTCCTTCTCTCAGCCCTACTATCTAGGCTTTCATATCGAAGTAACCCTACTATCCATGTTCCTTCTCACAGCCCTACTATCCGGGCTTTCATATCAAAGTAACCCTACTATCCAGGTTCCTTCTTATAGCCCTACTATCCAGGTTCCTTCTCACAGCTCTACTATCCGGGCTTTCATATACTAGTAACCCTATTATCCAGGTTCCTTCTCACAGCCCTAATATCCAGACTTTCATATTGAAGTAACACTACTATCCAGGTTCCTTCTAACATCCCTACTATCCAGGCTTTCATATCGAAGTAACCCTACTATCTAGGTTCCTTCTCACAGCCCTACTATCCAGGCTTTCATATCGAAGTAACCCTACTATCCAGGTTCCTTCTCACAGCCCTACTATCCAGGCTTTCATATCGAAGTAACCCTACTATCCAGGTTTCTTCTCACAGCCCTACTATCCAGGCTTTCATATTAAAGTAACCCTACTATCTAGCTTCCATCTCACAGCCCTATTTTCCAGGCTTTCATATCGAAGTAGCCCTACGACCCGGGTTCCTTCTCATAGCCCTACTATCCAGGCTTTCATATCGAAGTAACCCTATTATCCAGGTTCCTTCTCACAACCCTACTATCCAGGCTTTCATATCGAAGTAACCCTACTATCCAGTTTCCTTCTCACAGCCCTACTATTCGGGCTTTCATATCGAAGTAACCCTACTATCCAGGTTCCTTCTCACAGCCCAATTATCCAGGCTTTCATATCGAAGTAACCCTACTATCCAGGTTCCTTCTCACAGCCCTACTATTCAGGCTTTCATATCATAGTAACCCTACTATCCAGGTTCCTTCTCACAGCCCTACTATCCAGGCTTTAATATCGAAGTAACCCTACTATCCAGGTTCCTTCTCACAGCCCTACTATCCAGGCTTCCATATCGAAGTAACCCTACTATCCAGGTTTCTTCTCACAACCCTACTATCCCGACTTTCATATCGAAGTAACCCTACTATCCAGGTTGCTTCTCACAACCCTACTATCCAGGCTTTTATATCGAAGTAACCCTACTATCCAGGTTCCTTCTCACAACCCTACTATCCAGGCTTTCATATCGAAGTAACCCTACTATCCAAGTTCCTTCTCACAGCCCTACTTTCAAGGCTTTCATATCGAAGTAACCCTACTATCCAGGTTCCTTCTCACAACCCAACTATCCGGGATTTCATATCAAAGTAACCCTACTATCCAGCTTCCATCTCACAGCCCTAATATCCAGGCTTTCATATTGAAGTAACCCTACTATCCAGGTTCCATCTCACAACCCTACTATCCAGGCTTTCATATCGAAGTAACCCTACTATCCAGCTTCCTTCTCACAGCCCTACTATCCAGGCTTTCATATCGAAGTAACCCTACTATCTAGGTTCCTTCTCACAGCCCTACTATCTGGGCTTTCATATTGAAGTAATCCTACTATCCAGGTTCCTTCTCTCAGCCCTACTATCTAGGCTTTCATATCGAAGTAACCCTACTATCCATGTTCCTTCTCACAGCCCTACTATCCGGGCTTTCATATCAAAGTAACCCTACTATCCATCTTCCTTCTCACAGCCCTAATATCCAGGCTTTCATATTGAAGTAACCCTACTATCCAGGTTCCTTCTCACAGCCCTACTATCCAGGCTTTCGTATCGAAGTAACCCTACTATCCAGGTTCCTTCTCACATCCCTACTATCCAGGCTTTCATATCGAAGTAACCCTACTATCCAAGTTCCTTCTCACAATCCTACTATCCAGGCTTTCATATCTAAGTAACCCTACTATCCAGGTTCCTTCTCACAACCCTACTATCCAGGATTTCATATCGAAGTAACCCTACTATCCAGGTTCCTTCTCACAGCCCTACTATTCAGGCTTTCATATCGAAGTAACCCTATTATCCAGGTTCCTTCTCACAGCCCTACTATCCAGGCTTTCATATCGAAGTAACCCTACTATCCAGTTTCCTTCTCACAGCCCTACTATTCGGGCTTTCATATCGAAGTAACCCTACTATCCAGGTTCCTTCTCACAGCCCAATTATCCAGGCTTTCATATCGAAGTAACCCTACTATCCAGGTTCCTTCTCACAGCCCTACTATTCAGGCTTTCATATCAAAGTAACCCTACTATCCAGGTTCCTTCTCACAGCCCTACTATCCAGGCTTTCATATTGAAGTAACCCTACTATCCAGGTTCCTTCTCACAGCCCTACTATCCAGGCTTTCATATCGAAGTAACCCTACTATCCAGGTTTCTTCTCACAGCCCTAT
Organism: Vicia faba; assembly: GCA_948472305.1. Classification (NCBI taxonomy): domain Eukaryota; kingdom Viridiplantae; phylum Streptophyta; class Magnoliopsida; order Fabales; family Fabaceae; genus Vicia; species Vicia faba. Next base: position 763,546,955 of record OX451735.1, on the reverse strand, counting down.
TATCCCGACTTTCATATCGAAGTAACCCTACTATCCAGGTTCCTTCTCACAACCCTACTATCCAGGCTTTTATATCGAAGTAACCCTACTATCCAGGTTCCTTCTCACAACCCTACTATCCAGGCTTTCATATCGAAGTAATCCTACTATCCAAGTTCCTTCTCACAGCCCTACTATCAAGGCTTTCATATCGAAGTAACCCTACTATCCAGGTTCCTTCTCACAACCCAACTATCCGGGCTTTCATATCAAAGTAACCCTACTATCCAGCTTCCTTCTCACAACCCTAATATCCAGGCTTTCATATTGAAGTAACCCTACTATCCAGGTTCCATCTCACAACCCTACTATCCAGGCTTTCATATCGAAGTAACCCTACTATCCAGCTTCCTTCTCACAGCCCTACTATCCAGGCTTTCATATCGAAGTAACCCTACTATCCAAGTTCCTTCTCACAGTCCTACTATCCAGGCTTTCATATCAAAGTAACCCTACTATCCAGGTTCCTTCTCATAGCCCTACTATCCAGGTTCCTTCTCAAAGCTCTACTATCCGGGCATTCATATCGAAGTAACCCTATTATCCAGGTTCCTTCTCACAGCCCTAATATCCAGACTTTCATATTGAAGAAACCCTACTATCCAGGTTCCTTCTCACAGCCCTACTATCCAGGTTTTCATATCGATGTAACCCTACTATCTAGGTTCCTTCTCACAGCCCTACTATCCAGGCTTTCATATCGAAGTAACCCTACTATCCAGGTTCCTTCTCACAGGCCTACTATCCAGGCTTTCATATCGAAGTAACCCTACTATCCAGGTTTCTTCTCACAACCCTACTATCCAGGCTTTCATATTAAAGTAACCTTACTATCTAGCTTCCTTCTCACAGCCCAATTTTCCAGGCTTTCATATCGAAGTAGCCCTACGACCCGGGTTCCTTCTCATAACCCTACTATCCAGGCTTTCATATCGAAGTAACCCTACTATCCAGGTTTCTTCTCACAGCCCTACTATCCAGGCTTTCATATTAAAGTAACCCTACTATCTACCTTCCATCTCACAGCCCTATTTTCCAGGCTTTCATATCGAAGTAGCCCTACGACCCGGGTTCCTTCTCATAGCCCTACTATCCAGGCTTTCATATTGAAGTAACCCTACTATCCAGGTTCCTTCTCATAGCCCTACTATCAAAGCTTTCATATCGAAGTAACCCTACTATCTAGGTTCCTTCTCACAGCCCTACTATCTGGGCTTTCATATTGAAGTAATCCTACTATCCAGGTTCCTTCTCTCAGCCCTACTATCCAGGCTTTCATATCGAAGTAACCCTCTTATCCATGGTCCTTCTCACAGCCCTACTATCCGGGCTTTCATATCAAAGTAACCCTACTATCCATCTTCCTTCTCACAGCCCTAATATCCAGGCTTTCATATTGAAGTAACCCTACTATCCAGGTTCCTTCTCACAGCCCTACTATCCAGGCTTTCATATCGAAGTAACCCTACTATCCAGGTTCCTTCTCACAGCCCTACTATCCAGGCTTTCATATCGAAGTAACCCTACTATCCAGGTTCCTTCTCACAACCCTACTATCCAGGCTTTTATATCGAAGTAACCCTACTATCCAGGTTCCTTCTCACAACCCTACTATCCAGGCTTTCATATAGAAGTAACCCTACTATCCAAGTTCCTTCTCACAGCCCTACTATCAAGGCTTTCATATCGAAGTAACCCTACTACCCAGGTTCCTTTTCACAACCCAACTATCTGGGCTTTCATATCAAAGTAACCCTACTATCCAGCTTCCTTCTCACAGCCCTAATATCCAGGCTTTCATATTGAAGTAACCCTACTATCCAGGTTCCATCTCACAACCCTACTATCCAGGCTTTAATATCGAAGTAACCCTACTATCCAGCTTCCTTCTCACAGCCCTACTATCCAGGCTTTCATATCGAAGTAACCCTGCTATCTAGGTTCCTTCTCACAGCCCTACTATCTGGGCTTTCATATTGAAGTAATCCTACTATCCAGGTTCCTTCTCTCAGCCCTACTATCTAGGCTTTCATATCGAAGTAACCCTACTATCCATGTTCCTTCTCACAGCCCTACTATCCGGGCTTTCATATCAAAGTAACCCTACTATCCATCTTCCTTCTCACAGCCCTAATATCCAGGCTTTCATATTGAAGTAACCCTACTATCCAGGTTTCTTCTCACAGCCCTACTATCCAGGCTTTCATATCGAAGTAACCCTACTATCCAGGTTCCTTCTCACAGCCCTACTATCCAGGCTTTCATATCGAAGTAACCCTACTATCCAAGTTCCTTCTCACAATCCTACTATCCAGGCTTTCATATCTAAGTAACCCTACTATCCAGGTTCCTTCTCACAACCCTACTATCCAGGCTTTCATATCGAAGTAACCCTACTATCCAGGTTCCTTCTCACAGCCCTACTATCCAGGCTTTCATATCGAAGTAACCCTATTATCCAGGTTCCTTCTCACAGCCCTACTATCCAGGCTTTCATATCGAAGTAACCCTACTATCCAGTTTCCTTCTCACAGCCATACTATTCGGGCTTTCATATCGAAGTAACCCTACTATCCAGGTTCCTTCTCAGAGCCCAATTATCCAGGCTTTCATATCGAAGTAACCCTACTATCCAGGTTCCTTCTCACAACCCTACTATTCAGGCTTTCATATCAAAGTAACCCTACTATCCGGGTTCCTTCTCACAGCCCTACTATCCAGGCTTTCATATCGAAGTAACCCTACTATCCAGGTTCCTTCTCACAGCCCTACTATCCAGGCTTTCATATCGAAGTAACCCTACTATCCAGGTTTCTTCTCACAGCCCTACTATCCCGACTTTCATATCGAAGTAACCCTACTATCCAGGTTCCTTCTCACAACCCTACTATCCAGGCTTTTATATCGAAGTAACCCTACTATCCAGGTTCCTTCTCACAACCCTACTATCCAGGCTTTCATATCGAAGTAATCCTACTATCCAAGTTCCTTCTCACAGCCCTACTATCAAGGCTTTCATATCGAAGTAACCCTACTATCCAGGTTCCTTCTCACAACTCAACTATCCGGGCTTTCATATCAAAGTAACCCTACTATCCAGCTTCCTTCTCACAACCCTAATATCCAGGCTTTCATATTGAAGTAACCCTACTATCCAGGTTCCATCTCACAAACCTACTATCCAGGCTTTCATATCGAAGTAACCCTACTATCCAGCTTCCTTCTCACAGCCCTACTATCCAGGCTTTCATATCGAAGTAACCCTACTATCCAAGTTCCTTCTCACAGTCCTACTATCCAGGCTTTCATATCAAAGTAACCCTACTATCCAGGTTCCTTCTCATAGCCCTACTATCCAGGTTCCTTCTCACAGCTCTACTATCCGGGCTTTCATATCGAAGTAACCCTATTATCCAGGTTCCTTCTCACAGCCCTAATATCCAGACTTTCATATTGAAGTAACCCTACTATCCAGGTTCCTTCTCACAACCCTACTATCCAGGCTTTCATATCGAAGTAACCCTACTATCTAGGTTCCTTCTCACAGCCCTACTATCCAGGCTTTCATATCGAAGTAACCCTACTATCCAGGTTCCTTCTCACAGGCCTACTATCCAGGCTTTCATATCGAAGTAACCCTACTATCCAGGTTTCTTCTCACAGCCCTACTATCCAGGCTTTCATATTAAAGTAACCCTACTATCTAGCTTCCTTCTCACAGCCCTATTTTCCAGGCTTTCATATCGAAGTAGCCCTACGACCCGGGTTCCTTCTCATAACCCTACTATCCAGGCTTTCATATTGAAGTAACCCTACTATCCAGGTTCCTTCTCATAGCCCTACTATCCATGCTTTCATATCGAAGTAACCCTACTATCTAGGTTCCTTCTCACAGCCCTACTATCTGGGCTTTCATATCGAAATAATCCTACTATCTAAGTTCCTTCTAACAGCCCTACTATTCAGGCTTTCATATCGAAGTAACCCTAGTATCCAGGTTCCTTCTCACAACCCTACTATCCAGGCTTTCATATCGAAGTAACCCTACTATCCAGGTTCCTTCTCACAAACCTACTATCCAGGCTTTCATATCGAAGTAACCCTACTATCCAGGTTCCTTCTCACAGCCCTACTATCCAGGCTTTCATATCGAAGTAACCCTACTATCCATGTTCCTTCTCACAGCCCTACTATCCAGGCTTTCATATCGAAGTAACCCTACTATCCAAGTTCCTTCTCACAATCCTACTATCCAGGCATTCATATCGAAGTAACCCTACTATCCAGGTTCCTTCTCACAACCCTACTATCCAGGTTCCTTCTCATAACCCTACTATCCAGGCTTTCATATCGAAGTAACCCTACTATCCAGGTTCCTTCTCACAGACCTACTATCCAGGCTTTCATATCGAAGTAACCCTATTATCCAGGTTCCTTCTCACAGCCCTAATATCCAGACTTTCATATTGAAGTAACCCTACTATCCAGGTTCCTTCTCACAGCCCTACTATCCAGGCTTTCATATCGAAGTAACCCTACTATCTAGGTTCCTTCTCACAGCCCTACTATCCAGGCTTTCATATCGAAGTAACCCTACTATCCAGGTTTCTTCTCACAGCCCTACTATCCCGACTTTCATATCGAAGTAACCCTACTATCCAGGTTCCTTCTCACAACCCTACTATCCAGGCTTTTATATCGAAGTAACCCTACAATCCAGGTTCCTTCTCACAACCCTACTATCCAGGCTTTCATATCGAAGTAATCCTACTATCCAAGTTCCTTCTCACAGCCCTACTATCAAGGCTTTCATATCGAAGTAACCCTACTATCCAGGTTCCTTCTCACAACCCAACTATCCGGGCTTTCATATCAAAGTAACCCTACTATCCAGCTTCCTTCTCACAACCCTAATATCCAGGCTTTCATATTGAAGTAACCCTACTATCCAGGTTCCATCTCATAAACCTACTATCCAGGCTTTCATATCGAAGTAACCCTACTATCCAGCTTCCTTCTCACAGCCCTACTATCCAGGCTTTCATATCGAAGTAACCCTACTATCCAAGTTCCTTCTCACAGTCCTACTATCCAGGCTTTCATATCAAAGTAACCCTACTATCCAGGTTCCTTCTCATAGCCCTACTATCCAGGTTCCTTCTCACAGCTCTACTATCCGGGCTTTCATATCGAAGTAACCCTATTATCCAGGTTCCTTCTCACAGCCCTAATATCCAGACTTTCATATTGAAGTAACCCTACTATCTAGGTTCCTTCTCACAGCCCTACTATCCAGGCTTTCATATCGAAGTAACCCTACTATCTAGGTTCCTTCTCACAGCCCTACTATCCAGGCTTTCATATCGAAGTAACCCTACTATCCAGGTTCCTTCTCACAGGCCTACTATCCAGGCTTTCATATCGAAGTAACCCTACTATCCAGGTTTCTTCTCACAGCCCTACTATCCAGGCTTTCATATTAAAGTAACCCGACTATCTAGCTTCCTTCTCACAGCCCTATTTTCCAGGCTTTCATATCGAAGTAGCCCTACGACCCGGGTTCCTTCTCATAACCCTACTATCCAGGCTTTCATATTGAAGTAACCCTACTATCCAGGTTCCTTCTCATAGCCCTACTATCCATGCTTTCATATCGAAGTAACCCTACTATCTAGGTTCCTTCTCACAGCCCTACTATCTGGGCTTTCATATCGAAGTAATCCTACTATCCAAGTTCCTTCTAACAGCCCTACTATTCAGGCTTTCATATCGAAGTAACCCTAGTATCCAGGTTCCTTCTCACAACCCTACTATCCAGGCTTTCATATCGAAGTAACCCTACTATCCAGGTTCCTTCTCATAAACCTACTATCCAGGCTTTCATATCGAAGTAACCCTACTATCCAGGTTCCTTCTCACAGCCCTACTATCCAGGCTTTCATATCGAAGTAACCCTACTATCCATGTTCCTTCTCACAGCCCTACTATCCAGGCTTTCATATCGAAGTAACCCTACTATCCAAGTTCCTTCTCACAATCCTACTATCCAGGCATTCATATCGAAGTAACCCTACTATCCAGGTTCCTTCTCACAACCCTACTATCCAGGTTCCTTCTCACAACCATACTATCCAGGCTTTCATATCGAAGTAACCCTACTATCCAGGTTCCTTCTCACAGACCTACTATCCAGACTTTCATATCGAAGTAACCCTATTATCCAGGTTCCTTCTCACAGCCCTAATATCCAGACTTTCATATTGAAGTAACCCTACTATCCAGGTTCCTTCTCACAGCCCTACTATCCAGGCTTTCATATCGAAGTAACCCTACTATCTAGGTTCCTTCTCACAGCCCTACTATCCAGGCTTTCATATCGAAGTAACCCTACTATCCAGGTTCCTTCTCACAGGCCTACTATCCAGGCTTTCATATCGAAGTAACCCTACTATCCAGGTTTCTTCTCACAGCCCTACTATCCAGGCTTTCATATTAAAGTAACCCTACTATCTAGCTTCCTTCTCACAGCCCTATTTTCCAGGCTTTCATATCGAAGTAGCCCTACGACCCGGGTTCCTTCTCATAACCCTACTATCCAGGCTTTCATATTGAAGTAACCCTACTATCCAGGTTCCTTCTCATAGCCCTACTATCCATGCTTTCATATCGAAGTAACCCTACTATCTAAGTTCCTTCTCACAGCCCTACTATCTGGGCTTTCATATCGAAGTAATCCTACTATCCAAGTTCCTTCTAACAACCCTACTATTCAGGCTTTCATATCGAAGTAACCCTACTATCCAGGTTCCTTCTCACAACCCTACTATCCAGGCTTTCATATCGAAGTAACCCTACTATCCAGGTTCCTTCTCACAGCCCTACTATCCAGGCTTTCATATCGAAGTAACCCTACTATCCATGTTCCTTCTCACAGCCCTACTATCCAGGCTTTCATATCGAAGTAACCCTACTATCCAAGTTCCTTCTCACAATCCTACTATCCAGGCATTCATATCGAAGTAACCCTACTATCCAGGTTCCTTCTCACAACCCTACTATCCAGGTTCCTTCTCACAACCCTACTATCCAGGCTTTCATATCGAAGTAACCCTACTATCCAGGTTCCTTCTTACAGACCTACTATCCAGGCTTTCATATCGAAGTAACCCTATTATCCAGGTTCCTTCTCACAGCCCTACTATCCAGGCTTTCATATCGAAGTAACCCTACTATCCAGGTTCCTTCTCACAGCCCTACTATTCGGGCTTTCATATCGAAGTAACCCTACTATCCAGGTTCCTTCTCACAGCCCAATTATCCAGGCTTTCATATTGAAGTAACCCTACTATCCAGGTTCCTTCTCACAGCCCTACTATCCAGGCTTTCATATCAAAGTAACCCTACTATCCAGGTTCCTTCTCACAGCCCTACTATCCAGGCTTTCATATCGAAGTAACCCTACTATCCAGGTTCCTTCTCACAGCCCTACTATCCAGGCTTTCATATCGAAGTAACCCTACTATCCAAGTTCCTTCTCACAATCCTACTATCCAGGCTTTCATATCGAAGTAACCCTACAATCCAGGTTCCTTCTCACAACCCTACTATCCAGGCTTTCATATCGAAGTAACCCTACTATCCAGGTTCCTTCTCACAGCCCTACTATCCAGGCTTTCATATCGAAGTAACCCTACTATCCAGGTTCCTTCTCACAGCCCTACTATCCAGGCTTTCATATCGAAGTAACCCTACTATCCAGGTTCCTTCTCACACCCCTACTATCCGGGCTTTCATATCGAAGTAATCCTACAATCCAGGTTCCTTCTCACAGCCCTAATATCCAGGCTTTCATATTGAAGTAACCCTACTATCCAGGTTCCTTCTCACAACCCTACTATCCAGGCTTTCATATCAAAGTAACCCTACTATCCAGGTTCCTTCTCACAACCCTACTATCCAGGTTCCTTCTCACACCCCTACTATCCAGGCTTTCATATTAAAGTAACCCTACTATCTAGATTCCTTCTCACAACCCTATTATCTAGGCTTTCATATCGAAGTAGCCCTATGACCCGGGTTCCTACTCATAGCCCTACTATCCAGGCTTTCATATCGAAGTAACCCTACTATCCAGATTCCTTCTCACAGCCCTACTGTCCAAGCTTTCATATCGAAGTAACCCTACTATCCAGGTTCCTTCTCACATCCCGACTATTCGGGCTTTCATATTGAAGTAACCCTACTATCCAAGTTCCTTCACACAACCCTACTATCCAGGCTTTCATATCGAAGTAACCCTACTATCCAGGTTCCTTCTCACAACCCTACTAACCAGGCTTTCATATTGAAGTAACCCTACTATCCAGGTTCTTTCTCACAACCCTACTATCCAGGCTTTCATATCAAAGTAACCCTACTATCCAGGTTCCTTCTCACAGCCCTACTATCCAGGCTTTCATATCGAAGTAACCCTACTATCCAAGTTCCTTCTCACAGCCCTACTATCCGGGATTTCATATAAAAGTAACCCTACTATTCAGGTTCCTTCTCACAACCCTACTATCTCGGCTTTCATATCGAAGTAACCCTACTATCCAGGTTCCTTGTCACAACCCTACTATCCAGGTTTTCATATCGAAGTAACCCTACTATCCAGGTTCCTTCTCACAGCCCTACTATCCAGGCTTTCATATCGAAGTAACCCTACTATCCAAGTTCCTTCTCACAACCCTACTATCTAGGCTTTCGTATCGAAGTAACCCTACTATCCAAGTTCCTTCTCAAAGCCCTACTATCCAGGATTTCATATTGAAGTAACCCTACTATCCAGGTTCCTTCTCATAACCCTACTATCCAGGTTCCTTCTCACGGCCCTACTATCCAGGCATTCATATCGAAGTAACACTACTATCCAAGTTTCTTCTCACAGCCCTACTATCCAGGCTTTCATATTAAAGTAACCCTACTATCTAGCTTCTTTCTCACAGCCCTATTATCCAGGCTTTCATATCGAAGTAGCCCTATGACCCGGGTTCCTTCTCATAGCCCTACTATCCAGGCCTTCATATCGAAGTAACCCTACTATCCAGATTCCTTCTCACAGCCCTACTATCCAGGCTTTCATATCGAAGTAACCCTACTATCCAGGTTCCTTCTCACAACCCTACAAACTAGGCTTTCATATTGAAGTAACGCTACTATCCAGGTTCCTTCTCACAACCCTACTATCCAGGCTTTCATATCAAAGTAACCCTACTATCCAGGTTCCTTCTCACAGCCCTACTATCCAGGCTTTCATATCGATGTAACCCTACTATCCAAGTTCCTTCTCACAGCCCTACTATCCGGGCTTTCATATAAAAGTAACCCTACTATTCAGGTTCTTTCTCACAACCCTACTATCTCGGCTTTCATATCGAAGTAACCCTACTATCCAGGTTCCTTCTCACAACCCTACTATCCAGGTTTTCATATCGAAGTAACCCTACTATCCAGGTTCCTTCTTATAGCCCTACTATCCAGGCATTCATATCGAAGTAACCCTACTATCCAAGTTCCTTCTCACAACCCTACTATCGAGGCTTTCGTATCGAAGTAACCCTACTATCCAAGTTCCTTCTCAAAGCCCTACTATTCAGGCTTTCATATCGAAGTAACCCTACTATCCAGGTTCCTTCTCACAACCCTACTATCCAGGATTTCATATCGAAGTAACCCTACTATCCAGGTTCCTTCTCACAACCCTACTATCCAGGCTTTCATATCGAAGTAACACTACTATCCAGGTTCCTTCTTACAACCCTACTATCCAGGCTTTCATATCGAAGTAACCTTACTATCCAAGTTCCTTCTCATAGCCCTACTATCCAGGCTTTCATATCGAAGTAACCCTACTATCCAGGTTCCTTCTCACAGCCCTACTATCCTGGCTTTCATATCGAAGTAACCCTACTATCCAGGTTCCTTCTCACAACCCTACTATCCGGGCTTTCATATCGAAGTAACCCTACCATCCAGGTTCCTTCTCACAGCCCTAATATTCAGGCTTTCATATTGAAGTAACCCTACTATCCAGGTTCCTTCTCACAACCCTACTATCCAGGCTTTCATATCGAAGTAACACTACTATCCAGGTTCCTTCTCACAACCCTACTATCCAGGCTTTCATATCGAAGTAACCTTACTATCCAAGTTCCTTCTCATAGCCCTACTATCCAGGCTTTCATATCGAAGTAACCCTACTATCCAGGTTCCTTCTCACAGCCCTACTATTCGGGCTTTCATATCGAAGTAACCCTACTATCCAGGTTCCTTCTCACAACCCTACTATCCGGGCTTTCATATCCAAGTAACCCTACCATCCAGGTTCCTTCTCACAGCCCTAATATCCAGGCTTTCATATTGAAGTAACCCTACTATCCAGGTTCCTTCTCATAGCCCTACTATCCAGGCTTTCATATCGAAGTAACCCTACTATCCAGGTTCCTTCTCACAGCCCTACTATCCGGGCTTTCATATCGAAGTAACCCTACTATCCAGGTTCCTTCTCACAGCCCTACTATCCAGGCTTTCATATCGAAGTAACCATACTATCCAGGTTCCTTCTCACAGCCCTACTATCCAGGATTTCATATCGAAGTAACCCTACTATCCAGGCTTTCATATCGAAGTAACCTTACTATCCAGGTTCCTTCTTACAGACCTACTAACCAGGATTTCGAATCGAAGTAACACTATTATCCAAGTTCCTTCTCACAGCTCTACTATCCAGGCTTTCATATTAAAGTAACCCTACTATCTAGCTTCCTTCTCACAACCCTATTATCCAGGCTTTCATATCGAAGTAGCCCTACGACCCGGGTTCCTTTTCATAGCCCTACTATCTAGGTTTTCATATCGAAGTAACCCTAATACCCAGGTTCCTTCTCACAGCCCTACTATTCAGGCTTTCATATCGAAGTAACCCTACTATCCAGGTTCCTTCTCACAGCCCTACTATCCAGGCTTTCATATCAAAGTAACCCTACTATCCAGGTTCCTTCTCACAGCCCTACTATCCAGGCTTTCATATCGAAGTAACCCTACTATCCAAGTTCCTTCTCACAGCCCTACTATCCGGGCTTTCATATAAAAGTAACCCTACTATTCAGGTTCCTTCTCACAACCCTACTATCTCGGCTTTCATATCGAAGTAACCCTACTATCCAGGTTCCTTCTCACAACCCTACTATCCAGGTTTTCATATCGAAGTAACCCTACTATCCAGGTTCCTTCTCACAACCCTACTATCCAGACATTCATATCGAAGTAACCCTACTATCCAAGTTCCTTCTCACAACCCTACTATCTAGGCTTTCGTATCGAAGTAACCCTACTATCCAAGTTCCTTCTCAAAGCCCTATTATTCAGGCTTTCATATCGAAGTAACCCTACTATCCAGGTTCCTTCTCACAACCCTACTATCCGGGCTTTCATATCGAATTAACCCTACTATCCAGGTTCCTTCTCACAGCCCTACTATCCAGGATTTCATATCGAAGTAACCCTACAATCCAGGTTCCTTCTCACAACCCTACTATCCGGGCTTTCATATCGAAGTAACCCTACCATCCAGGTTCCTTCTCACAGCCCTAATATTCAGGCTTTCATATTGAAGTAACCCTACTATCCAGGTTCCTTCTCACAACCCTACTATCCAGGCTTTCATATCGAAGTAACACTACTATCCAGGTTCCTTCTCACAACCCTACTATCCAGGCTTTCATATCGAAGTAACCTTACTATCCAAGTTCCTTCTCATAGCCCTACTATCCAGGCTTTCATATCGAAGTAACCCTACTATCCAGGTTCCTTCTCACAGCCCTACTATTCGGGCTTTCATATCGAAGTAACCCTACTATCCAGGTTCCTTCTCACAACCCTACTATCCGGGCTTTCATATCCAAGTAACCCTACCATCCAGGTTCCTTCTCACAGCCCTAATATCCAGGCTTTCATATTGAAGTAACCCTACTATCCAGGTTCCTTCTCATAGCCCTACTATCCAGGCTTTCATATCGAAGTAACCCTACTATCCAGGTTCCTTCTCACAGCCCTACTATCCGGGCTTTCATATCGAAGTAACCCTACTATCCAGGTTCCTTCTCACAGCCCTACTATCCAGGCTTTCATATCGAAGTAACCATACTATCCAGGTTCCTTCTCACAGCCCTACTATCCAGGATTTCATATCGAAGTAACCCTACTATCCAGGCTTTCATATCGAAGTAACCTTACTATCCAGGTTCCTTCTTACAGACCTACTAACCAGGATTTCGAATCGAAGTAACACTATTATCCAAGTTCCTTCTCACAGCTCTACTATCCAGGCTTTCATATTAAAGTAACCCTACTATCTAGCTTCCTTCTCACAACCCTATTATCCAGGCTTTCATATCGAAGTAGCCCTACGACCCGGGTTCCTTTTCATAGCCCTACTATCTAGGTTTTCATATCGAAGTAACCCTAATACCCAGGTTCCTTCTCACAGCCCTACTATTCAGGCTTTCATATCGAAGTAACCCTACTATCCAGGTTCCTTCTCACAGCCCTACTATCCAGGCTTTCATATCAAAGTAACCCTACTATCCAGGTTCCTTCTCACAGCCCTACTATCAAGGCTTTCATATCGAAGTAACCCTACTATCCAAGTTCCTTCTCACAGCCCTACTATCCGGGCTTTCATATAAAAGTAACCCTACTATTCAGGTTCCTTCTCACAACCCTACTATCTCGGCTTTCATATCGAAGTAACCCTACTATCCAGGTTCCTTCTCACAACCCTACTATCCAGGTTTTCATATCGAAGTAACCCTACTATCCAGGTTCCTTCTCACAACCCTACTATCCAGACATTCATATCGAAGTAACCCTACTATCCAAGTTCCTTCTCACAACCCTACTATCTAGGCTTTCGTATCGAAGTAACCCTACTATCCAAGTTCCTTCTCAAAGCCCTATTATTCAGGCTTTCATATCGAAGTAACCCTACTATCCAGGTTCCTTCTCACAACCCTACTATCCGGGCTTTCATATCGAATTAACCCTACTATCCAGGTTCCTTCTCACAGCCCTACTATCCAGGATTTCATATCGAAGTAACCCTACAATCCAGGTTCCTTCTCACAGCCCTACTATCCGGGCTTTCATATCGAAGTAACACTACTATCCAGGTTCCTTCTCACAACCATAATACCAAGGCTTTCATATTGAAGTAACCCTACTATCCAGGTTCCTTCTCACAGCCCTACTATCCGGGCTTTCATATCGAAGTAACCCTACTATCCAGGTTCCTTCTCACAGCCCTACTATCCGGGCTTTCATATCGAAGTAACCCTACCATCCAGGTTCCTTCTCACAGCCCTAATATCCAGGCTTTCATATTGAAGTAACCCTACTATCCAGGTTCCTTCTCACAGCCCTACTATCCAGGGTTTCATATCGAAGTAACCATACTATCCAGGTTCCTTCTCACAGCCCTACTATCCAGGATTTCATATCGAAGTAACCCTACTATCCAGGCTTTCATATCGAAGTAACCCTACTATCCAGGTTCCTTCTTACAGACCTACTAACCAGGATTTCGTATCGAAGTAACACTACTATCCAAGTTCCTTCTCACAGCCCTACTATCCAGGCTTTCATATTAAAGTAACCCTACTATCTAGCTTCCTTCTCACAACCCTATTATCCAGGCTTTCATATCGAAGTAGCCCTACGACCCGAGTTCCTTTTCATAGCCATACTATCTAGGCTTTCATATCGAAGTAACCCTAATACCCAAGTTCCTTCTCACAGCCCTACTATTCAGGCTTTCATATCGAAGTAACCCTACTATCCAGGTTCCTTCTCACAGCCCTACTATCCAGGCATTCATATCAAAGTAATCCTACTATCCAGGTTCCTTCTCACAGCCCAACTATCCAGGCGTTCATGTCGAAGTAACCCTACTATCCAGGTTCCTTATCACATCCCTACTATCTAGGCTTTCATAACGAAGTAACCCTACTATCCAAGTTCCTTCTCACAGCCCCACTATCCAGGCTTTCATATCGAAGTAACCCTACTATCCAGGTTCCTTCTCACAACCCTACTATCACGCTTTCATATCGAAGTAACCCTACTATCCAGGTTCCTTCTCACAACCCTACTATCCAGGCTTTCATATCGAAGTAACCCTACTATCCAGGTTCCTTCTCACAGCCCTACTATCCAAGGTTTCATATCGAATTAACCCTACTATTCAAGTTCCTTCTCACAGCCCTACTATCCAGGATTTCATATCGAAGTAACCCTACAATCCAGGTTCCTTCTCACAGCCCTACTATCCGGGCTTTCATATCAAAGTAACACTACTATCCAGGTTCCTTCTCAAAGCCATAATATCAAGGCTTTCATATTGAAGTAACCCTACTATCCAGGTTCCTTCTCACAGCCCTACTATTCAGGCTTTCATATCGAAGTAACCCTACTATCCAGGTTCCTTCTTACAGCCCTACTATCCAGGCTTTCATATCGAAGTAACCCTACTATCCAAGTTCCTTCTCACAGCCCTACTATCCAGGCTTTCATATCGAAGTAACCCTACTATCCATGTTCCTTCTCACAACCCTACTATCAAGGCTTTCATATCGAAGTAACCCTACTATCCAGGTTCCTTCTCACAGCCCTACTATCCAGGCTTTCATATCGAAGTAACCCTACTATCCAGGTTCCTTCTCATAGCCCTACTATCCAGGCTTTCATATCGAAGTAACCCTACTATCCAGGTTCCTTCTCACAACCCTATTATCCGGGCTTTCATATCGAAGTAACCCTTCTATCCAGGTTCCTTCTCACAGCACTACTATCCGGACTTTTATATCGAAGTAACCCTACTATCCAGGTTCCTTCTCACAGCCCTACTATCCAGGCTTTCATATCGAAGTAACCATACTATCCAGGTTCCTTCTCAAAGCCCTACTATCCAGGATTTCATATCGAAGTAACCCTACTATCCAGGCTTTCATATCGAAGTAACCCTACTATCCAGGTTCCTTCTTACAGACCTACTAACCAGGATTTCGTATCGAAGTAACACTACTATCCAAGTTCCTTCTCACAGCCCTACTATCCAGGCTTTCATATTAAAGTAACCCTACTATCTAGCTTCCTTCTTACAACCCTATTATCCAGGCTTTCATATCGAAGTAGCCCTACGACCCGAGTTTCTTTTCATAGCCCTACTATCCAGGCTTTCATATCGAAGTAACCCTAATACCCAAGTTCCTTCTCACAACCCTACTATTCAGGCTTTCATATCGAAGTAACCCTACTATCCAGGTTCCTTCTCACAGCCCTACTATCCAGGCATTCATATCGAAGTAATCCTACTATCCATGTTCCTTCTCACAGCCCAACTATCCAGGCGTTCATGTCGAAGTAACCCTACTATCCAGGTTCCTTCTCACAGCCCTACTATCCGGGCTTTCATATCGAAGTAACCCTACTATCCAGGTTCCTTCTCACAGCCCTACTATCCGGGCTTTCATATCGAAGTAACCCTACCATCCAGGTTCCTTCTCACAGCCCTAATATCCAGGCTTTCATATTGAAGTAACCCTACTATCCAGGTTCCTTCTCATTGCCCTACTATCCAGGCTTTCATATCGAAGTAACCCTATTATCCAGGTTCCTTCTCACAGCCCTACTATCCGGGCTTTCATATCGAAGTAACCCTACTATCCAGGTTCCTTCTCACAGCCCTACTATCCAGGCTTTCATATCAAAGTAACCATACTATCCAGGTTCCTTCTCACAGCCCTACTATCCAGGATTTCATATCGAAGTAACCCTACTATCCAGGCTTTCGTATCGAAGTAACCTTACTATCCAGGTTCCTTCTTACAGACCTACTAACCAGGATTTCGAATCGAAGTAACACTACTATCCAAGTTCCTTCTCACAGCCCTACTATCCAGGCTTTCATATTAAAGTAACCCTACTATCTAGCTTCCTTCTCACAACCCTATTATCCAGGCTTTCATATCGAAGTAGCCCTACGACCCGGGTTCCTTTTCATAGCCCTACTATCTAGGCTTTCATATCGAAGTAACCCTAATACCCAGGTTCCTTCTCACAGCCCTACTATTCAGGCTTTCATATCGAAGTAACCCTACTATCCAGGTTCCTTCTCACAGCCCTACTATCCAGGCTTTCATATCAAAGTAACCCTACTATCCAGGTTCCTTCTCACAGCCCTACTATCCAGGCTTTCATATCGAAGTAACCCTACTATCCAAGTTCCTTCTCACAGCCCTACTATCCGGGCTTTCATATAAAAGTAACCCTACAATTCAGGTTCCTTCTCACAACCCTACTATCTCGGCTTTCATATCGAAGTAACCCTACTATCCAGGTTCCTTCTCACAACCCTACTATCCAGGTTTTCATATCGAAGTAACCCTACTATCCAGGTTCCTTCTCACAGCCCTACTATCCAGGCATTCATATCGAAGTAACCCTACTATCCAAGTTCCTTCTCACAACCCTACTATCTAGGCTTTCGTATCGAAGTAACCCTACTATCCAAGTTCCTTCTCAAAGCCCTACTATTCAGGCTTTCATATCGAAGTAACCCTACTATCCAGGTTCCTTCTCACAGCCCTACTATCCGGGCTTTCATATCGAATTAACCCTACTATCTAGGTTCCTTCTCACAGCCCTACTATCCAGGATTTCATATCGAAGTAACCCTACAATCCAGGTTCCTTCTCACAGCCCTACTATCTGGGCTTTCATATCGAAGTAACACTACTATCCAGGTTCCTTCTCACAGCCATAATATCAAGGCTTTCATATTGAAGTAACCCTACTATCCAGGTTCCTTCTCACAGCCCTACTATCCGGGCTTTCATATCGAAGTAACCCTACTATCCAGGTTCCTTCTCACAGCTCTACTATCCGGGCTTTCATATCGAAGTAACCCTACCATCCAGGTTCCTTCTCACAGCCCTAATATCCAGGCTTTCATATTGAAGTAACCCTACTATCCAGGTTCCTTCTCACAGCCCTACTATCCAGGCTTTCATATCGAAGTAACCATACTATCCAGGTTCCTTCTCACAGCCCTACTATCCAGGATTTCATATCGAAGTAACCCTACTATCCAGGCTTTCATATCGAAGTAACCTTACTATCCAGGTTCCTTCTTACAGACCTACTAACCAGGATTTCGTATCGAAGTAACACTACTATCCAAGTTCCTTCTCACAGCCCTACTATCCAGGCTTTCATATTAAAGTAACCCTACTATCTAGCTTCCTTCTCACAACCCTATTATCCAGGCTTTCATATCGAAGTATCCCTACGACCCGAGTTCCTTTTCATAGCCCTACTATCCAAGCTTTCATATCGAAGTAACCCTAATACCCAAGTTCCTTCTCACAGCCCTACTATTCAGGCTTTCATATCGAAGTAACCCTACTATCCAGGTTCCTTCTCACAGCCCTATTATCCAGGCATTCATATCGAAGTAATCCTACTATCCAGGTTCCTTCTCACAGCCCAACTATCCAGGCATTCATGTCGAAGTAACCCTACTATCCAGGTTCCTTATCACATCCCTACTATCTAGGCTTTCAAAACGAAGTAACCCTACTATCCAAGTTCCTTCTCACAGCCCCACTATCCAGGCTTTCATATCGAAGTAACCCTATTATCCAGGTTCCTTCTCACAACCCTACTATCACGGCTTTCATATCGAAGTAACCATACTATCCAGGTTCCTTCTCACAACCCTACTATCCAGGCTTTCATATCGAAGTAACCCTACTATCCAGGTTCCTTCTCACAGCCCTACTATCCAAGCTTTCATATCGAATTAACCCTACTATCCAAGTTCCTTCTCACAGCCCTACTATCCAGGATTTCATATCGAAGTAACCCTACAATCCAGGTTCCTTCTCATAGCCCTACTATCCGGGCTTTCATATCAAAGTAACACTACTATCCAGGTTCCTTCTCAAAGCCATAATATCAAGGCTTTCATATTGAAGTAACCCTACTATCCAGGTTCCTTCTCACAACCCTACTATTCAGGCTTTCATATCGAAGTAACCCTACTATCCAGGTTCCTTCTTACAGCCCTACTATCCAGGCTTTCATATCGAAGTAACCCTACTATCCAAGTTCCTTCTCACAGCCCTACTATCCAGGCTTTCATATCGAAGTAACCCTACTTTCCAGGTTCCTTCTCACAACCCTACTATCAAGGCTTTCATATCGAAGTAACCCTACTATCCAGGTTCCTTCTCACAACCCTACTATCCAGGCTTTCATATCGAAGTAACCCTACTATCCAGGTTCCTTCTCATAGCCCTACTATCCAGGCTTTCATATCGAAGTAACCCTACTATCCAGGTTCCTTCTCACAGCCCTATTATCCGGGCTTTCATATCGAAGTAACCCTTCTATCCAGGTTCCTTCTCACAGCCCTACTATCCGGGCTTTTATATCGAAGTAACCCTACTATCCAGGTTCCTTCTCACATCCCTAATATCCAGGCTTTCATATTGAAGTAACCCTACTATCCAGGTTCCTTCTCACAGCCCTACTATCCAGGCTTTCATATCGAAGTAACCATACTATCCAGGTTCCTTCTCACAGCCCTACTATCCAGGATTTCATATCGAAGTAACCCTACTATCCAGGCTTTCATATCGAAGTAACCCTACTATCCAGGTTTCTTCTCACAGCCCTACTAACCAGGATTTCATATCGAAGTAACACTATTATCCAAGTTCCATCTCACAGCCCTACTATCCAGGCTTTCATATTAAAGTAACCCTACTATCTAGCTTCCTTCTCACAACCCTATTATCCAGGCTTTCATATCGAAGTAGCCCTACGACCCGGGTTCCTTCTCATAGCCCTACTATCCAGGCTTTCATATCGAAGTAACCCTAATACCCAAGTTCCTTCTCACAGCCCTACTATTCAGGCTTTCATATCGAAGTAACCCTACTATCCAGGTTCCTTCTCACATCCCTACTATCCAGGCGTTCATATCGAAGTAACCCTACTATCCAGGTTCCTTCTCACAACCCTACTATCCCGGCTTTCATATCGAAGTAACACTACTATCCAGGTTCCTTCTCACAACCCTACTATCCAGGCTTTCATATCGAAGTAACCCTACTATCCAAGTTCCTTCTCACAGCCCTACTATCCAAGCTTTCATATCGAATTAACCCTACTATCCAAGTTCCTTCTCACAGCCCAACTATCCAGGTGTTCATGTCGAAGTAACCCTACTATCCAGGTTCCTTCTCACAGCCCTACTATCCAGGCTTTCATATCGAAGTAACCCTACTATCCAAGTTCCTTCTCACAGCCCCACTATCCAGGCTTTCATATCGAAGTAACCCTACTATCCAGGTTCCTTCTCACAGCCCTTCTATTCGGGCTTTCATATCAAAGTAACCCTACTATCCAGGTTCCTTCTCACAACCCTACTATCCAGGCTTTCATATCGAAGTAACCCTACTATCCAGGTTCCTTCTCACAGCCCTACTATCCAAGCTTTCATATCGAATTAACCCTACTATCCAAGTTCCTTCTCACATCCCTACTATCCAGGATTTCATATCGAAGTAACCCTACAATCCAGGTTCCTTCTCACAGCCCTACTATCCGGGCTTTCATATCAAAGTAACACTACTATCCAGGTTCCTTCTCACAGCCATAATATCAAGGCTTTCATATTGAAGTAACCCTACTATCAAGGTTCCTTCTCACAGCCCTACTATTCAGGCTTTCATATCGAAGTAACCCTACTATCCAGGTTCCTTCTTACAGCCCTACTATCCAGGCTTTCATATCGAAGTAACCCTACTATCCAAGTTCCTTCTCACAGCCCTACTATCCAGGCTTTCATATCGAAGTAACCCTACTATCCAGGTTCCTTCTCACAACCCTACTATCAAGGCTTTCATATCGAAGGAACCCTACTATCCAGGTTCCTTCTCACAGCCCTACTATCCAGGCTTTCATATGGAAGTAACCCTACTATCCAGGTTCCTTCTCATAGCCCTACTATCCAGGCTTTCATATCGAAGTAACCCTACTATCCAGGTTCCTTCTCACAGCCCTTTTATCCGGGCTTTCATATCGAAGTAACCCTTCTATCCAGGTTCCTTCTCACAGCCCTACTATCCGGGATTTTATATCGAAGTAACCCTACTATCCAGGTTCCTTCTCACATCCCTAATATCCAGGCTTTCATATTGAAGTAACCCTACTATCCAGGTTCCTTCTCACAGCCCTACTATCCAGGATTTCATATCGAAGTAACCATACTATCCAGGTTCCTTCTCACAGCCCTACTATCCAGGATTTCATATCGAAGTAACCCTACTATCCAGGCTTTCATATCGAAGTAACCCTACTATCCAGGTTCCTTCTTACAGCCCTACTAACCAGGATTTCATATCGAAGTAACACTACTATCCAAGTTCCTTCTCACAGCCCTACTATCCAGGCTTTCATATTAAAGTAACCCTCATATCTAGCTTCCTTCTCACAACCCTATTATCCAGGCTTTCATATCGAAGTAGCCCTACGACCCGGGTTCCTTCTCATAGCCCTACAATCCAGGCTTTCATATCGAAGTAAACCTAATACCCAAGTTCCTTCTCACAGCCCTACTATTCAGGTTTTCATATCGAAGTAACCCTACTATCCAGGTTCCTTCTCACATCCCTACTATCCAGGCGTTCATATCGAAGTAACCCTACTATCCAGGTTCCTTCTCACAACCCAACTATCCAGGCATTCATGTCGAAGTAACCCTACTATCCAGGTTCCTTATCACATCCCTACTATCTAGGCTTTCAAAACGAAGTAACCCTACTATCCAAGTTCCTTCTCACAGCCCCACTATCCAGGCTTTCATATCGAAGTAACCCTATTATCCAGGTTCCTTCTCACAACCCTACTATCACGGCTTTCATATCGAAGTAACCATACTATCCAGGTTCCTTCTCACAACCCTACTATCCAGGCTTTCATATCGAAGTAACCCTACTATCCAGGTTCCTTCTCACAGCCCTACTATCCAAGCTTTCATATCGAATTAACCCTACTATCCAAGTTCCTTCTCACAGCCCTACTATCCAGGATTTCATATCGAAGTAACCCTACAATCCAGGTTCCTTCTCATAGCCCTACTATCCGGGCTTTCATATCAAAGTAACACTACTATCCAGGTTCCTTCTCAAAGCCATAATATCAAGGCTTTCATATTGAAGTAACCCTACTATCCAGGTTCCTTCTCACAACCCTACTATTCAGGCTTTCATATCGAAGTAACCCTACTATCCAGGTTCCTTCTTACAGCCCTACTATCCAGGCTTTCATATCGAAGTAACCCTACTATCCAAGTTCCTTCTCACAGCCCTACTATCCAGGCTTTCATATCGAAGTAACCCTACTTTCCAGGTTCCTTCTCACAACCCTACTATCAAGGCTTTCATATCGAAGTAACCCTACTATCCAGGTTCCTTCTCACAACCCTACTATCCAGGCTTTCATATCGAAGTAACCCTACTATCCAGGTTCCTTCTCATAGCCCTACTATCCAGGCTTTCATATCGAAGTAACCCTACTATCCAGGTTCCTTCTCACAGCCCTATTATCCGGGCTTTCATATCGAAGTAACCCTTCTATCCAGGTTCCTTCTCACAGCCCTACTATCCGGGCTTTTATATCGAAGTAACCCTACTATCCAGGTTCCTTCTCACATCCCTAATATCCAGGCTTTCATATTGAAGTAACCCTACTATCCAGGTTCCTTCTCACAGCCCTACTATCCAGGCTTTCATATCGAAGTAACCATACTATCCAGGTTCCTTCTCACAGCCCTACTATCCAGGATTTCATATCGAAGTAACCCTACTATCCAGGCTTTCATATCGAAGTAACCCTACTATCCAGGTTTCTTCTCACAGCCCTACTAACCAGGATTTCATATCGAAGTAACACTATTATCCAAGTTCCATCTCACAGCCCTACTATCCAGGCTTTCATATTAAAGTAACCCTACTATCTAGCTTCCTTCTCACAACCCTATTATCCAGGCTTTCATATCGAAGTAGCCCTACGACCCGGGTTCCTTCTCATAGCCCTACTATCCAGGCTTTCATATCGAAGTAACCCTAATACCCAAGTTCCTTCTCACAGCCCTACTATTCAGGCTTTCATATCGAAGTAACCCTACTATCCAGGTTCCTTCTCACATCCCTACTATCCAGGCGTTCATATCGAAGTAACCCTACTATCCAGGTTCCTTCTCACAACCCTACTATCCCGGCTTTCATATCGAAGTAACACTACTATCCAGGTTCCTTCTCACAACCCTACTATCCAGGCTTTCATATCGAAGTAACCCTACTATCCAAGTTCCTTCTCACAGCCCTACTATCCAAGCTTTCATATCGAATTAACCCTACTATCCAAGTTCCTTCTCACAGCCCAACTATCCAGGTGTTCATGTCGAAGTAACCCTACTATCCAGGTTCCTTCTCACAGCCCTACTATCCAGGCTTTCATATCGAAGTAACCCTACTATCCAAGTTCCTTCTCACAGCCCCACTATCCAGGCTTTCATATCGAAGTAACCCTACTATCCAGGTTCCTTCTCACAGCCCTTCTATTCGGGCTTTCATATCAAAGTAACCCTACTATCCAGGTTCCTTCTCACAACCCTACTATCCAGGCTTTCATATCGAAGTAACCCTACTATCCAGGTTCCTTCTCACAGCCCTACTATCCAAGCTTTCATATCGAATTAACCCTACTATCCAAGTTCCTTCTCACATCCCTACTATCCAGGATTTCATATCGAAGTAACCCTACAATCCAGGTTCCTTCTCACAGCCCTACTATCCGGGCTTTCATATCAAAGTAACACTACTATCCAGGTTCCTTCTCACAGCCATAATATCAAGGCTTTCATATTGAAGTAACCCTACTATCAAGGTTCCTTCTCACAGCCCTACTATTCAGGCTTTCATATCGAAGTAACCCTACTATCCAGGTTCCTTCTTACAGCCCTACTATCCAGGCTTTCATATCGAAGTAACCCTACTATCCAAGTTCCTTCTCACAGCCCTACTATCCAGGCTTTCATATCGAAGTAACCCTACTATCCAGGTTCCTTCTCACAACCCTACTATCAAGGCTTTCATATCGAAGGAACCCTACTATCCAGGTTCCTTCTCACAGCCCTACTATCCAGGCTTTCATATGGAAGTAACCCTACTATCCAGGTTCCTTCTCATAGCCCTACTATCCAGGCTTTCATATCGAAGTAACCCTACTATCCAGGTTCCTTCTCACAGCCCTTTTATCCGGGCTTTCATATCGAAGTAACCCTTCTATCCAGGTTCCTTCTCACAGCCCTACTATCCGGGATTTTATATCGAAGTAACCCTACTATCCAGGTTCCTTCTCACATCCCTAATATCCAGGCTTTCATATTGAAGTAACCCTACTATCCAGGTTCCTTCTCACAGCCCTACTATCCAGGATTTCATATCGAAGTAACCATACTATCCAGGTTCCTTCTCACAGCCCTACTATCCAGGATTTCATATCGAAGTAACCCTACTATCCAGGCTTTCATATCGAAGTAACCCTACTATCCAGGTTCCTTCTTACAGCACTACTAACCAGGATTTCATATCGAAGTAACACTACTATCCAAGTTCCTTCTCACAGCCCTACTATCCAGGCTTTCATATTAAAGTAACCCTCATATCTAGCTTCCTTCTCACAACCCTATTATCCAGGCTTTCATATCGAAGTAGCCCTACGACCCGGGTTCCTTCTCATAGCCCTACAATCCAGGCTTTCATATCGAAGTAAACCTAATACCCAAGTTCCTTCTCACAGCCCTACTATTCAGGTTTTCATATCGAAGTAACCCTACTATCCAGGTTCCTTCTCACATCCCTACTATCCAGGCGTTCATATCGAAGTAACCCTACTATCCAGGTTCCTTCTCACAACCCAACTATCCAGGCATTCATGTCGAAGTAACCCTACTATCCAGGTTCCTTCTCACAGCCCTACTATCCAGGCTTTCATATCGAAGTAACCCTACTATCCAAGTTCCTTCTCACAGCCCCACTATCCAGGCTTTCATATCGAAGTAACCCTACTATCCAGGTTCCTTCTCACAGCCCTACTATTCGGGCTTTCATATCAAAGTAACCCTACTATCCAGGTTCCTTCTCACATCCCTAATATCAAGGCTTTCATATTGAAGTAACCCTACTATCCAGGTTCCTTCTCACATCCCTACTATCCAGGCTTTCATATTGAAGTAACCCTACTATCGAGGTTCCTTCTCATAGCCCTACTATCCAGGCTTTCATATCGAAGTAACCCTACTATCTAAGTTCCTTCTCACAGCCCTACTATCCGGGCTTTCATATCGAAGTAACCCTACTATCTAGGTTCCATCTCACAACCCTACTATCTAGGCTTTCATATCGAAGTAACCCTACTATCCAGGTTCCTTCTCACAGCCCTACTATCCAGTCTTTCATATCGAAGTAACCCTACTATCCAGGTTTCTTCTCACAGCCCTACTATCCAGGCTTTCATATTAAAGTAACCCTACTATCTAGCTTCCTTCTCACAACCCTATTATCCAGGCTTTCATATCGAAGTAGCCCTACGACCCGGATTCCTTCTCATAGCCCTACTATCCAGGCTTTCATATCGAAGTAACCCTACTATCCAGGTTCCTTTTTACAACCCTAATATCCAAGCTTTCATATCGAAGTAACCCTACTATGCAGGTTCCTTCTCACAGCCCTACTATCCGGGCTTTCATGTCAAAGTAACCCTACTATCCAAGTTCCTTGTCACAGCCCTACTATTCAGGCTTTCATATCGAAGTAACCCTACTATCTAGGTTCCTTCTCACAACCCTACTATCCAGGCTTTCATATCGAGGTAACCCTACTATCCAGGTTCCTTCTCACAGCTCTACTATCCAGGCTTTCATATCGAAGTAACCCTACTATCCAGGTTCCTTCTCACAGCCCTACTATCCAGGCTTTCATATCGAAGTAACCCTACTATCCAGGTTCCTTCTCACAACCCTACTATCCAGGCTTTCATATCGAAGTAACCCTACTATCTAGGTTCCTTCTCACAGCCCTACTATCCAGGCTTTCATATCGAAGTAACCCTACTATCCAGGTTCCTTCTCACAGCCCTAATATCCAGACTTTCATATTGAAGTAACCCTACTATCCAGGTTCCTTCTCACAACCTTACTATCCAAGCTTTCATATCGAAGTAACCCTACTATCTAGGTTCCTTCTCACAGCCCTACTATCCAGGATTTCATATCGAAGTAACCCTACTATCCAGGTTCTTTCTCACAGCCCTACTATCCGGGCTTTCATATCAAAGTAACCCTACTATCCAGGTTCCTTCTCACAGCCCTAATATCCAGGCTTTCATATTGAAGTAACCCTACTATCCAGGTTCCTTCTCACAGCCCTACTATTTAGGCTTTCATATCGAAGTAACCCTACTATCCAGGTTCCTTCTCACAGCCCTACTATCCAGACTTTCATATCGAACTAACCCTACTATCCAAGTTCCTTCTCACAGCCCTACTATCCAGGATTTCATATCGAAGTAACCCTACTATCCAGGTTCCTTCTCACAACCCTACTATCAAGGCTTTCATATCGAAGTAACCCTACTTTCCAGGTTCCTTCTCACAGCCCGACTATCCAGGCTTTCATATCGAAGTAACCCTACTATCCAGGTTCCTTCTCATAGCCCTACTATCTAGGCTTTCATATCGAAGTAACCCTACTATCCAGGTTCCTTCTCACAGCCCTATTATATGGGCTTTCATATCGAAGTAACCCTACTATCCAGGTTTCTTCTCACAGCCCTACTATCAAGGCTTTCATATTAAAGTAACCCTACTATCTAGCTTCCTCCTCACAACCCTATTATCCAGGCTTTCATATTGAAGTAGCCCTACGACCCGGGTTTCTTCTCATAGCCCTACTATCCAGGCTTCCAAATTGAAGTAACCCTACTATCCAGGTTCCTTCTCACAGCCCTATTATCCAAGCTTTTATATCGAAGTAACCCTACTATCCAGGTTCCTTCTCACAGCCCTACTATCCGGGCTTTCATATCGAAGTAACCCTACTATCCAAGTTCCTTGTCACAACCCTACTATTCAGGCTTTCATATCGAAGTAACCCTACTATACAGGTTCCTTCTCACAACCCTACCATCCAGGCTTTCATATCGAAGTAACCATATTATCCAGGTTCCTTCTCACAACCCTAATATCCGGGCTTTCATATCGAAGTAACCCTACTATCCAGGTTCCTTCTCATAGCCCTACTATCCAGGCTTTCATATCGAAGTAACCCTACTATCCAAGTTCCTTCTCACAGCCCTACTATCCGGGCTTTCATATCGAAGTAACCCTACTATCCAGGTTCCTTCTCACAACCCTACTATCCCGGCTTTCATATCGAAGTAACCCTACTATCCAGGTTCCTTCTCATAACCCTACTATCCAGGCTTTTATATCGAAGTAACCCTGCTATCCAAGTTCCTTCTCACAACCCTACTATCCAGGCTTTCATTTCGAAGTAACCCTACTATCCAGGTTCCTTCTCACAGCCCTACTATCCGGGCTTTCATATCAAAGTAACCCTACTATCCAGCTTCCTTCTCACAGCCCTAATATCAAGGCTTTCATATCAAAGTAACCCTACTATCCAGGTTCCTTCTCACAGCCCTAATATCCAGGCTTTCATATCGAAGTAACCCTACTATCCAGGTTCCTTCTCACAGCCCTACTATCTAGGCTTTCATATCGAAGTAACCCTACTATCCAAGTTCCTTCTGACAGTCTTACTATCCAGGATTTCATATCGAAGTAGCCCTACTATCCAGGTTCCTTCTCACAACCCTACTATCCAGGCTTTCATATCGAAGTAACCCTACTATCCAGGTTCCTTCTCACAGCTCTACTATCCGGGCTTTCATATCGAAGTAACCCTACTATCCAGGTTCCTTCTCACAGCCCTAATATCCAGACTTTCATATTGAAGTAACCCTACTATCCAAGTTCCTTCTCACAACCCTACTATTAAGGCTTTCATATCGAAGTAACCCTACTATCTAGGTTCCTTCTCACAGCCCTACTATCCAGGCTTTCATATCGAAGTAACCCTACTATCCAGGTTCCTTCTCACAGTCCTAATATCCAGACTTTCATATTGAAGTAACCCTACTATCCAGGTTCCTTCTCACAACCCTACTATCCAGGCTTTCATATCGAAGTAACCCTACTATCTAGGTTCCTTCTCACAGCCCTACTATCCAGGCTTTCATATCGAAGTAACCCTTCTATCTAGGTTCCTTCTCACAGCCCTACTATCCAGGCTTTCATATCGAAGTAACCCTACTATCCAGGTTCCTTCTCATAGCCCTACTATCCAGGATTTCATATCGAAGTAACCCTACTATCCAGGTTCTTTCTCACAGCCCTACTATCCGGGCTTTCATATCAAAGTAACCCTACTATCCAGGTTCCTTCTCACAGCCCTAATATCCAGGCTTTCATATTGAAGTAACCCTACTATCCAGGTTCCTTCTCACAACCCTACTATTTAGGCTTTCATATCGAAGTAACCCTACTATCCAGGTTCCTTCTCACAGCCCTACTATCCAGACTTTCATATCGAACTAACCCTACTATCCAAGTTCCTTCTCACAGCCCTACTATCCAGGATTTCATATCGAAGTAACCCTACTATCCAGGTTCCTTCTCACAACCCTACTATCAAGGCTTTCATATCGAAGTAACCCTACTTTCCAGGTTCCTTCTCACAGCCCGACTATCCAGGCTTTCATATCGAAGTAACCCTACTATCCAGGTTCCTTCTCATAGCCCTACTATCTAGGCTTTCATATCGAAGTAACCCTACTATCCAGGTTCCTTCTCACAGCCCTATTATATGGGCTTTCATATCGAAGTAACCCTACTATCCAGGTTTCTTCTCACAGCCCTACTATCAAGGCTTTCATATTAAAGTAACCCTACTATCTAGCTTCCTCCTCACAACCCTATTATCCAGGCTTTCATATTGAAGTAGCCCTACGACCCGGGTTCCTTCTCATAGCCCTACTATCCTGGCTTCCAAATTGAAGTAACCCTACTATCCAGGTTCCTTCTCACAGCCCTATTATCCAAGCTTTTATATCGAAGTAACCCTACTATCCAGGTTCCTTCTCACAGCCCTACTATCCGGGCTTTCATATCGAAGTAACCCTACTATCCAAGTTCCTTGTCACAACCCTACTATTCAGGCTTTCATATCGAAGTAACCCTACTATACAGGTTCCTTCTCACAACCCTACCATCCAGGCTTTCATATCGAAGTAACCCTACTATCCAGGTTCCTTCTCACAACCCTAATATCCGGGCTTTCATATCGAAGTAACCCTACTATCCAGGTTCCTTCTCATAGCCCTACTATCCAGGCTTTCATATCGAAGTAACCCTACTATCCAAGTTCCTTCTCACAGCCCTACTATCCGGGCTTTCATATCGAAGTAACCCTACTATCCAGGTTCCTTCTCACAACCCTACTATCCCGGCTTTCATATCGAAGTAACCCTACTATCCAGGTTCCTTCTCATAACCCTACTATCCAGGCTTTTATATCGAAGTAACCCTGCTATCCAAGTTCCTTCTCACAACCCTACTATCCAGGCTTTCATTTCGAAGTAACCCTACTATCCAGGTTCCTTCTCACAGCCCTACTATCCGGGCTTTCATATCAAAGTAACCCTACTATCCAGCTTCCTTCTCACAGCCCTAATATCAAGGCTTTCATATCAAAGTATGCCTACTATCCAGGTTCCTTCTCACAGCCCTAATATCCAGGCTTTCATATCGAAGTAACCCTACTATCCAGGTTCCTTCTCACAGCCCTACTATCTAGGCTTTCATATCGAAGTAACCCTACTATCCAAGTTCCTTCTGACAGTCTTACTATCCAGGATTTCATATCGAAGTAGCCCTACTATCCAGGTTCCTTCTCACAACCCTACTATCCAGGCTTTCATATCGAAGTAACCCTACTATCCAGGTTCCTTCTCACAGCTCTACTATCCGGGCTTTCATATCGAAGTAACCCTACTATCCAGGTTCCTTCTCACAGCCCTAATATCCAGACTTTCATATTGAAGTAACCCTACTATCCAAGTTCCTTCTCACAACCCTACTATTAAGGCTTTCATATCGAAGTAACCCTACTATCTAGGTTCCTTCTCACAGCCCTACTATCCAGGCTTTCATATCGAAGTAACCCTACTATCCAGGTTCCTTCTCACAGTCCTAATATCCAGACTTTCATATTGAAGTAACCCTACTATCCAGGTTCCTTCTCACAACCCTACTATCCAGGCTTTCATATCGAAGTAACCCTACTATCTAGGTTCCTTCTCACAGCCCTACTATCCAGGCTTTCATATCGAAGTAACCCTACTATCCAGGTTCCTTCTCACATCCCTACTATCCAGGATTTCATATCGAAGTATCCCTACTATCCAGGTTCCTTCTCACAACCCTACTATCAAGGCTTTCATATTGAAGTAACCCTACTATCCAGGTTCCTTCTCACAGCCCTACTATCCAAGCTTTCATATCGAAGTAACCCTACTATCCAGGTTCCTTCTCATAGCCCTATTATCCAGGCTTTCATATCGAAGTAACCCTACTATCCAGGTTCCTTCTCACAGCCCTATTATTCGGGCTTTCATATCGAAGTAACCCTACTATCCAGGTTCCTTCTCACAGCCCTAATATCCAGGCTTTCATATTGAAGTAACCCTACTATCCAGGTTCCTTCTCACAGCCCTACTATCCAGGCTTTCATATCGAAGTAACCCTTCTATCTAGGTTCCTTCTCACAGCCCTACTATCCAGGCTTTCATATCGAAGTAACCCTACTATCTAGGTTCCTTCTCACAGCCCTACTATCCAGGCTTTCATATCGAAGTAACCCTACTATCCAGGTTTCTTCTCACAACCCTACTATCCAGGCTTTCATATTAAAGTAACCCTACTATCTAGCTTCCTCCTCACAACCCTATTATCCAGGCTTTCATATCGAAGTAGCCCTACGACCCGGGTTCCTTCTCATAGCCGTACTATCCAGGCTTCCAAATCGAAGTAACCCTACTATCCAGGTTCTTACTCACAGCTCTACTATCCAAGCTTTTATATCGAAGTAACCCTACTATCCAGGTTCCTTCTCACAGCCCTACTATCCGGGCTTTCATATCGAAGTAACCCTACTATCCAAGTTCCTTGTCACAACCCTACTATTCAGGCTTTCATATTGAAGTAACCCTACTATACAGGTTCCTTCTCACAACCCTACTATCCATGCTTTCATTTCGAAGTAACCCTACTATCCAGGTTCCTTCTCACAACCCTAATATTCGGGCTTTCATATCGAAGTAACCCTACTATCCAGGTTCCTTCTCATAGCCCTACTATCCAGGCTTTCATATCGAAGTAACCCTACTATCCAAGTTCCTTCTCACAGCCCTACTATTTGGGCTTTCATATCGAAGTAACCCTACTATCCAGGTTCCTTCTCACAACCTTACTATCCCGGCTTTCATATCGAAGTAACCCTACTATCAAGGTTCCTTCTCATAACCCTACTATCCAGGCTTTTATATCGAAGTAACCCTACTATCCAAGTTCCTTCTCACAGCCCTACTATCCAGGCTTTCATTTCGAAGTAACCCTACTATCCAGGTTCCTTCTCACATCCCTACTATCCGGGCTTTCATATCAAAGTAACCCTACTATCCAGCTTCCTTCTCACAGCCCTAATATCCAGGCTTTCATATCAAAGTATGCCTACTATCCAGGTTCCTTCTCACAGCCCTAATATACAGGCTTTCATATCGAAGTAACCCTACTATCCAGGTTCCTTCTCACAGCCCTACTATCCAGGCTTTCATATCGAAGTAACCCTTCTATCCAAGTTCCTTCTCACAGTCTTACTATCCAGGATATCATATCGAAGTAACCCTACTATCCAGGTTCCTTTTCACAACCCTACTATCCAGGCTTTCATATCGAAGTAACCCTACTATCCAGGTTCCTTCTCACAGCTCTACTATTCGGGCTTTCATATCGAAGTAACCCTACTATCCAGGTTCCTTCTCACAGCCCTAATATCCAGACTTTCATATTAAAGTAACCCTAATATCCAGGTTCCTTCTCACTGCCCTACTATCCAGGCTTTCATATCGAAGTAACCCTACTATCTAGGTTCCTTCTCACAGCCCTACTATCCAGGCTTTCATATCGAAGTAACCCTACTATCCAGGTTCCTTCTCACATCCCTACTATCCAGGATTTCATATCGAAGTATCCCTACTATCCAGGTTCCTTCTCACAACCCTACTATCAAGGCTTTCATATTGAAGTAACCCTACTATCCAGGTTCCTTCTCACAGCCCTACTATCCAAGCTTTCATATCGAAGTAACCCTACTATCCAGGTTCCTTCTCATAGCCCTATTATCCAGGCTTTCATATCGAAGTAACCCTACTATCCAGGTTCCTTCTCACAGCCCTATTATTCGGGCTTTCATATCGAAGTAACCCTACTATCCAGGTTCCTTCTCACAGCCCTAATATCCAGGCTTTCATATTGAAGTAACCCTACTATCCAGGTTCCTTCTCACAGCCCTACTATCCAGGCTTTCATATCGAAGTAACCCTTCTATCTAGGTTCCTTCTCACAGCCCTACTATCCAGGCTTTCATATCGAAGTAACCCTACTATCTAGGTTCCTTCTCACAGCCCTACTATCCAGGCTTTCATATCGAAGTAACCCTACTATCCAGGTTTCTTCTCACAGCCCTACTATCCAGGCTTTCATATTAAAGTAACCCTACTATCTAGCTTCCTCCTCACAATCCTATTATCCAGGCTTTCATATCGAAGTAGCCCTACGACCCGGGTTCCTTCTCATAGCCCTACTATCCAGGCTTCCAAATCGAAGTAACCCTACTATCCAGGTTCTTACTCACAGCTCTACTATCCAAGCTTTTATATCGAAGTAACCCTACTATCCAGGTTCCTTCTCACAGCCCTACTATCCGGGCTTTCATATCGAAGTAACCCTACTATCCAAGTTCCTTGTCACAACCCTACTATTCAGGCTTTCATATCGAAGTAACCCTACTATACAGGTTCCTTCTCACAACCCTACTATCCATGCTTTCATTTCGAAGTAACCCTACTATCCAGGTTCCTTCTCACAACCCTAATATCCAGGCTTTCATATCGAAGTAACCCTACTATCCAAGTTCCTTCTCACAGCCCTACTATTTGGGCTTTCATATCGAAGTAACCCTACTATCCAGGTTCCTTCTCACAACCTTACTATCCCGGCTTTCATATCGAAGTAACCCTACTATCAAGGTTCCTTCTCATAACCCTATTATCCAGGCTTTTATATCGAAGTAACCCTACTATCCAAGTTCCTTCTCACAGCCCTACTATCCAGGCTTTCATTTCGAAGTAACCCTACTATCCAGGTTCCTTCTCACATCCCTACTATCCGGGCTTTCATATCAAAGTAACCCTACTATCCAGCTTCCTTCTCACAGCCCTAATATCCAGGCTTTCATATCAAAGTATGCCTACTATCCAGGTTCCTTCTCACAGCCCTAATATACAGGCTTTCATATCGAAGTAACCCTACTATCCAGGTTCCTTCTCACAGCCCTACTATCCAGGCTTTCATATCGAAGTAACCCTTCTATCCAAGTTCCTTCTCACAGTCTTACTATCCAGGATATCATATCGAAGTAACCCTACTATCCAGGTTCCTTTTCACAACCCTACTATCCAGGCTTTCATATCGAAGTAACCCTACTATCCAGGTTCCTTCTCACAGCTCTACTATTCGGGCTTTCATATCGAAGTAACCCTACTATCCAGGTTCCTTCTCACAGCCCTAATATCCAGACTTTCATATTAAAGTAACCCTAATATCCAGGTTCCTTCTCACAGCCCTACTATCCAGGCTTTCATATCGAAGTAACCCTACTATCTAGGTTCCTTCTCACAGCCCTACTATCCAGGCTTTCATATCGAAGTAACCCTACTATCCAGGTTCCTTCTCACAGCCCTACTATCCAGGCTTTCATATCGAAGTAACCCTACTATCCAGGTTTCTTCTCACAGCCCTACTATCCAGGCTTTCATATTAAAGTAACCCTACTATCTAGCTTCCTTCTCACAGCCCTATTATCCAGGCTTTCATATCGAAGTAGCCCTACGACCTGTGTTCCTTCTCATAGCCCTACTATCCAGGGTTTCATATCGAAGTAACCCTACTATCCAGGTTCCTTCTCACAGCCATACTATCTAAGCTTTCATATCGAAGTAACCCTACTATCCAGGTTCCTTCTCACAGCCCTACTATCCGAGCTTTCATATCGAAGTAACCCTACTATCCAAGTTCCTTCTCACAGCCCTACTATTCAGGATTTCATATCGAAGTAACCCTACTATCCAGGTTTCTTCTCATAGCCCTACTATCCAGGCTTTCATATCGAAGTAACCCTACTATCCAGGCTTTCATATCGAAGTAACCCTACTATCCAGGTTCCTTCTCACAGCCCTACTATCCAGGCTTTCATATCGAAGTAACCCTACTATCAAGGTTCCTTCTCATAACCCTATTATCCAGGCTTTTATATCGAAGTAACCCTACTATCCAAGTTCCTTCTCACAGCCCTACTATCCAGGCTTTCATTTCGAAGTAACCCTACTATCCAGGTTCCTTCTCACATCCCTACTATCCGGGCTTTCATATCAAAGTAACCCTACTATCCAGCTTCCTTCTCACAGCCCTAATATCCAGGCTTTCATATCAAAGTATGCCTACTATCCAAGTTCCTTCTCACAGCCCTAATATACAGGCTTTCATATCGAAGTAACCCTACTATCCAGGTTCCTTCTCACAGCCCTACTATCCAGGCTTTCATATCGAAGTAACCCTTCTATCCAAGTTCCTTCTCACAGTCTTACTATCCAGGATATCATATCGAAGTAACCCTACTATCCAGGTTCCTTTTCACAACCCTACTATCCAGGCTTTCATATCGAAGTAACCCTACTATCCAGGTTCCTTCTCACAGCTCTACTATTCGGGCTTTCATATCGAAGTAACCCTACTATCCAGGTTCCTTCTCACAGCCCTAATATCCAGACTTTCATATTAAAGTAACCCTAATATCCAGGTTCCTTCTCACAGCCCTACTATCCAGGCTTTCATATCGAAGTAACCCTACTATCTAGGTTCCTTCTCACAGCCCTACTATCCAGGCTTTCATATCGAAGTAACCCTACTATCCAGGTTCCTTCTCACAGCCCTACTATCCAGGCTTTCATATCGAAGTAACCCTACTATCCAGGTTTCTTCTCACAGCCCTACTATCCAGGCTTTCATATTAAAGTAACCCTACTATCTAGCTTCCTTCTCACAGCCCTATTATCCAGGCTTTCATATCGAAGTAGCCCTACGACCTGGGTTCCTTCTCATAGCCCTACTATCCAGGGTTTCATATCGAAGTAACCCTACTATCCAGGTTCCTTCTCACAGCCATACTATCTAAGCTTTCATATCGAAGTAACCCTACTATCCAGGTTCCTTCTCACAGCCCTACTATCCGAGCTTTCATATCGAAGTAACCCTACTATCCAAGTTCCTTCTCACAGCCCTACTATTCAGGCTTTCATATCGAAGTAACCCTACTATCCAGGTTTCTTCTCATAGCCCTACTATCCAGGCTTTCATATCGAAGTAACCCTACTATCCAGGCTTTCATATCGAAGTAACCCTACTATCCAGGTTCCTTCTCACAGCCCTACTATCCAGGCTTTCATATCGAAGTAACCCTACTATCCAAGTTCCTTCTCACAGCCCTACTATCCGGGCTTTCATATCGAAGTAACCCTACTATCCAGGTTCCTTCTCACAACCCTACTATCCCGGCATTCATATCGAAGTAACCCTACTATCCAGGTTCCTTCTCACAACCCTACTATCCAGGCTTTCATATCGAAGTAACCATACTATTCAGGTTCCTTCTCACAGCCCTACTATCCAGGCTTTCATTTCGAAGTAACCCAACTATCCAAGTTCCTTCTCACAGCCCTACTATCCAGGCTTTCATATCGAAGTAACCCTATTATCCAGGTTCCTTCTCACAACCCTACTATCCAGGCTTTCATATCAAAGTAACCCTACTATCCATCTTCCTTCTCACAGCCCTAATATCCAGGCTTTCATATTGAAGTAACCCTACTATC
Source organism: Vicia faba (assembly GCA_948472305.1). NCBI lineage: Eukaryota > Viridiplantae > Streptophyta > Magnoliopsida > Fabales > Fabaceae > Vicia > Vicia faba. The sequence goes on along the minus strand of OX451735.1, from coordinate 763,511,417 downwards.
CAGGTTTCTTCTCACAACCCTACTATCCAGGCTTTCATATCGAAGTAACCCTACTATCCAGGTTCCTTCTCACATCCCTACTATCCAGGCTTTCATATCGAAGTAACCCTACTATCCTAGTTCCTTCTCACAGTCCTACTATCCAGGCTTTCATATCGAAGTAACCCTACTATCCAGGTTCCTTCTCACAGCCCTACTATCCGGGCTTTCATATCAAAGTAACCCTACTATCCATCTTCCTTCTCAAAGCCCTAATATCCAGGCTTTCTTATTGAAGTAACCCTACTATCCAGGTTCCTTCTCACAGCCCTACTATCCAGGCTTTCATATCGAAGTAACCCTATTATCCAAGTTCCTTCTCACAACCCTACTATCCAAGCTTTCATATCGAAGTAACCCTACTATCCAGGTTCCTTCTCACAGCCCTACTATCCAGGCTTTCATATCGAAGTAACCCTACTATCCTAGTTCCTTCTCACAGTCCTACTATCCAAGCTTTCATATCGAAGTAACCCTACTATCCAGGTTCCTTCTCACAGCCCTACTATCCGGGCTTTCATATCAAAGTAACCCTACTATCCATCTTCCTTCTCAAAGCCCTAATATCCAGGCTTTCTTATTGAAGTAACCCTACTATCCAGGTTCCTTCTCACAGCCCTACTATCCAGGCTTTCATATCGAAGTAACCCTACTATCCAAGTTCCTTCTCACAACCCTACTATCCAAGCTTTCATATCGAAGTAACCCTACTATCCAGGTTCCTTCTCACAGCCCTACTATTCGGGCTTTCATATCGAAGTAACTCTACTATACAAGTTCCTTCTCACAGCCCTACTATTCAGGCTTTCATATCGAAGTAACCCTATTATCCAGGTTCCTTCTCACAACCCTACTATCCAGGCTTTCATATCAAAGTAACCCTACTATCCATCTTCCTTCTCACAGCCCTAATATCCAGGCTTTCATATTGAAGTAACCCTACTATCCAGGTTTCTTCTCACAACCCTACTATCCAGGCTTTCATATCGAAGTAACCCTACTATCCAGGTTCCTTCTCACAGCCCTACTATCCAGGCTTTCATATCGAAGTAACCCTACTATCCTAGTTCCTTCTCACAGTCCTACTATCCAGGCTTTCATATCGAAGTAACCCTACTATCCAGGTTCCTTCTCACAGCCCTACTATCCGGGCTTTCATATCAAAGTAACCCTACTATCCATCTTCCTTCTCAAAGCCCTAATATCCAGGCTTTCTTATTGAAGTAACCCTACTATCCAGGTTCCTTCTCACAGCCCTACTATCCAGGCTTTCATATCGAAGTAACCCTATTATCCAAGTTCCTTCTCACAACCCTACTATCCAAGCTTTCATATCGAAGTAACCCTACTATCCAGGTTCCTTCTCACAGCCCTACTATCCAGGCTTTCATATCGAAGTAACCCTACTATCCTAGTTCCTTCTCACAGTCCTACTATCCAAGCTTTCATATCGAAGTAACCCTACTATCCAGGTTCCTTCTCACAGCCCTACTATCCGGGCTTTCATATCAAAGTAACCCTACTATCCATCTTCCTTCTCAAAGCCCTAATATCCAGGCTTTCTTATTGAAGTAACCCTACTATCCAGGTTCCTTCTCACAGCCCTACTATCCAGGCTTTCATATCGAAGTAACCCTACTATCCAAGTTCCTTCTCACAACCCTACTATCCAAGCTTTCATATCGAAGTAACCCTACTATCCAGGTTCCTTCTCACAGCCCTACTATTCGGGCTTTCATATCGAAGTAACTCTACTATACAAGTTCCTTCTCACAGCCCTACTATTCAGGCTTTCATATCGAAGTAACCCTACTATCCAGGTTCCTTCTCACAACCCTACTATCCAGGCTTTCATATCGAAGTAACCCTACTATTCAGGTTCCTTCTCACAGCACTACTATCCAGGCTTTCATATCGAAGTAACCCTACTATCCAAGTTCCTTCTCACAGCCCTACTATCCGGGATTTCATATCGAAGTAACCCTACTATCCAGGTTCCTTCTCACAACCCTACTATCCAGGCTTTCATATTGAAGTAACCCTACTATCCAGGTTCCTTCTCACAGCCCTACTATCCAGGCTTTCATATCGAAGTAACCCTACTATCCAAGTTCCTTCTCACAGCCCTACTATCCAGGCTTTCATATCGAAGTAATCCTGCTATCCAAGTTCCTTCTCACAGCCCTACTATCCAGGCTTTCATATCGAAGTAACCCTGCTATCCAGGTTCCTTCTCATAGTCCTACTATTCGGGCTCTCATATCAAAGTAACCCTACTATCCATCTTCCTTCTCACAGCCCTAATATCCAGGCTTTCATATTGAAGTAACCCTACTATCCAGGTTCCTTCTCACAGCCCTACTATTCAGGCTTTCATATCGAAGTAACCCTACTATCCAGGTTCCTTCTCACAACCCTACTATACAGGCTTTCATATCGAAGTAACCCTACTATCATGTTCCTTCTCACAGCCCTACTATCCAGGCTTTCATATCGAAGTAACCCTACTATCCAAGTTCCTTCTCACAGCCCTACTATCCAGGCTTTCATATCGAAGTAACCCTACTATCCAGGTTCCTTCTCACAGCCCTATTATCCAGGCTTTCATATTGAAGTAACCCTACTATCCAAGTTCCTTCTCACAACCCTACTATCCAGGCTTTCGTATCGAAGTAACCCTACTATCCAGGTTCCTTCTCACAGCCCTACTATCCGGGCTTTCATATCGAAGTAACCCTACTATCCAGGTTCCTTCTCACAGCCTTAATATCCAGGCTTTCATATTGAAGTAACCCTACTATCCAGGTTCCTTCTCACAGCCCTACTATCCAGGCTTTCATATCAAAGTAACCCTACTATCCAGGTTCCTTCTCATAGCCCTACTATCCAGGCTTTCATATCGAAGTAACCCTACTATCCAGGTTCCTTCTCACAGCCCTACTATCCAGGCTTCCATATCGAAGTAACCCTACTATCCGTGTTTCTTCTCACAGCCCTACTATCCAGGCTTTCATATTAAAGTAACCCTACTATCTAGCTTCCTTCTTACAGCCCTATTATCCAGGCTTTCATATTGAAGTAACCCTACTATCCAGGTTCCCTCTCACAGCCCTACTATCCAGGCTTTCATATCGAAGTAACCCTACTATCCAGGTTCCTTCTCACAGCCCTACTATCCAGGCTTTCATATCGAAGTAACCTAACTATCTAAGTTTCTTCTCATAGCCCTACTATCCAGGCTTTCATATCGAAGTAACCCTACTATTCAGGTTCCTTCTCACAACCCTACTAACCAGGCTTTCATATCGAAGTAACCCTACTATCCAGGTTCCTTCTCACAACCCTACTATCCAGGTTCCGTCTCACAGCCCTACTATCCAGGCTTTCATATCGAAGTAACCCTACTATCCAAGTTCCTTCTCACAGCCCTACTATCCAGGCTTTCATATCGAAGTAACCCTTCTTTCCAGGTTCCTTCTCACAACCCTACTATCCAGGCTTTCATATCGAAGTAACCCTACTATCCAGGTTCCTTCTCACAACCCTACTATCCAGGCTTTCATATCGAAGTAACCCTACTATCCAGGTTCCTTCTCACAGCCCTACTATCCAGGCTTTCATATCGAAGTAACCCTACTATCCAAGTTCCTTCTCACAACCCTACTATCCAGGCTTTCGTATCGAAGTAACCCTACTATCCAGGTTCCTTCTCACAGCCCTACTATCTGGGCTTTCATATCGAAGTAAACCTAATATCCAGGTTCCTTCTTACAACCCTAATATCCAGGCTTTCATATTGAAGTAACCCTACTATCCAGGTTCCTTCTCACAGCCCTACTATCCAGGCTTTCATATCAAAGTAACCCTACTATCCAGGTTCCTTCTCACAGCCCTACTATCCAGACTTTCATATCGAAGTAACCCTACTATCCAGGTTCCTTCTCACAACCCTACTATCCAGGCTTTCATATCGAAGTAACCCTACTATCCAGGTTCCTTCTCACAGCCCTACTATCCAGGCTTTCATATCGAAGTAACCCTACTATCTAGCTTCCTTCTCACAGCCCTATTATCCAGGCTTTCATATTGAAGAACCCTACTATCCAGGTTCCCTCTCACAGCCCTACTATCCAGGCTTTCATATCGAAGTAACCCTACTATCCAGGTTCCTTCTCACAGCCCTACTATCCAGGCTTTCATATCGAAGTAACCCAACTATCTAAGTTCCTTCTCATAGCCCTACTATCCAGGCTTTCATATCGAAGTAACCCTACTATCCAGGTTCCTTCTCACAACCCTACTAACCAGGCTTTCTTATCGAAGTAACCCTACTATCTAGGTTCCTTCTCACAACCCTACTATCCAGGTACCTTCTCACAACCCTACTATCCAGGCTTTCATATCGAAGTAACCCTACTATCCAAGTTCCTTCTCACAGCCCTACTATCCGGGCTTTCATATCGAAGTAACCCTTCTATCCAGGTTCCTTGTCACAACCCTACTATCCAGGCTTTCATATCGAAGTAACCCTACTATCCAGGTTCCTTCTCACAACCCTACTATCCAGGCTTTCATATCGAAGTAACCCTACTATCCAGGTTCCTTCTCACAACCCTACTATCCAGGCTTTCATATCGAAGTAACCCTACTATCCAAGTTCCTTCTCACAGCCCTAAAGTCCGGGCTTTCATATCGAAGAAACCCTACTATCCAGGTTCCTTCTCATAGCCCTACTATCCCGGTATTCATATCGAAGTAACCCTACTATCCAGGTTCCTTCTCACAACCCTACTATCCAGGCTTTCATATCGAAGTAACCATACTATTCAGGTTCCTTCTCACAGCCCTACTATCCAGGCTTTCATATCGAAGTAACCCAACTACCGAAGTTCCTTCTCACAGCCCTACTATCCAGGCTTTCATATCGAAGTAATCCTACTATCCAGGTTCCTTCTCACAGCCCTACTATCCAGGCTTTCATATCAAAGTAACCCTACTATCCATCTTCCTTCTCACAGCCCTAATATCCAGGCTTTCATATTGAAGTAACCCTACTATCCAGGTTTCTTCTCACAACCCTACTATCCAGGCTTTCATATCGAAGTAACCCTACTATCAAGGTTCCTTCTCACAGCCCTACTATCCAGGCTTTCATATCGAAGTAACCCTACTATCCAAGTTCCATCTCACAGCCCTACTATCCAGGCTTTCATATCGAAGTAACCCTACTATCCAGGTTCCTTCTCACAACCCTACTATCCAAGATTTCATATCAAAGTAACCCTACTATCCAGGTTCCTTCTCCCAGCCCTACTATTTGGGCTTTCATATCGAAGTAACTCTACTATACAAGTTCCTTCTCACAGCCCTACTATTCAGGCTTTCATATCGAAGTAACCCTACTATCCAGGTTCCTTCTCACAACCCTACTATCCAGGCTTTCATATCGAAGTAACCCTACTATCCAGGTTCCTTCTCACATCCCTACTATCCAGGCTTTCATATCGAAGTAACCCTACTATCCAAGTTCCTTCTCACAGCCCTACTATCCAGGATTTCATATCGAAGTAACCCTACTATCCAGGTTCCTTCTCACAACCCTCCTATCCCGGCTTTCATATCGAAGTAACCCTACTATCCAGGTTCCTTCTCACAACCCTACTATCCAGGCTTTCATATCGAAGTAACCCTACTATCCAGGTTCCTTCTCACAGCCCTACTATCCAGGCTTTCATATCGAAGTAACCCTACTATCCAAGTTCCTTCTCACAGCCCTACTATCCAGGCTTTCATATTGAAGTAATCCTACTATCCAAGTTCCTTCTCACAGCCCTACTATGCAGGCTTTCATATCGAAGTAACCCTGCTATCCAGGTTCCTTCTCACAGTTCTACTATCCTGGATCTCATATCAAAGTAACCCTACTATCCATCTTCCTTCTCACAACCCTAATATCCAGGCTTTCATATTGAAGTAACCCTACTATCCAGGTTCCTTCTCACAGCCTTACTATCCAGGCTTTCATATCGAAGTAACCCTAATATCCAGGTTCCTTCTCGCAGCCCTACTATCCAGGCTTTCATATCGAAGTAACCCTATTATCCAAGTTCCTTCTCACAGTCCTACTATCCAGGCTTTCATATCGAAGTAACCCTACTATCCAGGTTCCTTCTCACAACCCTACTATCCAGGCTTTCATTTCGAAGTAACCCTACTATCCAGGTTCCTTCTCACAGCCCTACTATCCAGGCTTTCATATCGAAGTAACCCTACTATCCAGGTTCATTCTCACAGCCCTACTATCCAGGCATTCATATCGAAGTAACCCTACTATCCAGGTTCCTTCTCACAGCCCTACTATCCGGGCTTTCATATCGAAGTAACCCTACTATCCAGGTTCCTTCTCACAGCCCTACTATCCAGGCTTTCATATCGAAGTAACCCTACTATCCAGGTTCCTTCTCACAGCCCTACTATCCAGGCTTTCATATCGAAGTAACCCTACTATCCAGGTTCCTTCTCACAGCCCTACTATCCAGGCTTTCATATCGAAGTAACCCTACTATCCAGGTTCCTTCTCACAACCCTACTATCCAGGCTTTCATATCGAAGTAACCCTACTATCCAGGTTCCTTCTCCCAGCCCTACTATTCGGGCTTTCATATCGAAGTAACTCTACTATACAAGTTCCTTCTCACAGCCCTACTATTCAGGCTTTCATATCGAAGTAACCCTACTATCCAGGTTCCTTCTCACAACCCTACTATCTAGGCTTTCATATCGAAGTAACCCTACTATCCAGGTTCCTTCTCACAGCCCTACTATCCAGGCTTTCATATCGAAGTAACCCTACTATCCAAGTTCCTTCTCACAGCCCTACTATCCGGGATTTCATATCGAAGTAACCCTACTATCCAGGTTCCTTCTCACAACCCTACTATCCCGGCTTTCATATCGAAGTAACCCTACTATCCAGGTTCCTTCTCACAACCCTACTATCCAGGATTTCATATCGAAGTAACCCTACTATCCAGGTTCCTTCTCACAGCCCTACTATCCAGGCTTTCATATCGAAGTAACCCTACTATCCAAGTTCCTTCTCACAGCCCTACTATCCAGGCTTTCATATTGAAGTAATCCTACTATCCAAGTTCCTTCTCACAGCCCTACTATGCAGGCTTTCATATCGAAGTAACCCTGCTATCCAGGTTCCTTCTCACAGTCCTACTATCCGGGATCTCATATCAAAGTAACCCTATTATCCATCTTCCTTCTCACAACCCTAATATCCAGGCTTTCATATTGAAGTAACCCTACTATCCAGGTTCCTTCTCACAGCCTTACTATCCAGGCTTTCATATCGAAGTAACCCTAATATCCAGGTTCCTTCTTGCAGCCCTACTATCCAGGCTTTCATATCGAAGTAACCCTATTATCCAAGTTCCTTCTCACAGTCCTACTATCCAGGCTTTCATATCGAAGTAACCCTACTATCCAGGTTCCTTCTCACAACCCTACTATCCAGGCTTTCATTTCGAAGTAACCCTACTATCCAGGTTCCTTCTCACAGCCCTACTATCCAGGCTTTCATATCGAAGTAACCCTACTATCCAGGTTCCTTCTCACAACCCTACTATCCAGGCATTCATATCGAAGTAACCCTACTATCCAGGTTCCTTCTCACAGCCCTACTATCCGGGCTTTCATATCGAAGTAACCCTACTATCCAGGTTCCTTCTCACAGCCCTAATATCCAGGCTTTCATATTGAAGTAACCCTACTATCCAGGTTCCTTCTCACAGCCCTACTATCCAGGCTTTCATATCGAAGTAACCCTACTATCCAGGTTCCTTCTCACAGCCCTACTATCCAGGCTTTCATACCGAAGTAACCCTACTATCCATGTTTCTTCTCACAGCCCTACTATCCAGGCTTTCATATTAAAGTAACCCTACTATCTAGCTTCCTTCTCACAGCCCTATTATCCAGGCTTTCATATTGAAGTAACCCTACTATCCAGGTTCCCTCTCACAGCCCTTCTATCCAGGCTTTCATATCGAAGTAACCCAACTATCCAGGTTCCTTCTCACAGCCCTACTATCCAGGCTTTCTTATCGAAGTAACCCAACTATCTAAGTTCCTTATCATAGCCCTACTATCCAGGATTTCATATCAAAGTAACCCTACTATCCAGGTTCCTTCTCACAACCCTACTAACCAGGCTTTCATATCGAAGTAACCCTACTATCCAGGTTCCTTCTCACAACCCTACTATCCAGGTTCCTTCTCACAACCCTACAATCCAGGCTTTCATATCGAAGTAACCCTACTATCCAAGTTCCTTCTCACAGCCCTACTACCCGGGCTTTCATATCGAAGTAACCCTACTATCCAGGTTCCTTCTCACAACCATACTATCCCGGATTTCATATCGAAGTAACCCTACTATCCAGGTTCCTTCTCATAACCCTACTATCCAGGCTTTCATATCGAAGTAACCCTACTATCCAGGTTCCTTCTCACAGCCCTACTATCCAGGCTTTCATATCGAAGTAACCCTACTATCCAAGTTCCTTCTCACAGCCCTACTATCCAGGCTTTCATATCGAAGTAACCCTACTATCCAGGTTCCTTCTCACAGCCCTATTATCCAGGCTTTCATATCGAAGTAACCCTTCTATCCAGGTTCCTTGTCACAACCCTACTATCCAGGCTTTCATATCGAAGTAACCCTACTATCCAGGTTCCTTCTCACAGCCCTACTATCCAGGCTTTCATATCGAAGTAACCCTACTATCCAGGTTCCTTCTCACAGCCCTACTATCCAGGCTTTCATATCGAAGTAACCCTACTATCCAAGTTCCTTCTCACAGCCCTACTATCCGGGCTTTCATATCAAAGTAACCCTACTATCCATCTTCCTTCTCACAGCCCTAATATCCAGGCTTTCATATTGAAGTAACCCTACTATCCAGGTTTCTTCTCACAACCCTACTATCCAGGCTTTCATATCGAAGTAACCCTACTATCAAGGTTCCTTCTCACAGCCCTACTATCCAGGCTTTCATATCGAAGTAACCCTACTATCCAAGTTCCATCTCACAGCCCTACTATCCAGGCTTTCATATCGAAGTAACCCTACTATCCAGGTTCCTTCTCACAACCCTACTATCCAAGATTTCATATCAAAGTAACCCTACTATCCAGGTTCCTTCTCCCAGCCCTACTATCTGGGCTTTCATATCGAAGTAACTCTACTATACAAGTTCCTTCTCACAGTCCTACTATTCAGGCTTTCATATCGAAGTAACCCTACTATCCAGGTTCCTTCTCACAACCCTACTATCCAGGCTTTCATATCGAAGTAACCCTACTATCCAGGTTCCTTCTCACATCCCTACTATTCAGGCTTTCATATCGAAGTAACCCTACTATCCAAGTTCCTTCTCACAGCCCTACTATCCAGGATTTCATATCGAAGTAACCCTACTATCCAGGTTCCTTCTCACAACCCTCCTATCCCGGCTTTCATATCGAAGTAACCCTACTATCCAGGTTCCTTCTCACAACCCTACTATCCAGGCTTTCATATCGAAGTAACCCTACTATCCAAGTTCCTTCTCACAGCCCTACTATCCAGGCTTTCATATTGAAGTAATCCTACTATCCAAGTTCCTTCTCACAGCCCTACTATGCAGGCTTTCATATCGAAGTAACCCTGCTATCCAGGTTCCTTCTCACAGTTCTACTATCCTGGATCTCATATCAAAGTAACCCTACTATCCATCTTCCTTCTCACAACCCTAATATCCAGGCTTTCATATTGAAGTAACCCTACTATCCAGGTTCCTTCTCACAGCCTTACTATCCAGTCTTTCATATCGAAGTAACCCTAATATCCAGGTTCCTTCTCGCAGCCCTACTATCCAGGCTTTCATATCGAAGTAACCCTATTATCCAAGTTCCTTCTCACAGTCCTACTATCCAGGCTTTCATATCGAAGTAACCCTACTATCCAGGTTCCTTCTCACAACCCTACTATCCAGGCTTTCATTTCGAAGTAACCCTACTATCCAGGTTCCTTCTCACAGCCCTACTATCCAGGCTTTCATATCGAAGTAACCCTACTATCCAGGTTCATTCTCACAACCCTACTATCCAGGCATTCATATCTAAGTAACCCTACTATCCAGGTTCCTTCTCACAGCCCTACTATCCGGGCTTTCATATCGAAGTAACCCTACTATCCAGGTTCCTTCTCACAGCCCTACTATCCAGGCTTTCATATCGAAGTAACCCTACTATCCAGGTTCCTTCTCACAGCCCTACTATCCAGGCTTTCATATCGAAGTAACCCTACTATCCAGGTTCCTTCTCACAGCCCTACTATCCAGGCTTTCATATCGAAGTAACCCTACTATCCAGGTTCCTTCTCACAACCCTACTATCCAGGCTTTCATATCGAAGTAACCCTACTATCCAGGTTCCTTCTCCCAGCCCTACTATTCGGGCTTTCATATCGAAGTAACTCTACTATACAAGTTCCTTCTCACAGCCCTACTATTCAGGCTTTCATATCGAAGTAACCCTACTATCCAGGTTCCTTCTCACAACCCTACTATCTAGGCTTTCATATCGAAGTAACCCTACTATCCAGGTTCCTTCTCACAGCCCTACTATCCAGGCTTTCATATCGAAGTAACCCTACTATCCAAGTTCCTTCTCACAGCCCTACTATCCGGGATTTCATATCGAAGTAACCCTACTATCCAGGTTCCTTCTCACAACCCTACTATCCCGGCTTTCATATCGAAGTAACCCTACTATCCAGGTTCCTTCTCACAACCCTACTATCCAGGATTTCATATCGAAGTAACCCTACTATCCAGGTTCCTTCTCACAGCCCTACTATCCAGGCTTTCATATCGAAGTAACCCTACTATCCAAGTTCCTTCTCACAGCCCTACTATCCAGGCTTTCATATTGAAGTAATCCTACTATCCAAGTTCCTTCTCACAGCCCTACTATGCAGGCTTTCATATCGAAGTAACCCTGCTATCCAGGTTCCTTCTCACAGTCCTACTATCCGGGATCTCATATCAAAGTAACCCTACTATCCATCTTCCTTCTCACAACCCTAATATCCAGGCTTTCATATTGAAGTAACCCTACTATCCAGGTTCCTTCTCACAGCCTTACTATCCAGGCTTTCTTATCGAAGTAACCCTAATATCCAGGTTCCTTCTTGCAGCCCTACTATCCAGGCTTTCATATCGAAGTAACCCTATTATCCAAGTTCCTTCTCACAGTCCTACTATCCAGGCTTTCATATCGAAGTAACCCTACTATCCAGGTTCCTTCTCACAACCCTACTATCCAGGCTTTCATTTCGAAGTAACCCTACTATCCAGGTTCCTTCTCACAACCCTACTATCCAGGCTTTCATATCGAAGTAACCCTACTATCCAGGTTCCTTCTCACAACCCTACTATCCAGGCATTCATATCGAAGTAACCCTACTATCCAGGTTCCTTCTCACAGCCCTACTATCCGGGCTTTCATATCGAAGTAACCCTACTATCCAGGTTCCTTCTCACAGCCCTAATATCCAGGCTTTCATATTGAAGTAACCCTACTATCCAGGTTCCTTCTCACAACCCTACTATCCAGGCTTTCATATCGAAGTAACCCTACTATCCAGGTTCCTTCTCACAGCCCTACTATCCAGGCTTTCATATCGAAGTAACCCTACTATCCATGTTTCTTCTCACAGCCCTACTATCCAGGCTTTCATATTAAAGTAACCCTACTATCTAGCTTCCTTCTCACAGCCCTATTATCCAGGCTTTCATATTGAAGTAACCCTACTATCCAGGTTCCCTCTCACAGCCCTTCTATCCAGGCTTTCATATCGAAGTAACCCAACTATCCAGGTTCCTTCTCACAGCCCTACTATCCAGGCTTTCATATCGAAGTAACCCAACTATCTAAGTTCCTTATCATAGCCCTACTATCCAGGATTTCATATCAAAGTAACCCTACTATCCAGGTTCCTTCTCACAACCCTACTAACCAGGCTATCATATCGAAGTAACCCTACTATCCAGGTTCCTTCTCACAACCCTACTATCCAGGTTCCTTCTCACAACCCTACAATCCAGGCTTTCATATCGAAGTAACCCTACTATCCAAGTTCCTTCTCACAGCCCTACTACTCGGGCTTTCATATCGAAGTAACCCTACTATCCAGGTTCCTTCTCACAACCATACTATCCCGGATTTCATATCGAAGTAACCCTACTATCCAGGTTCCTTCTCATAACCCTACTATCCAGGCTTTCATATCGAAGTAACCCTACTATCCAGGTTCCTTCTCACAGCCCTACTATCCAGGCTTTCATATCGAAGTAACCCTACTATCCAAGTTCCTTCTCACAGCCCTACTATCCAGGCTTTCATATCGAAGTAACCCTACTATCCAGGTTCCTTCTCACAGCCCTATTATCCAGGCTTTCATATCGAAGTAACCCTACTATCCAGGTTCCTTCTCACAGCCCTATTATCCAGGCTTTCATATCGAAGTAACCCTACTATCCAGGTTCCTTCTCACAGCCCTACTACCCGGGTTTTCATATCGAAGTAACCCTACTATCCAGGTTCCTTCTCACAGCCCTAATATCCAGGATTTCATATCGAAGTAACCCTACTATCCAAGTTCCTTCTCACAGCCCTACTATCCGGGCTTTCATATCAAAGTAACCCTATTATCCATCTTCCTTCTCACAACCCTAATATCCAGGCTTTCATATTGAAGTAACGCTACTATCCAGGTTCCTTCTCATAACCCTACTATCCAGGCTTTCATATCGAAGTAACCCTACTATCCAGGTTCCTTTTCACAGCCCTACTATCCAGGCTTTCATATCAAAGTAACACTACTATCCAGGTTCCTTCTCACAGCCCTACTATCCAGGCTTTCATATCGAAGTAACCCTACTATCCAAGTTCCTTCTCACAGCCCTACTATCCAGGTTCCTTCTGACAGCCCTACTATACAGGCTTTCATATCGAAGTAACCCTACTATCCAAGTTCCTTCTCACAGCCCTACTACCCGGGCTTTCATATCGAAGTAACCCTACTATCCAGGTTCCTTCTGACAACCCTACTATCCCGGATTTCATATCGAAGTAACCCTACTACCCAGGTTCCTTCTCATAACCCTACTATCCAGGCTTTCATATCGAAGTAACCCTACTATCCAGGTTCCTTCTCACAGCCCTACTATCCAGGCTTTCATATCGAAGTAACCCTACTATCCAAGTTCCTTCTCACAGCCCTACTATCCAGGCTTTCATATCGAAGTAACCCTACTATCCAGGTTCCTTCTCACAGCCCTATTATCCAGGCTTTCATATCGAAGTAACCCTACTATCCAGGTTCCTTCTCACAGCCCTATTATCCAGGCTTTCATATCGAAGTAACCCTACTATCCAGGTTCCTTCTCACAGCCCTACTACCCGGGTTTTCATATCGAAGTAACCCTACTATCCAGGTTCCTTCTCACAGCCCTAATATCCAGGATTTCATATCGAAGTAACCCTACTATCCAAGTTCCTTCTCACAGCCCTACTATCCGGGCTTTCATATCAAAGTAACCCTATTATCCATCTTCCTTCTCACAGCCCTAATATCCAGGCTTTCATATTGAAGTAACCCTACTATCCAGGTTCCTTCTCATAACCCTACTATCCAGGATTTCATATCGAAGTAACCCTACTATCCAGGTTCCTTCTCACAGCCCTACTATCCAGGCTTTCATATCGAAGTAACCCTACTATCCAAGTTCCTTCTCACAGCCCTACTATCCAGGCTTTCATATCGAAGTAACCCTACTATCCAGGTTCCTTCTCACAGCCCTATTATCCAGGCTTTCATATCGAAGTAACCCTACTATCCAGGTTCCTTCTCACAGCCCTATTATCCAGGCTTTCATATCGAAGTAACCCTACTATCCAGGTTCCTTCTCACAGCCCTACTACCCGGGTTTTCATATCGAAGTAACCCTACTATCCAGGTTCCTTCTCACAGCCCTAATATCCAGGATTTCATATCGAAGTAACCCTACTATCCAAGTTCCTTCTCACAGCCCTACTATCCGGGCTTTCATATCAAAGTAACCCTATTATCCATCTTCCTTCTCACAGCCCTAATATCCAGGCTTTCATATTGAAGTAACCCTACTATCCAGGTTCCTTCTCATAACCCTACTATCCAGGCTTTCATATCGAAGTAACCCTACTATCCAGGTTCCTTTTCACAGCCCTACTATCCAGGCTTTCATATCAAAGTAACACTACTATCCAGGTTCCTTCTCACAGCCCTACTATCCAGGCTTTCATATCGAAGTAACCCTACTATCCAAGTTCCTTCTCACAGCCCTACTATCCAGGTTCCTTCTGACAGCCCTACTATCCAGGCTTTCATATCGAAGTAACCCTACTATCCAAGTTCCTTCTCACAGCCCTACTACCCGGGCTTTCATATCGAAGTAACCCTACTATCCAGGTTCCTTCTCACAACCCTACTATCCCGGATTTCATATCGAAGTAACCCTACTACCCAGGTTCCTTCTCATAACCCTACTATCCAGGCTTTCATATCGAAGTAACCCTACTATCCAGGTTCCTTCTCAAAGCCCTACTATCCAGGCTTTCATATCGAAGTAACCCTACTATCCAAGTTCCTTCTCACAGCCCTACTATCCAGGCTTTCATATCGAAGTAACCCTACTATCCAGGTTCCTTCTCACAGCCCTATTATCCAGGCTTTCATATCGAAGTAACCCTACTATCCAGGTTCCTTCTCACAGCCCTATTATCCAGGATTTCATATCGAAGTAACCCTACTATCCAGGTTCCTTCTCACAGCCCTACTACCCGGGTTTTCATATCGAAGTAACCCTACTATCCAGGTTCCTTCTCACAGCCCTAATATCCAGGATTTCATATCGAAGTAACCCTACTATCCAAGTTCCTTCTCACAGCCCTACTATCCGGGCTTTCATATCAAAGTAACCCTATTATCCATCTTCCTTCTCACAGCCCTAATATCCAGGCTTTCATATTGAAGTAACCCTACTATCCAGGTTCCTTCTCATAACCCTACTATCCGGGCTTTCATATCGAAGTAACCCTACTATCCAGGTTCCTTTTCACAGCCCTACTATCCAGGCTTTCATATCAAAGTAACACTACTATCCAGGTTCCTTCTCACAGCCCTACTATCCAGGCTTTCATATCGAAGTAACCCTACTATCCAAGTTCCTTCTGACAGCCCTACTATCCAGGTTCCTTCTGACAGCCCTACTATCCAGGCTTTCATATCGAAGTAACCCTACTATCCAAGTTCCTTCTCACAGCCCTACTACCCGGGCTTTCATATCGAAGTAACCCTACTATCCAGGTTCCTTCTCACAACCCTACTATCCCGGATTTCATATCGAAGTAACCCTACTACCCAGGTTCCTTCTCATAACCCTACTATCCAGGCTTTCATATCGAAGTAACCCTACTATCCAGGTTCCTTCTCACAGCCCTACTATCCAGGCTTTCATATAGAAGTAACCCTACTATCCAGGTTCCTTCTCACAGCCCTACTATCCAGGCTTTCATATCGAAGTAACCCTACTATCCAAGTTCCTTCTCACAGCCCTACTATCCAGGTTCCTTCTGACAGCCCTACTATCCAGGCTTTCATATCGAAGTAACCCTACTATCCAAGTTCCTTCTCACAGCCCTACTACCCGGGCTTTCATATCGAAGTAACCCTACTATCCAGGTTCCTTCTCACAACCCTACTATCCCGGATTTCATATCGAAGTAACCCTACTACCCAGGTTCCTTCTCATAACCCTACTATCCAGGCTTTCATATCGAAGTAACCCTACTATCCAGGTTCCTTCTCAAAGCCCTACTATCCAGGCTTTCATATCGAAGTAACCCTACTATCCAAGTTCCTTCTCACAGCCCTACTATCCAGGCTTTCATATCGAAGTAACCCTACTATCCAGGTTCCTTCTCACAGCCCTATTATCCAGGCTTTCATATCGAAGTAACCCTACTATCCAGGTTCCTTCTCACAGCCCTATTATCCAGGATTTCATATCGAAGTAACCCTACTATCCAGGTTCCTTCTCACAGCCCTACTACCCGGGTTTTCATATCGAAGTAACCCTACTATCCAGGTTCCTTCTCACAGCCCTAATATCCAGGATTTCATATCGAAGTAACCCTACTATCCAAGTTCCTTCTCACAGCCCTACTATCCGGGCTTTCATATCAAAGTAACCCTATTATCCATCTTCCTTCTCACAGCCCTAATATCCAGGCTTTCATATTGAAGTAACCCTACTATCCAGGTTCCTTCTCATAACCCTACTATCCGGGCTTTCATATCGAAGTAACCCTACTATCCAGGTTCCTTTTCACAGCCCTACTATCCAGGCTTTCATATCAAAGTAACACTACTATCCAGGTTCCTTCTCACAGCCCTACTATCCAGGCTTTCATATCGAAGTAACCCTACTATCCAAGTTCCTTCTGACAGCCCTACTATCCAGGTTCCTTCTGACAGCCCTACTATCCAGGCTTTCATATCGAAGTAACCCTACTATCCAAGTTCCTTCTCACAGCCCTACTACCCGGGCTTTCATATCGAAGTAACCCTACTATCCAGGTTCCTTCTCACAACCCTACTATCCCGGATTTCATATCGAAGTAACCCTACTACCCAGGTTCCTTCTCATAACCCTACTATCCAGGCTTTCATATCGAAGTAACCCTACTATCCAGGTTCCTTCTCACAGCCCTACTATCCAGGCTTTCATATAGAAGTAACCCTACTATCCAAGTTCCTTCTCACAGCTCTACTATCCAGGCTTTCATATCGAAGTAACCCTACTATCCAGGTTCCTTCTCACAGCCCTACTATCCAGGCTTTCATATCGAAGTAACCCTACTATCCAGGTTCCTTTTCACAGCCCTACTATCCGGGCTTTCATATCAAAGTAACACTACTATCCAGGTTCCTTCTCACAGCCCTACTATCCAGGCTTTCATATCGAAGTAACCCTACTATCCAAGTTCCTTCTCACAGCCCTACTATCTGGGCTTTCATATCAAAGTAACCCTATTATCCATCTTCCTTCTCACAGCCCTAATATCCAGGCTTTCATATTGAAGTAACCCTACTATCCAGGTTCCTTCTCATAACCCTACTATCCAGGCTTTCATATCGAAGTAACCCTACTATCCAGGTTCCTTCTAACAGCCCTATTATCCAGGCTTTCATATCGAAGTAACCCTACTATCCAAGTTCCTTCTCACAGCCCTACTATCCAGTCTTTCATATCGAAGTAACCCTACTATCCAGGTTCCTTCTCACAACCCTACTATCCAGGCTTTCATATCGAAGTAACCCTACTATCCAGGTTCCTTCTCACAGCCCTACTATCCAGGCTTTCATATCTAAGTAACCCTACTATCCAGGTTCCTTCTCACAGCCCTACTATCCAGGCTTTCATATCGAAGTAACCCTACTATCCAGGTTCCTTCTCACAACCCTACTACCCGGGCTTTCATATCGAAGTAACCCTACTATCCAGGTTCCTTCTCCTAGCCTTAATATCCAGGATTTCATATTGAAGTAACCCTACTATCCAGGTTCCTTTTGAAAGCCCTACTATCCAAGCTTTCATATCAAAGTAACCCTACTATCCAGGTTCCTTCTCACAGCCCTACTATCCAGGCTTTCATATCAAAGTAACCCTACTATCCAAGTTCCTTCTCATAGCCCTACTATCCAGGCTTTCATATCGAAGTAACCCTACTATCCAGGTTTCTTCTCACAGCCCTACTATCCAGGCTTTTATATTAAAGTAACCCTACTATCTAGCTTCGTTCTTACAGCCCTATTATCCAAGCTTTCATATCGAAGTAGCCCTATGACCCGGGTTCCTTCTCATAGACCTACTATCCAGGCCTTCATATCGAAGTAACCCTACTATCCAGGTTCCTTCTCACAGCCCTACTATCCAAGCTTTCATATCGAAGTAACCCTACTATCCAGGTTCCTTCTCATAACCCTACTATCTGGGCTTTCATATCGAAGTAACCCTACTATCCAAGTTCCTTCTCACAGCCCTACTATCCAGGCTTTCATATCGAAGTAACCCTACTATCCAGGTTCCTTCTCACAACCCTACTAACCAGGCTTTCATATCGAAGTAACCCTACTATCCATGTTCCTTCTCACAACCCTACTATCCAGGCTTTCATATCAAAGTAACCCTACTATCCAGGTTCCTTCTGACAGCCCTACTATCCAGGCTTTCATATCGAAGTAACCCTACTATCAAAGTTCCTTCTCACAGCCCTTCTATCCAGGATTTCATATCGAAGTAACCCTACTATTCAGGTTCCTTCTAACAACCCTACTATCTCGGCTTTCATATCGAAGTAACCCTACTATCCAGGTTCTTTCTCACAACCCTACTATCCAGGCTTTCATATCGAAGTAACCCTACTATCCAGGTTCCTTCTCACAACCCTACTATCCATGTTTTCATATCGAAGTAACCCTACTATCCAAGTTCCTTCTCACAACCCTACTATCCAGGCTTTCATATCGAAGTAACCCTACTATCCAAGTTCCTTCTCACAGCCCTACTATCCAGACTTTCATATCGAAGTAACCCTACTATCCAGGTTCCTTCTCACAACCCTACTATCTCGGCTTTCATATCGAAGTAACCCTATTATCCAGGTTCCTTCTCACAACCCTACTATCCAGGCTTTCATATCGAAGTAACCCTACTACCCAGGTTCCTTCTCACAGCCCTCCAGGCTTTCATATCGAAGTAACCCTACTATCCAAGTTCCTTCTCACAACCCTACTATCCAGGATTTCAAATCGAAGTAACCCTACTATCTAGGTTCCTTCTTACAGCCCTACCATCTGGGCTTTCATATCGAAGTAACCCTACTATCCAGATTCCTTCTCACAGCCCTAATATCCAGGCTTTCATATTGAAGTAACCCTACTATCCAGGTTCCCTCTCACAGCCCTACTATCCAGGCTTTCATATCGAAGTAACCCTACTATCCAGGGTCCTTCTCACATCCCTACTATCCAGTCTTTCATATCAAAGTAACCCTACTATCCAAGTTCCTTCTCACAGCCCTACTATCTGGGCTTTCATATCGAAGTAACCCTACTATCCCGGTTCCTTCTCACAACCGTACTATCCCGTCTTTCATATCGAAGTAACCCTACTATCCAGGTTCCTTCTCATAACCCTACTATCCAGGCTTTCATATCGAAGTAACCCTACTATCCAGGTTCCTTCTCACAGCCCTACTATCCAGGCTTTCATATCGAAGTAACCCTACTATCCAAGTTCCTTCTCACAGCCCTACTATCCAGGATTTCATATCGAAGTAACCCTACTATTCAGGTTCCTTCTCACAACCCTACTATCTCGTCTTTCATATCGAAGTAACCTTACTATCCAGGTTCTTTCTCACAACCCTACTATCCAGGCTTTCATATCGAAGTAACCCTACTATCCAGGTTCCTTCTCACAACCCTACTATCCAGGTTTTCATATCGAAGTAACCCTACTATCCAAGTTCCTTCTCACAACCCTACTATCCAGGCTTTCATATCGAAGTAACCCTACTATCCAAGTTCCTTCTCACAGCCCTACTATTCAGGCTTTCATATCGAAGTAAACCTACATATCCAGGTTCCTTCTCACAACCCTACTATCTTGGCTTTCATATCGAAGTAACCCTACTATCCAGGTTCCTTCTCACAACCCTACTATCCAGGCTTTCATATCGAAGTAACCCTACTATCCAGGTTCCTTCTCACAGCCCTCCAGGCTTTCATATCGAAGTAACCCTACTATCCAAGTTCCTTCTCACAGCCCTACTATCCAGGCTTTCAAATCGAAGTAACCCTACTATCTAGGTTCCTTCTTACAGCCCTACCATCTGGGCTTTCATATCGAAGTAACCCTACTATCCAGATTCCTTCTCACAGCCCTAATATCCAGGCTTTCATATTGAAGTAACCCTACTATCCAGGTTCCCTCTCACAGCCCTACTATCCAGGCTTTCATATCGAAGTAACCCTACTATCCATGTTCCTTCTCACAGCCCTACTATCCAGGCTTTCATATCGAAGTAACCCTACTATCCATGTTCCTTCTCACAACCCTACTATCCAGGCTTTCATATCAAAGTAACCCTACTATCCAGGTTCCTTCTGACAGCCCTACTATCCAGGCTTTCATATCGAAGTAACCCTACTATCAAAGTTCCTTCTCACAGCCCTTCTATCCAGGATTTCATATCGAAGTAACCCTACTATTCAGGTTCCTTCTAACAACCCTACTATCTCGGCTTTCATATCGAAGTAACCCTACTATCCAGGTTCTTTCTCACAACCCTACTATCCAGGCTTTCATATCGAAGTAACCCTACTATCCAGGTTCCTTCTCACAACCCTACTATCCATGTTTTCATATCGAAGTAACCCTACTATCCAAGTTCCTTCTCACAACCCTACTATCCAGGCTTTCATATCGAAGTAACCCTACTATCCAAGTTCCTTCTCACAGCCCTACTATCCAGGCTTTCATATCGAAGTAACCCTACTATCCAGGTTCCTTCTCACAACCCTACTATCCCGGCTTTCATATCGAAGTAACCCTATTATCCAGGTTCCTTCTCACAACCCTACTATCCAGGCTTTCATATCGAAGTAACCCTACTATCCAGGTTCCTTCTCACAGCCCTACTATCCAGGCTTTCATATCAAAGTAACCCTACTATCCATCTTCCTTCTCACAACCCTAATATCCAGGCTTTCATATTGAAGTAACTTTACTATTCAGGTTCCTTCTCACAACCCTACTATCCAGGCTTTCATATCGAAGTAACCCTACTATCCAGTTTCCGTCTCACAGCCCTACTATCCAGGCTTTCATATCGAAGTAACCCTACTATCCAGGTTCCTTCTCACAGCACTACTATCCAGGCTTTCATATAGAAGTAACCCTACTATCCAGGTTCCTTCTCACAGCCCTACTATCCAGGCTTTCATATCGAAGTAACCCTACTATCTAGGTTCCTTCTCACAGCCCTACTACCCGGGCTTTCATATCGAAGTAACCCTACTATCCAGGTTCCTTCTCACAGCCCTAATATCCAGGATTTCATATTGAAGTAACCCTACTATCCAGGTTTCTTTTCACAGCCCTACTATCCAAGATTTCATATCAAAGTAACCCTACTATCCAGGTTCCTTCTCACAGCCCTACTATCCAGGCTTTCACATCGAAGTAACCCTACTATCCAGGTTCCTTCACACAGCCCTACTATCCAGGCTTTCATATCTAAGTAACCCTACTATCTAAGTTTCTTATCACAGCCCTACTATCCAGGCTTTCATATTAAAGTAACCCTACTATCTAGCTTCCTTCTCACAGCCCTATTATCCAGGCTTTCATATCGAAGTAGCCCTATGACTCGGGTTCCTTCTCATAGCCATACTATCCAAGCCTTTATATCGAAGTAACCCTACTATCCAAGTTCCTACTCACAGCCCTACTATCCAGGCTTTCATATCGATGTAAGCCTACTATCCAGGTTCCTTCTCACAACCCTACTATCCAGGCTTTCATATCATAGTAACCCTACTATCCAGGTTCCTTCTAACAGCCCTACTATCCAGGCTTTCATATCGAAGTAACCCTACTATCCAGGTTCCTTCTCACAGCCCTACTATCCAGGCTTTCATATCGAAGTAATCCTACTATCCAGGTTCCTTCTCACAGCCCTACTATCCAGGCTTTCATATCGAAGTAACCCTACTATCCAAGTTCCTTCTCACAATCCTACTATCTAGGCTTTCATATCGAAGTAAACCTATTATCCAGGTTCCTTCTCACAACCCTACTATCCAGGCTTTCATATCGAAGTAACCCTACTATCCAGTTTCCTTCAAACAACCCTACTATCTAGGCTTTCATATCGAAGTAACCCTACTATCCAGGTTCCTTCTCACAGCCCTACTATCCAGGCTTTCATATCGAAGTAACCCTACTATCCAGGTTCCTTCTCACAACCCTACTATCTGGGCTTTCATATCTAAGTAACCCTACTATCCAGGTTCCTTCTCACAGCCCTAATATCCAGGCTTTCATATTGAAGTAACCCTACTATCCATGTTACTTCTCACAGCCCTACTGTAGCGATAAAAAATGTAGCGGGGTAAATCGGAGATCGAATTATTGATTAATTCGTCTCACAAAAGCAAGAGTCGCCACCGCGCTTTATTGTTTCCAAAGGAAAAGGGAAAAGAGCGAAATAAAACCCTAAATATGCAATGTAAACAATACTTTTGAAAGTAATGAAAATACAAGGCGTTTTTGAAAAGAGATCTTATGGTTCGGGGGTTGGTTATACAATGGGAAGGTATTAGCACCCAATGCATCTATAGTACTCTATAGGAACCTTTTGAAATATCTGTTTTATTTAAAATTGATCGCTTGATTGAAAATAAATCGTTTTTGGCCGAAAAAGGGATACGGACGGGTTTTGAAAATACGACTACCTAATGTCGAAGTTTTTGCTTAAAAGGTATAAGTCTTGGGGAGGTTGAAATTTTGAAGTAAGGTGAACGTTTGAGGAAAAATTATCCTAAGTTTTAATGAAATGCGAAAATTTGCGCAGTTAGATTTGGAGACATGAAGTCAACAAATTTACTGTTTTTTCCTTTGGAGTTTAAACAAACCGAATAAACAAAAATACACGAACAAGAAATATGCGAATAACAATTAAATAGCAATAATCTAAATGATGGAATAAAAAATACGAACAATGCGTTTTTTATGTTTTTTTTGTTTAATGTTAACGGGAAGAAAGTATTTTAATTTTTTTACGCATTTTTTTGATAAGGATAATTCAAAAGAATTATTAATGAGGACGTGACATTTTTTAGTTTTAAGTTATTAAGTTTTTTATATTTTTGATATTAATATTAAGATAACAAAATATTTTTTTTAGTTTTCTATTCTTATGCCTTTTATTATAAAAGAGTATTACTATAGGAATTTTTTTAGATTTAAATTAAAACTCAATATTACTAACTAAAAATCTAATTTTTTAAAAGATATTAAGATTATTAAATCTTGAAAGTTTGAATTAATAAAATGGCCTATTATTAAAAAAAAGCTTTAGATTATTTTTTGGTTAACTAAACTATAATTAAAACTAATAAGATTTTAAGAAGATAATTAAAATAGAAAGAAATGAGTTAATAGGGGTGTATAACTAAGTCAGAATGGGCTAGAAGGTTGGGATAAGGCCCAAGGCGAAATGAAGACAGGGGGGGTGTACAAATTTCGTGGGCTTAAGCTAGGAGTAAAGGGTGGCCCAAGAGATTATACAGCATTAGGGTTAAAAAATGTTTAACACAAATTGGGATTAGGGTTTGTCTTATGGGCAGAAACGGCGCCTCCTTCTCCTTCACGATCTTCATCTTCTTCGCCCTGCTTCTTCATCCTCGCCACCGGACTTGACGTTCCTCTTTGCCACGGCCACCCACTCTTGGCCCTTCTTCCCTCCATTGAACACGAAACGAGACGGCTTAGGCGGAGACGGTAAGAACGCGTTTGATTTGTTATATTTAATTCATCTTGCATGTTGATTCGATTCTGTGATTTCTGTTAAGTTGATCCTTATTATTAACCCTATACTTGATTGTTGATGTTTGATTGAGTATGCTCAAAGGGAAATAAAAGAGAGAGAAGCGTTACCTAGGTGGAGGCGGAGGAAGAGCTAGGGGTGACGGAGGCCGGGCGGCGAAGAGAAGGAGAAGCGAGTCCAACGGTGAACGGTATTATGATTTCTCTTCTCCTTGGTTGTTGGTATTGTACTTCTGTTTCGTCTTTGAGCCTTGGTACTGTGCTTCGGTTTTCCTCTTCTTCTTTGAATGAGTTACTGTATGATGATTGTGTTTTTCTTCTTTGCGTTGAAACTGCACTTCTGTTTTTCTCCTTCTTGCTTGAACGTGATACTGTATTTGGTCTTTCCTCTCTTCTTTTTTGAACGAAGTTACTGTACTGGGTTTTGTTGGAACTGATATTGCACTTCCTCTTGGCGTAACTGATACTGCACTTGGTTTTGTTGAAACTATACTGTATAATGATTTTATTGGCTTGAATAATTTTTGAAAGGCCAATGATGTTGTTGATACTGAGGTCTAGCCGGTTGCCTTAGAATTTTTCAGATTTTGGGATGGATAAAGCTCAGGTTTGAGCAATGGTTGGACATGGTGATAGATGTGGGGATTTTTGTGTAGTTTGGACGAATTGATGGAACTTGGGCATGTGTTTTAGCTAGGCCATACGGATGGTGGTTTTTGACTGGTTTTCTGTGAGGTTGTTTTGATATCTTTTTGATGGCAGTGGGATGACGATGATATTGGCTTTAGTGGCTCAATCGGTTGTGCAAGGCTTGGCCATAAGGTTTTGGAAGATGGTCTTTGACAGTGTGGGTGATTATGCAGGTTGCTAGCTTTGTGTATTTTTTTGGAGGAAAAAATCTCTAAGTTTTTCTTGGAGGTTTGGATATATGTTCTACTGTGTTATTGGTTTTCTCTTTGTTATGTATTATAACAACTCTTCCCTCTTCTTTTTGCTACAGGCCAGGAATTCAAAAATGCTTTGGGATTTCCCTGAGCAATCTGCACCACTGTCCCTCCAATTTGTTTCTATTCTTCTTTTGTGTTATTAATTATACTGGCTATATTTTGTTTGTCTTGTATAACCTCTTCTGCCTATGCTAAGCCTGCAAATCCCACACTTCTCCCTCTCTTTTTTTCTCTCAGTATGGCTTTGATATAAAGTGATAAGCTGTACATTTTTCTGAAATTGCAATGGCCAGAAAATGATGAAAATGAGACTTTTACATTACTTGCAAATGTGGTCAAACTGCATGTTTTCCTTTTAATACAAACTTGTTTTGTTTTCTGTTGTGTAGGCAAAGGCTACATGAGCATGCTTGCATATGTGGTTACTGCATGGTTTTTGTATGCTTATGCTGTATGCTTCTTTGAAATTGCATTTGGGATTTTAAACAAATGTAATTAATTTAAACATGCAGTTTTTTGGAAAACATAAACTTGCACATGTTTTAAAATTCCCCTTTTTTTTGTGAACCGGGAGCAATCCCGTGATTTGCAAAAAAATAATAACTGATTCCGGCCATTGCATTTAATGATGAAATTTTAATAATTTCGCTTTTTATTCATTTATTCGAATTCTAATTTCTTTCTTTTAATTGTGCAGGTAACATTAAGTGAGTGGACAAAACGCATTGGATCGGAAGTTTTAGAATTAGGATAGATTAGTTTTTTTATTTCATTTTAATTTTTGTCAATTTATTATTGTAATTTATTGTAATATATACAATGTTTACATAATAACTTGTACAATAAGAAAATGAATAAAATAAAACTATTTTCCCATTAAATTCTATCTCTTTATTTATTTATCGTTACAATTTCCCAAATGAAATAATAATTGAAAACAAATTTTCAATTACCTACATTCAAAATAATAAACAGATAAATAATAATTATCATTGATCAAATAATATCTTCGGTTATTTAGTTCATCATTCCCAACTAAATTATAATAATTAAAACAGGGTTTCAATTATTTAACTTAGAACGACGAATGATTAAACAATCGTTATTGACCAATGAACTTTTTCCGAATGCTTATTATATTATTCATAAACCTTTAAATTATGTAATAACTAAGAATAAATTCCAGTTACTTAAATTTAAGATAATGAGTAATAAATAAATATTGTCCACACAGTTAATGCGCCTCTTCTCTGATGTTTATTTTATTATCTATACATCTTTAAACACGTAATAATCGAAAATGAATTTCAATTATTTAAATTTTAGATAATAAATAATTAATAAACATCATTCGGCACGAATCGACTAAATGATTTACTGTTTAGCATAAATAGCTCTTGTCCGGAAAAAGTCATGAATTTTAAAATCGATGGATCAACACAACTGTAATGTAAAAATGCAGGTAGGAGACGATATCTTAGGTCAAAATTTGGGGTACAACAGCTGCCCCTATTTAAGTTTCTTCTATCCGGAGATATGAAGATTGAAATCTTCGTTTCGACGAGATTGAAGGTACTTAAATACATAACTACGCAAATTTTGTCCTAAGATGCCGTCGTCATGTTTGGTATGAATGCAGCGATCTAACTCACAGAGAAAGATATTGTGTGAAACGAGACAATGTTGGGGGAATCGAACACCAACAAAACACAGCGGTACGGATTATACATTGCTGGGGAAACAAGCTATCAACTTCAAACGACAGACCCCCTGACAACGAATAAAATCGAGGGAAAACAACCTCTAATCCTAACAAAGAGAATATCTTGCATAGGCCATAACAGATCATTGATCCAAAGCAGTGAGTTCGCAACTTAAGGTCGATGGTAGACAGAGTATCAAATGGCTGATAATCGATCACTGAATTTTGGAGGTATCGATTCGTAACAGACTTCTCTGCTAGATTTTCAGAGATATACTCATCAATGCTGAGGTAATGAGACTGTAGATACG
The DNA here is from genome assembly GCA_948472305.1 of Vicia faba. Taxonomy (NCBI): domain Eukaryota; kingdom Viridiplantae; phylum Streptophyta; class Magnoliopsida; order Fabales; family Fabaceae; genus Vicia; species Vicia faba. Next base: position 763,484,644 of record OX451735.1, on the reverse strand, counting down.
AAGGTTGTTCAAATAAAGAAAACTACCATTTGTTGTTGTCCAGAGAAAATACCGATAACAAACAAGTTGCTCAAATAAAGAAGTTGCCGCTTGTTGTCGTCCAAAGAAAATACCAATAACATACAAGTTGCTCAAATAAAGAGGCTGCCACTTGTTGTCGTCCAGAAAACAAAATACCGATAACATACAAGCTGCTCAAATAAAGAAGCTGCCGCTTGCTGTGTTCCAGAAAATACCGATAACATGCAAGTTGCTCAAATAAAGAAGCTGCCGCTTGCTGTCGTCCAAAAAAGTAGTAACGTACTGGTAACTCATGAAGAGTTTGCTGCTTGTCGCTTTCAGAAAAAGAAAATGACGCACTAGTAGCTCGTGAAGAACTGCTGCTCAGCGCTTTCGAAAAGATAAAATGACGCACTAGTAGCTCATGAAGAACTGCTGCTCGGCGCTTTCGAAAAGATAAAATGATGCACTAGTAGCTCATGAAGAACTGCTGCTCGGCGCTTTCGAAAAGATAAAATGACGCACTAGTAGCTCATGAAGAACTGCTGCTCAGCGCTTTCGAAAAGATAAAATGACGCACTAGTAGCTCATGAAGAACTGCTGCTCGGCGCTTTCGAAAAGATAAAATGACGCACTAGTAGCTCATGAAGAACTGCTGCTCGGCGCTTTCGAAAAGATAAAATGACGCACTAGTAGCTCATGAAGAACTGCTGCTCGGCGCTTTCAGAAAAGTAACGTACAAGTTGCTCGTGAAGAGCTGCCGCTTGTCGTTTTCCAACGGTGTCTATAACGTACAAGTTGCTCATGAAGAGCTAACACTTGTCGTTTTCCAAAATAATTCAGAAGGAAACTGCGATGATACTGGCAGAGAATAAAATCGTCGTCAAAGAGAACCCTGAATCAAACCTTCCCGAGGAGATCAAATACTGAAATGTGCAAAATAAATGCACCAACCGTCTAGGTCGCAAATTCACTGGGGAGAATCAAAGAAATAGTCTATGCAAGAGGCAGCAACTTCATCAGAGAGAAAAAAAACAGTCAAACAAGACTCCACCCAATGAGAAAGTAACTCAATTGGGGAATTCGTCGTATTCAGGAATGGGTAAAGTAGGCTAAACCAAAATCATCCATGAGGATTAGCTCAGTTGGGGAATTAGAAAGGAGGCGCATTTTGTGCCTAAGTTGGCACTCTATTTGGGAAAGATCAAATGTGTTATTTGAAAAGATACGACCAAGGTGCAACTCGAAATCAACGGCAAATGTGGATATGCATGCTGATATGAGTGTGAATGAATGTTATGCTGACAAAACAGACAGATGAAGTATCTTGGAGATAATAAGATGTCACAGCGAAATAGATACTCGGCCAATCTTGAAAAGACGGAAGATAAACGGAACTGGAAACACACAGCAACGTCGGAGGGTATCACGCTACAAGGTCCAAATTTCTGAGGAGAAGAACATCCAAATCTGATCTTCTAACATCAATAGATCATGGTATGAGACAAAATGCACCACATTTCAGAAATCGCCCAGATCGAGATAGCCAAAACAAAGCTCAACTGGAACAGCTGGGGAGTCACTAAACTTAGTACCACTAGAAACACAAGCTTAACACAACCAACCCCTCATGACGATCTGAAAGAAAACATGCTCATCATGCAAGGATAAACTACTGTACTGCTTTGCATTTCATGGCTTGACCATCCTTGGAACAAACTGTTAATATTCCTTTCGTTATTCACGACACTTTTTTTTTACATAAGAACATTTTAAGTAAATTTGTTTCAAGTATCTCCATAAAATTAAAATTTCGCCCACAAAAGATAAGTGCTCAAATTTCATTAATAAGAGGTTGTTCGCTAACAATGCGATTTCAACGGTTTACAAAAGCTTGGGGAAATAGTACATGAAATAAAAGGTCATACAAAACAATGATCACTATTCTCCCTAACAACTTTGAATTCCAGAACGTGTTCAGATGCCGAGACTGATTTGACCCGAAACCTGCCTAAGCGAAATACTTCTTGACTGCATCGGCGTTCAAGGGACGCGGGAGGTCCTCACCATCCATATTGGTGAGAATCATGGCACCTCCAGAGAAAACTTTCTTAACGACGTACGGTCCTTCATAATTCGGAGCCCACTTGCCCCTTGAATCAGGTTGGAAAGATAATATCTTCTTGAGCACAAGGTCACCTTCTCTGAACTCGCGCGGTCGAACCCTCTTATCAAAAACCTTCTTCATTCTCTGTTGATACAATTGACCGTGACACAAAGCTGTCAATCTCTTTTCTTCGATTAAATTCAACTGATCGTATCTACTTTGACACCATTCGGCCTCAGAAAGCTTAGCTTCCATCAACACTCTCAGAGACGGAATCTCAACCTCCACGGGGAGTACTGCTTCCATACCGTAAACTAGGGAGAAAGGGGTCACGCCCGTTGAAGTTCGAACTGAAGTACGGTACCCGTGTAAAGCAAACGGAAGCATTTCATGCCAGTCCTTATAAGTTACCACCATCTTCTGGACAATCTTCTTGATATTCTTGTTAGCAGCTTCAACAGCCCCATTCATCTTCAGTCTGTAGGGAGAGGAATTATGATGTTCGATCCTGAACTCTTCACAAAGCTCCTTCATCATCTTGTTATTCAAATTCGACCCATTATCAGTGATGATCTTGCTCGGGATACCATACCGACAAATGATCTGATTCTTGATAAATCTGACTACCACCTGTCTGGTTACATTAGAATAAGATGCTGCTTCCACCCACTTAGTAAAATAGTCCATCGCTACCAAGATGAAACGATGACCATTTGAAGCTTTGGGTTCAATCATCCCAATCATATCAATGCCCCACATAGAGAAAGGCCAAGGTGAAGATATAACATTGAGGAGGGTCGGCGGCACGTGCATCCTGTCCGCATAAATCTGGCATTTATGACACTTCTTCACATACTTGCAGCAATCAGATTCCATTGTCATCCAATAGTAACCAGCTCTCAACATCTTTCTAGCCATTGCATGTCCATTGGCATGAGTGCCAAAGGATCCTTCGTGCACTTCTTGCATTAGCATGTCTGCTTCACGTCTGTCTACACATCTGAGCAAGACCATGTCGTAATTCCTCTTATACAAAACTTCTTCATTGAGAAAGAAACTGCTTGCTAATCTTCTCAACGTCTTCCTATCTTTACTGGATGCCCCAGGCGGGTACTCATGAGTTTGAAGAATACGTTTGATGTCATAGAACCAAGGTTTGTCGTCGGTGACCTCTTCCACTGAGAACACATGAGCAGGTCTGTCGAGGCGCATAACCCGGATCGTAGGCACATCATTCCAATCATTCACTTGAAACATTGACGACAAGGTAGCCAAAGCATCAGCCATTTGATTCTCATCTCTAGGGATGTGATGTAATTCCACTTTGTTGAAGAAAGTTAACAATATTCTAGCGTAGTCTCTATACGGGATCAAACCAGGATGACGAGTCTCCCATTCTCCTTTGAATTGATTAATCACTAGTGCCGAATCTCCGTAAATATCAAGAATTTTAATCCTAAGGTCCACTGCTTCCTCGAGACCCATAATACATGCCTCATATTCCGCCATGTTGTTCGTGCAGTCAAACTTCAGTCTTGCCGTGAACGGGATATGGGTACCTCGGGGAGTAACGATGATTGCCCCAATTCCATTTCCATAGGAATTCACAGCTCCGTCAAATATCAAACCCCAACGGGATTCAGGATCATGTCCCTCTTCAAGTAACGGCTCTTCACAATCTTTAGCTTTCAAGTACATGACATCTTCATCTGGGAAATCAAACTTGATGGATTGATAATCTTCAATCGGTTGGTGAGCCAAATGATCGGCTAAAATACTCCCTTTGATCGCTTTCTGAGTGTGATACTCAATGTCATATTCAGATAACAACATCTGCCAACGGGCTATTCTTCCAGATAAGGCGGGCTTCTCAAAGATATACTTGATCGGATCCATTTTGGAGATCAACCAAGTAGTGTGATTAATCATATACTGGCGCAGACGGCGAGCAGCCCAGGCTAAAGCACAACAGGTTTTCTCAAGCAATGAGTACCGAGACTCACAGTCTGTGAATTTCTTACTCAGATAGTATACCGCATGTTCCTTCCTTCCAGTCTCGTCTTGCTGACCAAGCACACATCCCATGGAGTCTTCCAATATAGTCAAGTACATAATCAAAGGTCTTCCTTCCACCGGAGGAATCAAAATGGGAGGTTCGAGCAAATATTCCTTGATGCTATCAAAAGCTTTCTGACAATCTTCTGTCCACACACATCCTTGGTTCTTGCGGAGAAGTTTGAAAATCGGCCCACAGGTAGCAGTCATATGAGATATAAATCTAGAAATGTAGTTCAGTCTCCCAAGGAATCCTCTTACTTGTTTTTCCGTCTTGGGTGCGGGCATTTCCCGAATAGCTCTGACTTTGTCAGGATCTACTTCAATACCTTTCTGACTGACAATGAAACCCAGGAGTCTTCCAGAACGAACGCCAAAAGTGCACTTGTTGGGATTCAGACGGAGTTTGTACTTCCTCAAACGCTGGAATAACTTCAACAAATGCTCCAAGTGATCTTCCTCAGTCTGCGATTTGGCGATCATGTCATCCACATACACTTCGATCTCCTTATGCATCATGTCATGGAACAAAGCAGTCATGGCCCTTTGGTATGTTGCACCAGCATTCCTCAAACCAAACGGCATAACCCGATAACAAAAAGTTCCCCACGGTGTAATGAAAGCGGTCTTCTCCATATCTTCCGGCGCCATCTTGATTTGATTGTAACCGGAGAAACCATCCATGAAAGAAAAGACTTTGAACTTGGCGGTACTGTCGACCAATACGTCAATGTGAGGTAATGGGAAATCATCCTTCAGACTAGCTCTATTCAGATCTCTGTAGTCTACACACATCCGAACTTTGCCATCTTTCTTTACAACAGGCACTATATTGGCTAACCACTGAGGATAGACCGACGTAACAAGGAACCCTGCATTGATCTGTTTCTGAACCTCCTCTTTAATCTTGTCAGCCATGTCGGGACGAGTCCTTCTCAACTTCTGCTTGATCGGTGGACACTCAGGTCTCAATGGTAAACGATGCTCCACAATGTCGTTGTCCAACCCTGGCATATCTTGGTAGGACCAAGCAAACACGTCAACATACTCTCTGAGAAGCTCCAACATCTTCTCCTTAACTTCCGGGATAAGCAATGCTCCAACTTTGACTTCCTTTCTATCCTCTTCATCACCCAAGTTGACCAACTCTACAGGTTCTTCAAATGGTTGAATAACCTTCTCATCATGCTCAAGCAAACGGGAAATCTCAACAGGAATCTCTTCATCATCCTCTTCTTCGGCTCTGAACACAGGGAATTCAAAGTTGGGAGAGGGCATAGCATCATTGTTTTCGATGGTTAAGTCATGAAGTAATCTGCACACATGATTATGCTTTATTTTAGAAATCGATTTGTGCAAATAAAACAACATGTTCTTAATTAATTTTCATTATTATTTCCCGAAAAAGTGAAAAATAAAACAGCAGTGGACAAAATAACATTTTTATTAATTAAAGGGGAAATACTTGAAACAGAAAGCCCAGACATTTCTCTTTTGCCTTGGGCAGAGCAAAAGGAGTTATTTTTCATAGCCCGACACAAAATACGTTTCGCCTTGGGCAGAGCGATTTTTCAAAAGGAAAATAAACAAAACATTACTCGGAAATATGCATAACCACAGGAATATCAACAGCTATCCAGTTTCGGCAAGCCAATCCAGGCGTCACAAGCACGGGAAAATCCTCCTCGGAATCATCATCTATGACAGCATCAACCTCAGGATGCACAAACCCTGCACTCCGAAAGACCTCTTGAATTGGACGAACAACCACCTCTTTCTTGACCCTTGCAGATATTGGATGAAAACCCAAACCTTCCCTAGACTTGTTCTCGGGTAACGTCAACACCTGGCCCCATCCTTCGGCCGAACCACTTTCCACCACTCGCCGTGCATCCTCAAAAGAGGAGATGGATTCCCCTTGCTTCTTCACTGTATTCTTAGCAACAGATAGGCCCTGAAACTGGGTCCCGACATCCTCGTCAGCATCAATAAAAGAAAATGATGATAAATGGCTTACCACCATGGCCTGCTCTCCCCCAATCATCACTAGCTTCCCATGTCTCACAAACTTTAATCTCTGATGGAGCGTGGAGGTGACTGCCCCGACATCATGGATCCAAGGATGACCCAATAAACAACTGTAAGCAGCACGGATGTCCATCACTTGGAAAGTGATTTGGAAAGTATGGGGACCAATCACTATGGGAAGATCCACTTCACCAATAACTGTCTTCCTGGAACCATCAAATGCTTTAACAATTACTCCGCTAGGCCTCATAGGAGCACCTGGATATGAAAGTCGAGACAACGTGGTCTTGGGCATCACATTCAATGACGAGCCCGTATCCACCAACACGCTTGATAAGGTATCGTTTCCACAACTTACTGAAATGTGCAGAGCCATATTATGGTTTCTCCCCTCCTCCGGGAGTTCTTCATCACTGAAACCCAAGTTGTTACACGAGGTTATATTTCCCACAATCCCATCAAACTGATCAACTGTCACATCATGGTCTACGAACGCCTGGCCCAAGACCTTCATCAAGGCCTCTCTATGTGCACCGGAATCTCTCAATAAGGCAAGCAAGGAAATCTTGGAAGGTGTTTGCAAAAGCTGGTCCACAATCTTATACTCGCTTCTTTTGATAAGCTTTAAGATTTCATCTTCTTCAGGGTGAGGGATAGGTTCACTGGATCAGCCTATCTCAACCCTTGGTTCATTTCTTACAGGGATCTCCGCCGGCATGGGCCTCCTAACTTGAACTTCTGGTTTTCTCGACGGTACTGCGGCAAAAACACGCCCACTTCTTGTCACTCTACTCACATCGGCAATATTAACAAAAGACGGTCTGGTTGGTACGGGGACCTCTACCCCATTCTCGATCATGGTGGCGTTATACTTGTACGACACGGCTTGGTCTGAGCTATAAGGCACATGGCCAGGTGGGTAAATAATCAAGGGATCAACAGACGCAGTCTGGCTGTTGTAAGCAATCTCTACTGATTCTGGAAAATTAAATTGTGGGGTGATAACATTCACTTCATCTTCAGGATTTCGGTCATAGGTAATAGTGATAATTCTCTGATCTAGCAACTTCTGAATGTCCTCCTTCACAATAGGACAATCATCTTCTCTTGAACAAAACTCACAAATGTCGTAATTATGCTGGTGCCTAACAAAGGCAAGTCTTCTCAAACTCTGATGTAACCTGATTAATGATTCTCTGATGTGCTCGACTTGAAAAACTCGGAACTTCCCCGGACAACCTTCCACCATATTCACAGAGGCTGCCCCATGTCGGGGCAAAGGGTTATCTCTGACGTTTGGATTAACATCCTTAAAAGACAAGATGCCATTATTAATTAACCTCTGCACGTCCGCCTTCAGAGCAAAGCAATTCTCAAGGTTGTGCCCCGGCGACCGTTGATGATATTCACAGAATTGATCCGCCTTGTACCACGGAGAAGCACTGTTCGGTGCGACAGGAGGTGGCTTTGTTGTGATGAGATTCTTTCTAATGAGAGCAGGGAACAATTCAGTATACGTCATAGGAATGGCATCGAACTGCGGTTTTCTGGGCGAACGGTTCTGATTGTTGAACGGATAAGCCTGTTGTCGAGGCTGCTGCTGAAAAGGCCGGGGTTGAGTTGGCGGAATTTGATGAGCTGGGGCCATCAAAGCTGGGCGGACAGCCAGAGTAACTGCCGCAACGTGAGAGTAACCTCTCCTAGGCCTACCTGGAAACAAAGCACTGACATCTTGCTCTTTTCTTTTCGGGAAAACACCTCCGAACTTCTTCGCACTGCTAGACGGACTCCCCTCATTAACCAGACGCCCTTCGCGAATTCCTTCCTCCAATCGCATGCCCATGCTCACCATTTCGATAAAGTCACTGGGTGCGCTGGCTATCATTCTCTCATAGTAAAAGGACCCCAAAGTCTTCAAAAATATCTTAGTCATCTCTTTCTCCTCAAGAGGTGGATATATTTGAGCAGCAATTTCACGCCACCTCTGGGCGTACTCCTTAAAAGATTCTCGGTCTCTCTGCGACATTGCCCGGAGTTGATCCCTGTCCGGCGCCATGTCAACGTTGTACTTGTACTGATGGACAAAGGCTTCACTAAGATCGTTAAAGTTGCGGATTCGAATGCTGTCTAAACCCATATACCACTTTAGAGCAGCACCTGTCAAGCTGTCTTGAAAATAATGAATCAACAAATCATGATCATCGGAGTACGTGGACATCTTCCTTACGTACATTGTCAAATGGCTTCTAGGACACGAATCACCCTTATATCTCTCAAAGTCTGGTACTTTGAATTTCGCTGGAATCTTAACATTCGGAACTAAACAAAGGTCATGCGTACTCTTCCCAAACAAATCTTTCCCTTTCAATGCTCTAAGCTCCTTCTGCATTTCCTGGAACTGATCCTGAAATTCTTCCATTCTATCAAAAAGACCCAAGCTTTCAGCGGGCTCGGCAGGATAAACTGGTTCATTCAAATATGGTACTGAATGGACCACAGGAGCAACGGTCGTCATAACTGGTTGCGGAAAAGGTGTTACAGACTGAATTACTGGCGGCATGGCAGTTGTCTCTGGTTGAGGAAGAGACAATGCAGACTGAAATATAGGTTGTACGGTAGGCTGATACCCCTCTGGCACAAAGTTGTAAGGCATTCCCCACGGAAAACCTTTTGGCATCTGATGTTGAAGCGGAGAGTTGATTTGAGTTGCGGAGGCTGGAACTGTAACAATTTCGGAAACCACTGGAGTTGAAGTCTGAATCTCGGCGGCCGTAGTCGATGGCTGATTCTGAACAGCCACCAAAATTTCCACCAACGCTGTTAACTTTTCCATCTCGGCACGAAGTGTAGCAACTTCCCCACGAAGTTCGTGATTTTCCTGTTCCAAATCTTCCATTTTCCTCTGACGATTGGCCTGAGTGTCGTATCGGTGAGACAGCTTGACAACCTTCGGTGGAAAAAGAACAAGAATGAGACTCTAGAAAACATGTGATGTGGAATGTGAAATGATGCATGATGGCAATGCAAATGATGACTCATTTTAAAAGTTTTTTTCAAGGAACTTTAGTAACTTTGCATACATCAATGGTAGAGGAATTTAGAACAACAAAAACTCAATCCATTAATCGAAAGCGATAAATTACAACTTACAATTTGGAAAAGTAAATTACAACTTTGAGATAACAAATCCACTAATGAAAGCAATAAATTACAACTTGCAACATGAAAACCATAATAAAGTGATAAATTACATTTTCGAAGTAAGAAAGCAGTAAATTACAACTTGGAGCATGAAGCCCAAAATAATACAATAAATTACAATTTCGGAGCAAGAAGCCCTTTTACATAGTTTTACAAAATGACATCAATAAAATAAACTAAAGCTAAAGCTTACTCGGAATCCTCAGATGACGGACCAAATACCAGCTGTAACCGGAGCTTCTTGATCTTTTCTTCGTAAAAGTCTTCCATATCTTTCTTTTCCGCTATCAGTCGGTCGATGATTTCTTCCTGTGGATTAGGAATAAGAGCCACGCTTACTGAACATTCCCTTTTTCTCTTCCTTTCACTCGCATATTTCTTCAGCAAGGCATCCTTCTGACGAAGCTTCTCATCGTGGTCAACGAACCGGCCGTCTTGAATAAGCAACAATTCCTTCTTTTCTTTCAGCTGTCGAGTCAGGACTCGATTCTCGTATTCGGACATATGGTACTTTTCCTTCCAAGCATCCCTTTCGGATTTCATCCTAGCCAGGTTTCCTTGATATTCTCCTACATCCGCGATAGGGATAACAACTGATGGTGGTGCGATGGCAGGGAATAAAGGTTTCTCAAGTTTATACGGCATCTTGAGAGCACAAGCCCTAGCACGGACCCACTGCAGGTAAGGTTCCAAAGAGACGGCACCTCTATGTCCCAGAAGATCTCTCCCTTTCTTGTGGATATGGCGCCAAGCTCCTTCAATCTCCCTCTTAGCAGCCTGATGATCTTGTCCTTCCTGAAGAAAGAAACCACTCACATGGATACTGTTCGGCTTATCTCTCATTGGGTACCCGAATTGACGGCGCGCTAGAACAGGGTTGTAGTTGATTCCCCCCCTCGTACCGAGAAGGGGTACGTTAGGAAAAGCACCACAGCTATCAATGATCTCCACGACATGGTAGACTCGATTGTACCAGTCAATATCGAAATGAGTGAGAGCCATAATCTTTGGCGCCCAACGCGGTTCCCTCTCAAGATCCCAGAAAGCATCAGACCCAGGTAAATGCGAGACGTACCACTGATACAGCAACGACACACAACAGATAATCATCCCTCCTTGATAAGAGTTTCGAAGATGGATAGAGTAATACGTGTCCCCTAGCAGCGTAGGGACCGGATTTCTAGTCAGGAAAATTCTGATAGCGTTGACATCCACAAATTTATCAACGTTAGGGAATAAGAAAAGACCATACGCGAGTAAAGCAAACACGTCCTCGAAGGCAACAGTATCCTTTGTATCAGCAAAATAACGAGCTTTCTTCAACAGAAATTGTGCCGGCAAACCCCGGATTCCTCCTTTCGTAGTCATATTCTCCTCTATCTCTGACTTCTTCAGGTGGGTGATGGTTGCTATCTCATGGGATTTAGGCTCCTCTTCTAACCCAGAAAAAGGAACACGGTCGACGATCGGCAAACCAAGAATATAGGAGTACTCCTCTAAAGTAGGCATCAACTGATAATCCGGGAAGGTAAAACATCGGTACAGGGGATCATAGAATTGAACCAACGTGTTGAGGATTCCTTTCTTCATCTTGCGCTTCATGAGCGGTACGATGGACCCATATTTCTTCTGAAAATCTGTCGGACTCTCTATCTTCGGAATCAAACTCTTCAGTTCTTCAATTTCGGGCTCCTTGAAGCTAAAACTTCGAGTATTTCTCCTTCCAAATTCCATAATACCCTGAGACGTTTGCGAAAATCATTCCAAAGTTCCTTGAAAAACGAGTTTTTTACAAAGATGTTGATGAATGCATGAATGAATGATAGTGCTACAGTCACACGTAAATTTGCAAACATGGGGTTTAAAGGTTCAACGTTCAGCATGGAGTCGAGGGTAAAGCCCACCCTAAGGTATGTACTAATGTTTCGATCACACCTGTAAGACAAGGTTCTAAGAGTTCCCAGAGTCTACATCCCTCTTTCGGATATTACCAACGTCTTGATTACTCAATAATTAGCAATATTCTCAAGAGAAACTCGTCCGAGCGTAGCATCGCGTGACAACTACTTCCGAATTACTCCGTTATAGTCTCCGCGCTACACCTAAAACGGCCAAGATGGGTTAGGGCTCTACGGTCCTCAACTTCTCGGGCTCCTAGGTCGAAAATAATAATGTCTTCCCGATTACTCGGTAAACAAATATTAAGTTCAAGAGGGCCTTCCATTGAGTGGGGGATCTCATGCCTCCTTCTTCGGGATTACTCCCTCAAAGTTAACATGACTATACCGCCCGTCCTATTCCTTAAGTGTTACTTAATCCGGGTATAGGATTCGTCCTTTGCAAAAAAACCCAAACACCCCAATTTAAACATATAATCAAGCAAATCAAATAATAGTAAACAGATAAAACAAATTAGGCTTAACCCACTTAGAGATGGACCAGCAAGAGGTCAATCAATCCCCAGCAGAGTCGCCAATTCTGTAGCGATAAAAAATGTAGCGGGGTAAATCGGAGATCGAATTATTGATTAATTCGTCTCACAAAAGCAAGAGTCGCCACTGCGCTTTATTGTTTCCAAAGGAAAAGGGAAAAGAGCGAAATAAAACCCTAAATATGCAATGTAAACAATACTTTTGAAAGTAATGAAAATACAAGGCGTTTTTGAAAAGAGATCTTATGGTTCGGGGGTTGGTTATACAATGGGAAGGTATTAGCACCCAATGCATCTATAGTACTCTATAGGAACCTTTTGAAATATCTGTTTTATTTAAAATTGATCGCTTGATTGAAAATAAATCGTTTTTGGCCGAAAAAGGGATACGGACGGGTTTTGAAAATACGACGACCTAATGTCGAAGTTTTTGCTTAAAAGGTATAAGTCTTGGGGAGGTTGAAATTTTGAAGTAAGGTGAACGTTTGAGGAAAAATTATCCTAAGTTTTAATGAAATGCGAAAATTTGCGCAGTTAGATTTGGAGACATGAAGTCAACAAATTTACTGTTTTTTCCTTTGGAGTTTAAACAAACCGAATAAACAAAAATACACGAACAAGAAATATGCGAATAACAATTAAATAGCAATAATCTAAATGATGGAATAAAAAATACGAACAATGCGTTTTTTATGTTTTTTTTGTTTAATGTTAACGGGAAGAAAGTATTTTAATTTTTTTACGCATTTTTTTGATAAGGATAATTCAAAAGAATTATTAATGAGGACGTGACATTTTTTAGTTTTAAGTTATTAAGTTTTTTATATTTTTGATATTAATATTAAGATAACAAAATATTTTTTTTAGTTTTCTATTCTTATGCCTTTTATTATAAAAGAGTATTACTTTAGGAATTTTTTAAGATTTAAATTAAAACTCAATATTACTAACTAAAAATCTAATTTTTTAAAAGATATTAAGATTATTAAATCTTGAAAGTTTGAATTAATAAAATGGCCTATTATTAAAAAAAAGCTTTAGATTATTTTTTGGTTAACTAAACTATAATTAAAACTAATAAGATTTTAAGAAGATAATTAAAATAGAAAGAAATGAGTTAATAGGGGTGTATAACTAAGTCAGAATGGGCTAGAAGGTTGGGATAAGGCCCAAGGCGAAATGAAGACAGGGGGGGTGTACAAATTTCGTGGGCTTAAGCTAGGAGTAAAGGGTGGCCCAAGAGATTATACAGCATTAGGGTTAAAAAATGTTTAACACAAATTGGGATTAGGGTTTGTCTTATGGGCAGAAACGGCGCCTCCTTCTCCTTCACGATCTTCATCTTCTTCGCCCTGCTTCTTCATCCTCGCCACCGGACTTGACGTTCCTCTTTTCCACGGCCACCCACTCTTGGCCCTTCTTCCCTCCATTGAACACGAAACGAGACGGCTTAGGCGGAGACGGTAAGAACGCGTTTGATTTGTTATATTTAATTCATCTTGCATGTTGATTCGATTCTGTGATTTCTGTTAAGTTGATCCTTATTATTAACCCTATACTTGATTGTTGATGTTTGATTGAGTATGCTCAAAGGAAATAAAAGAGAGAGAAGCGTTACCTAGGTGGAGGCGGAGGAAGAGCTAGGGGTGAAGGAGGCCGGGCGGCGAAGAGAAGGAGAAGCGAGTCCAACGGTGAACGGTATTATGATTTCTCTTCTCCTTGGTTGTTGGTATTGTACTTCTGTTTCGTCTTTGAGCCTTGGTACTGTGCTTCGGTTTTCCTCTTCTTCTTTGAATGAGTTACTGTATGATGATTGTGTTTTTCTTCTTTGCGTTGAAACTGCACTTCTGTTTTTCTCCTTCTTGCTTGAACGTGATACTGTATTTGGTATTTCCTCTCTTCTTTTTTGAACGAAGTTACTGTATTGGGTTTTGTTGGAACTGATATTGCACTTCCTCTTGGCGTAACTGATACTGCACTTGGTTTTGTTGAAACTATACTGTATAATGATTTTATTGGCTTGAATAATTTTTGAAAGGCCAATGATGTTGTTGATACTGAGGTCTAGCTGGTTGCCTTAGAATTTTTCAGATTTTGGGATGGATAAAGCTCAGGTTTGAGCAATGGTTGGACATGGTGATAGATGTGGGGATTTTTGTGTAGTTTGGACGAATTGATGGAACTTGGGCATGTGTTTTAGCTAGGCCATACGGATGGTGGTTTTTTACTGGTTTTCTGTGAGGTTGTTTTGATATCTTTTTGATGGCAGTGGGATGACGATGATATTGGCTTTAGTGGCTCAATCGGTTGTGCAAGGCTTGGCCATAAGGTTTTGGAAGATGGTCTTTGACAGTGTGGGTGATTATGCAGGTTGCTAGCTTTGTGTGTTTTTTTGGAGGAAAAAATCTCTAAGTTTTTCTTGGAGGTTTGGATATATGTTCTACTGTGTTATTAGTTTTCTCTTTGTTATGTATTATAACAACTCTTCCCTCTTCTTTTTGCTACAGGCCAGGAATTCAAAAATGCTTTGGGATTTCCCTGAGCAATCTGCACCACTGTCCCTCCAATTTGTTTCTATTCTTCTTTTGTGTTATTAATTCTACTGGCTATATTTTGTTTGTCTTGTGTAACCTCTTCTGCCTATGCTAAGCCTGCAAATCCCACACTTCTCCCTCTCTTTTTTTCTCTCAGTATGGCTTTGATATAAAGTGATAAGTTGTACATTTTTCTGAAATTGCAATGGCCAGAAAATGATGAAAATGGGACTTTTACATTACTTGCAAATGTTGTCAAACTGCATGTTTTCCTTTTAATACAAACTTGTTTTGTTTTCTGCTGTGTAGGCAAAGGCTACGTGAGCATGCTTGCATATGTGGTTACTGCATGGTTTTTGTATGCTTATGCTGTATGCTTCTTTGAAATTGCATTTGGGATTTTAAACAAATGTAATTAATTTAAACATGCAGTTTTTTGGAAAACATAAACTTGCATATGTTTTAAAATTCCCCCTTTTTTTTTTGTGAACCGGGAGCAATCCCGTGATTTGCAAAAAAATAATAACTGATTCCGGCCATTGCATTTAATGATGAAATTTTAATAATTTCGCTTTTTATTCATTTATTCGAATTCTAATTTCTTTCTTTTAATTGTGCAGGTAACATTAAGTGAGTGGACAAAACGCATTGAATCGGAAGTTTTAGAATTAGGATAGATTAGTTTTTTTATTTCATTTTAATTTTTGTCAATTTATTATTGTAATTTATTGTAATATATACAATGTTTACATAATAACTTGTACAATAAGAAAATGAATAAAAGAAAACTATTTTCCCATTAAATTCTATCTCTTTATTTATTTATCGTTACAATTTCCCAAATGAATTAATAATTGAAAACAAATTTTCAATTACCTACATTCAAAATAATAAACAGATAAATAATAATTATCATTGATCAAATAATATCTTCGGTTATTTAATTCATCATTCCCAACTAAATTATAATAATTAAAACAGGGTTTCAATTATTTAACTTAGAACGACGAATGATTAAACAATCGTTATTGACCAATGAACTTTTTCCGAATGCTTATTATATTATTCATAAACCTTTAAATTATGTAATAACTAAGAATAAATTCCAGTTACTTAAATTTAAGATAATGAGTAATAAATAAATACTGTCCACACAGTTAATGCGCCTCTTCTCTGATGTTTATTTTATTATCTATACATCTTTAAACACGTAATAATCGAAAATGAATTTCAATTATTTAAATTTTAGATAATAAATAATTAATAAACATCATTCGGCACGAATCGACTAAATGATTTACTGTTCAGCATAAATAGCTCTTGTCCGGAAAAAGTCATGAATTTTAAAATCGATGGATCAACACAACTGTAATGTAAAAATGCAGGTAGGAGACGATATCTTAGGTCAAAATTTGGGGTACAACAGCTGCCCCTATTTAAGTTTCTTCTATCCGGAGATATGAAGATTGAAATCTTCGTTTCGACGAGATTGAAGGTACTTAAATACATAACTACGCAAATTTTGTCCTAAGATGCCGTCGTCATGTTTGGTATGAATGCAGCGATCTAACTCACAGAGAAAGATATTGTGTGAAACGAGACAATGTTGGGGGAATCGAACACCAACAAAACACAGCGGTACGGATTATACATTGCTGGGGAAACAAGCTATCAGCTTCAAACGACAGACCCCCTGACAACGAATAAAATCGAGGGAAAACAACCTCTAATCCTAACAAAGAGAATATCTTGCATAGGCCATAACAGATCATTGATCCAAAGCAGTGAGTTCGCAACTTAAGGTCGATGGTAGACAGAGTATCAAATGGCTGATAATCGATCACTGAATTTTGGAGGTATCGATTCGTAACAGACTTCTCTGCTAGATTTTCAGAGATATACTCATCAATGCTGAGGTAATGAGACTGTAGATACGAAGGTTGTTCAAATAAAGAAAACTACCATTTGTTGTTGTCCAGAGAAAATACCGATAACAAACAAGTTGCTCAAATAAAGAAGCTGCCGCTTGTTGTCGTCCAAAGAAAATACCAATAACATACAAGTTGCTCAAATAAAGAGGCTGCCACTTGTTGTCGTCCAGAAAAGAAAATACCGATAACATACAAGCTGCTCAAATAAAGAAGCTGCCGCTTGCTGTGTTCCAGAAAATACCGATAACATGCAAGTTGCTCAAATAAAGAAGCTGCCGCTTGCTGTCGTCCAAAAAAGTAGTAACGTACTGGTAACTCATGAAGAGTTTGCTGCTTGTCGCTTTCAGAAAAAGAAAATGACGCACTAGTAGCTCGTGAAGAACTGCTGCTCGGCGCTTTCGAAAAGATAAAATGACGCACTAGTAGCTCATGAAGAACTGCTGCTCGGCGCTTTCGAAAAGATAAAATGACGCACTAGTAGCTCATGAAGAACTGCTGCTCGGCGCTTTCGAAAAGATAAAATGACGCACTAGTAGCTCATAAAGAACTGCTGCTCAGCGCTTTCGAAAAGATAAAATGACGCACTAGTAGCTCATGAAGAACTGCTGCTCGGCGCTTTCGAAAAGATAAAATGACGCACTAGTAGCTCATGAAGAACTGCTGCTCGGCGCTTTCGAAAAGATAAAATGACGCACTAGTAGCTCATGAAGAACTGCTGCTCGGCGCTTTCAGAAAAGTAACGTACAAGTTGCTCGTGAAGAGCTGCCGCTTGTCGTTTTCCAACGGTGTCTATAACGTACAAGTTGCTCATGAAGAGCTAACACTTGTCGTTTTCCAAAATAATTCAGAAGGAAACTGCGATGATACTGGCAGAGAATAAAATCGTCGTCAAAGAGAACCCTGAATCAAACCTTCCCGAGGAGATCAAATACTGAAATGTGCAAAATAAATGCACCAACCGTCTAGGTCGCAAATTCACTGGGGAGAATCAAAGAAATAGTCTATGCAAGAGGCAGCAACTTCATCAGAGAGAAAAAAAACAGTCAAACAAGACTCCACCCAATGAGAAAGTAACTCAATTGGGGAATTCGTCGTATTCAGGAATGGGTAAAGTAGGCTAAACCAAAATCATCCATGAGGATTAGCTCAGTTGGGGAATTAGAAAGGAGGCGCATTTTGTGCCTAAGATGGCACTCTATTTGGGAAAGATCAAATGTGTTATTTGAAAAGATACGACCAAGGTGCAACTCGAAATCAACGGCAAATGTGGATATGCATGCTGATATGAGTGTGAATGAATGTTATGCTGACAAAACAGACAGATGAAGTATCTTGGAGATAATAAGATGTCACAGCGAAATAGATACTCGGCCAATCTTGAAAAGACGGAAGATAAACGGAACTGGAAACACACAGCAACATCGGAGGGTATCACGCTACAAGGTCCAAATTTCTGAGGAGAAGAACATCCAAATCCGATCTTCTAACATCAATAGATCATGGTATGAGACAAAATGCACCACATTTCAGAAATCGCCCAGATCGAGATAGCCAAAACAAAGCTCAACTAGAACAGCTGGGGAGTCACTAAACTTAGTACCACTAGAAACACAAGCTTAACACAACCAACCCCTCATGACGATCTGAAAGAAAACATGCTCATCATGCAAGGATAAACTACTGTACTGCTTTGCATTTCATGGCTTGACCATCCTTGGAACAAACTGTTAATATTCCTTTCGTTATTCACGACACATTTTTTTTTTACATAAGAACATTTTAAGTAAATTTGTTTCAAGTATCTCCATAAAATTAAAATTTCGCCCACAAAAGATAAGTGCTCAAATTTCATTAATAAGAGGTTGTTCGCTAACAATGCGATTTCAACGGTTTACAAAAGCTTGGGGAAATAGTACATGAAATAAAAGGTCATACAAAACAATGATCACTATTCTCCCTAACAACTTTGAATTCCAGAACGTGTTCAGATGCCGAGACTGATTTGACCCGAAACCTGCCTAAGCGAAATACTTCTTGACTGCATCGGCGTTCAAGGGACGCGGGAGGTCCTCACCATCCATATTGGTGAGAATCATGGCACCTCCAGAGAAAACTTTCTTAACGACGTACGGTCCTTCATAATTCGGAGCCCACTTGCCCCTTGAATCAAGTTGGAAAGATAATATCTTCTTGAGCACAAGGTCACCTTCTCTGAACTCGCGCGGTCGAACCCTCTTATCAAAAGCCTTCTTCATTCTCTGTTGATACAATTGACCGTGACACAAAGCTGTCAATCTCTTTTCTTCGATTAAATTCAACTGATCGTATCTACTTTGACACCATTGGGCCTCAGAAAGCTTAGCTTCCATCAACACTCTCAGAGACGGAATCTCAACCTCCACGGGGAGTACTGCTTCCATACCGTAAACTAGGGAGAAAGGGGTCACGCCCGTTGAAGTTCATATTGAATAAACCCTACTATCCAGGTTACTTCTCACTGCCCTACTATCCAGGCTTTCATATCAAAGTAACCCTACTATCTAGGTCCCTTCTCACACCCCTACTATCCAGGCTTTCATATCGAAGTAACCCTACTATCCAGGTTCCTTCTCACAGCCCTACTATCCAGGCTTTCAGATCGAAGTAACCCTGCTATCGAAGTTTCTTCTCACAGCCCTACTATCCAGGCTTTCATATTAAAGTAACCCTACTATCTAGCTTCCTTCTCACAGCCTTATTATCCAGGCTTTCATATCGAAGTAGCCCTATGACCCGTGTTCATTCTCATAGCCCTACTATCCAGGCCTTCATATCGAAGTAACCCTACTATCCAGGTTCCTTCTCACAGCCCTACTATCCAAGCTTTCATATCGAAGTAACCCTACTATCCAGGTTCCTTCTCACAGCCCTACTATCCGGGCTTTCATATCGAAGTAACCCTACTATCCAAGTTCCTTCTCGCAGCCCTACTATCCAGGCTTTCATATCGAAGTAACCCTACTATCCAGGTTCCTTCTCACAACCCTACTAACCAGGCTTTCATATCGAAGTAACCCTACTATCCAGGTTCCTTCTCACAACCCTACTATCCAGGCTTTCATATCAAAGTAACCCTACTATCCAGGTTCCTTCTCACAGCCCTACTATCCAGGCTTTCATATCGAAGTAACCCTACTATCCAAGTTCCTTCTCACAGCCCTACTATCCGGGATTTCATATCGAAGTAACCCTACTATTCAGGTTCCTTCTCACAACCCTACTATCTCGACTTTCATATCGAAGTAACCCTACTATCCAGGTTCCTTCTCACAACCCTACTATCCAGGTTCCTTCTCACAGCCCTACTATCCAGGCTTTCATATCGAAGTAACCCTACTATCCAAGTTCCTTCTCACAGCCCTACTATCCAGGCTTTCATATCGAAGTAACCCTACTATCCAAGTTCCTTTTCACAGCCCTACTATTCAGGCTTTCATATCGAAGTAACCCTTCTATCCAGGTTCCTTCTCACAGCCCTACTATCCAGGCTTTCATATCAAAGTAACCCTACTATCCAGGTTCCTTCTCACAGCCCTAATATCCGGGCTTTCATATCGAAGTAACCCTACTATCCAGGTTCCTTCTCACAACCCTACTATCCCAGCTTTCATATCGAAGTAACCCTACTATCCAGGTTCCTTCTCACAACCCTACTATCCAGGCTTTCATATCGAAGTAACCCTACTATCCAGGTTCCTTCTCACAGCCCTACTATCCAGGCTTTCATATCGAAGTAACCCTACTATCCAAGTTCCTTCTCACAGCCCTACTATCCAGGCTTTCATATCGAAGTAACCCTCATATCCAGGTTCCTTCTTACAGCCCTACTATATGGGCTTTCATATCAAAGTAACCCTACTATCCATCTTCCTTCTCACAGCCCTAATATCCAGGCTTTCATATTGAAGTAACCCTACTATCCAGGTTCCTTCTCACAGCCCTACTATCCAGGCTTTCATATCGAAGTAACCTTACTATCCAGGTTCCTTCTCACAGCCCTACTATCCAGGCTTTCATATCGAAGTAACCCTACTATCCAAGTTCCTTCTCACAGTCCTACTATCCAGGCTTTCATATCGAAGTAAACCTACTATCCAGGTTCCTTCTCACAACCCTACTATCCAGGCTTTCATATCGAAGTAACCCTACTATCCAGGTTCCTTCAAACAACCCTACTATCCAGGCTTTCATATCGAAGTAACCCTACTATCCAGGTTTCTTCTCACAGCCCTACTATCCAGGCTTTCATATCGAAGTAACCCTACTATCCAGGTTCCTTCTCACAACCCTACTATCCGGGCTTTCATATCGAAGTAACCCTACTATCCAGGTTCCTTCTCACAGCCCTAATATCCAGGCTTTCATATTGAAGTAACCCTACTATCCAGGTTTCTTCTCACAACCCTAATATCCCGGCTTTCATATCGAAGTAACCCTACTATCCAGGTTCCTTCTCACAACCCTACTATCCAGGCTTTCATATCGAAGTAACCCTACTATCGAGGTTCCTTCTCACAGCCGTACTATACAGGCTTTCATATCGAAGTAACCCTACTATCCAAGTTCCTTCTCACAGCCCTACTATCCAGGCTTTCAAATCGAAGTAACCCTACTATCTAGGTTCCTTCTCAAAGCCCTACCATCCGGGCTTTCATATCGAAGTAAACCTACTATCCAGATTCCTTCTCACAACCCTAATATCCAGGCTTTCATATTGAAGTAACCCTACTATCCAGGTTCCTTCTCACATCCATACTATCCAGGCTTTCATATCGAAGTAACCCTACTATCCAGGTTCCTTCTCACATCCCTACTATCCAGGCTTTCATATCAAAGTAACCCTACTATCCAGGTTCCTTCTCACAGCCCTACTATCCAGGCTTTCATATCGAAGTAACCCTACTATCCAAGTTCCTTCTCACAGCCCTACTATCCGGGCTTTCATATCGAAGTAACCCTACTATCCAGGTTCCTTCTCACAACCCTACTATCCGGGCTTTCATATCGAAGTAACCCTACTATCCAGGTTCCTTCTCACAGCCCTACTATCCAGGCTTTCATATCGAAGTAACCCTACTATCCAGGTTCCTTCTCACAGCCCTACTATCCAGGCTTTCATATCGAAGTAACCCTACTATCCAAGTTCCTTCTCACAGCCCTACTATCCGGGCTTTCATATCGAAGTAACCCTACTATCCAGGTTCCTTCTCACAACCCTACTATCCGGGCTTTCATATCGAAGTAACCCTACTATCCAGGTTCCTTCTTACAACCCTACTATCAAGGCTTTCATATCGAAGTAACCCTACTATCCAGGTTCCTTCTCACAGCCCTACTATCCAGGCTTTCATATCGAAGTAACCCTACTATCCAGGTTCCTTCTCACAGCCCTACTATCCAGGCTTTCATATCGAAGTAACCCTACTATCAAAGTTCCTTCTCACATCCCTACTATCCAGGCTTTCATATCGAAGTAACCCTACTATCCAGGTTCCTTCTCACAACCCTTCTATCCAGGCTTTCATATCGAAGTAACCCTACTATCCAGGTTCCTTCTCACAACCCTACTATCCAGGCTTTCATATCGAAGTAACCTTACTATCCAGGTTCCTTCTCACAGCCCTACTATGCAGGCGTTCATATCAAAGTAACCCTACTATCCAAGTTCCTTCTCACAGCCCTACTATCTGGGCTTTCATATCGAAGTAACCCTACTATCCAGGTTCCTTCTCACAACCCTACTATCCGGGCTTTCATATCGAAGTAACCCTATTATCCAGGTTCCTTCTCACAACCCTACTATCCGGGCTTTCATATCGAAGTAACCCTACTATCCAGGTTCCTTCTCACAGCCCTACTATCCAGGCTTTCATATCGAAGTAACCCTACTATCCAAGTTCCTTCTCACAGCCCTACTATCCAGGCTTTCATATCGAAGTAACCCTACTATCCAGGTTCCTTCTCACAGCCCTACTATCTTGGCTTTCATATTGAAGTAACCCTACTATCCATCTTCCTTCTCACAGCCCTAATATCCAGGCTTTCATATCGAAGTAACCCTACTATCCAGGTTCCTTCTCACAGCCCTACTATCCAGGCTTTCATATCGAAGTAACCCTACTATCCAAGATCCTTCTCACAGTCCTACTATCCAGGCTTTCATATCGAAGTAAACCTACTATCCAGGTTCCTTTTCACAACCCTACTATCCAGGCTTTCATATCGAAGTAACCCTACTATCCAGGTTCCTTCAAATAACCCTACTATCCAGGCTTTCATATCGAAGTAACCCTACTATCCAGGTTCCTTCTTACAGCCCTACTATCCAGGCTTTCATATCGAAGTAACCCTACTATCCAGGTTCCTTTTCAAAACCCTACAATCCGGGCTTTCATATCGAAGTAACCCTACTATCCAGGTTCCTTCTCACAGCCCTAATATCCAGCCTTTCATATTGAAGTAACCCTACTATCCAGGTTACTTCTCACAGCCCTACTATCCAGGCTTTCATATCAAAGTAACCCTACTATCCAGGTTCCTTCTCACAGGCCTACTATCCAGGCTTTCATATTGAAGTAACCCTACTATCCAGGTTCCTTCTCACTGCCCTACTATCCAGGCTTTCATATCGAAGTAACCATACTATCCAAGTTTCTTCTCACAGCCCTACTATCCAGGATTTCATATTAAAGTAACCCTACTATCTAGCTTCCTTCTTACAGCCTTATTATCCAGGCTTTCATATCGAAGTAGCCCTATGACCTGGGTTCATTCTCATAGCCCTACTATCCAGGCCTTCATATCGAAGTAACCATACTATCCAGGTTCCTTCTCATAGCCCTACTATCCAAGCTTTCATATCGAAGTAACCCTACTATCCAGTTTCCTTCTCACAGCCCTACTATCCGGGCTTTCATATCGAAGTAACTCTACTATCCAAGTTCCTTCTCACAGCCCTATTATCCAGGCTTTCATATCAAAGTAACCCTGCTATCCAGGTTCCTTCTCACAACCCTACTAACCAGGCTTTCATATCGAAGTAACCCTACTATCCAGGTTCCTTCTCACAACCCTACTATCCAGGCTTTCATATCAAAGTAACCCTACTATCCAGGTTCCTTCTCACAGCCCTACTATCCAGGCTTTCATATCGAAGTAACCCTACTATCCAAGTTCCTTCTCACAGCCCTACTATCCGGGCTTTCATATCGAAGTAACCCTACTATTCAGGTTCCTTCTCACAACCCTACTATCCCGACTTTCATATCGAAGTAACCCTACTATCCAGGTTCTCACAACCCTACTATCCAGGCTTAAATATCGAATTAACCCTACTTTCCAGGTTACTTCTCACAGCCCTACTATACAGGATTTCATATCGAAGTAACCCTACTATCCAAGTTCCTTCTCACAGCCCTACTATCCAGGCTTTCATATCGAAGTAACCCTACTATCCAAGTTCCCTCTCACAGCCCTACTATTCAGGCTTTCATATCGAAGTAACCCTACTATCCAGGTTCCTTCTCACAGCCCTACTATCCAGGCTTTCATATCGAAATAACCCTCATATCCAAGTTCCTTCTCACAGCCCTACTATCCGGGCTTTCATATCGAAGTAACCCTACTATCCAGGTTCCTTCTCACATCCCTAATATCCGGGCTTTCATATCGAAGTAACCCTACTATCCAGGTTCCTTCTCACAACCCTACTATCCCGGTTTTCATATCGAAGTAACCCTAATATCCAGGTTCCTTCTCACAACCCTACTATCCAGGCTTTCATATTGAAGTAACCCCACTATCCAGGTTCCTTCTCACAGCCCTACTATCCAGGCTTTCATATCGAAGTAACCCTACTATCCAAGTTCCTTCTCACAGCCCTACTATCCAGGCTTTCATATCGAAGTAACCCTACTATCCAGGTTCCTTCTCACAACCCTACTATCTGGGCTTTCTTATCAAAGTAACCCTACTATCCATCTTCCTTCTCACAGCCCTAATATCCAGGCTTTCATATTGAAGTAACCCTACTATCCAGGTTCCTTCTCACAGCCCTACTATCCATGCTTTCATATCGAAGTAACCCTACTATCCAGGTTCCTTCTCACAGCCCTACTATCCAGGCTTTCATATCGAAGTAACCCTACTATCCAAGTTCCTTCTCACAGTCCTACTATCCAGACTTTCATATCGAAGTAAACCTACTATCCAGGTTCCTTCTCACAACCCTACTATCCAGGCTTTCATATCGAAGTAACCCTACTATCCAGGTTCCTTCAAACAACCCTACTATCCAGGCTTTCATATCGAAATAACCCTATTATCCAGGTTCCTTCTCACAGCCCTACTATCCAGGCTTTCATATCGAAGTAACCCTACTATCCAGGTTCCTTCTCACAACCCTACTATTCGGGCTTTCATATCGAAGTAACCCTACTATCCAGGTTTCTTCTCACAGCCCTACTATCTGGGCTTTCTTATCAAAGTAACCCTATTATCCATCTTCCTTCTCACAGCCCTACTATCCAGGCTTTCAAATCGAAGTAACCCTACTATCTAGGTTCCTTCTCACAGCCCTACCATCCGGGCTTTCATATCGAAGTAACCCTACTATCCAGATTCCTTCTCACAACCCTAATATCCAGGCTTTCATATTGAAGTAACCCTACTATCCAGGTTCCTTCTCACATCCATACTATCCAGGCTTTCATATCGAAGTAACCCTACTATCCAGGTTCCTTCTCACATCCCTACTATCCAGGCTTTCATATCAAAGTAACCCTACTATCCAGGTTCCTTCTCACAGCCCTACTATCCAGGCTTTCATATCGAAGTAACCCTACTATCCAAGTTCCTTCTCACAGCCCTACTATCCGGGCTTTCATATCGAAGTAACCCTACTATCCAGGTTCCTTCTCACAACCCTACTATCCGGGCTTTCATATCGAAGTAACCCTACTATCCAGGTTCCTTCTCACAGCCCTACTATCCAGGCTTTCATATCGAAGTAACCCTACTATCCAGGTTCCTTCTCACAGCCCTACTATCCAGGCTTTCATATCGAAGTAACCCTACTATCCAAGTTCCTTCTCACAGCCCTACTATCCGGGCTTTCATATCGAAGTAACCCTACTATCCAGGTTCCTTCTCACAACCCTACTATCCGGGCTTTCATATCGAAGTAACCCTACTATCCAGGTTCCTTCTTACAACCCTACTATCAAGGCTTTCATATCGAAGTAACCCTACTATCCAGGTTCCTTCTCACAGCCCTACTATCCAGGCTTTCATATCGAAGTAACCCTACTATCCAGGTTCCTTCTCACAGCCCTACTATCCAGGCTTTCATATCGAAGTAACCCTACTATCCAAGTTCCTTCTCACATCCCTACTATCCAGGCTTTCATATCGAAGTAACCCTACTATCCAGGTTCCTTCTCACAACCCTTCTATCCAGGCTTTCATATCGAAGTAACCCTACTATCCAGGTTCCTTCTCACAACCCTACTATCCAGGCTTTCATATCGAAGTAACCTTACTATCCAGGTTCCTTCTCACAGCCCTACTATGCAGGCTTTCATATCAAAGTAACCCTACTATCCAAGTTCCTTCTCACAGCCCTACTATCTGGGCTTTCATATCGAAGTAACCCTACTATCCAGGTTCCTTCTCACAACCCTACTATCCGGGCTTTCATATCGAAGTAACCCTATTATCCAGGTTCCTTCTCACAACCCTACTATCCGGGCTTTCATATCGAAGTAACCCTACTATTCAGGTTCCTTCTCACAGCCCTACTATCCAGGCTTTCATATCGAAGTAACCCTACTATCCAAGTTCCTTCTCACAGCACTACTATCCAGGCTTTCATATCGAAGTAACCCTACTATCCAGGTTCCTTCTCACAGCCCTACTATCTTGGCTTTCATATTGAAGTAACCCTACTATCCATCTTCCTTCTCACAGCCCTAATATCCAGGCTTTCATATCGAAGTAACCCTACTATCCAGGTTCCTTCTCACAGCCCTACTATCCAGGCTTTCATATCGAAGTAACCCTACTATCCAAGATCCTTCTCACAGTCCTACTATCCAGGCTTTCATATCGAAATAAACCTACTATCCAGGTTCCTTTTCACAACCCTACTATCCAGGCTTTCATATCGAAGTAACCCTACTATCCAGGTTCCTTCAAACAACCCTACTATCTAGGCTTTCATATCGAAGTAACCCTACTATCCAGGTTCCTTCTTACAGCCCTACTATCCAGGCTTTCATATCGAAGTAACCCTACTATCCAGGTTCCTTCTCAAAACCCTACAATCCGGGCTTTCATATCGAAGTAACCCTACTATCCAGGTTCCTTCTCACAGCCCTAATATCCAGCCTTTCATATTGAAGTAACCCTACTATCCAGGTTACTTCTCACAGCCCTACTATCCAGGCTTTCATATCAAAGTAACCCTACTATCCAGGTTCCTTCTCACAGCCCTACTATCCAGGCTTTCATATTGAAGTAACCCTACTATCCAGGTTCCTTCTCACAGCCCTACTATCCAGGCTTTCATATCGAAGTAACCATACTATCCAAGTTTCTTCTCACAGCCCTACTATCCAGGATTTCATATTAAAGTAACCCTACTATCTAGCTTCCTTCTTACAGCCTTATTATCCAGGCTTTCATATCGAAGTAGCCCTATGACCTGGGTTCATTCTCATAGCCTTACTATCCAGGCCTTCATATCGAAGTAACCATACTATCCAGGTTCCTTCTCATAGCCCTACTATCCAAGCTTTCATATCGAAGTAACCCTACTATCCAGTTTCCTTCTCACAACCCTACTATCCGGGCTTTCATATCGAAGTAACTCTACTATCCAAGTTCCTTCTCACAGCCCTATTATCCAGGCTTTCATATCAAAGTAACCCTACTATCCAGGTTCCTTCTCACAACCCTACTAACCAGGCTTTCATATCGAAGTAACCCTACTATCCAGGTTCCTTCTCACAACCCTACTATCCAGGCTTTCATATCAAAGTAACCCTACTATCCAGGTTCCTTCTCACAGCCCTACTATCCAGGCTTTCATATCGAAGTAACCCTACTATCCAAGTTCCTTCTCACAGCCCTACTATCCGGGCTTTCATATCGAAGTAACCCTACTATTCAGGTTCCTTCTCACAACCCTACTATCCCGACTTTCATATCGAAGTAACCCTACTATCCAGGTTCTCACAACCCTACTATCCAGGCTTAAATATCGAATTAACCCTACTTTCCAGGTTACTTCTCACAGCCCTACTATCCAGGCTTTCATATCGAAGTAACCCTACTATCCAAGTTCCTTCTCACAGCCCTACTATTCAGGCTTTCATATCGAAGTAACCCTACTATCCAGGTTCCTTCTCACAGCCCTACTATCCAGGCTTTCATATCGAAATAACCCTCATATCCAAGTTCCTTCTCACAGCCCTACTATCCGGGCTTTCATATCGAAGTAACCCTACTATCCAGGTTCCTTCTCACATCCCTAATATCCGGGCTTTCATATCGAAGTAACCCTACTATCCAGGTTCCTTCTCACAACCCTACTATCCCGGTTTTCATATCGAAGTAACCCTAATATCCAGGTTCCTTCTCACAACCCTACTATCCAGGCTTTCATATTGAAGTAACCCCACTATCCAGGTTCCTTCTCACAGCCCTACTATCCAGGCTTTCATATCGAAGTAACCCTACTATCCAAGTTCCTTCTCACAGCCCTACTATCCAGGCTTTCATATCGAAGTAACCCTACTATCCAGGTTCCTTCTCACAACCCTACTATCTGGGCTTTCTTATCAAAGTAACCCTACTATCCATCTTCCTTCTCACAGCCCTAATATCCAGGCTTTCATATTGAAGTAACCCTACTATCCAGGTTCCTTCTCACAGCCCTACTATCCATGCTTTCATATCGAAGTAACCCTACTATCCAGGTTCCTTCTCACAGCCCTACTATCCAGGCTTTCATATCGAAGTAACCTTACTATCCAAGTTCCTTCTCACAGTCCTACTATCCAGGCTTTCATATCGAAGTAAACCTACTATCCAGGTTCCTTCTCACAACCCTACTATCCAGGCTTTCATATCGAAGTAACCCTACTATCCAGGTTCCTTCAAACAACCCTACTATCAAGGCTTTCATATCGAAATAACCCTATTATCCAGGTTCCTTCTCACAGCCCTACTATCCAGGCTTTCATATCGAAGTAACCCTACTATCCAGGTTCCTTCTCACAACCCTACTATCCGGGCTTTCATATCGAAGTAACCCTACTATCCAGGTTTCTTCTCACAGCCCTACTATCTGGGCTTTCTTATCAAAGTAACCCTATTATCCATCTTCCTTCTCACAGTCCTAATATCCAGGCTTTCATATTGAAGTAACCCTACTATCCAGGTTCCTTCTCACAGCCCTACTATCCATGCTTTCATATCGAAGTAACCCTACTATCCAGGTTCCTTCTCACAGCCCTACTATCCAGGCTTTCATATCGAAGTAACCCTACTATCTAAGTTCCTTCTCACAGTCCTACTATCCAGGCTTTCATATCGAAGTAAACCTACTATCCAGGTTCCTTCTCACAACCCTACTATCCAGGCTTTCATATCGAAGTAACCCTACTATCCAGGTTCCTTCAAACAACCCTACTATCCAGGCTTTCATATCAAAGTAACCCTATTATCCAGGTTCCTTCTCACAGCCCTACTATCCAGGCTTTCATATCGAAGTAACCCTACTATCCAGATTCCTTCTCACAACCCTACTATCCGGGCTTTCATATCGAAGTAACCCTACTATCCAGGTTCCTTCTCACAGCCCTAATATCCAGGCTTTCATATTGAAGTAACCCGACTATCCAGGATACTACTCACAGCCCTACTATCCAGGCTTTCATATCAAAGTAACCCTACTATCCAGGTTCCTTCTCACAGCCCTACTATCCAGGCTTTCATATCGAAGTAACCCTACTATCCAGGTTTCTTCTCACAGCCCTATTATCCAGGCTTTCATATCGAAGTAACCCTACTATCCAAGTTTCTTCTCACAGCCCTACTATCCAGGCTTTCATATTAAAGTAACCCTACTATCTAGCTTCCTTCTCACAGCCTTATTATCCAGGCTTTCATATCGAAGTAGCCCTATGACCCGAGTTCATTCTCATAGCCCTACTATCCAGGCCTTCATATCGAAGTAACCCTACTATCCAGGTTCCTTCTCACAGCCCTACTATCCAAGCTTTCATATCGAAGTAACCCTACTATCCAGATTCTTTCTCACAACCCTACTATCTGGGCTTTCATATCGAAGTAACCCTACTATCCAAGTTCCTTCTCACAGCCCTACTATCCAGGCTTTCATATCGAAGTAACCCTACTATCCAGGTTCCTTCTCACAACCCTACTAACCAGGCTTTCATATCGAAGTAACCCTACTATCCAGGTTCCTTCTCACAACCCTACTATCCAGGCTTTCATATCAAAGTAACCCTACTATCCAGGTTCCTTCTCACAGCCCTACTATCAAGGCTTTCATATCGAAGTAACCCTACTATCCAAGTTCCTTCTCACAGCCCTACTATCCGGGCTTTCATATCGAAGTAACCCTACTATTCAGGTTCCTTGTCACAACCCTACTATCCCGACTTTCATATAGAAGTAACCCTACTATCCAGGTTCCTTCTCACAACCCTACTATCCAGGCTTAAATATCGAATTAACCCTGCTATCCAGGTTCCTTCTCACAGCCCTACTATCCAGGCTTTCATATCGAAGTAACCCTACTATCCAAGTTCCTTCTCACAGCCCTACTATCCAGGCTTTCATATCGAACTAACCCTATTATCCAAGTTCCTTCTC
This sequence comes from Vicia faba, assembly GCA_948472305.1. Lineage (NCBI taxonomy): Eukaryota > Viridiplantae > Streptophyta > Magnoliopsida > Fabales > Fabaceae > Vicia > Vicia faba. The sequence goes on along the minus strand of OX451735.1, from coordinate 763,454,416 downwards.
ACAACCCTACTATTCAGGCTTTCATATCGAAGTAACCCTACTATCCAGGTTCTTTCTCACAGCCCTACTATCCAGGCTTTCATATCGTAGTAACCCTCATATCCAGGTTCCTTCTCACAGCCCTACTATTCGGGCTTTCATATTGAAGTAACCCTACTATCCAGGTTCCTTCTCACAGCCCTAATATCCAGGCTTTCATATTGAAGTAACCCTACTATCCAGGTTCCTTCTCACAACCCTACTATCCAGGCTTTCATATTGAAATAACCCTACTATCCAGGTTCCTTCTCACAGCCCTACTATCCAGGCTTTCATATCGAAGTAACCCTACTATCCAGGTTCCTTCTCACATCCCTACTACCCAGGCTTATATATCGAAGTAACCCTAATATCCAGGTTCCTTCTCACAGCCCTACTATCAAGGCTTTCATATTAAAGTAACCCTACTATCTAGCTTCCTTCTCACAACCCTATTATCCAAGCTTTCATATCGAAGTAGCCCTACGACCCGGGTCCCTTCTCATAGCCCTACTATCCAGGCTTTCATATCGAAGTAGCCCTAATACCCAGGTTCCTTGTCACAGCCCTACTATTCAGGCTTTCATATCGAAGTAACCATACTATCCAAGTTCCTTCTCACAACCCTACTATCCAGGCGTTCATATCGAAGTAACCCTACTATCCAGGTTCCTTCTCACAGCCCTACTATCCAGGCATTCATTTCGAAGTAACCCTACTATCCCAGTTCCTTCTCACAACCCTACTATCCAGGCTTTCATATCGAAGTAACCCTACTATCCAAGTTCCTTCTCACAGCCATACTATCCAGGCTTTCATATCGAAGTAACCCTACTATCCAGGTTCCTTCTCAAAACCCTATTATCCAGGCTTTGGTATCGAAGTAACCCTACTATCCAGGTTCCTTCTCACAACCCTACTATCCAGGCTTTCATATCGAAGTAACCCTACTATCCAGGTTCCTTCTCACAGCCCTACTATCCAGGCTTTCATATCGAAGTAACCCTACTATCTAGGTTCCTTCTCACAACCATACTATCCGGGCTTTCATATCGAAGTAACCCTACTATCCAGGTTCCTTCTCACAACCCTAATATCCAGGCTTTCATATTGAAGTAACCCTACTATCCAGGTTCCTTCTTACATCCCTACTATCCAGGCTTTCATATCGAAGTAACCCTACTATCCAGGTTCCTTCTCACAACCCTACTATCCAGGCTTTCATATCGAAGTAACCCTACTATCCAAGTTCCTTCTCACAGCCCTACTATCCAGGCTTTCATATGGACGTAACCCTACTATCCAGCTTCCTTCTCACAATCCTACTATCCAGGCTTTCATATCGAAGTAACCCTACTATCCAGGTTCCTTCTCATAACCCTACTATCCAAGCTTTCATATCAAAGTAACCATTCTATCCAGGTTCCTTCTCATAGCCCTACTATCTGGGTTTTCATATCGAAGTAACCCTACTATCCAGGTTCCTTCTCACAGCCCTACTGTTGTACCCCAAAATTTGCCCTCCCATATTCTTCAAAAGTTTTGCCAAGAATCATCCACAAATGGTTCAAGTCTACTCAAGGGCTACACAGTCAACCATCCTCCTAAGCCAGTCAAATTAGGGTTTTGGTTCTTGCAAGAAAGTTGAGGTTTTCATGGGCTCAATCAAGTCCCATATGCTCATAAACATTGTCAAGCACCTACATGTCAAGTTTCAAGGCTTACAAGGTCAAGTTGCACAGTCAAAAGTCCCATTTGCTCAACAGTCAACTGTAGGGGCAAAATGGTCATTTGGCAGTCAAAAGTCAAAAATTTTGGTCAACATCTTATTTTGAAGCCACAATCATCATTTGGTCAAGTCTTGACCATGATTTCACAAGAATGGCTCAAAAATCATCAAGGTGTCAAAAGTTTCTATTTTTGGACAACTAAAAAGTCAACTGTAACTTAACCAAGGCATAACTTTTTCATGGTTCATCAGAAAAATTCCATCCAATGCTCATCTTGAAGGGGAAGACATTTCCTACAACTCATCTTCACATTCCAAGTCCAAGAAATGATCTTACAAAAAGTTATCAATTTCAACATTATAGGTCATTTTCAAAAGTCAACAAAAAGGGACTTTAAGTCAAAGACCATAACTTGAGATTGGTAAATCAAAATGACATGGGACCAAAGACATTGGTTAGAGGACTTAAAGACATTTCCAAAATGTCCAAGAAAATGTTCATAACTTCAAAATTGAGCAAGATATGCATTGGAGAAGTTGGGAAATTTTTGTGAAATGGCCAAAATCATTTATCCTTGAAATTTCATTTTTGACAAAAGGGCCCCACTTTTTCCACTTGAATCAGCTTGGCCATGCTTCCCACGTGTCCCACTTTTTATTTCAATATTTAAAATTAATTTTTTCATTTTTGTTAGATTTTATTGGATTTAATTCATTTTAAATCCTTTAAAATCAAATAAAAATCAAAAAGGTTAATTAAGGGACATATCTTGCTTTGATTAGCTTTGAACCACCATTATGCATATACCAAATTCCTTCAAGACCTATTTCAAGCAAAAAAATTCAAATTTGGAGCAAATATGGCAAGTTATTTCAATGGTGATTATGGAGAAAATCAAAATTTCATTGCAAGGCTTAAAAGCTCCTTAATGTGACTGATTCTCATCCAAGCCTTGCAAGCCTCATTCAGGACCTAGAAAAAAAGGAGAGTGTGCACAAACAGCCAGAGGAAAAGTTCAAAATTTGTCCAAAAAAGTGAGAGATCTAAAGCGGTGTTGCAAACATTTTCAGATCAAAGCAAGCACGTGGCTTTCTTCCTTGCCACTCCCTGAAGCCAAAGCAACCACAAACACGTTCTAAGGTCCACTACCAAGCGCTGTAAGTTGTCTCAAACTCACCCCTGTACACGAAATCATGTTTCTCCATTCTTGCACTTTTCTGGAAAATAATAGCATATTCATACTCCATGCCTAATTTCCAATGTAACTGCTATATTCAATTTCATTTTTAGGCTTCGTATAATAATACCCGTGCCTAGGGTTCATTGGTTTTGTTTTTAGGTATTTTGTCTACAGGTGAAATTGGGACAAACCATAAGCATAGACGTGATCAGGAGACATGGACTATCACAACCATGGGCTTAGATGGAATTTTTGATGCCTAAGGATGATTTTGAGTAAAACCTCCAAAATTCGGCCTTCACCTCCTTGGTTTAGCATTTCTTTTCTTATTTTCTTTCCTTTTATTAATTATTATTATTATTTAGTTAGTTCACAAATAATTATTTTCATAAATTCAGAAAAAAACAAAAAAAAATGTAATTATTATTATTATTATTAATTTCACTTTAGTAATTATTTTTGTAAATAAAATACTAACAAATTAATTAGTTTAATTAGTTAATTTTAACCTTTTTTCACAATAAATAAAAACAAATTTAGACTTAGGCTTTTTCTTTTGACATTTTTAATTCTTTTTTTATTTTATTTCATAAAAACATAAAAAAGGTCAAAAAATATTTTCTTGTAATTAAAATAATTAATTAGTTTTCAATTTCATTTAATTACCAAAAAAAAAGACAAAAAAATTAATTCCCTTTTCTTTATTCGCGCGTATTTAATTTGTTCGATTATTATGTAATTGCTCCGGATATGTAATAGTAAATAGGACCTTTTTACTGTTTTTTTATTTTCCGCACTTATTTACTTAAAACGGGTCTTTGTAAAGATTTGGCGATGTATAGACCCGCGCCTTTGTAATAGCGTAGGACCTTTATCTTTTCCGCACTTTAAATTCCCGCACCTTTTAACTGTTAATAATCACATGAAAGAATGAATGCCCAAAAATAAAAATCAAAGCGTAGATCACCAATGCATGACAAGACAAATAATAACTGAAAATGACACACAATTCACACACCACTCTTAGGGTACGCCTCACTGTTGCCTTGCCCCTCGAAAGGTGGTCATCGAGTATAGGACGTTTTAGTAAGTCCTTATGTCCATGAACATGGCATAAGGGTAGCTTCTAAGGTGTCCTACTACTGCTCTGGTGATCACACTGTTGCCTTGCCCCTCGAAACGTGGTCGTCGAGTACAGGACGTCTTAGTGAGTCCTTATGTTCCATTGATCCAGTTGCTTCGAATAAGTTTCCTCGGAACGGTCGCCTCGGAATAAAAAGATCAATGGCATAAGGGTAGCTTCTAAGGTATCTTACTATTGCCCGGTGACCACACTGTCCCTAACCCTCGAATTGACCCGAACACCTCCAACGGTGGTGCTACCTATCTCTCAATGGTGGGATGGAACTACCTTAAGGACATTAACACAGACTAATTCCTTAGGGTAGGTAGATGACTCGTAGATACTTGCTCTAATTCAAAACAAACAAAATACTTTTCACACCTTACACTTTCAAAAAAGCTTTCAAAAAACAACTTTTCAAACACTCTTGAGGACTGATACAAGAGTCGATCTGAAACTTTCAAAGAAACTTTTTTCAAACCCACTCACCTTGAAAAGCAAACACTTTTTAAAACACAAATGAGCAAGTATCTAAGAGCCCATGGATAACCATGGATAGAAAGGGTGCTAACACCTTCCCTTTCTTTAAATCTACCTCCCGAACCGAGAACTAATCACAATAAGGAATTTTTCTGTGCTTTTGTCCTTTCCATGTTGGAGAAAATAAAAGACGGTGGCGACTCTTGCTTCCGCGACATTTCGCGAACCAGCGTTAAACAGTCAGTTCCAGATCCACCGATCACAGAACTGGCGACTCTGCTGGGGATACTTTTAAAGTGAGGTGTACCTTAGGACTAAGATCACTGTGTTTTCAATTGCTTTGACTTGTTTGCTTTAAATTGTGGGACTGTCTTGGGAGTTCTATAGATCCTAACCCGGGTCTGGGGATACCTTCTTAGAAAGTAGCGACGAGGCTGTGAGGGAACTGTGCGGGGTATACCGACATGGTTGAAACAGTCTGCTACGTTGATGTGGCACTTTGGTGAGTACCGGTAACCCTTGAGTCAAGTCAAGGAGAGTACGGGGCCGCCGCGTGGTGTCGTGAGGCATCAACTGACCTTAGGAAGCTTAATTGAACCATCTTGGCCTCTTTAGGGTAGTGAGATAACTGACTTTGGTGCAGTCCGAGGTTGGTTGATACTCGATACTACACTCAATTGAGGGTTGTTTTCTTGGAATATTTCAGTCGCCAGTTCAGTGGCTAAATCGAAACGATGAACAATGAAAGCAATACAATGATATTGGGACCCTTAGAACCCAGTTACTTCTAATAGGACAGGTTGAGCCCCCCAACTTCAAGAGGGTAATACCCAGACCCCATGCAAGCCTAAACTCTAAGGGCTTCTCTTGTGTGACTTGTGTGCCTTCCAACTTGACTATTTGCATGCTTGTTAACTGACACTTGAGTTTCTTGCAGGTTTTGTTTATAGTCCTCAATTGGGACTCATAACAGGGTTTACTGAGTTTCTTGCAGGTTTTGTTTATAGTCCTTAATTGGGACTCATAACAGGGTTTACTGAGTTTCTTGCAGGTTTTGTTTATAGTCCTTAATTGGTACTCATAACAGGGTTTACCTACGTTACCCCATGCATAGCATAACATCATACTATTGTATACATCCCGCATAAGGACTAATCCGTTTCAAGGATTTCAAGGGCTTGTGATGCAGGTCATGATGAATCAAACTGTATAGCAAGGGGCAAAGGGGATTTATTTTCCTCTAGCCAAAGTTGTCAGGGGCTATGACCCACTGGATATGGTGAGCCTTTGACCCTTGAAGAAGGACTCTCAACAACATGAAGCTCCTTCAATCAAGCTACCGGATTCAAATTCTGACAATTGTTTCTTGTTTACCCCGCGAGATCCTTGAAAACATTGCATATACATACATACATATCATTGCATAACAGGTACCCTTTTGACAGGTCACTTACCATCTCCGCTGTTTATTTCAGCAATGGCTTCCCAACAAAATAACCAGGATCTTCAGTCTTAAGAGACTCAGTTCAGGGAGATCTTCCTAAGCCTATCCAAGGGGCAAGAAGAGTTACGGACACTCCTCATGGGGAATTTGGCCAAGCAAAACCCTGAAGATGACAAGGACGAACGACTGAAACGTCTACAAGCTGAGGTAGACACATTGAAAACCCAGATGCTGGGGCAAAAGGCTCTCATTCAAGGTTTAGCTCGGGAGCAAGGAGAGCTGAGGGCCATGATCAGTCAGCTTCATCAAGACATGAAGCAACCAACCCAAGTCAGGGACCAGGTCATGGAACAGCTTTCAAGAGGGCAAAGGTCTGGTCCAATGAATAGACCTCTCCATGCTGCTACCACTTCACAGGTCCAACAACGACCTCGCCAAGAACAACGGGCTGATCAGAGCAAGCCAGACAAGCCTAAAAGGCAGATCACCAAGCTCAACGTGTCACTGTCTCAAGCTTTACAACAATTGTTGAGGTTGAATCTGGTGACGTTAAGGGACCCTCCTAAGAATCTCAACACAGCCTCCCCAAAGTACAATCCTGAGGAAAGATGTGCATACCACTCTGACAGTCCAGGACATGACACCGACGATTGCTGGGCTCTGAAGAATAAGATCCAAGACCTGATTAATGAAAGAGCTGTGGATTTCACCCAGATGGGCCAAGCTGAATGCTCCTGTTATCCCTACAAGATGCACCAGTTGAAGTAACAAACCCTGAGAAGAAAAGACTTTTGTTCATTAGGATTTTCAAGTTGTAATTTTCTTTTGTTCAAACATTTACTCATGTTAAACGTTGTTATTTCATTAATGCATCGCATATGTCTGTTTTGAAGTAATTATTTCGTATTCACTATATGCAAACTGTTTTCATATTTTCGTGATGTCAACTCTTGATCTAAAATTCTAAGCCTCTTGAGGGAGGATGACGAAAATGATACCACAATCTACAGTATGCTTTTGAACAAACCCCGCTGATGAGGTACAGGCATTGTTTCAATTCCTAAACACTGGAGTTATAAGGAAGATAATCCCTCGTCAACCCCTTCGAGCCAAAGAAGTAGGAGTTTTTCTTTTCGAAAATTAAAACCCTTAATCATAACCTGGGGCAGGGTAGTTCTCTCAGTTGATCCAAGTGCACAACGAATAGCACCAAAGAGGTCCTCACAAAACAAAAGACAGTGATGGTTCCGAATAATCATAAAGACAGGCAGTCATTACCCCTCAAAATAAATGCCCATTAAGTCAAAACCTATGAAGGAGACTTGCAAAACTGGGGCATCCCGCTGACTGTAATTCCACAAAAGAAACAGTACAGGCAAAAAAAAAATAGGGATAACAAAATCAAAAAGAAAGAGGTCCTACGAACCCTCAACAAAGAAATGACTGCCTGGTCAAAATAAACTGTCAGTATCCGAACCATCACTATATCAAAGCAAAGACTCAATAAGGTCTAACGCACGATTAACTGAGTTTAGGTTGGAAGAACATCACGAAGAACGGGTGGGTACAAATAAATTTGAGCCTTTATCCTTTGTTTCTTAAACCGTGAACCAGGCCACGCTACAACCCTTAAAAGTCCTAGCTGAAGCATGGGTTAGTTCGAAGGCATACTGTTACGAAAGGTATCCTGACTCCTTAAGGCTTGCGGTAAAATAACGAGTTGACATCACGATTTACAAAATTCACTTGTTTTTTATGAAAAAATGCATTTTTCAAAATCTTCAAGACATACATAATCTTTGCATTTTTGAAATAACATTGCTTGCACATATGACTATTTGTTTGAACAGCAAAGAAATTCGCACGAAGAATATCTTATGGGCAAAAGCACTCCCAACCAAGGGGCAGGCATGATCATTGTCCATCATCTGGGGTAGTTAAATCAAGATTCGGAGAATCTCTCAAAAGGCCAACCAGCTTGGGGCAAATCTCCATCTGGATCACCTGAGGCATTCCGACAACGAATCTTGCCTGATCAGACATCTTCTAGTGGTACGGCAACGCAATATCAATAACAGGGGCATCTCCCTACATCCTGAGAGCATGGACATAGTCGAAAAAATATTGCGCATAATCAAAGACCCGCTAGGTTGACATACCTAGGCAAAAATAAGGGCTTCCCGACAAACCAAAAGGGTTCGGGCAAAAATAAGGGATGAAATGAAAAAAAATCTGTACACCCGGCAAGTCGAAAACCTGAAAAGGCAGCTTGGGCAAAAATGGGTATCCCGGTGGACTGAAAACCCGAAAGGGCGGTCCAGGCAAAAATTAGGGATCAAAGCATACGACTATGTCCTGGCATCTCGTCACCTGTCTACCAGAAGATTTGTCAATTACCCCCACAGGTGCCTTCTCCCACTGAAACTGGGGCAATAATGAGTCGTCTAAGTGATCTAATTGCTCTGTCCATCAAGGTACCAAGGTAAGTTCGGCTGAAGAACAACCAAGATGCCTTAATTCCCCAAAGAGCGAGCCAAGATTCAACAATTCTCCCCAAGCAGAGTTGGATTCCCATAAGCCCTACAAGGCACAATATCTCCAGCAGGTCAGCGATACTCTCCCCGAGCAGAGTTATACTCCATCAGCCTTAAGGAAGTTTGATTACCCCCAGAAGATCTCAACATTCCTCAGCGGAGTCTACAAACACGCTCAACAAGCATCCCCGGCAGTCTTGATCTAAGATTGTTCCTCGGCGGAATCTAGACATCCAGCAGAGCCCTTCCAAGTACAGTCCAAAGTCTCCCCAGGAGAGTTAAATCATCTCCCCAGTAGGAAGCTTATCCCCAGTAGATTCTGGAAGCTTATCCTTTGCAGAGCATATCTCTCCCCGTCTTTATTCAGAAGGTTATTCCTCGCCAGAGCTTATAACTGGGTTATCCTCAGCTAATTGCCACGGAAATATCGTCCTCGGCGAAGTATTCCTATCCCAAGCGGAATTCCTCAAACCTCCCAAACGTAACTCAACAATGGTATCCCCAGCAGAGTTCTCATACAACATCTCAGCGAAGTACCTCTCTTCCCACAGAGTATTTTCCCCAGCAAGATCGCTAGAGTAATTTTCCCCGCAGAGTAATCTATTCGCCAAGTTTATTCCCCAACGGAGTTATCTTCTCCTACCGGTATTCTTGCAACATCAGCCCAGGATAAGCTCCCGGCATTCGTCAAGGATTTATTTTCCTAGACAAAAATACATTCGCAAACATCACATTTTCATACATGATATAAACATCACATTCTACAATCCCATTGGTTATAAACGTCATGACACCGCGCATTCCATGCACCATGACATTGCATATAACTAATGTTTTGCCTTTTTTCAGGAAAGGTCAATACAAAGATGATTACTATCAACTATCGCAATCCCAGGTTCGATTCTTGTATCTAGCCAGGGCATGTCTGTGAGCGATTGATTGTGGATTCGATACCTGCATCCGGCCAGGGCATGTTTATGTTAAAAAGATTAAAGAGATAGCTTGGAAATGCTCCAAATATGGATGTTGTTCTTTTGCTTATTCAAAATTCCTTTCTAGATATGGTTCAGATGTGACCCAGGCATGGCGACGTTCTGATACTTATTCCAGATTTCTTCTCAGATATAACTTAGAGATGCTCCGGGCACGGAGGCTGTTCTGTTGTTTATTCAGAGATCACCTTTCTAGATATGGTTCAGATGTGACCCAGGCATGGCGACGTTCTGATACTTATTCCAGATTTCTTCTCAGATATAACTTAGAGATGCTCTGGGCACGGAGGCTGCTCTGTTGTTTATTCAGAGATCACCTTTCTAGATATGGTTCAGATGTGACCCAGGCATGGCGACGTTCTGATACTTATTCCATATTTCTTCTCAGATATAACTTAGAGATGCTCCGGGCACGGAGGTTGTTCTGTTGTTTATTCAGAGATCACCTTTCTAGATATGGTTCAGATGTGACCCAGGCATGGCGACGTTCTGATACTTATTCCAGATTTCTTCTCAGATATAACTTAGAGATGCTCTGGGCACGGAGCCTGTTCTGTTGTTTATTCAGAGATCACCTTTCTAGATATGGTTCAGATGTGACCCAGGCATGGCGACGTTCTGATGCTTATTCCAGATTTCTTCTCAGATATAACTTAGAGATGCTCCGGGCACGGAGGCTATTCTGCTGTCTATTCAGAGATCACCTTTCTAGATATGGTTCAGATGTGACCCAGGCATGGCGACGTTCTGATGCTTATTCCAGATTTCTTCTCAGATATAACTTAGAGATGCTCCGGACACGGAGGCTGTTCTATTGTTTATTCAGAGATCACCTTCTAGATATAGTTCAGATGTGACGCAGGCATGGCGACGTTCTGATACTTATTCCAGATTTCCTTTCAGAGATAGCTTAGACATGCTCCAGATATGGATGCTGTTCTTTTGCTTATTCAAGACTCTTTCTAGATATAGTTCAGATGTGACCCAGGCATGGCGACGTTCTGATACTCATTCCAGATTTCCTTTCAGAGATAGCTTGGAAATGCTCCGGATATGGATGCTGTTGTTTTGCTTATTCAAGACTCCTTCTAGATATAGTTCAGATGTGACCCAGGCATGGCGACATTCTGATACTCATTCCAGATTTACTTTCACAGATAGCTTGGAAATGCTCCAGATATGGATGCTGTTCTTTTGCTTATTCAAGACTCCTTCTAGAGATAGTTCAGATGTGACCCAGGTTTGGCGACGTTCTGATACTCATTCCAGATTTCCTTTCAGAGATAGCTTGGAAATGCTCCAGATATGGATGCTGTTCTTTTGCTTATTCAAGACTCCTTCTAGAGATAGTTCAGATGTGACCCAGGCATGGCGACATTCTGATACTCATTCCAGATTTCCTTTCAGAGATAGCTTGGAAATGCTCCAGATATGGATGCTGTTCTTTTGCTTATTCAAGACTCCTTCTAGATATAGTTCAGATGTGACCCAGGCATGGCGACGTTCTGATACTTATTCCAGATTTCCTTTCAGAGATAGCTTGGAAATGCTCCAGATATGGATGCTGTTCTTTTGCTTATTCAAGACTCCTTCTAGATATAGTTCAGATGTGACCCAGGCATGGCGATGTTCTGATACTTATTCTAGATTTCCTTTCAGAGATAGCTTAGAAATGCTCCAGATATGGATGCTGTTCTCTTGCTTATTCAAGACTCCTTCTAGAGATAGTTCAGATGTGACCCAGGCATGGCGACGTTCTGATACTTATTCCAGATTTCCTTTCAGAGATAGCTTGGAAATGCCCCAGATATGGATGTTGTTCTTTTGCTTATTCAAAACTCCTTCTAGAGATAGTTCAGATGTGACCCAGGCATGGCGACGTTCTGATACTTATTCCAGATTTCCTTTCCAATAATAGCTCAGAGATGCTCCGGACCCGGCTGTTATCCTATTGCTTATTCAGAGATTCCTTTCAGAGATGGCCTAGAGATGCTCCAAATCCGGATGCCATTCTATTGCTTATTCAGAGATTCCCTTCTAGAGATGGTTCGGATGCGACCCAGACATGGCGACATTCTGATACTTATTCAGATTTCCTTTGAGATATAGCTTAGAGATGCTCCAGATCCGGGCGCTATTCTATTGCTTATTCAGATTCAAACTTCTAAAGACAACTTAGAGATGCTCCATCCCGGATGCTATTCTATTGTTCAGTCCAGATACGATCCAGATTCGGATGACATTCTGTTACTCATGCAGTATGGATATACCCCAGACCCGGCGGTCATTCTACTACTCGTTCAGACGTCAGCAATTAGATATAGACTAGATATGCCCCAGACACGGAAGCTATTCTATTTCTTATTCAGATTCAACTATCCATTACAGTTCCAAATGGAATCTATAAGCCCATTCCCGACAAGGTTCTGTCACACTTCCAGATGGCATCTATAAGCCCATCCTCCTACCCATCATCTCTCCAAATGGCATCTGTAAGCCCATTCCCGACATCACACTGCTGATACTCTACTATGTGAGTGCAAATTTCTGGGCACTCTAGTGTTCAATCATCTTCCACCCTCGGATCACGAAAGGCACACAAGCCAATCTACATCCTTAGGTCTAAGAAGATTGAACAGGGGCAACTGTTGTACCCCAAAATTTGCCCTCCCATATTCTTCAAAAGTTTTGCCAAGAATCATCCACAAATGGTTCAAGTCTACTCAAGGGCTACACAGTCAACCATCCTCCTAAGCCAGTCAAATTAGGGTTTTGGTTCTTGCAAGGAAGTTAAGGTTTTCAAGGGCTCAATCAAGTCCCATATGCTCATAAACATTGTCAAGCACCTACATGTCAAGTTTCAAGGCTTACAAGGTCAAGTTGCACAGTCAAAAGTCCCATTTGCTCAACAGTCAACTGTAGGGGAAAAATGGTCATTTGGCAGTCAAAAGTCAAAATTTTTGGTCAACATCTTATTTTGAAGCCACAATCATCATTTGGTCAAGTCTTGACCATGATTTCACAAGAATGGCTCAAAAATCATCAAGGTGTCAAAAGTTTCTATTTTTGGACAACTAAAAAGTCAACTGTAACTTGACCAAGGCATAACTTTTTCATGGTTCATCAGAAAAATTCCATCCAATGCTCATCTTGAAGGGGAAGACATTTCCTACAACTCATCTTCACATTCCAAGTCCAAGAAATGCTCTTACAAAAAGTTATCAATTTCAACATTATAGGTCATTTTCAAAAGTCAACAAAAAGGGACTTTAAGTCAAAGACCATAACTTGATATTGGTAAATCAAAATGACATGGGACCAAAGACATTGGTTAGAGGACTTCAAGACCTTTCCAAAATGTCCAGGAACATGTTCATAACTTCAAAATTGAGCAAGATATGCATTGGAGAAGTTGGGAAATTTTTGTGATATGGCCAAAATCATTTATTCTTGAAATTTCATTTTTGACAAAAGGGGCCCACTTTTTCCACTTGAATCAGCTTGTCCATGCTTCCCACGTGTCCCACTTTTTATTTCAATATTTAAAATTAATTTTTTCATTTTTGTTAGATTTTATTGGATTTAATTCATTTTAAATCCTTTAAAATCAAATAAAAATCAAAAAGGTTAATTAAGGGACATATCTTGCTTTCATTAGCTTTGAACCACCATTATGCATATACCAAATTCGTTCAAGACCTATTTCAAGCAAAAAAATTCAAATTTGGAGCAAATATGGCAAGTTATTTCAATGGTGATTATGGAGAAAATCAAAACTTCATTGCAAGGCTTAAAAGCTCCTTAATGTGACTGATTCTCATCCAAGCCTATATATACAAGCCTTGCAAGCCTCATTCAGGACCTAGAAAAAAAGGAGAGTGTGCACAAACAGCCAGAGGAAAAGTTCAAAATTTGTCCAAAAAAGTGAGAGATCTAAAGCGGTGTTGCAAACATTTTCAGATCAAAGCAAGCACGTGGCTTTCTTCCTTGCCACTCCCTGAAGCCAAAGCAACCACAAACACGTCCTAAGGTCCACTACCAAGCGCTGTAAGTTGTCTCAAACTCACCCCTGTACACGAAATCATGTTTCTCCATTCTTGCACTTTTCTGGAAAATAATAGCATATTCATACTCCATGCCTAATTTCCAATGAAACTGCTATATTCAATTTCATTTTTAGGCTTCGTATAACAATACCCGTGCCTAGGGTTCGTTGGTTTTGTTTTTAGGTATTTTGTCTACAGGTGAAATTGGGACAAACCATAAGCATAGACGTGATCAGGAGACATGGACGATCACAACCATGGGCTTAGATGGAATTTTTGATGCCTAAGGATGATTTTGAGTAAAACCTCCAAAATCCGGCCTTCACCTCCTTGGTTTAGCATTTTTTTTCTTATTTTCTTTCCTTTTATTAATTATTATTATTATTTAGTTAGTTCACAAATAATTATTTTCATAAATTCAGAAAAAAACAAAAAAAAATGTAATTATTATTATTATTATTAATTTCACTTTAGTAATTATTTTTGTAAATAAAATACTAACAAATTAATTAGTTTAATTAGTTAATTTTAACCTTTTTTCACAATAAATAAAAACAAATTTAGACTTAGGCTTTTTCTTTTGACATTTTTAATTCTTTTTTTATTTTATTTCATAAAAACATAAAAAAGGTCAAAAAATATTTTCTTGTAATTAAAATAATTAATTAGTTTTCAATTTCATTTAATTACCAAAAAAAAAGACAAAAAAATTAATTCCCTTTTCTTTATTCGCGCGTATTTAATTTGTTCGATTATTATGTAATTGCTCCGGATATGTAATAGTAAATAGGACCTTTTTACTGTTTTTTTATTTTCCGCACTTATTTACTTAAAACAGGTCTTTGTAAAGATTTGGTGATGTATAGACCCACGCATTTGTAATAGCGTAGGACCTTTATCTTTTCCGCACTTTAAATTCCCGCACCTTTTAACTGTTAATAATCACATGAAAGAATGAATGCCCAAAAATAAAAATCAAAGCGTAGATCACCAATGCATGACAAGACAAATAATAACTGAAAATGACACACAATTCACACACCACTCTTAGGGTACGCCTCACTGTTGCCTTGCCCCTCGAAAGGTGGTCATCGAGTATAGGACGTTTTAGTAAGTCCTTATGTCCATGAACATGGCATAAGGGTAGCTTCTAAGGTGTCCTACTACTGTCTGGTGATCACACTGTTGCCTTGCCCCTCGAAACGTGGTCGTCGAGTACATGACGTCTTAGTGAGTACTTATGTTCCATTGATCTAGTTGCTTCGAATAAGTTGCCTCGGAACGGTCGCCTCGGAATAAAAAGATCAATGGCATAAGGGTAGCTTCTAAGGTATCTTACTATTGCCCGGTGACCACACTGTCCCTAACCCTCGAATTGACCCGAACACCTCCAACGGTGGTGCTACCTATCTCTCAATGGTGGGATGGCACTACCTTAAGGACATTAACACAGACTAATTCCTTAGGGTAGGTAGATGACTCGTAGATACTTGCTCTAATTCAAAACAAACAAAATACTTTTCACACCTTACACTTTCAAAAAAGCTTTCAAAAAACAACTTTTCAAACACTCTTGAGGACTGATACAAGAGTCGATCTGAAACTTTCAAAGAAACTTTTTTCAAACCCACTCACCTTGAAAAGCAAACACTTTTGAAAACACAAATGAGCAAGTATCTAAGAGCCCATGGATAACCATGGATAGAAAGGGTTCTAACACCTTCCCTTTCTATAAATCTACCTCCCGAACCGAGAACTAATCTCAATAAGGAATTTTTCTGTGCTTTTGTCCTTTCCATGTTGGAGAAAATAAAAGACGGTGGCGACTCTTGCTTCCGCGACATTTCGCGAACCAGCGTTAAACAGTCAGTTCCAGATCCACCGATCACACCTACTATCCAAGCTTTCATATCGAAGTAACCCTACTATCCAAGTTCCTTCTCACAGCCCTACTATCCAGGCTTTCATATCGAAGTAACCCTACTATCCAGCTTACTTCTCACAGCCCTATAATCCAGGCTTTCAAATCGAAGTAACCCTACTATCTAGGTTCCTTCTCACAGCCCTACCATCCGGGCTTTCATATCGAAGTAACCCTACTATCCAGATTCCTTCTCACAGCCCTAATATCCAGGCTTTCATATTGAAGTAACCCTACTATCCAAGTTCCCTCTCACAGCCCTACTATCCAGGCTTTCATATCGAAGTAACCCTACTATCCAGGTTCCTTCTCACATCCCTACTATCCAGGCTTTCATATCGAAGTAACCCTACTATCTAGGTTCCTTCTCACAACCCTACAATTCGGGCTTTCATATCGAAGTAACCCTCCTATCCAGGTTCCTTCTCACAACCCTAATATCTAGTCTTTCATATTGAAGTAACCCTACTATCCAGGTTCCTTCTTATATCCCTACTGTGATCGGTGGATCTGGAACTGACTGTTTAACGCTGGTTCGCGAAAATGTCGCGGAAGCAAGAGTCGCCACCGTCTTTTATTTTCTCCAAATGGAAAGGACAAAAGCACAGAAAAATTCCTTAAAAGAGATTGCTCTCGGTTCGGGAGGTAGGTTATAGAAAGGGAAGGTGTTAGCACCCTTTCTATCCATGGTTATCCATGGGCTCTTAGATACTTGCTCAATATGTTTTCAAAATGTTTGCTTGCTTTTCAATGTGGGTTTCAAAAATATTCTTTGAAAAAGTTTCAGTTCAACTCGTACGTCAGAGTGTTTGAAAAGTTTGCTTTGAAAGTCTTTGAAAGTGTGTTGGTGTGAAAAGTATTTTGATTTGTTTGAAATTAGAGCAAGTATCCTTGAGAACCTACCTACCCTAAGGAATTCGTCTGTGTAAATGTCCTTTAAAGTAGTGCCATCCCACCATTGAGAGGTAGGTAGCACCGCCATTGGAGGGGTTCGGGTCAATTCGAGTTTGTAGGGACATGGTGATCACCAGAGCAATGGGAAGACACCTTAGAAGCTACCCTCATGCCAGGTTCCCGGATCATGAGGACTTACTAAGACGTCCTCTACTCGACGATCACCTTTCGAAAGGCAACAGTGAGGCGTCCCCTAGGGGTGGTGTGTGCGGTTCGTGTGTCATGTTTCAATTATTTTGTCTTGTCATGTTTGTTGTGATCTACGCTTGATTTTATTTTTAGGGCCATACATTCTTTCATGCTTTTTGTTAACAGTTATATACTTGCGAGAAAATAAATCTAAGGCTATTACAAATGGCGCGGGTCCACATCGCCAAAATTAAACCGGACCCGATTTGACTGAAAAATAAATAAAGCGAATAAAAGTGCGAGAAATAAAATTATTACAAGGCTTTGGGACATGTACATAATTATAATAAGCGACAAAGTAAAATACGCGAAACAAAATAATTAACAACAATGGGCGTTGGACCCTTCTTGCAAAAAGATTAAATTTAATAAGGAATTAAAAAAAATAAATGTTTTTGGTATTTTGTGTTTTTTAGATTTAAAAGAAAAAGAAAAATCAATTAAAATTAAAATGAAATACTAAACCCTAATTCTAATGTTTTTTAAGTTTATTGTGAAAATATTGAATTTTTGACCTAATTAAAATCTAAGTTAATTTACATGCAAGATTTAATTTATGAAAATAAATAATAATAATATTATGGTAAAAAAGGAAAAAAAATCAAAAGGAGTGGAAATTATTAATTAACCTAATTCTAATTATTTTTATTTAATATGAAAGGAATTAAAATTGCAAAATCCTAATTAAACTAAATTTATTTACATACATTTATTCATAAAAATAATTAACATAAATAAATATTGCCTTTTCTGAATTTATGATGTTTTTCATATTTTTTTGTAAAAATAATTAATTAATGAAAACAAATAAGAAAAATAAAATAACATAGCAATTGAGAAAATAAAAATATAAAAAGGAAAAGCAAACCAGGGGGGGTAGCCCCAAATTGGAGGTGTTGATCCAAAGGTTCTGACCCATTAAAGCTTTGATCCATTGACTTTGCCAGTTTGCATGTTAGCGCGTTGACTTGGATTCATGGTACACCCTACCTCTGAGCCCTTTGATGGACCTGCCAGGACGCGTGGCTGCTTGGATTGTGATGGTACATGGTGAACCATAGCATTGTGCCTGCATAGGAATGAGTATGGAAAAATAATAGCGAAATTATTCAGACCTGGGGTTCGAACCCAGGTCTTTGGACATCAATGCGTTGATAGCGTGCCAGCTGAGCCACCTTGCCAATTTGATATATAATTAACAAATAAATATAATAAGAACAATCAAGAGTTAGTGCTCCAAAACGCGCGCGATTTCAAAATGGCCAATGACTGATAGACACGAAACCATCTTCTTCCTCATCCTGTAAAACAAAACACTATGGCAACAGTTTTCGTAGCGTTGTGTTAGAGGGTCTTTGGAAAAATAGCGATTAGCGCTACGTGAATCAGAAATTAATCGCGAGTATATCACTCTCTTCGTCCAGATGCGTGGAATGTAGTGGTGTGACTTTCATGGGCTAATTGTTCTTGGTCTGAAAACCCCTAATTTAAAAAACCTGCAACCCTAGAAATTGGTTATGGCAAAATCGCATACGATGCATGATTATTCAATTAAATACCATGGTCAGCTTTAGAACTTCATAAGGAACAAGAATCAACAAATAAAAAGTGCAAAGGATGCTTAAAAAATGATGCACGATTTCAACAATTTTTCTTTACAGTTTGAGTTGTAGCTACCACTTCTTTGCGTTTTGATTGAGGTTAGGGATTGGCACACGTTCAGAGTTTGTCCAGGAAGCTATTAGAAAAAGAATTAAGGCTTAAAACTCCCCCCAACCTTGATTTCAGATTTGACTTATATGGCTAATTTTTCAAGTTGTCCATAAGCTTTTGAGCGCAGCCTTTGGTGTCTTATGGTTAGGGTTTGACTTGGCACTTATGAGGGAAGAGAATTAGCTTGTTATTTGACCTTGATTCATGCCCATGAGAGAACTAGTCCTAGGGTTTTTTCATTAACAAACTTTTCCTTCTTTTAAGCCAAGACCAAGACTTAGTGTGCAATTTAACCCTAGCCTGAGTTTTTGAGTTGGCCCATGATATATGGAAGTTGTCCAAATTCAAATGACACTATTCCATTGGTTTTTGAATTTTATTTGAATTTTTAAAGATTTAAAATGAATTAAATTATCAAAAATTAAATAAAATAGAAAAATCAATATTTGGTCTTGAAATTAATCATGGGACACGTGTGTGGCATGACAAGGCTGAATCAAGTGGGAGAAAGTGGGCCCTTTTGTCAAAAATTGAAGTTTCAAGGATAGTTGACTTTTGCCATTTCACAAAAATTTCCCAACTTCTACAAGGCATAACTTGCTCAATTTTTAAGCTTTTCTCATGTTCTTAGACATTTGGGAAAGGTCTTTGAGTCCTTTAACCAATGCCTTTGGTCCCATGTCATTTTGATTTACCAATCTCAAGTTATGGTCTTTGACTTAAAGTCCCTTTTTGTTGACTTTTGAAAATGACCTATAATGTTGAAATTGATAACTTTTTGTGAGAGCATTTCTTGGACTTGAAGTATGAAGATGAGTTGTAGGAAATGTCTTTCTCTTCAAAATGAGCTTTGGATGGAATTTTTATGATAATCCATGTGAAAGTTATGCCCTGGTCAATTTCAGTTGACTTTTTCAGCTGTCCAAATATAGCAACTTTTGCATCTTTGATGATTTCTGAGCCAAATTTTGAGAATCATGATCAAGCATTGATCAAATGATGTTTGTGGATTCCAAATGATATGTTGACCAAAAATTTGAACTTTTGACTGTCAAATGACCATTTTGCCCCTACAGTTGACTGTAGTGCAATTTAGGGTTTTGACTGTGCAATCTTGAGCTGAATGTCTTGAAACTTGATATGAGGATGCTTGACCATGTTTGTAAGCATATGAGACTTGATTGAGCCTTTGAACACTTCCTTTTCTTGATCAGACTCAAAACCCTAATTTTGACTGTTTAGGAGGCAGTTGGACTGTGCCACCCTTGGGGAATTTTGTGACTTGGCTTGGCAATTTCTTGAAGAATATGGGAGGGCAAATTTTGGGGTACAACAGTTGCCCCTGTTCAATCTTCTTAGACCTGAGGATGCAGATTGGCGGACGTGCCTTTCGTAATCCGAGGGTAGAAGATGATTGGACACTAGAGTGCCCAGAAATTTGCGCTCACATAGTGGCAGTATGGTGGAATGGGCTTATAGATGCCATCTGGATGTTTGATTGCGTAAGAGATTCCTTGGCGAGAGCCTGCATACCTGCAAAAACAGAAAATGAGTACCTGACACGTTGCAGGAGCTGATGTTTATATGCCTGGTATAGATGTGTCCTGACTGGTTACAGGAGCTGAGTCTGGAGCTTCAAACGGCGATGAAAGAACCAGGGATGATTACTACCTTAGCATGAATGGTAAGAGAGCCTTGGGCGACTTTAACTTCAACAACGCTTGTTGAGAAAAATCTTGGGGATTTTAACTTCAACAACGCTCGTTGAGAAAAATCTGGGGGATTTTAACTTCAACAACGCTCGTTGAGAAAAATCTGGGTGATTTTAACTTCAACAACGCTCGTTGAGAAAAATCTGGGGTGTCTTCTACTGGGATAAGAATCAGGGAGATCTTAGGGTCGATCTGACTGAACCAGAGAGGCCTTTGACTGGGTAAGAATCAGGAAAATCTTAGGGTCGATTTAACTGAACCGGTCTAGGTCTTAAAATGTCTTCAACTGGATAAGCATCAGGGAGATCTTAGGGTCGATCTGACTGAACCAGAGAAGGCCTTTGACTGGATAAGCATCAGGAAAATCTTGGGACGATTTAACTGAAACGGTCTAGGTCTTGAAATGTCTTCAACTGGATAAGCATCAGGGAGATCTTAGGGTCGATCTGACTGAACCAGAGAAGCCTTTGACTGGATAAGCATCAGGAAAATCTTGGGACGATTTAACTGAACCGGTCTAGGTCTTGAAATGTCTTCAACTGGATAAGCATCAGGGAGATCTTAGGGTCGATCTGACTGAACCAGAGAAGGCCTTTGACTGGATAAGCATCAGGAAAATCCTGGGACGATTTAACTGAACCGGTCTAGGTCTTGAAATGTCTTCAACTGGATAAGCATCAGGGAGATCTTAGGGTCGATCTGACTGAACCAGAGAAGGCCTTTGACTGGATAAGCATCAGGAAAATCTTGGGACGATTTAACTGAACCGGCCTAGGTCTTGAAATGTAGCTTGAGAACTTAACTGGATCTTTCCTGAAAGGTAAAAGTCAGTCATATGCAATGCATGATATGGATCAAGCAATGATGTTCTCAACATAAATGAGATTTGTATGATGCAGTGCGTTATGCATGCTATAATGATGTATGTGATGTTTTATGTATGTTTTCGTCTAGGAAAGTAAATCCTTGACGGGTGCCGGGAAGTCGTATCCTGGGCTGATATTGAGGAATAAACTTGTACTTCCGCTGGGGATGATAGTTGCAAGAATACCGGTAGGAGAAGATGACTCCGTTGCGGAATAAACTTGGCAAATGGACGATTCTGCGGGGAGAAAAGATACTCTGACGACCATGCTGGGAAGCAATACTCTGTGGGGAGAGAAATACTTCGTTAAGTGTTGACGATTATTTGCTGAGGATGTCTTTGTTGTTGGAAGTGTTAATGGACTTCGCTGGGGATAGGAAAGAACTATGTTGACGACGACCTTTCCGTGGCTTTTGGCTGAGGATAACCCAGTTACATCCGGTTAAGGAAATAACTCTTTAAATAAAGTCGGACGACGCGTTCGTGCTCTGCGAGGGGATAAGCTTCCAGAATCTACTGGGGATAAGCTTACTGCTTTGAGAGATGAATTCCAATTTTCCTGGGGAAACTGGATTGGACTCTTCTGGGGAGTTTTGGAATGTAATTTTATAAGTTGAAAGGGGGAACCTATGTAGGGTTGCATGCTGATGAGTTTGTGTAAAACTGTATCTGAAATGGAGAAGGAACCTGGGTAGGGTTACTTTGATGATGAGTTCGTGTAAAACTTCGTTTTTTTGGAAAGGGAGAACCTGTGTAGGGTTTCTGGGTGACGAGTCCATGTAAAACTGCATCTTGAAGAGAGGGAACCGATGTAGGGTTGCTTGGTGAGGTAAGTTCATGTAAAACTTCTTGATGAACCGGGGTGAGGTTATCTTGAGCTAAATCCATGTAAGACTTCTGGGGGGAACCAGGGTTAGGTTGCCGCAGGATAAGTTCGTGTAAAACTTCTTGACGAACCGAGGTAAGGTCATCTTGAGATAGGTCCATGTGAGACTCTTGGAGGAACCGGGGTTAGGTTACGGCAGGATAAGTTTGTGTAAAACTTCTTGATGAACCGGGGTTAGGTCATCTTGAGATAGGTCCATGTGAGACTCTTGGAGGAACCGGGGTTAGGTTACGGTAGGATAAGTTTGTGTAAAACTTCTTGATGAACCGGGGTTAGGTCATCTTGAGATAGGTCCATGTAAGACTTCTGGAGGAACCGGGGTTAGGTCACTTCGGGATAAGTTCGTGTAAAACTTCTTGACGAACCGGGGTAAGGTTACTTGTGATAAATCCATGTAAGATTTCTGGAGGAACCGGGGTAAGGTTACTTGGATAAGTTTGTGTAAAAACTTCTGGAGGAACCGGGGTAAGGTTATTTGGTTGAGTTTGTGTAAAAATCTCTGGAGGAACCGGGGTAAGGTTACTTGGATAAGTTTGTGTAAAAACTTCTGGAGGAACCGGGGTAAGGTTATTTGGTTGAGTTTGTGTAAAAATCTCTGGAGGAACCGGGGTAAGGTTACTTGGATAAGTTTGTGTAAAAACTTCTGGAGGAACCGGGGTAAGGTTGCTTCGGGATAAGTTTGTGTAAAACTTCTTGATGAACCGGGGTTAGGTCATCTTATGGAGGAGGAGTCTGTGTATGACTTTGTCTGAAGGTTGAGCAGAAACCGGTGTTGGGTTGCATGATTTTGATTAAGTGGATAATTGTCCTGTTTGGTCTCGGACGTTAGCCCACGATCTGGAATTTGTAAAGGTAGATGGTAATCATTTTTATGTTGATCTGTCCTTTGTAATTTGGTTGACAGAGCAATTGGATCGCCTGGATAGCTCATTATTGCCCCTGCTTCGGAGGTGAGGGAAGAGGATACCTGTGCGGGTGATCGACAAATCTTCGGGTAGGCAAGTGACGAGATACCGGAACATAGTCGTACGCTTCGATCCCTAACTTTTGTCTGGACCGCCCTTTCGGGTTTTCAGTCCACCGGGATACCCATTTTTGCCCAAGCCGCCTTTTCAGGTTTTCGACTTGCCGGGTGTACATGTTTTTCGTTTCATCCCTTCATTTTGCCCGAACCCTTTTAGTTCGCCGGGAAGCCCTTATTTTTGCCTAGGTATGTCAACCTAGCGGGTCTTTGATTATGCGCAGTATTTTTTTCGACTATGTCCACGCTCTCAGAATGTAGGGAGTTGCCCCTGTTGGAAGTATTTTGCCATGCCCCAGATAATGAGCAATGTGCCCCTTGATTGGAGGTTCTTCTGTTCACAAGGTGTTCATCGTGCGAATTTCCCTGCTTGTTCAAACAAGTAGTCATATGCAAACAAGGTTATTTTAAGAATGCAAAAGTCTATGTCTGTCTTGAATTTTGAAAATGCATTTTTTGTAATACAGTGCGATGTCAACTCAATATTTTACAGCAAACCTTCAGGAGTCAGGATACCTTCGTAACAGTATGCTTTCGAACTAACCCATGCTTCAGCTAGGACTTTTAAGAGTTATATCGTGGCCTGGTTCACGGTTTAAGAAACAAAGGATAAAGGCTCAAATTATTTGTACCCACCCGCTCTTCGTGATGTTCTCCAAACCTAAACTCAGTTGATCGTGCGTTAGACCTTGTTTGAGTCTTTGCTCTGATTTTCCGGTGATGATTCGGATATTGAACGTTTATTTGAATAGGCAATCATCCCCTTTTTTGCTGAGGGTTTGTGAGACCTCTTTTTTTTTTTTTTTGATTTAGTTATCCCTTTCTTTTTTTTTTTGCCTGAACTGTTTCCTTTTTGGGATTACAGTCAGCGGGATGCCCCAGTTTGGTAAGTCTTCTTTATTGGTTTTGACTTTTTGGGCTTTTCATTCATGAATTTTTTTTGATAATGACTGCCTGTCCTTATGATTGTTCGGAACCATCACTGTCTTTTGTTTTTGAAAAAACTCATTTAGTGACATTCATTGTGCACTTGGATCGACTGAGAGAACTACCCTGCCCCAGGTTATGATTAAGGGTTTTGATTTTCGAAAATACAAACTCCTACTTCTTTGGCTCTGATGGGTTGACGAGGGATTATCATCCTTATAACTCCAGTGTTTAGGAATTGAAACAATGCCTGTACCTCATCAGCGGGGTCTGTTCAAAAGCATATTGTAAATTGTGGTATTGTTTTCGTCATCCTCCCTCAAGAGGTTTAGAATTTTCAATTAAGAATTGACCATCGCAAAAAATATGAAAGCAGTTTTAAGCATAGTAAATATAATTAATTCAAGACAGACATGTGTAATGCATTCATGAAATAAAAGAGTTTAACACAATAATTGTTTATCTGAACAAGAAAAGGAAAAATACAACTTGAAATCAAATGAACAAAAATTTAGCCATGCTTTGGCAATGGAGCGGTGATCACGTTGGGAGTCTCCGCAGGCTCGAACTCGATCTCTTTGGCATCGATCATGTTCTGAATTTTGTACTTCAGTGCCCAACAGTCCTCAGTATCGTGCCCCGGGCTATCAGAATGATAGG
Organism: Vicia faba; assembly: GCA_948472305.1. Classification (NCBI taxonomy): domain Eukaryota; kingdom Viridiplantae; phylum Streptophyta; class Magnoliopsida; order Fabales; family Fabaceae; genus Vicia; species Vicia faba. Next base: position 763,430,021 of record OX451735.1, on the reverse strand, counting down.
CACACCTTGCTTCTGGATTGTAGCTAGGAGAGGAGGTCTTAGGATTGGCAGGAGGGTTGATTACTGCAATCGGGTTCATCTTCACCATATGCTGCAATGCTTGTGACCAAGGCATGTTAATGTTGGTGAATTGCCTTTTAGGCCCTTCCGACCTTTGCTGGTTTCCCCTTTGTGGTTGACGGCGTGGTGCAGAACCAGAGATCATGACTGCCCCTGCATGTTGATCACGGCGACTCTTTTGACTGTATACAGCATTGGATTCCTTCTTTCCCGTGTAAGGTTTTTTATGAATATCAGAAGGTGTGGCCTCTTGAATCTTCCCCGACTTGATACCAGCTTCAATTCTTTCGCCAGTCAGGATGAGGTCGGTAAATCCAGCAGATGAGTTACCAATGAGGTGATTGAAGAATGGCCCGGATAGGGTCCCCAAGAACATATCAACGAGTTCCCGGTCAGTTAACGGAGGTTGCACCCTTCCAGCAAGGTCTCTCCATCTTTGTGCGTACTCCTTGAAACCTTCACTTGACCCCAACGACATACCCTGGAGTTGGGTACGTGTGGGAGCAAGGTCGGCATTGTACTGGTACTGCTTATAGAAAGCAGTCGCCAACTCCTCCCAGTTACGAACTTTGGTCCCATCCAGTTGATAGAACCATTCGAGGTGAGTCCCTGAAAGACTTTCCTGGAAGAAGTGGATCCACAAGTTCTTGTCTGCTGAGTATGGTTGGATTTTCCGAACATAAGACCTGAGATGCAACTTGGGACAAGACGCCCCGTCATACTTGGTAAAGGATGGTGCCTTGAACTTCCGAGGAATAATCACACCAGTTGACAAACCCAGATCTCCAAAATCCAGCCCAGGTACCTGTTGGATCTCCATAGCATTCAGCCTATCCTCCAACTGTTTGTACTTGTCCTCAGCCGGAGGGTACTGTTCGTCGTTGAAATCTGTCTCGCTGTCGGAGACCACTGGACTAGGCACCTCTCTCTCATGGTGACTGCTTTCCCTCACAGATGGGGTTGTCCCCTCAGTTTCCTCCTGCGGTGTATTCCCAGATCTGCGTCTAGGGCTGAACAGAACAATCCTCTTCTTCTTCTTGTCCTTCTTCAAAAACAAAGCCTTCAGATCTTGTTGACCCTGAGCCAAGCCTTTGATCAGTTCCTGAAATTGGGCGTTCTGCGCCTGAAATTGGGCGTTCTGCGCCTGAAGAGCCTCGATAGATGCCTCGGTTGATGATTCAGGATTCATGACGAGACTGCTGAAATAAACAGCGAAGAAGGTAAGCAACCTGCAGAGGAAGGGTACCTGTTATGTAATGATATGTATGATATGCATGCAATGATTTCAAGGACCTCGTGGGGTAAACAGAGAAACTTGTTAGAGTTGGAAACTGGCAACTTGATTGAAAGTACTTCATGTTGTTGAGAGTCCTTCGTCACGGGTCAAAGGCTCACCATATCCAGTGGGTCATAGCCCCTGACTTCATTGGCTAGAGGAACATAAATCCTCTTTGCCCCTTGCTAGATGTTTGATTTATATGACCTGCATCACAAACCCTTGAGATCCTTGAAATGGGTTAGGATGTATGCAATGGTATGATGTCATGATATGCATGGGGTAATGTAAGTAACCCTGTTATGAGTCCTAATTAAGGACTGCAAAAACCTGCAAGAAACTTAGGATACCCTGTTATGATTCCTAATTAAGGACTACAAACACAACCTGCAAGAGACAAATGTCAGGTAATAAGCATGCAAGTAGTTCAAGTAGGAAGGCACACAAGTCACACAAGTCACACAAGAGAAGCCCTTAAAGTTTAGGCCAGCATGGAGTCTGGGTAGTACCCTCTTGAAGTTGGTGGGTTCAACCTGTCCTATCAAAGTAACCGGGTTCTAAGGTTCCCAATATCACGGGATTGCTTTCATTGTTCATCGTTTCGATTTAGCCACTGAACTGGCGACCGAAATATTCCAGGAAAGCAACCCTCAATTGAGTGTAGTATCGAGTATCAACCAACCTCGGACTGCACCAAAGTCAGTTATCTCACTACCCTAAAGAGGCCAAGATAGTTCAATTAAGGTTCCTAAGGTCTGTTGATGCTTCATGACACCACATGGAGGCCCCGTACTCTCCTTGACTGAACTCAAGGGTTACCGGTACACACCAAAGTGCCACATCAACGTAGCAGACTGTTTCAACCATGTCGGTATACCCCGCACAGTTCCCTCACAGCCTTGTTGCTACTTTCTAAGAAGGTATCCCCCAGATCCGGATTAGGACCTATAGAACTCCCAAGACAGTCCCACAATTTAAAGCAAGCAAAGAAAGCAATTGAAAACACAGTGATCTTAATCCTAAGGTACACCCCACTTTAAGTTTATTCCCCAGCAGAGTCGCCAGTTCTGTGATCGGTGGATCTGGAACTGACTGTTTAACGCTGGTTCGCGAAAATGTCGCGGAAGCAAGAGTCGCCACCGTCTTTTATTTTCTCCAAATGGAAAGGACAAAAGCACAGAAAAATTCCTTAAAAGAGATTGCTCTCGGTTCGGGAGGTAGGTTATAGAAAGGGAAGGTGTTAGCACCCTTTCTATCCATGGTTATCCATGGGCTCTTACATACTTGCTCAATGTGTTTTCAAAATGTTTGCTTGCTTTTCAATGTGGGTTTCAAAAATATTCTTTGAAAAAGTTTCAGTTCAACTCGTACGTCAGAGTGTTTGAAAAGTTTGCTTTGAAAGTCTTTGAAAGTGTGTTGGTGTGAAAAGTATTTTGATTTGTTTGAAATTAGAGCAAGTATCCTTGAGAACCTACCTACCCTAAGGAATTCGTCTGTGTAAATGTCCTTTAAAGTAGTGCCATCCCACCATTGAGAGGTAGGTAGCACCGCCATTGGAGGGGTTCGGGTCAATTCGAGTTTGTAGGGACATGGTGATCACCAGAGCAATGGGAAGACACCTTAGAAGCTACCCTCATGCCAGGTTCCCGGATCATGAGGACTTACTAAGACGTCCTCTACTCGACGATCACCTTTCGAAAGGCAACAGTGAGGCGTCCCCTAGGGGTGGTGTGTGCGGTTCGTGTGTCATGTTTCAATTATTTTGTCTTGTCATGTTTGTTGTGATCTACGCTTGATTTTATTTTTAGGGCCATACATTCTTTCATGCTTTTTGTTAACAGTTATATACTTGCGAGAAAATAAATCTAAGGCTATTACAAATGGCGCGGGTCCACATCGCCAAAATTAAACCGGACCCGATTTGACTGAAAAATAAATAAAGCGAATAAAAGTGCGAGAAATAAAATTATTACAAGGCTTTGGGACATGTACATAATTATAATAAGCGACAAAGTAAAATACGCGAAACAAAATAATTAACAACAATGGGCGTTGGACCCTTCTTGCAAAAAGATTAAATTTAATAAGGAATTAAAAAAAATAAATGTTTTTGGTATTTTGTGTTTTTTAGATTTAAAAGAAAAAGAAAAATCAATTAAAATTAAAATGAAATACTAAACCCTAATTCTAATGTTTTTTAAGTTTATTGTGAAAATATTGAATTTTTGACCTAATTAAAATCTAAGTTAATTTACATGCAAGATTTAATTTATGAAAATAAATAATAATAATATTATGGTAAAAAAGGAAAAAAAATCAAAAGGAGTGGAAATTATTAATTAACCTAATTCTAATTATTTTTATTTAATATGAAAGGAATTAAAATTGCAAAATCCTAATTAAACTAAATTTATTTACATACATTTATTCATAAAAATAATTAACATAAATAAATATTGCCTTTTCTGAATTTATGATGTTTTTCATATTTTTTTGTAAAAATAATTAATTAATGAAAACAAATAAGAAAAATAAAATAACATAGCAATTGAGAAAATAAAAATATAAAAAGGAAAAGCAAACCAGGGGGGGTAGCCCCAAATTGGAGGTGTTGATCCAAAGGTTCTGGCCCATTAAAGCTTTGATCCATTGACTTTGCCAGTTTGCATGCTAGCGCGTTGACTTGGATTCATGGTACACCCTACCTCTGAGCCCTTTGATGGACCTGCCAGGACGCGTGGCTGCTTGGATTGTGATGGTACATGGTGAACCATAGCATTGTGCCTGCATAGGAATGAGTATGGAAAAATAATAGCGAAATTATTCAGACCTGGGGTTCGAACCCAGGTCTTTGGACATCAATGCGTTGATAGCGTGCCAGCTGAGCCACCTTGCCAATTTGATATATAATTAACAAATAAATATAATAAGAACAATCAAGAGTTAGTGCTCCAAAACGCGCGCGATTTCAAAATGGCCAATGACTGATGGACACGAAACCATCTTCTTCCTCATCCTGTAAAACAAAACACTATGGCAACAGTTTTCGTAGCGTTGTGTTAGAGGGTCTTTGGAAAAATAGCGATTAGCGCTACGTGAATCAGAAATTAATCGCGAGTATATCACTCTCTTCGTCCAGATGCGTGGAATGTAGTGGTGTGACTTTCATGGGCTAATTGTTCTTGGTCTGAAAACCCCTAATTTAAAAAACCTGCAACCCTAGAAATTGGTTATGGCAAAATCGCATACGATGCATGATTATTCAATTAAATACCATGGTCAGCTTTAGAACTTCATAAGGAACAAGAATCAACAAATAAAAAGTGCAAAGGATGCTTAAAAAATGATGCACGATTTCAACAATTTTTCTTTACAGTTTGAGTTGTAGCTACCACTTCTTTGCGTTTTGATTGAGGTTAGGGATTGGCACACGTTCAGAGTTTGTCCAGGAAGCTATTAGAAAAAGAATTAAGGCTTAAAACTCCCCCCAACCTTGATTTCAGATTTGACTTATATGGCTAATTTTTCAAGTTGTCCATAAGCTTTTGAGCGCAGCCTTTGGTGTCTTATGGTTAGGGTTTGACTTGGCACTTATGAGGGAAGAGAATTAGCTTGTTATTTGACCTTGATTCATGCCCATGAGAGAACTAGTCCTAGGGTTTTTTCATTAACAAACTTTTCCTTCTTTTAAGCCAAGACCAAGACTTAGTGTGCAATTTAACCCTAGCCTGAGTTTTTGAGTTGGCCCATGATATATGGAAGTTGTCCAAATTCAAATGACACTATTCCATTGGTTTTTGAATTTTATTTGAATTTTTAAAGATTTAAAATGAATTAAATTATCAAAAATTAAATAAAATAGAAAAATCAATATTTGGTCTTGAAATTAATCATGGGACACGTGTGTGGCATGACAAGGCTGAATCAAGTGGGAGAAAGTGGGCCCTTTTGTCAAAAATTGAAGTTTCAAGGATAGTTGACTTTTGCCATTTCACAAAAATTTCCCAACTTCTACAAGGCATAACTTGCTCAATTTTTAAGCTTTTCTCATGTTCTTGGACATTTTGGAAAGGTCTTTGAGTCCTGTAACCAATGCCTTTGGTCCCATGTCATTTTGATTTACCAATCTCAAGTTATGGTCTTTGACTTAAAGTCCCTTTTTGTTGACTTTTGAAAATGACCTATAATGTTGAAATTGATAACTTTTTGTGAGAGCATTTCTTGGACTTGAAGTATGAAGATGAGTTGTAGGAAATGTCTTTCTCTTCAAAATGAGCTTTGGATGGAATTTTTCTGATAATCCATGTGAAAGTTATGCCCTGGTCAATTTCAGTTGACTTTTTCAGCTGTCCAAATATAGCAACTTTTGCATCTTTGATGATTTCTGAGCCAAATTTTGAGAATCATGATCAAGCATTTATCAAATGATGTTTGTGGCTTCAAAATGATATGTTGACCAAAAATTTGAACTTTTGACTGTCAAATGACCATTTTGCCCCTACAGTTGACTGTAGTGCAATTTAGGGTTTTGACTGTGCAATCTTGAGCTGAATGTCTTGAAACTTGATATGAGGATGCTTGACCATGTTTGTAAGCATATGAGACTTGATTGAGCCTTTGAACACTTCCTTTTCTTGATCAGACTCAAAACCCTAATTTTGACTGTTTATGAGGCAGTTGGACTGTGCCACCCTTGGGGAATTTTGTGACTTGGCTTGGCAATTTCTTGAAGAATATGGGAGGGCAAATTTTGGGGTACAACACCTACTATCCAGGCTTTCATATCAAAGTAACCCTACTATCCAGGTTCATTCTCACAACCCTACTATCCAAGCTTTCATATCGAAGTAACCCTACTATCCAGGTTCCTTCTCACAGCCCTACTATCCAGGCTTTCATATCGAAGTAACCCTACTATCCAGGTTCCTTCTCACAGCCCTACTATACAGGCATTCATTTCGAAGTAACCCTACTATCCTGGTTCCTTCTCACAGCCCTACTATCCGGGCTTTCATATCGAAGTAACCCTACTATCCAAGTTCCTTCTCACAGCCCTACTATCCAGGCCTTCATATCGAAGTAACCCTACTATCCAGCTTCCTTCTCACAGCCCTACAATCCAGGCTTTCAAATCGAAGTAACCCTACTATCTAGGTTCCTTCTCACAGCCCTACCATTCGGGCTTTCATATCGAAGTAACCCTACTATCCAGATTCCTTCTCACAGCCCTAATATCCAGGCTTTCATATTGAAGTAACCCTACTATCCAGGTTCCCTCTCACAGCCCTACTATCTAGGCTTTCATATCGAAGTAACCCTACTATCCAGGTTCCTTCTCACATCCCTACTATCCAGGCTTTCATATCGAAGTAACCTTACTATCTAGGTTCCTTCTCACAACCCTACTATCCGGGCTTTCATATCGAAGTAACCCTACTATCCAGGTTCCTTCTCACAACCCTAATATCCAGGCTTTCATATTGAAGTAACCCTACTATCCAGGTTCCTTCTTATATCCCTACTATCCAGGCTTTCATATCGAAGTAACCCTACTATCCAGGTTCCTTCTCACAACCCTACTATCCAAGCTTTCATATCGAAGTAACCCTACAATCCAGGTTCCTTCTCACAGCCCTACTATCCAGGCTTTCATATCGAAGTAACCCTACTATCCAGCTTCCTTCTCACAGCCCTACAATCCAGGCTTTCAAATCGAAGTAACCATGTTATCCAGGTTCCTTCTCACAGCCCTACTATCCAGGCTTTCATATCGAAGTAACCCTACTATCCAAGTTCCTTCTCACAGCCCTACTATCCAGGCTTTCATATCGAAGTAACCCTACTATCCAGCTTCCTTCTCACAGCCCTACTATCAAGGCTTTCAAATCGAAGTAACCCTACTATCTAGGTTCCTTCTCACAGCCCTACCATCCGGGCTTTCATATCGAAGTAACCCTACTATCCAGATTCCTTCTCACAGTCCTAATATCCAGGCTTTCATATTGAAGTAACCCTACTATCCAGGTTCCTTCTTATATCCCTACTATCTAGGCTTTCATATCGAAGTAACCCTACTATCCAGGTTCCTTCTCACAACCTTACTATCCAAGCTTTCATATCGAAGTAACCCTACTATCCAGGTTCCTTCTCACAACCCTACTATCCAGGCTTTCATATCGAAGTAACCCTACTATCCAAGTTCCTTCTCACAGCCCTACTATCCAGGCTTTCATATCGAAGTAACCCTACTATCCAGGTTCCTTCTCACAACCCTATTATCCAGGCTTTGATATCGAAGTAACCCTACTATCCAGGTTCCTTCTCACAACCCTTCCATCCAGGCTTTCATATCGAAGTAACCCTACTATCCAGGTTCCTTCTCACAGCCCTACTATCCAGTCTTTCATATCGAAGTAACCCTACTATCTAGGTTCCTTCTCACAACCCTACTATCCGGGCTTTCATATCGAAGTAACCCTACTATCCAGGTTCCTTCTCACAACCCTAATATCCAGGCTTTCATATTGATGTAACCCTACTATCCAGGTTCCTTCTTACATCCCTACTATCCAGGCTTTCATATCGAAGTAACCCTACTATCCAGGTTCCTTCTCACATCCCTACTATCCAGGCTTTCATATCGAAGTAACCCTACTATCCAAGTTCCTTCTAACAGCCCTACTATCCAGGCTTTCATATCGAAGTAACCCTACTATCCAGCTTCCTTCTCACAGCCCTACAATCCAGGCTTTCAAATCGAAGTAACCCTACTATCTAGGTTCCTTCTCACAACCCTACCATCCGGGCTTTCATATCGAAGTAACCCTACTATCCAGATTCCTTCTCACAGCCCTAATATCCAGGCTTTCATATTGAAGTAACCCTACTATCCAGGTTCCCTCTCACAGCCCTACTATCCAGGCTTTCATATCGAAGTAACCCTACTATCCAGGTTCCTTCTCACATCCCTACTATCCAGGCTTTCATATCGAAGTAACCCTACTATCTAGGTTCCTTCTCACAACCCTACTATCCGGGCTTTCATATCGAAGTAACCCTACTATCCAGGTTCCTTCTCATAACCCTAATATCCATGCTTTCATATTGAAGTAACCCTACTATCCAGGTTCCTTCTTATATCCCTACTATCCAGGCTTTCATATCAAAGTAACCCTACTATCCAGGTTCCTTCTCACAACCCTACTATCCAAGCTTTCATATCGAAGTAACCCTACTATCCAGGTTCCTTCTAGCAACCCTACTATCCAGGCTTTCATATCGAAGTAACCCTACTATCCAGGTTCCTTCTCACAGCCCTACTATCCAGGCATTCATTTCGAAGTAACCCTACTATTCTGGTTCCTTCTCACAGCCCTACTATCCGGGCTTTCATATCGAAGTAACCCTACTATCCAAGTTCCTTCTCACAGCCCTATTATCCAGGCTTTAATATCGAAGTAACCCTACTATCCAGCTTCCTTCTCACAGTCCTACAATCCAGGCTTTCAAATCGAAGTAACCCTACTATCTAGGTTCCTTCTCACAGCCCTACCTTCCGGGCTTTCATATCGAAGTAACCCTACTATACAGATTCCTTCTCACAGCCCTAATATCCAGGCTTTCATATTGAAGTAACCCTACTATCCAGGTTCCCTCTCACAGCCCTACTATCCAGGATTTCATATCGAAGTAACCCTACTATCCAGGTTCCTTCTCACATCCCTATTATCCAGGCTTTCATATCGAAGTAACCCTACTATCTAGGTTCCTTCTCACAACCCTACTATCCGGGCTTTCATATCGAAGTAACCCTACTATCCAGGTTCCTTCTCACAACCCGAATATCCAGGATTTCATATTGAAGTAACCCTACTATCCAGGTTCCTTCTTATATTCCTACTATCCAGGCTTTCATATCGAAGTACACCTACTATCCAGGTTCCTTCTCACAACCCTACTATCCAAGCTTTCATATCGAAGTAACCCTACTATCCAGGTTCCTTCTCACAGCCCTATTATCCAGGCTTTCATATCAAAGTAACCCTACTATCCAGGTTCCTTCTCATAGCCCTACTATCCAGGCATTCATTTCGAAGTAACCCTACTATTCTGGTTCCTTCTCACAGCCCTACTATCCAGGCTTTCATATCGAAGTAACCCTACTATCCAAGTTCCTTCTCACAGCCCTACTATCCAGGCTTTCATATCGAAGTAACCCTACTATCCAGGTTCCTTCTCACAACCCTATTATCCAGGCTTTGATATCGAAGTAACCCTACTATCCAGGTTCCTTCTCACAACCCTACTATCCAGGCTTTCATATCGAAGTAACCCTACTATCCAGGTTCCTTCTCACAGCCCTACTATCCAGGCTTTCATATCGAAGTAACCCTACTATCTAGGTTCCTTCTCACAACCCTACTATCCGGGCTTTCATATCGAAGTAACCCTACTATCCAGGTTCCTTCTCACAACCCTAATATCCAGGCTTTCATATTGAAGTAACCCTACTGTCCAGGTTCCTTCTTACATCCCTACTATCCAGGATTTCATATCGAAGTAACCCTACTATCCAGGTTCCTTCTCACAACCCTACTATCCAGGCTTTCATATCGAAGTAACCCTACTATCCAAGTTCCTTCTCACAGCCCTACTATCCAGGCTTTCATATCGAAGTAACCCTACTATCCAGGTTCCTTCTCACAATCCTACTATCCAGGCTTTCATATCGAAGTAACCCTACTATCCAGGTTTCTTCTCATAACGCTACTATCCAAGCTTTCATATCGAAGTAACCCTACTATCCAGGTTCCTTCTCATAGCCCTACTATCTGTATTTCATATCGAAGTAACCCTACTATCCAGGTTCCTTCTCACAGCCCTACTATCCAGGCTTTCATATCGAAGTAACCCTACTATCCAAGTTCCTTCTCACAGCCCTACTATCCAGGCTTTCATATCGAAGTAACCCTACTATCCAGCTTCCTTCTCACAGCCCTACTATCAAGGCTTTCAAATCGAAGTAACCCTACTATCTAGGTTCCTTCTTACAGCCCTACCATCCGGGCTTTCATATCGAAGTAACCCTACTATCCAGATTCCTTCTCACAGCCCTAATATCCAGGCTTTCATATTGAAGTAACCCTACTATCCAGGTTCCCTCTCACAGCCCTACTATCCAGGCTTTCATATCGAAGTAACCCTACTATCCAGGTTCCTTCTCACATCCCTACTATACAGGCTTTCATATCGAAGTAACCCTACTATCTAGGTTCCTTGTCACAACCCTACTATCCGGGCTTTCATATCGAAGTAACCCTACTATCCAGGTTCTTTCTCACAACCCTAATATCCAGGCTTTCATATTGAAGTAACCCTACTATCCAGGTTCCTTCTTATATCCCTACTATCCAGACTTTCATATCGAAGTAACCCTACTATCCAGGTTCCTTCTCACAACCCTGCTATCCAAGCTTTCATATCGAAGTAACCCTACTATCCAGGTTCCTTCTCACAGCCCTACTATCCAGGCTTTCATATCGAAGTAACCCTACTATCCAGGTTCCTTCTCACAACCCTACTATCCAGGCATTCATTTCGAAGTAACCCTACTATCCTGGTTCCTTCTCATAGCCCTACTATCCAGGCTTTCATATCGAAGTAACCCTACTATCCAAGTTCCTTCTCACAGCCCTATTATCCAGGCTTTCATATCGAAGTAACCCTACTATCCAGGTTCCTTATCACAACCCTATTATCCAGGCTTTGATATCGAAGTAACCCTACTATCCAGGTTCCTTCTCACAACCCTTCTATCCAGACTTTCATATCGAAGTAACCCTACTATCCAGGTTCCTTCTCACAGCCCTACTATCCAGGCTTTCATATCGAAGTAACCCTACTATCTAGGTTCCTTCTCACAACCCTACTATCCGGGCTTTCATATCGAAGTAACCCTACTATCCAGGTTCCTTCTCATAACCCTAATATTCATGCTTTCATATTGAAGTAACCCTACTATCCAGGTTCCTTCTTATATCCCTACTATCCAGGCTTTCATATCAAAGTAACCCTACTATCCAGGTTCCTTCTCACAACCCTACTATCCAAGCTTTCATATCGAAGTAACCCTACTATCCAGGTTCCTTCTAGCAACCCTACTATCCAGGCTTTCATATCGAAGTAACCCTACTATCCAGGTTCCTTCTCACATCCCTACTATCCAGGCATTCATTTCGAAGTAACCCTACTATTCTGGTTCCTTCTCACAGCCCTACTATCCGGGCTTTCATATCGAAGTAACCCTACTATCCAAGTTCCTTCTCACAGCCCTATTATCCAGGCTTTAATATCGAAGTAACCCTACTATCCAGCTTCCTTCTCACAGTCCTACAATCCAGGCTTTCAAATCGAAGTAACCCTACTATCTAGGTTCCTTCTCACAGCCCTACCTTCCGGGCTTTCATATCGAAGTAACCCTACTATACAGATTCCTTCTCACAGCCCTAATATCCAGGCTTTCATATTGAAGTAACCCTACTATCCAGGTTCCCTCTCACAGCCCTACTATCCAGGATTTCATATCGAAGTAACCCTACTATCCAGGTTCCTTCTCACATCCCTATTATCCAGGCTTTCATATCGAAGTAACCCTACTATCTAGGTTCCTTCTCACAACCCTACTATCCGGGCTTTCATATCGAAGTAACCCTACTATCCAGGTTCCTTCTCACAACCCGAATATCCAGGATTTCATATTGAAGTAACCCTACTATCCAGGTTCCTTCTTATATTCCTACTATCCAGGCTTTCATATCGAAGTACACCTACTATCCAGGTTCCTTCTCACAACCCTACTATCCAAGCTTTCATATCGAAGTAACCCTACTATCCAGGTTCCTTCTCACAGCCCTATTATCCAGGCTTTCATATCAAAGTAACCCTACTATCCAGGTTCCTTCTCATAGCCCTACTATCCAGGCATTCATTTCGAAGTAACCCTACTATTCTGGTTCCTTCTCACAGCCCTACTATCCAGGCTTTCATATCGAAGTAACCCTACTATCCAAGTTCCTTCTCACAGCCCTACTATCCAGGCTTTCATATCGAAGTAACCCTACTATCCAGGTTCCTTCTCACAACCCTATTATCCAGGCTTTGATATCGAAGTAACCCTACTATCCAGGTTCCTTCTCACAACCCTACTATCCAGGCTTTCATATCGAAGTAACCCTACTATCCAGGTTCCTTCTCACAGCCCTACTATCCAGGCTTTCATATCGAAGTAACCCTACTATCTAGGTTCCTTCTCACAACCCTACTATCCGGGCTTTCATATCGAAGTAACCCTACTATCCAGGTTCCTTCTCACAACCCTAATATCCAGGCTTTCATATTGAAGTAACCCTACTGTCCAGGTTCCTTCTTACATCCCTACTATCCAGGATTTCATATCGAAGTAACCCTACTATCCAGGTTCCTTCTCACAACCCTACTATCCAGGCTTTCATATCGAAGTAACCCTACTATCCAAGTTCCTTCTCACAGCCCTACTATCCAGGCTTTCATATCGAAGTAACCCTACTATCCAGGTTCCTTCTCACAATCCTACTATCCAGGCTTTCATATCGAAGTAACCCTACTATCCAGGTTTCTTCTCATAACGCTACTATCCAAGCTTTCATATCGAAGTAACCCTACTATCCAGGTTCCTTCTCATAGCCCTACTATCTGTATTTCATATCGAAGTAACCCTACTATCCAGGTTCCTTCTCACAGCCCTACTATCCAGGCTTTCATATCGAAGTAACCCTACTATCCAAGTTCCTTCTCACAGCCCTACTATCCAGGCTTTCATATCGAAGTAACCCTACTATCCAGCTTCCTTCTCACAGCCCTACTATCAAGGCTTTCAAATCGAAGTAACCCTACTATCTAGGTTCCTTCTTACAGCCCTACCATCCGGGCTTTCATATCGAAGTAACCCTACTATCCAGATTCCTTCTCACAGCCCTAATATCCAGGCTTTCATATTGAAGTAACCCTACTATCCAGGTTCCCTCTCACAGCCCTACTATCCAGGCTTTCATATCGAAGTAACCCTACTATCCAGGTTCCTTCTCACATCCCTACTATACAGGCTTTCATATCGAAGTAACCCTACTATCTAGGTTCCTTGTCACAACCCTACTATCCGGGCTTTCATATCGAAGTAACCCTACTATCCAGGTTCTTTCTCACAACCCTAATATCCAGGCTTTCATATTGAAGTAACCCTACTATCCAGGTTCCTTCTTATATCCCTACTATCCAGACTTTCATATCGAAGTAACCCTACTATCCAGGTTCCTTCTCACAACCCTGCTATCCAAGCTTTCATATCGAAGTAACCCTACTATCCAGGTTCCTTCTCACAGCCCTACTATCCAGGCTTTCATATCGAAGTAACCCTACTATCCAGGTTCCTTCTCACAACCCTAATATCCAGGCATTCATTTCGAAGTAACCCTACTATCCTGGTTCCTTCTCATAGCCCTACTATCCAGGCTTTCATATCGAAGTAACCCTACTATCCAAGTTCCTTCTCACAGCCCTACTATCCAGGCTTTCATATCGAAGTAACCCTACTATCCAGGTTCCTTATCACAACCCTATTATCCAGGCTTTGATATCGAAGTAACCCTACTATCCAGGTTCCTTCTCACAACCCTTCTATCCAGGCTTTCATATCGAAGTAACCCTACTATCCAGGTTCCTTCTCACAGCCCTACTATCCAGGCTTTCATATCGAAGTAACCCTACTATCTAGGTTCCTTCTCACAACCCTACTATCCGGGCTTTCATATCGAAGTAACCCTACTATCCAGGTTCCTTCTCACAACCCTAATATCCAGGCTTTCATATTGAAGTAACCCTACTATCCAGGTTCCTTCTTACATCCCTACTATCCAGGCTTTCATATCGAAGTAACCCTACTATCCAGGTTCCTTCTCACAACCCTACTATCCAGGCTTTCATATCGAAGTAACCCTACTATCCAAGTTCCTTATCAAAGCCCTACTATCCAGGCTTTCATATCGAAGTAACCCTACTATCCAGGTTCCTTCTCACAATCCTACTATCCATGCTTTCATATCGAAGTAACCCTACTATCCAGGTTTCTTCTCATAACCCTACTATCCAAGCTTTCATATCAAAGTAACCATACTATCCAGGTTCCTTCTCATAGCCCTACTATGTGGGTTTTCATATCGAAGTAACCCTACTATCCAGGTTCCTTCTCACAACCCTACTATCCAGGCTTTCATATCGAAGTAACCCTACTATCCAAGTTCCTTCTCACAGCCCTACTATCCAGGCTTTCATATCGAAGTAACCCTACTATCCAGCTTCCTTCTCACAGCCCTACTATCAAGGCTTTCAAATCGAAGTAACCCTACTATCTAGGTTCCTTCTCACAGCCCTACCATCCGGGCTTTCATATCGAAGTAACCCTACTATCCAGATTCCTTCTCACAACCCTAATATCCATGCTTTCATATTGAAGTAATCCTACTATCCAGGTTCCCTCTCACAGCCCTACTATCCAGGATTTCATATCAAAGTAACCCTACCATCCAGGTTCCTTCTCACATCCCTACTATCCAGGCTTTCATATCGAAGTAACCCTACTATCTAGGTTCCTTCTCACAACCCTACTATCCGGGCTTTCATATCGAAGTAACCCTACTATCCAGGTTCCTTCTCACAACCCTAATATCCAGGCTTTCATATTGAAGTAACCCTACTATCCAGGTTCCTTCTTATATCCCTACTATGCAGGCTTTCATATCGAAGTAACCCTACTATCCAGGTTCCTTCTCACAACCCTAATATCCAGGCTTTCATATTGAAGTAACCCTACTATCCAGGTTCCTTCTTATATCCCTACTATGCAGGCTTTCATATCGAAGTAACCCTACTATCCAGGTTCCTTCTCACAACCCTACTATCCAAGCTTTCATATCGAAGTAACCCTAATATCCAGGTTCCTTCTCACAGCCCTACTATCCAGGCTTTCATATCGAAGTAACCCTACTATCCAAGTTCCTTCTCACATCCTTACTATCCGGGCTTTCATATCGAAGTAACCCTACTATCTAGGTTCCTTCTCACAACCCTACTATCCCGGCTTTCATATCGAAGTAACCCTACTATCCAGGTTCCTTCTCACAACCCTACTATCCAGGCTTTCATATCGAAGTAACCCTACTATCCAGGTTCCTTCTCGCAGCCCTATTATCCAGGCTTTCATATCGAAGTAACCCTACTATCCAAGTTCCTTCTCACAGCCCTACTATCCAGGCTTTCATATCGAAGTAACCCTACTATCCAGGTTCCTTCTCACAGCCCTATTATCTGGGCTTTCATATCAAAGTAACCCTACTATCCATCTTCCTTCTCACAACCATAATATCCAGGCTTTCATATTGAAGTAACCCTACTATCCAGGTTCCTTCTCACAACCCTACTATCCAGGCTTTCATATTGAAGTAACCCTACTATCCAGGTTCCTTCTCACAGCCCTACTATCCAGGCTTTCATATCGAAGTAACCCTACTATCCAAGTTCCTTCTCACAGTCCTACTATCCAGGCTTTCATATCGAAGTAACCCTACTATCCAGGTTCCTTCTCACAACCCTACTATCCAGGCTTTCATATCGATGTAACCGTACTATCCAGGTTCCTTCAAACAGCCCTACTATCCAGGCTTTTATATCGAAGTAACCCTACTATCCAGGTTCCTTCTCACAACCCTACTATCCAGGCTTTCATATCGAAATAACCCTACTATCCAGGTTCCTTCTCACAACCCTACTATCCGGGCTTTCATATCTAAGTAACCCTACTATCCAGGTTCCTTCTGACAGCCCTAATATCCAGGCCTTCATATTGAAGTAACCCTATTATCCAGGTTCCTTCTCACAGCCCTACTATCCAGGCTTTCATATCAAAGTAACCCTACTATCCAGGTTCCTTCTCACAGCCCTACTATCCAGGCTTTCATATCGAAGTAACCCTACTATCCAGGTACATTCTCACAGCCCTACTATCCAGGCTTTCATATCGAAGTAACCCTACTATCCAAGTTTCTACTCACAGCCCTACTATCCTGGCTTTCATATTAAATTAACCCTACTATCTAGCTTCCTTCTCACATCCCTATTATCCAGGCTTTCATAACGAAGTAGCCCTATGACCCGGGTTCATTCTCATAGCCCTACTATCCAGGCCTTCATATCGAAGTAACCCTACTATCCAGGTTCCTTCTCACAGCCCTACTATCCAAGCTTTCATATCGAAGTAACCCTACTATCCAGGTTCCTTCTCACAGCCCTACTATCCGGGCTTTCATATCGAAGTAACCCTACTATCCAAGTTCCTTCTCACAGCCCTACTATCCAGGCTTTCATATCGAAGTAACCCTACTATCCAGGTTCCTTTTCACAACCCTACTAACCAGGTTTTCATATCGAAGTAACCCTACTATCCAGGTTCCTTCTCACAACCCTACTATCCAGGATTTCATATCAAATTAACCCTACTATCCAGGTTCCTTCTCATAGCCCTACTATCCAGGCTTTCATATCGAAGTAACCCTACTATCCAAGTTCCTTTTCACAACCCTACTATCCGGGATTTCATATCAAAGTAACCCTACTATTCAGGTTCCTTCTCACAACCCTACTATCCCGGCTTTCATATCGAAGTAACCCTACTATCTAGGTTCCTTCTCACAACCCTATTATCCAGGCTTTCATATCGAAGTAACCCTACTATCCAGGTTCCTTCTCACAACCCTACTATCCAGGCTTTCATATCGAAGTAACCCTACTATCCAAGTTCCTTCTCACAGCCCTACTATCCAGGCTTTCATATCGAAGTAACCCTACTATCCAAGTTCCTTCTCACAGCCCTACTATTCAGGATTTCATATCGAAGTAACCCTACTATCCAGGTTCCTTCTCATAGCCCAACTATCCAGACTTTAATATCGAAGTAACCCTACTATCCAGGTTCCTTCGCACAGCCCTACTATCCGGGCTTTCATATCGAAGTAACCCTACTATCCAGGTTCCTTCTCACAGCCCTAATATCCAGGCTTTCATATTGAAGTGACCCTACTATCCAGGTTCCTTCTCCCAACCCTACTATCCAGGCTTTCATATTGAAATAACCCTACTATCAAGGTTCCTTCTCACAGCCCTACTATCCAGGCTTTCATATCGAAGTAACCCTACTATCCAGGTTCCTTCTCACATCCCTACTATCCAGGCTTTCATATCGAAGTAACCCTAATATCCAGGTTCCTTCTCACAACCCTACTATCAAAGCTTTCATATTAAAGTAACCCTACTATCTAGCTTCCTTCTCACAACCCTATTATCCAGGCTTTCATATCGAAGTAGCCCTAGGTCCCGGATTCCTTCTCATAGCCCTATTATCCAGGCTTTCATATCGAAGTAACCCTAATACCCAGGTTCCTTGTCACAGCCCTACTATTCAGGCTTTCATATCGAAGTAACCCTACTATCCAGGATCCTTCTCACAACCCTTCTATCCAGGCATTCATATCGAAGTAACCCTACTATCCAGGTTCCTTCTCACAGCCCTACTATCCAGGCGTTCATTTCGAAGTAACCCTACTATCCTGGTTCCTTCTCACAACCCTACTATCCAGGCTTTCATATCGAAGTAACTATACTATCCAAGTTCCTTCTCATAGCCATACTATCCAGGCTTTCATATCGAAGTAACCCTACTATCCAGGTTCCTTCTCACAACCCTATTATCCAGGCTTTTATATCGAAGTAACCCTACTATCCAGGTTCCTTCTCACAACCCTACTATCCAGGCTTTCATATCGAAGTAACCCTACTATCCAGGTTCCTTCTCACATCCCTATTATCCAGGTTTTCATATCGAAGTAACCCTACTATCTAGGTTCCTTCTCACAATCCTACTATCCGGGCTTTCATATCGAAGTAACCCTACATATCCAGGTTCCTTCTCACAACCCTAATATCCAGGCTTTCATATTGAAGTAACCCTACTATCCAGGTTCCTTCTTATATCCCTACTATCCAGGCTTTCATATCGAAGTAACCCTACTATCCAGGTTCCTTCTCACAACCCTACTATCCAGGCTTTCATATCAAAGTAACCCTACTATCCAAGTTCCTTCTCACAGCCCTACTATCCAGGCTTTCATATCGAAGTAACCCTACTATCCAGGTTCCTTCTCACAACCCTACTATCTAGGCTTTCATATCGAAGTAACCCTACTATCCAGGTTCCTTCTCATAACCCTACTATCCAAGCTTTTATATCAAAGTAACCATACTATCCAGGTTCCTTCTCACAACCCTACTATCTGGGTTTTCATATCGAAGTAACCCTACTATCCATGTTCCTTCTCATAGCCCTACTATCCAGGCTTTCATATCGAAGTAACCCTACTATCCAAGTTCCTTCTCACAGCCCTACTATCCAGGCTTTCATATCGAAGTAACCCTACTATCCAGGTTCCTTCTCACAACCCTACTATCCAGGCTTTCATGTCGAAGTAACCCTACTATCCATTTTCCTTCTCACAACCCTACTATCTAGGCTTTCATATCGAAGTAACCCTACTATCCAGGTTCCTTCTCACAGCCCTAGTATCCAGGCTTTCATATCGAAGTAACCCTACTATCCAGGTTCCTTCTCACAGCCCTACTATCCAGGCTTTCATATCGAAGTAACCCTACTATCCAGGTTCCTTCTCACAACCCTCTGATAGCAATATGATTCTGGTGTGTCTCTATGTTGATGACATCTTGCTAACAGGTAGCTGCCCAGAAGATATAAAGAAGTTCAAGGAAGTTCTGATGAATGAGTTCGAGATGACAGATCTAGGAAAAATGACATATTTCCTAGGAATGGAGATTATGTACTCGAAGAAGGGTATCATTCCACACCAGTTAAAATATGAACAAGAACTTCTGAAGAGATTCAAGCTGCAGAACTGGAAAGTTGCTGTGACACCATAAGAAACCAATCAAAAATTGGATTCTGACTCTGATGGTGATTCTGTTGATTCTACAACCTTCAAACAGCTGGTTGGCTCTCTAAGGTATTTATGTAATACTATACCTGACATTTGTTATGCAGTTGGATTGGTCAGCAGATTCATGAGTAATCCCAAGTGGTCTCATTTCCAAGCTGCTGTCAGAATTCTAATATAAATTAAGGGAACTCTGAGATATGGAGTATTATTTCCTTCTGAAAGAAAGACAAAGTCAGAGTTAGTAAGTTATTCTGATTCTGACTGGTGCGGAGACAGAGTGGACAGGAGAAGTACCTCTGGATACTTGTTTAAATTTCTGGGATGTCCCATTTCCTGGAGTTCCAAGAAACAGCCTGTTGTAGCTCTGTCAACATGTGAAGCTGAGTATATCGCAGGTGCTGTAGCTGCTTGTCAAGCAGTTTGGCTTCTGAATCTTCTGCATGATTTAAAGGTTGAGGTTGAGGAACCTCTGAAGCTGATGATTGATAATAAGTGTTGTACCCCAAAATTTGCCCTCCCATATTCTCCAAGAAATTGCCAAGCCAAGTCACAAAATTCCCCAAAGGTTGCACAGTCCAACTGTCTCCTACACAGTCAAAACTAGGGTTTGTGTTTTAATCAAAGAAAGGAAGTTTTCAAAGGGCCAATCAAGTCTCACATGCCTACAAATGTGGTCAAGCATCCTCATATCAAGTTTCAAGGCATTCAGCTCAAAATTGCACAGTCAAAACCCTAAATTGCACTACAGTCAACTGTAGGGGCAAAATGGTCATTTGACAGTCAAAAGTTCAAATTTTTGGTCAACATATCATTTTGAAGCCACAAACATCATTTGATCAATGCTTGATCATGATTCTCAAAATTTGGCTCAGAAATCATCAAAGATACAAAAGTTACTATATTTGGACAGCTGAAAAAGTCAACTGAAATTGACCAGGGCATAACTTTCACATGGATTATCAGAAAAATTCCATCCAAATCTCATTTTGAAGAGAAAGACATTTCCTATAACTCATCTTCATATTCCAAGTCCAAGAAATGCTCTCACAAAAAGTTATCAATTTCAACATTATAGGTCATTTTCAAAAGTCAACAAAAAGGGACTTTAAGTCAAAGGCCATAACTTGAGATTGGTAAATCAAAATGACATGGGACCAAAGGCATTGGTTATAGGACTCAAAGACCTTTCCAAAATGTCCAAGAACATGTGAAAATCTTAAAAATTGAGCAAGTTATGCCTTGTGGAAGTTGGGAAATTTTTGGGAATTTTGAAAAGTCAACATTGATGCAAATGATCCAAAAGTGCTAATGGGCCCATTTTTCTTCCAAGTTTCTTCATGCCAAGCCTATGCACGACCATTAAGCCCAAGGGGAAGTATTTTCTCATTTTTTAATTATTTATTTGAATTTATATTAATATTAATTCATTTAAATTATTTAAATATGTAGAAAATATAAAATTGACCTAAAAAAAATCTTTTTATGCACATTCTAGACTCAAGATTTCGTGCACATGCTAATTAGGAAAGAATTGGACTAATTGAGCTTAATTGATACAAAATACATGAAAAAAGATTCAAAAAAGATCTTACAAAATCAAATATGCAAATCATTGAATGCCATGGATATTGTTCAATTTTGTTGACCTAAAAGCTCCTATACATATTCAGAATCACAACCCTAAAAGATTTAGACAAGAAGCTGCGCCCAAAAAGCCATTGCAACATTGAAAATTTTCCATAAAAACTCAAATCTGAAATCAGTGCTAGGGATTGATTCGAGACACCAAACCTATTTCAATAGCTTCCTTAAGCATTCCTGAAGGTATTCCAATCAATATCAACCACCAAAACGCCCTGAATCGGTATCATGAACTCAGACTGTATCTCAAAATTTTTGGAATCGTACATCATAATTCATGCATCTTTTGCAACTTTTATTTGTGGATTTATGTTCATTGTGATGTTTTAAAACTAACCATTATGTTTAATTGAGTTTTTTGGCCACACACGCGATTTCACCATGTTCACATTTTAGGGTTTTCAGCTTTTTGAATTGGGGCTTTTGAAACGGAGTAAAATTAAGCCTCAAGACCATTATCATTCAAACCAGCATGCCCCAACGAACGAAGACCAACCCTCGCGCCTAATTTATGTTTGGAAATAGGCTAATCGCTATTTTCTTGTAGCTAGCCTAAGAAAACACAACGAAAACCGTTGCCTATATGTTTTGTTTACAGGGATGATGGAGAAGACAACATCGTGGCAAGCCATGATTCGCTGATTCAAATTTTCGCGCGCCCTCCACTAACGCACAACGTTGAAGCATATCATGTACCACCATCATCCAGATGCCCACGTGTCCAGGAGGTTCCCATCCAAGGCTGAAGATTGGCGTACACCATGAGCGTGAGTCAACGCTGCTACACGCGATTCTGAAAAGTCCACAAGGCCATGCTTATTGGGCCTGATTTGCTGAACCAAAACCTCACAATTTGGGGCTACCCCCCCTGGTTTGCCTTTCCTTCATATTTTATTTTCTTCCAATAATTGTTTTATTTATTTTATTGCTTTATTTTAATTAATTAATTATTTTTACCATACATAAAAAATATAAAAAAATCAGAAAAAGATGAAAATATAATAAATTATTTTATTTTACTATTTTTGTAAATAAATGCATGTGAATAAACTTAGTTTTAATTAGGTTATAATTTTAATCCTTTTAATGACTAAAAAATCAAAAATATAGAATTAGGTTAATTAACAATTTCCATTCCTTTTAATTTTTCCTTTTTATCATAATATTGCTTATTTTATTTATTTTATAATTAAATTGTACAATAAAAATTAGGTTTAAATTAGGTTAAAAACTTTAATATTTTCTTAAAAAACTTAAAAATAATTAGACTTAGGTTTAGCTTTTTTTATTTTAATTTTAATTAATTATTCTTTCCATTACATCATAAAAAACACAAAAATACTAAAAAACATTTTCTTTTAAATTTTAATTTTAATTCTTCATTAATTTTAATTTTACAAAAGGGTCCAACGCCCATTGTTTTATTTATTTAATTTCGCACATTTATTTTATATCGTTTAAATAATTATGTACATGTCCCAAAGCCTTGTAACAATTTAACTTTTCGCACTTTTCAATTCTTTTATTTTGCTTTATTTATTTTTCAGTCAAATCGGGTCCGGTTTAATTTTGGCGATGTGGACCCGCGCCATTTGTAATAGTTTAGATTTATTTTCCCGCAAATTTTAACTGTTAAAAGCATGCAAGAATGAATGACTTAATTAAAATCAAGCGTAGATCACAACAAACATGACAAGACAAATATCAATGAAACATGACACACAATTCGCACACACCACCCCTAGGGTACGCCTCACTGTTGCCTTTCGAAAGGTGATCGTCGAGTAGAGGACGTCTTAGTAAGTCCTCATGATCCGGGAACCTGGCATGAGGGTAGCTTCTAAGGTGTCTTCCCATTGCTCTGGTGATCACCATGTCCCTAAACTCGAATTGACCCGAACACCTCCAACGGTGGTGCTACCTACCTCTCAATGGTGGGATGGCACTGCTTTAAAGGACATTTACACAGACGAATTCCTTAGGGTAGGTAGGTTCTCAAGGATACTTGCTCTAATTTCAAACAAATCAAAATATCTTTTCACACCGACACTTTTCAAAAGCTTTCAAAGCAAATTTTTCAAACACTCTGACGTACGAGTCGAACTGAAATTTTTCAAAGAAACTTTTTTAAAACCCACATTGAAAAGCGAACAAACAATTTTGAAAACACATTGAGCAAGTATCTAAGAGCCCATGGATAACCATGGATAGAAAGGGTGCTAACACCTTCCCTTTCTATAACCTACCTCCCGAACCGAGAGCAATCTCTTTAAGGAATTTTTCTGTGCTTTTGTCCTTTCCATTTGGAGAAAATAAAAGACGGTGGCGACTCTTGCTTACCGCGACATACGCGATCTAGCGTTAAACAGTCAGTTCCAGATCCACCGATCACAGAACTGGCGACTCTGCTGGGGATATCTTATAAAGTGGGGTGTACCTTAGGGCTAGGTCATAACTATATTTTCACTTGTATTGATTTGCTTGCTTTACTATTGTGGGTTGCATCGGAGATACATAGATCCTAACCCGGATCTGGGGATACCCTGTTTAGGTAGCATAAGCTGTGAGGGACCTGTCCGGCGTAGACCGACACAGGTGAAGCAGTGGCTACGTTGGTGTGGCACCTTAGTCTGTACCGATATCCCTTGTGTTGCAACGAGGAGAATATGGGTCTTCTAAGGAGTCATTAAGCACCAACAACCTTACAACCTTAATTGACACAACTTGGCCTTTAGAATTGTAGCAGTATGCTACGCCCATTGAGACTAAACTCTCGTGATGGTTCTGGCCGCAAGAAAAGATTGCGATGCTGGAGTTATGACCGATTGAGGTTAGTCAATGATATTGGGATCCTCTAAGAACCCGGTTACTTTTGATTAGGACAGGTATGAACCAACAAACTGAAAGAGGGTAGTACCTAGACCTCATGCTGGCCTAAACTTTAGGGGCTTGCCTTGTGTGATTTGTGTGCCTTACTATGTTTGCCTTTGTATCTGTATGTGGTGTGCTTTATCATAACATCATAGCATCATGAGCATTGCATGCATCCTGCATAAGAACTGACCGTTTCAAAGACAAGAGGGTTTCATCTTTGCTCTGTTTTGTAGGACATTATGATGCCTGTGCGAAGGAATACTATCCGGTTCAACTTTGTTCGTTCACCTGAGTTGCTTGATGAATTGGTTAGCAGAATTCCAAACACCACTTCCTTCATTCAGAGGCATGGTTCTCTTCTCAGTTTAGTCACTGCAAAGCGGGATCAACAGTTGATGAGTGTTCTGACCCAGTTCTATGACCCTCAGTACCAGTGCTTCACCTTTCAAGACTTCCAGCTGGTCCCTACCCTGGAAGAGTTCTCTAATCTGCTTGGTATCCCTATCTTGGATCAGACTCCCTTTACTGGTTGGGAAAAGACCCTCAGGCTTGAGGATGTGGCTGCAGCTCTTCCTTTGACCCATCAAGAGGTAACAGACAACTGGGTAACTAGAAGCGGAGTTAAGGGTTTCTTGGCCAAATTCCTAATTGGCAAAGCTAACAATTTCTGGAATGACCTGGACTTTAGGGCATATGAAGACATCTTGGCTCTCCTAATCTATGGGTTAGTCCTGTTTCCTAATCCTGACAACTTCATCAATGTCACTTCCATTAGGATCTTTATGTCTCAGAATCCTGTGCCCACTCTCTTGGGTGACATCTTGCAACAACTTCATGCCCGTACTACCCGAAGACGAGGAACCCTATGGTGTTGTA
Organism: Vicia faba; assembly: GCA_948472305.1. NCBI lineage: Eukaryota > Viridiplantae > Streptophyta > Magnoliopsida > Fabales > Fabaceae > Vicia > Vicia faba. The sequence goes on along the minus strand of OX451735.1, from coordinate 763,405,205 downwards.
TCCCTTTGTTGGTGAGGTGGTTTATTTCGCACCTCCCTAAGTTCGTACTGAAGAACCAAGAAGGAAGAGGTTGGGCTCACAGGTTAATGTCTCTCACCGATAAAGACATCATTTGGACTTGCAGAGGTTTGGATGAGATAGCTATTATTGATCGATGCGGGGAGTATCCTAATGTTCCTCTGATTGGTACTCAAGGAGGGATCTCTTACAATCCATGTCTAGCACTCCGTCAGTTTGGAAGAGCAAGAAGAGCAGGCCCCCATGAGATGTTGGTGCCTCACATCAGTTTCGAGTTTCAGGTGGATAGTGACGAGCTGTGTCGTAGGTTCATCACGGCTTGGGACAAAGTTCATAAAGCTGACCCACAAGAGCTAGGGCCAAAGACTTCTTTACCTATGGAAGCCTACTACAAATGGGTCCGCATCCGTGCTCAGAAGTTAGGTATGCCGTATGAAGCTGTCAGACCCGTCATTCTTGAGTGTCCTGATAAAGATGGTGTTCCTCCAACTGTCCTTCCTCCTCAGATACCTACTGATTATGAGACATTAAAGAGATCCTGGTCGCAGCTGCAAGAAGAGCGGGATTCTTACCGGGAAAAGTTCAACGAGCAGGAATCAAAGATCCAGAAGTTGACAAAGCAGTTGGAGAATGAGAGAGCTCTGAATGCCTACATCCGTACTGAGAAGAGGAGACCATGGGATCAATAAGGAGTTCCAAATGTGTTCTTACAGTTTTATTTCCTTTCCAGTATTTCCTTTCATGTAACGCCTAAGGGCAACCTTGTTGAATAATTTCAGTTGCAAAGTTGAATCTAATGAAGTGTGTTCTCCTTTTGTTTACGAAGTTGATTCCCGATTGTCTTTGAAAACATAATCCATACGCATTTCATACATCATGTGCATAGCAGGTTTTTCCCCTTTTTCAGGTTGCTTACAGTTCTTCGCTGTTTATTTTAGCATCATGAATCCCGGATCTGAATCAACAGAGACATCAATCAAGGCTCTTCAGGCGCAGAATGCGCAGTTTCAAGAACTAATCAAGGGTCTGGCTAAAGGCCAAGAAGAATTAAAGGCTATGCTCCTGAAGAAGGAGAAGAAGAAGAAGAGAAGAACTGTTCTGTTCAACTCGGGCCGAAGGTTTGGCAATACTCTGCAGCATGAAGAGGCTGGTTCTTCTGTTGGCAAGAGTCCTTCTCAGGCAGAAGTCAAAGTACCTACTCCAGTGGTCTCCGACAACGAGACAGATTTTGATGAAGAGCAGTACCCTCCTGCAGACGACAGATACAAGCAACTGGAGGACAGGTTGAAGGCTATGGAGGTGCAACAGGCACCTGGGCTGGATTTCGGAGATTTGGGTTTGTCGACTGGTGTGATTATCCCGCATAAGTTCAAAGCACCAACCTTCTCCAAATATGACGGGGCATCTTGTCCCAAGCTGCACTTAAGGTCCTATGTTCGGAAAATTCAGCCGTACTCTGCGGATAAGAATTTATGGATCCACTTCTTCCAGGAGAGTCTTTCAGGGACTCATCTCGAATGGTTCTATCAGCTGGATGGGACCAAAGTTCGTAACTGGGAGGAGCTGGCTACTGCTTTCTACAAGCAGTATCAGTATAATGCCGACCTTGCCCCCACACGTACCCAACTCCAGGGTATGGCGTTAGGTGCAAGCGAAGGTTTTAAGGAATACGCTCAGAAGTGGAGAGACCTGACTGGCAGGGTGCAGCCACCATTGACTGATCGGGAGTTGGTTGACATGTTCTTGGGGACCCTATCTGGGCCATTCTTCAACCACCTCATTGGGAATTCTTCTGCTGGTTTCACTGATTTGATCTTGACTGGAGAAAGGATTGAAGCTGGGTTGAAGTCTGGGAAGATTGCGAAGGGGGCATCATCATCTAGTTCAGAAAAGAAACTGTTTAAAAAGGAGTCTAGTGCCGTGTATGGTTCTAGGAAATCAGAGAGACCTGAACACCGCCAATCTGTCAGCGCGGTGATGATTGCTAAGCCTGCTGCCGCTCCTCGGCCAAACAATTCTCAAAGGGCTGAAAGACCCCGGAGGGAGTTTACCAGGTTAAACATGACCTTATCGCAGATTCTGCCACAGTTGCTAGCCACCAACTTAGTGACTGTCAGGGAAGCTCCAAAGTTCCCCAATACAACATCTCCCAAGTACAACCCGAATGCTCGTTGTGCTTACCATTCAGAAAGCCCGGGGCACTCTACCGATGACTGTTGGGCGTTAAAGAACAAGCTGCAGGACCTCATTGACGCTAAGGAGGTACAGTTTGAGGCATCTGACAAGCCCAACGTAGTGACAGCTCCCCTGCCTGCTCATGGAGTTAATGCTATTGGGGATGAAGAGGAAGTTGATGAAGCTGAGTTTGATAGCTGGATCGACCCGGCTGCTGACGGTGGACTTAACAATTGGAGCGCAAAGGACAATCTCCCTGTTTCTTTTGTTACTGAGTAATGAATTCCTATGTTTTGTTATTTTGTAATAAACAATGATAAACTCTATGGCCCGGTGTCTTACCCGAGGCACCGTGGTTCTATTTGTGAGGGCATACAAACTGTCATTTTATACATCATGAATGAAAATCTTGGACGTATTTTTCGCATTGCAAATATTGTGTTCCTTTTCTGTCTTCCTTTCATTTACATAATTTTCAAAAACAGCTGTATTTACACACACACTCACTCATACAGGTTCCAATCCACTCTGGATCTTACTGATAACAACTCTGCTACTGCCAATTATGACTTCGAAAATCCGATCAACTTAGCCGAAGACGAAGGTGAAGATGATTGCGAAGTGCCTGGCGAGCTTGCTAGATTGTTGCTTCAGGAAGAGAGGGCAATTCAACCCCATGAAGAGCCAGTGGAAACAATAAACTTGGGTACTGAGGCAGACAGGAAAGAGGTAAAGATTGGTGCCAACCTAGAGCTCAGCGTGAAGCAACGGTTAACCAAGATGCTGCATGACTATATGGAGATCTTTGCCTGGTCCTACGAAGACATGCCAGGGTTGGATACCGATATTGTCGTCCATCATTTGCCGACTAGGGAAGACTGCCCTCCAGTTAAACAAAAGGTCCGTCGGATGCGTCCAGAGATGTCCGAAAAGATTAAAGCCGAGGTCATGAAACAGTTCGATGTCGGGTTCCTTGCAGTAACTTCTTACCCGTAGTGGGTTGCTAATGTGGTGCCGGTACCTAAAAAGGACGGTAAGGTCAGAATGTGTGTCGACTACAGGGATCTGAACAGGGCCAGCCCCAAAGATGACTTCCCCTTACCTCACATTGATGTCCTTGTTGATAATACGGCACAACATAAGGTGTTCTCTTTCATGGATGGCTTTTCAGGTTACAATCAGATCAAGATGGCACCTGAAGACATGGAAAAGACTACATTTGTTACTCAGTGGGGCACCTTCTGTTACAAGGTCATGCCGTTCGGATTAAAGAATGTTGGGGCAACCTACCAACGTGCCATGGTTGCCTTATTTCATGATATGATCCATCATGAGATAGAAGTGTATGTGGACGACATGATCGCTAGGTCCCAGACTGAGGAAGAGCACCTAGATCATCTGCAGAAGTTGTTTGACCGGTTGAAACTATACAAGCTGAGATTGAACCCGAACAAGTGTACCTTCGGGGTAAGATCTGGGAAGTTGCTAGGCTTCGTGGTCAGTGATAAAGGTATTCAAGTGGACCCTGCTAAGGTCAAAGCTATTCAAGAGATGCCAGTTCCTAAGACAGAGAAAGAAGTCAGAGGCTTTTTAGGGCGCCTGAATTACATCGCTCGATTCATCTCTCATCTGACTGCTACCTGTGAGCCAATCTTCAAGATGCTGAAGAAAGATCAGGTAGTACGTTGGAACAATGAATGTCAAGCTGCCTTCGACAGAATCAAAGAGTATCTCCAAGAACCGCCCATCCTTATGCCACCGGTTGAAGGGAGACCTCTGATACTATACCTAACAGTGCTTGACAATTCAATGGGGTGTGTGCTGGGGCAGCATGACGAGTCTGGCCGAAAAGAGCACGCCATTTATTACCTTAGCAAAAAGTTTACCGACTGTGAGACCCGATACTCACTGCTTGAGAAAACTTGCTGCGCTTTGGTATGGGCTGCTCGCCGGCTGAGACAGTATATGTTGACTCACACTACCTTGTTGATCTCAAAGATGGATCCGATAAAATACATATTCGAAAAGCCTGCTCTGTCTGGGAGAATTGCAAGATGGCAAATGATCTTGACGGAATACGACATTCAGTACACAACCCAGAAAGCCATCAAGGGAAGTGTATTGGCAGACCACCTAGCTCATCAAGCTGTAGATGACTACCAATCAATGAACTTCGAGTTTCCGGATGAAAGCATTATGATTGTGACAGATTGTGAAGTACCTGGACCGGATGAAGGACCTGAACCAGGATCCCGATGGTCTATGCACTTTGACGGAGCCTCCAATGCTTTGGGAAACGGTATCGGCGCCATCATCATATCTCCTCAAGGTACTCATACTCCACTCACTGCCCGGCTGTGTTTCAACTGTACCAACAACATGGCGGAGTATGAGGCGTGTATCATGGGTCTTCAAGCTGCGATCGACCTAAGGATCAAATTTCTAAGTGTTTTCGGAGATTCCGCTCTTGTGATCAATCAGATCAAGGGAGAGTGGGATACGAAACATCCAAACTTGATTCCTTACAGAGAATGTGTGTTGACCCTGATTCCCCACTTTACAGAGATAACCTTCGAACACTTTCCAAGAGAAGAGAATCAGTTAGCGGACGCGTTAGCTACAATGTCTTCAATGTTCAAGGTCAAATGGGATAATGAGGCTCCCCGGATCACCATCTGGAAACTGGACGAACCGGCGTACTGTTGTGATCTCGAAACTGAATTGGTAACTGAGAAGCCTTGGTACCACGAAGTGAAGAGATATCTGGAAGCTCAGGAATACCCTGAAGGTTCCTCTGTCAATGATAAGAAGTTCCTGAGGAGGTTTGCGTCCAAGTTCTTCCTAAGCAACGGCATCTTGTACAAGCGAAACCATGATTCAACCTTACTGCGTTGTGTGGATAAGACTGAAGCAGAAAGGATCATGGAAGAGCTACACGAAGGGACCTTTGGTACGCATTCCAGTGGACATACTATGGCTAATAAAATCCTACGGGCAGGATACTATTGGTCCACAATGGAAGCTGACTGTTACCAACATTCCAGGACATGCCATAAGTGCCAGATCTATGCAGACAAGGTGCATGTTCCTCCGGTTCCCCTGAATGTTCTGACTGCGCCGTGGCCGTTTGCAATGTGGGGCATAGACATGATCGGCGAGATAAAACCTACGGCATCCAATGGACATCGCTTCATCCTAGTGGCGATTGATTATTTTACGAAGTGGGTTGAGGCAGCATCCTATGCTACAGTAACCAAGACTGTTGTGGCACGGTTCATTCGGCACAACCTGATCTATCGGTACGGCGTCCCTGAGCGGATTATTACAGACAACGGTACCAATCTAAACAATAAGATGATCGCTGAGCTCTGCGAACAGTTCAAGATACAGCACCACAATTCTTCTCCTTACAGACCGAAGATGAATGGGGCTGTAGAAGCAGCAAATAAAAACATCAAGAAGATCGTGCAGAAAATGATAGTGACCTACAAAGATTGGCACGAGATGTTACCGTTCGCTCTGCATGGGTACCGTACCTCAGCTAGGACGTCAACCGGGGCAACTCCTTTCTCTCTGGTTTATGGCATGGAGGCAGTCTTGCCGATCGAAGTGCAAATTCCCTCTCTCCGGATAATGAAGGATGCAAATCTGAACGAAGATGATTGGATCCAGACACGACTTGATCAGCTCAACCTCATTGACGAAAAGAGACTTGCTGCTATCTGTCATGGTCAGACGTATCAGAAACGGATGATCAGGGCATTTAACAAAAAGGTCAGACCACAGGAATATCAAGTTGGGGATCTGGTAATCAAGCGAATCATCCTTCCTCAGAGTGATCCAAGGGGCAAATGGACCCCTACGTATGAAGGGCCATTTGTGGTTAAGCATGTGTTCTCAGGAGGAGCCATGATATTAACCAACATGGATGGTGACGACCTTCCACACCCCGCCAATGCAGACATAGTTAAAAAATACTACGCATAAAAAAGACCCGCTAGGCTGACATGCCTAGGCAAAAATTAGGGCTTCCCGTCGAACCAAAAGGGTTCGGGCAAAATGAAGGGATGAAAATGAAAAAATCTGTACACCCGGCAAGTCGAAAACCTGAAAAGGCGGCTTGGGCAAAAATGGGTATCCCGGTGGACTGAAAACCCGAAAGGGCGGTCCAGGCAAAAATTAGGGATAAAACGTAATACTATGTCTCATTGATCACTTTGCATCCAGAATCCGGTATCTACATCAAGTTCAGACGGCATCGATCAGTCAGCTTCACCTTCAACCAAGGTCATCAAGTGATGAGACGCTCAGAGTTATAAAGGCAATAGCAGAGTTGAAACCCAGTGGATCATTCATATTTCACACAGCTGTTTTATTTTCTTTTGTACAAAATCTGTATAAACTCTCTTGCTCGGCAACGTTCCTCTTACTAGGACGTCAGCCTCTTGTATACAAAACGCCTATTTTCAGGCCATTCAAAAATCAATAAAAATATATCTTCAGTTAAACGTGCCAAGTGTTTTTCTTTTCCTGTTTTGTTTTGCGAAGAACGTCCAAGGTTCAATTTGTGATATATGCATTGACAATAATTTGCTAACTCATAAATATTTGCATACGAAACAAAGGAATTAATTGCAGGTGACACTAGAAACAGGGGCAATAAAAGAGTTGTCTGAGCAGTCTAATTGTTCTATCCTCCAAGGTACCAAGGTAGGTTCAACTGAAGAACATAACCGGTACATCTTAAATCCCCAGAGAGTGATTCAGCAAGACAGTACATTGCTCTCCAAGCAGAGTCATCAAATCTTAAGGAAATTGAGTATCCTCTCATAGATCTCAATGCTTCCCCAGCAGCATGTATCCTTAACAAGCATCCCCGGCAGTCTTGGTCTAAAGATTGTTCCCCGGCGGCATAACATTCAAAGGAATCACTTTCCCCAGCATATCAAAACCTCCCCCAGGAGAGTCCAATCCAGTTTCCCGAGGAAAGTTGGAATTCATATCCCCAAGCAGTAAGCTGATCCCCAGTATATTCTGGAAGCTTATCCCCTATCAGAGCACGAACGCGTCGTCCGGCTTTATTCAAAGAGTTATTTCCTTAACAGGATATAACTGGGTTATCCTCAGTCAAAAGCCACGGAAAGGTCGTCGTCAACGTAGCTCTTTCCTATCCCCAGCGAAGTCCATTAATACTTCCAACAACAAGGATAACCTCAGCAGAGTATTATCAACAAATCAGCAAAGCACCTCTCTCCCCACAGAGTATTTCTTCCCAGCATAGTTGCTAGAGTATCTTTTTCTCCCCGCATAATCTGCCATTTGCCAAAGTTTATTCCGCAACGGAGTCATCTTCTCCTACCGGTATTCTTGCAACTATCATCCCCAGCGGAAGTAAAAGCTTATTCTCCAACATCAGCCCAAGATATGACTTCCCGGCACCCGTCAAGGATATACTTTCCTAGACAAAAACATTCATAAAACATCATATACATCATTTTAGCATGCATAGACGCATCATATCATACAAATCTCATTTATATTGAGAACATCATTGCTTGATCCATATCATGCATTGCATATGACTGACCTTTACCTTTCAGGAAAGACGCAGTTGAAATTCTCAAAACATATTTCAAGGCCTTCTCTAGTCCAGCTAAATCGACTCCCAACAGATTTTTCTGATAAAGACTCAGTAGAAGTTATCCCATGGTTCCCTCTCCGACGGCGTGTGAGGTAGTAATTCCTTTTTTAGATGTTTCCCTCTCCGACGATGAGTGTGAGGTGATAGTCTCCTATGGTCCCCTCTCCGACAGTGAGCGTGAGGTGGTAATTCCTTCTTCAGATGTTTCCCTCTCCGACGATGAGTGTGAGGTGATAGTCTCTTATGGTCCCCTCTCCGGCAAGTGCGTGAGGTGGTAATTCCTTCTTCAGATGTTTCCCTCTCCGACGATGAGTGTGAGGTGATAGTCTCTTATGGTCCCCTCTCCGGCAAGTGCGTGAGGTGGTAATTCCTTCTTCAGATGTTTCCCTCTCCGACGATGAGTGTGAGGTGATAGTCTCCCATGGTTCTCTCTCCGGCAAGTGCGTGAGGTGGTAATTCCTTCTTCAGATGTTTCCCTCTCCGACGATGAGTGTGAGGTAATAGTCTCTTATGTTTCTCTCTCCGACGGTGTGTGAGGTGACAATTCCTTTTCCTATGATTCCCTCTCCGACGGCGAGTGAGGTAATTCCCTTTCAGATTATAATAGCTTATGGTTTGCTTCCCGATATTGCAAAGATGGTAATTCCCGCCAAGATTTTTCTCAACGAGCGTTGTTGAAGCTAAAGTCGCCCAAGGTTCTCTTACCATTCATGCTAAGACAGTAACCATCCCTGGTTCATTCATCAGCGTTTGAAGCTCCAGACTCAGCTCCTGTAACCAGTCAGGACATATCTATACCAAGCATCTAAAATCAGCTCCTGCAACGTGTCAGGTACTCATTTTTCTTTTGCAGGTATGCAGGTTCTCGCTAAGGAATCTCCTACGCAATCAACATCCAGATGGCATCTATAAGCCCATCATCCTATCCAGCAATCTCCAAATGGCATCTATAAGCCCATTCCCCCCATCACAATGCCAACATGTGAGCGCAAATTTCTGGGCACTCTAGTGTTCAATCATCTTCTACCCTCGGATTACGAAAGGCACGTCCGCCAATCTGCATCCTCAGGTCTAAGAAGATTGAACAGGGGCAACTGTTGTACCCCAAAATTTGCCCTCCCATATTCTCCAAGAAATTGCCAAGCCAAGTCACAAAATTCCCCAAAGGTTGCACAGTCCAACTGTCTCCTACCCAGTCAAAACTAGGGTTTGTGTTTTAATCAAAGAAAGGAAGTTTTCAAAGGGCCAATCAAGTCTCACATGCCTACAAATGTGGTCAAGCATCCTCATATCAAGTTTCAAGGCATTCAGCTCAAAATTGCACAGTCAAAACCCTAAATTGCACTACAGTCAACTGTAGGGGCAAAATGGTCATTTGACAGTCAAAAGTTCAAATTTTTGGTCAACATATCATTTTGAAGCCACAAACATCATTTGATCAATGCTTGATCATGATTCTCAAAATTTGGCTCAGAAATCATCAAAGATACAAAAGTTACTATATTTGGACAGCTGAAAAAGTCAACTGAAATTGACCAGGGCATAACTTTCACATGGATTATCAGAAAAATTCCATCCAAAGCTCATTTTGAAGAGAAAGACATTTCCTATAACTCATCTTCATATTCCAAGTCCAAGAAATGCTCTCACAAAAAGTTATCAATTTCAACATTATAGGTCATTTTCAAAAGTCAACAAAAAGGGACTTTAAGTCAAAGGCCATAACTTGAGATTGGTAAATCAAAATGACATGGGACCAAAGGCATTGGTTAGAGGACTCAAAGACCTTTCCAAAATGTCCAAGAACATGTGAAAAGCTTAAATATTGAGCAAGTTATGCCTTGTGGAAGATGGGAAATTTTTGGGAATTTTGAAAAGTCAACATTGATGCAAATGATCCAAAAGTGCTAATGGGCCCATTTTTCTTCCAAGTTTCTTCATGCCAAGCCTATGCACGACCATTAAGCCCAAGGGGAAGTATTTTCTCATTTTTTAATTATTTATTTGAATTTATATTAATATTAATTCATTTAAATTATTTAAATATGTAGAAAATATAAAATTGACCTAAAAAAAATCTTTTTATGCACATTCTAGACTCAAGATTTCGTGCACATGCTAATTAGGAAAGAATTGGACTAATTGAGCTTAATTGATACAAAATACATGAAAAAAGATTCAAAAAAGATCTTACAAAATCAAATATGCAAATCATTGAATGCCATAGATATTGTTCAATTTTGTTGACCTAAAAGCTCCTATACATATTCAGAATCACAACCCTAAAAGATTTAGACAAGAAGCTGCGCCCAAAAAGCCATTGCAACATTGAAAATTTTCCATAAAAACTCAAATCTGAAATCAGTGCTAGGGATTGATTCGAGACACCAAACCTATTTCAATAGCTTCCTTAAGCATTCCTGAAGGTATTCCAATCAATATCAACCACCAAAACGCCCTGAATCGGTATCATGAACTCAGACTGTATCTCAAAATTTTTGGAATCGTACATCATAATTCATGCATCTTTTGCAACTTTTATTTGTGGATTTATGTTCATTGTGATGTTTTAAAACTAACCATTATGTTTAATTGAGTTTTTTGGCCACACACGCGATTTCACCATGTTCACATTTTAGGGTTTTCAGCTTTTTGAATTGGGGCTTTTGAAACGGAGTAAAATTAAGCCTCAAGACCATTATCATTCAAACCAGCATGCCCCAACGAACGAAGACCAACCCTCGCGCCTAATTTATGTTTGGAAATAGGCTAATCGCTATTTTCTTGTAGCTAGCCTAAGAAAACACAACGAAAATCGTTGCCTATATGTTTTGTTTACAGGGATGGTGGAGAAGACAACATCGTGGCAAGCCATGATTCGCTGATTCAAATTTTCGCGCGCCCTCCACTAACGCACAACGTTGAAGCATATCATGTACCACCATCATCCAGATGCCCACGTGTCCAGGAGGTTCCCATCCAAGGCTGAAGATTGGCGTACACCATGAGCGTGAGTCAACGCTGCTACACGCGATTCTGAAAAGTCCACAAGGCCATGCTTATTGGGCCTGATTTGCTGAACCAAAACCTCACAATTTGGGGCTTCCCCCCCCCCCCCCCCCCCCTGGTTTGCCTTTCCTTCATATTTTATTTTCTTCCAATAATTGTTTTATTTATTTTATTGCTTTATTTTAATTAATTAATTATTTTTACCATACATAAAAAATATAAAAAAATCAGAAAAAGATGAAAATATAATAAATTATTTTATTTTACTATTTTTGTAAATAAATGCATGTGAATAAACTTAGTTTTAATTAGGTTATAATTTTAATCCTTTTAATGACTAAAAAATCAAAAATATAGAATTAGGTTAATTAACAATTTCCATTCCTTTTAATTTTTCCTTTTTATCATAATATTGCTTATTTTATTTATTTTATAATTAAATTGTACAATAAAAATTAGGTTTAAATTAGGTTAAAAACTTTAATATTTTCTTAAAAAACTTAAAAATAATTAGACTTAGGTTTAGCTTTTTTTATTTTAATTTTAATTAATTATTCTTTCCATTACATCATAAAAAACACAAAAATACTAAAAAACATTTTCTTTTAAATTTTAATTTTAATTCTTCATTAATTTTAATTTTACAAAAGGGTCCAACGCCCATTGTTTTATTTATTTAATTTCGCACATTTATTTTATATCGTTTAAATAATTATGTACATGTCCCAAAGCCTTGTAACAATTTAACTTTTCGCACTTTTCAATTCTTTTATTTTGCTTTATTTATTTTTCAGTCAAATCGGGTCCGGTTTAATTTTGGCGATGTGGACCCGCGCCATTTGTAATAGTTTAGATTTATTTTCCCGCAAATTTTAACTGTTAAAAGCATGCAAGAATGAATGACTTAATTAAAATCAAGCGTAGATCACAACAAACATGACAAGACAAATATCAATGAAACATGACACACAATTCGCACACACCACCCCTAGGGTACGCCTCACTGTTGCCTTTCGAAAGGTGATCGTCGAGTAGAGGACGTCTTAGTAAGTCCTCATGATCCGGGAACCTGGCATGAGGGTAGCTTCTAAGGTGTCTTCCCATTGCTCTGGTGATCACCATGTCCCTAAACTCGAATTGACCCGAACACCTCCAACGGTGGTGCTACCTACCTCTCAATGGTGGGATGGCACTGCTTTAAAGGACATTTACACAGACGAATTCCTTAGGGTAGGTAGGTTCTCAAGGATACTTGCTCTAATTTCAAACAAATCAAAATATCTTTTCACACCGACACTTTTCAAAAGCTTTCAAAGCAAATTTTTCAAACACTCTGACGTACGAGTCGAACTGAAATTTTTCAAAGAAACTTTTTTAAAACCCACATTGAAAAGCGAACAAACAATTTTGAAAACACATTGAGCAAGTATCTAAGAGCCCATGGATAACCATGGATAGAAAGGGTGCTAACACCTTCCCTTTCTATAACCTACCTCCCGAACCGAGAGCAATCTCTTTAAGGAATTTTTCTGTGCTTTTGTCCTTTCCATTTGGAGAAAATAAAAGACGGTGGCGACTCTTGCTTACCGCGACATACGCGATCCAGCATTAAACAGTCAGTTCCAGATCCACCGATCACAATAAGTCTGCAATTGATCTTGCCAAGAATCCAGTGCTACATGGAAGAAGCAAGCACATTGAGACGAAGTATCTCTTTCTCAGAAATTAAGTTCAGAAAGGAGTGTTAGAAGTTCTGCACTGTAGCACTCAGAAACAGCTTGCAGATCTTCTGACGAAGGCAGTTAAAACAGATCAATTTCTTTGCTTAAGAGATGAAATTGGTGTTGTTAATTTCTGATAGATTATCTAAATTAAGGGATGGTATTGGAAATGTAATTTATTTAATGTCCACAATTCCCAATACTTACTCTTTATTAGGGCCTTTTGGCATTTTCATTTCTAGTATAAATATGCTACCTAGGCTATCAATATTGTATCCCAAATTCATTCCTCTATTTGAATATAAGAAGTAGTCCTCTTTGTTATCATTCATTGTTCATTCTTTATCTCTCCTTCCATTACATTGCACCAACATTTATATGACAATTTGTCACATTTAACTAATGACATGTCGTTTAAAAATGGACACGTCACTTAATTTAATTATAAAAACATGAGAGTGGAATCAAAACACATTGAATTTGAAATATGAGAATTAGTTCCTAGATTTAACTTAAATAAAAGAACCAAAATATTCCTATACGGGAAGGGCAAAATCAATTTCTTAGACGAATCCTATTTCCAGTCTAAGAAGAAATATGGGAAGTGGAGCAAGCTCAAACTTACACAGAATTGAATTTGTTAGCTGTTGAAACACTATAAGTATTTATATTATCATTTTCTATAAAGATTGATATGATATTACTGTTGTTTTACAGTTAAAATTATTTTATGTGTAAGATTCATAAAAGGTTTTGGTGCTTCAAAGTTTTGTTCGCATGAAAAGTAAGTAACAATCACAAAAAGTTGTGGTTTTGAAATATTGATAAAAACATGTAAAAATTAGGGTTCGATAATCGATAAAAATTATATTATAGCGCTCTAATAATAAGTTGAACTTTTTGTGTTGATGTTACAATGTTAACATCTAACCATTAGCTAACACCTTATAAAATTTGTGGCTGAAGTGATTCTTGAGTCTTGATTCAAGAGAATCAAGCAATCATTAACATCTTGTTGCCTTGTTATTAAATAGCATACACTTTCATACAAGGTGGCAGATAATGCTGGAGCAGCAGCAAAAAATATGAGGGACAAGCAAATCATGAAAACTGATGTGGATTTCATTTTTCTAATTATATTGATTTTTTATCACAATATATCAACCAACAATTACACCTATATTTATAGCCAGTTCAAATTTTCTTAAAAATTGTGGCTATATTATATTAAATTAAAATGGAAAATCAAAGTTATTATAATAAACATATTACTGGTCAAATAATTTTATTTTATTTTTAAAAATTGTTGATTTATTAATGTCAATAGTTGGGCACCCTTTTGGACAACTAACAAATACTAAAATACTAGTATAATATAAATTCAAAATTGTTACGATGAAAATCTTAATCAAATTTTATCATGATAATAATTTTTTATAAAAATCATTATATGTTATTTACTAATTTGATCATACATTAAGAAAAAATAATATTATATATATAATAATAATGATATAATATTCAACCATCACAATTAATAATAAATTAAATAATATATTTAAATAAAGGTATTATTAATAAATAGATTAAAGAATTTGAATTTTGAAATGATAAAATAAAAGAAAGAGTGTTAAAAAGGTAGCTTTTGATCTAATTAATTAATTAATTTTTATTACAAATTTTAATTTTATTTACAATGTTGTGTTATATTATTTTATTCTTAAAAACTACAAATAATATTCTTTTTGGTTACTATCAATAATGTTTTTAATAATCATTTTTCAAATGTTTTTGGTTATTATCAATAAAGTAACAAATAATTTTATTCTTACTTAATTTATTTTATTAAAAATGTATGTTCATAATAATTACTAATGTTTTAATTTTTTGTTTTTAATTTTAGTTACAATTTATTTTTGGAACAAAAATCAGTTATAATTTTTTAATTATAGATTTTTTAATTATGGTTAAAATTAATGTTTTGAAAATGAAGAGTTTTATAAAACGGTCAATTTATTTTCCATATCCTATAATAATATCATTTTATTATTCTTAAACCGATCCATTTGTTCCAGTTTTATTTTTAAATAGATAAACTCTTCTCATTTTCTTTCTTACACATATATTTTAAAATTTGATGCATATTCGGACCAAAACATAGGATAAATGGGTAAACTATTCTACACTAATTCAAAAAGAAAATTAATTTTTTTATCTTTATCTAATTCATAAGCTCTGGGAAGGTTCCATTTTTTTACATCTATTGAAATCTATTTCATGTCTATTATTTTCCAATTTTATTTTATTATTTTGATCATATTCAAATTTATATTATGTAATATAATTTCTAATTATTATTTTGCACGTTTTGCAATTTGAGTAAGAGTCTAATCAATCCAAACTCCTACGAGCAACAATCTTAAAACAAAGATTAAAACATATGTATCTTGGAATCACCTTAAGCATCTAAATTCTAAAAACTATAACGAATATGTTTATGTTAAGATTTTTTTATTTTTTTTTATTTATTTTTTATTTTTTTGGTTTAATTTTCTTCCTCTTTCTTCACAATTCTAAAAAGATACTACTTATGTTTTTTTTGGATATAAATTCTTATTTTCTTCTATAATATAAATTCTAATTATTATTTTAATCATATTTCATACTCATAATCATTTTAATATATGTTGTTTTATTATTATTATTTTTGTTTAATTTCCTTCTTCCATTTATGGTTTCTTTCAAATATAATCATACTAACAATATTTAATTTTCATTTAATTGTTATGAAGTATTTCTTTGAATTAATTTCCTTCATCTCAATTTCAAAATGTTTTTGTGGTGTTGCAACATGGAATAATTGATGTTGTTATTCTTTATAAAAAATATTTTATTCGTTTGGATAAACTATTTTTAACAATCAAGTTTTGTTTTTTATTTCTACATTCCCATTCAACCATTAATGACTTACTAAAAATATTAAAATATATTTCTCACTATTTATTATTCTTTATCAATCTAAATTGTAAGAGCATACAGTTTCATACAAGGGGGCAGATAATGCTGGAGCAGCAGCAAAAAATATGAGGGACAAGCAAATGATGAAAAATGATGATGGGGATAATGTGGTAGATTTCATTTTCCTAATGATATGGGTTCTCTAATGATATGAATTACACAATATATATATATATATATATATATATATATATATATATATATATATATATATATATATATATATATATATATATATATATATATATATATATATTATTGTTGGTCAAATAAATTTTGCTATTATTTAAAAATAAAATAAATTGTTGTGTAATTAGAGTTAACAATTTGCATATATTTAGGATGTGTTTGGTTCGAGGTAAATGGAGGAGAGGGTATATTTTTAATAACATATATTTGGTTCAATTTTTAAGAAGAGAGAGGATCAAAATCTCTCCAAATCACACTTTATGCTTCTCTCGAATAGAAAATTTCAGAATTGAACGTAAATTTTGATATTTAATAAATTAATATATTTATTAAAATATTCTCAATTTTATTTTATTATTTAAAAAGTATTAATTTCTTTTGTGTTTCTGCTTTTCTTCTCTCTATTATTTTCATCAACTTATTAAAATTCTATTTTTTTTGTTTAATAAAAATTATAAGCATTACAATTTTTTTAATTATAATTTTAATTTATATGTTTACTTATGTTAATTTTTTTGAACTTTGTTCTGTATTCTGTTATATAATTTTTATATATAAAATTTTAACCAATCATTTTTTTTATTTATTATATTGTAATATTTATAATATTTAATAATAATAATTTATTTTATGTGTTTAAAAGTTATTATCAACACATAGTTTATTTTATAGAAAATTTTTAATACGAATCAAGTGTATTTAGTTTTTTTAATATTATGTAATAAGTTATGACTTTTTAATCACTCATTATTATAAATATTATTTTCAAAAAATTATTTAAAAAAATTTCACGTCTGAGTATCATATCACTTATATGAAATCATAATGAAAAAAATGTAAATTATTAATAAAATCCTCTCATCCCTTGTGAATCAAACATATTAAAATTCTGGCAACAGATACTTAATGTCACAGTGAATGTTATGACACCGTATCTGACAAATTGTACACAAACCAAACAGTAATTTAAAAGACAGTAAAGAACACAATCAATTGTTAACCCAGTTCAGTGTATAACAACACCTACATCTGGGGGCTACCAAGCCAGGGAGGAAATTCACTATAAGAGGTATTAATTTAGGAATAAACCGACCAGTTTATCTCCTTCACTTAAGACCTACCCAATGCAACTTCAACATAAGTCCTACTTAAACCTGAGTTCCTACTCACTCCCCCTCAATCACAGCAGTGATACTAATCTACTGATTAATAAGATTATGAAGACATTCTTCAATACACACGCTTGATTTTGCTTCAAAGCTTTAATCAAGAGACACAACACTCGTGCTTCAAAGCTTTGAGTGATAAACAACCCTTACAACCAAATCCTACTCCAAGTCACTTATCAAGTGATAATTTCTTGGCTCACATTAATTACTAAAACTATCACAACTACAAAATGCCTTATTGATCTTCTGTCAAAAGCGTTGCACGCCATTAGGATTCGTGAGAAATATATATGCAGTCTATTCTTCATTTTGGGCTTCCATAAAAATAGCTAGCATTAACCAAAGTTAACCTAAAGACTTGGTCTAGGGCTTTCATCATAACAGATTAGGGTTAAGCAAGGTTAACCTAATATCCACATAAGCATCTGATCTAGTCAATAAACTTCAACTCAGAATAGCACATCAGATTCCTGAAAATTCTCAGGAACAATAAATCTGCACAACAACTTGATCAGTACAGGATGTCTTAACATTGGGTATGACATCATGTATCCTGCTCACTGATTTTGGTAGAATTCAGTACATATGATTATAGCTTAATCATCATGATATTCACTCATACTGAGTTGTTCCTGTAGAACATTCCTTCTGCAGAATTTTTCTTTATCCCAGAATGTTATGACATCAGTCATGACATTCGCAAATCTGGTTTTACCAAAAAATAATGCCAACAATCAAACACTTACAAACTCCCCCTTTGGCAAATTTTTGGCTAAAACCCCTAAACAATCAGAGATTAGAATGCAGAAGCAACATGCAGACCAGAGATCAAAATGCAGC
This sequence comes from Vicia faba, assembly GCA_948472305.1. Classification (NCBI taxonomy): domain Eukaryota; kingdom Viridiplantae; phylum Streptophyta; class Magnoliopsida; order Fabales; family Fabaceae; genus Vicia; species Vicia faba. Next base: position 763,387,425 of record OX451735.1, on the reverse strand, counting down.
AGAATTTTTAATAACAGCTAATCTAACTACCAATATCCAATTCTACCAAAATTACCACAATTACTTCTCCCCCTTTTTAGCCATAAAGAGGCCAAAGGATCTAGTACTTTAAGTTATACAGTCATCAAAAGGAAATCCAAAATAAACAGAAACAGAGAGAATGTATCAAATAGCAGCAGCAAGTTCCAACATCAATCTTTACAACTCAGCAAACAAAGACCTTCAGGTACTGTCATCCCCTGAGGAAGCACTATTTTCAGCAGCATCTTTTGGTGAGCTTCTTGCAGAACCATCATGTTGTTCTTCATCAGCATCCTCTTCCCTCATTTGTTCTTCATTCTTCTCCTGTTCCAGACTAGTAATCAGCTCTTCAAGAGTCCTTTTTATTGCATCAAGCTCTCTGTAGGTTTCTTTTAGAACATCTATAACATCAACTTTCTTGGGATGAGCTTTGACATTTGATGTCTCAGCAGATGTCATAACAATGTCAGGGACATGTTGTTCTTCATCAGCATCCTCTTCCCTCATTTGTTTGTTCTTACAGCCTATAACCCTATTTTTCGTGCCTTTGCCTTTCTTTTGTATTGTGGAATATGTTAGGGTAACAAATATGGCTTCAATCTTCCACATCAATGCATTGCATATTTGATTTGATTCACTTTTGAAAGCTTGCCAACTTTGTCAAAAATCCATCTTTTTGCACATGATCTTGTGTGATACGAATTTGATGCTCTTAATGATGATGATCTCAACCTGAAATAGCCAAAAAGATCTCAAGTAATCAATATTTGGATTTAATTTGATTTAATTTGATTAAAAATGAAATAATTCAATAAAAAATCAAATAAAATAAAAAAAGGAAATATGATCTCAAGGCTGAAGATAGGACACGTGTGCAATGGAGGAAGCTCAAATAAAGTGGAAAAGAATGGGCCCATTTGACAAAATTTGAAGTTTTGGGGATAGTTGACTTTTGGCAATTTTGCAAAAATGCCCAACTTCAACAATGCATAACTTCTTCAATTTTGAACTTTTGGAGGTGTTCTTGAACTTTCTAGAAATCTTGAGATGTCCTATAACCAACCCTTTTTATCTCATCTCATTTTTACATTCCATGATCAAGTTATAAGCTTTGGCAAAAAAGGTGTTTTTGTTGACTTTCAAAAATGACCTATAATGTCCAAATTTATAACTTCTTGTGAGAGCATTTTTTGATCTTTGGGCATGAATATGGATTGTAGGAAATTACATCCTATTCAAAATGAGCTTTGGATGGGTCATTTCTCATAAAGTATGAGAAAGTTATGCTTGGTCAAAGTTGAGTTGACTTTTCCTAGAAAACCCTAATTTATCAACTTTTGAGTCTTGATGAATTTTGAGCAATCCTTGATGAATCATGATCAACCCTTGATAAAATGATGAAATGTCCTTAAAAATTATAATGTTGACAAAAAATCTTGAAGTTTGACTGTATGTAGGTCACAGTTGACTTTTGCCCTAGCACATTCGATTTTTGGACCCTTTGAGCAATTGACTGACCAAACTTTCTCTGCAAGGCTTGAAATTTGACATGGATGACCTTGAGAACATATTAGGACATTGTGGAGCACTTGATGTCATTTGTACTCAAGGATCTTGATGCAACACAAAACCCTAATTTGGGGTTGACTGCCTTAGGAGATAGCTTGTCTGTCCAACTTTTGAGCAAGCTTGAGCCACTTGGAGATTTTTCTTGCAATGTTTTGAGACATATGAGAGGGAAAATTTTGGGGTACAACAGGTTACTACTAATGTTTTCTAACTATTGCTTTAGTGATTTTACTTGTCCCTTTCGAATGTTCCTTACAACTCCAACGACGATGCTACCTACTCCTTAATAGTATGATAGCACTCTCTAAAGGAAATGAGAACAAACAACCTTTTTTTAGAGTAGGTAGAATCTTAAGTACTTGCTCAATAAAAACTTTTCACACAAACACCTTTCAAAACAAATTTTCAAAACAAACTTTGTCACGTCCTTTAGGACTGATACAAGGATTATCACGAAGTAAAACTTTTTCAAGACAAATACACACAAGCAATTTGAAAAATGAGCAAGTACCTAAGTTCCCGTAGATAATTACGGATAGAAAGGGTGCTAAAACCTTCCTTTTTTATAATCTACCCCCCGTACTTAGAATATCTCGAAAAAAAGTTTTTTCTGTTCTTTTTCCTTTTCCATGATTGGATGAAATAAAAGTCGATGGCGACTCTTGCTTACCGCGACATTTTGCGAACAAAAAATGTAAAACGCAAACCAGTAATAATAGTCGGTTCTGCCACCGTATCACAGTAAGCATGGGATTCCGTTTAGAGGAAGCTATCCACAAAGGCCACTTATCTAAAGATAGGGATGCATTAAATGGTTCTAAGAAGTATGGTGATAGTTCTTCCAAAGAGAAATAGAAAGACTTATATGCTATACTTTGTGGTAGGCAAGGGATAACTCATAATAGGAATCAACAAGTTGCTTATATGACTCCAGTCATCAATGTGGCTCCGACTACTATTGCATATCAGAGGGAACCTTAACAAGGTAATCAAGGGAAAGGTCATTAGAGGAAAATGATCTTTGATCCAATTCTAATGACATACACAGAGTTTTATCCTTCTTTATTGAAGAAGAATCTGGTTCAAACTCGAGCTCGACCAGTTGTTCCTGAAAAAATGCCAAGAGGATATAAGGCTGATGTTTCCTATGCCTTTCATCAGGATGCTCTTGGGCACGATTTGGAAGATTTCTTTTCTTTGAAGGCCGAAGTTCAGAGAATGTTCTGAAGCGGTATCTTGTCATTTAAGGATATTGGCCCTAATGTTCAAAATAATTTGTTAGCAAAGCATGAATGACTCTCTGTTATTGGTAGTTCCAAAGTTTGGGAAATGTTTCCTTCAGTTCAAGTCCAGATAAGAGAGTATTCTTAGTTTATTAGCATTTTTAATGGTTTCTCATTTGTATTTTTTTCTTGTCTATCATTGCACTGTTTGCATGTAAGAACTGGTTTGCATTTGAATGTTTAATCTTAATACAACAAGTATGTTTGTCTTGAAGAAATTAATTCGTTTCACTCGTATTTGTTTTCAATTTGAAATTGCTTTATGATACCAACTTGTCACCCATTATCTTGCCTAGGCAGATATTAGAGGGGGGTGCTGATTTTCTAACACAAAATTTTCAATTGTATGCTTTTGGATAAAACCTTTTTGACGGTGTACAGACATTGGTTCAAATTCCCAAATATCGGAGATATAAGGGAGTGAAACCCTCGTTAATCCCTTTGAGCCTTGAAGTAGGAGTTTCCTTTCTATTCAGAAAAACCCTCAATTTTTAACCCGGGGCAGGGTAGTTTCTAGTTAATCGATTGAGTATTTAAATCTCATCAAGAGTATGCATCCAAGGTTACAACAATGATTATACTTCGAAAGGTTGAGGAAAGTCAAAACCATAATGGTCAATCTTCGAATATCATTAGTGTGCATCAAGAGTAGACGATATCTCAATGGGTATCTCTCGCACATCAAGAGATCAACAGATGATGATACCATAACAGTTATCCCTCATCCACCAAGGACTCAGGCAGTCACAATTATTTCAATAAGTCACATACGACTCGAAGTCACACGACGTGTTCAAAAGGAAAGAAAAATGAAATGAATAAAAAAATGATGAAAAATATAAAGAGACAAAAATTCCCTCTAAGTCAGAACTTGAAAAACAAATTCGCTTAGGCTAAAGTCAGAGCATTCTGCTGAACTATCAATTCAAAAGAATTAGTTCAAACAAAAGTTAGGGAAAACAAAAATTTGCAAAGAAAGGATTACGAAGAAAAGTCCTCAACAAAGAACAAATTTGTGTGATTACAAATACAAACACTAGAAGGGTGACTGCTACTCTGAAAGCCTGATCACTTCTTTAACCATAACCAAATATTTTTATGAGAAATGAACACTAGTATCAAATAAATTGAATATAGGACTGGAGAACATCATGAAGGGGGTGGGCACACAATATTTTGAGCCTTAAACTCTTTTTTCTAAAAACAGTGAACTAGGCCACGTTACAACCTTCAAAAGTCCTAATTGAAACATGGTTTATTTCAAAAGCATACTCCAACGAGATAGGGTTTCTAACTCCCATAAGTTCTACTAAAATATTTGTGTTGGTATCATATGATTTTGTTATCTTTCATACAAAAATAAATAATGCACTAATTCGCAAGCTATGCGACATCTTTTCAAAAATCTCCAAGGCTTACATAATTGTTGCATTAGAATTTTCATTCTTAGAATAAATTTTTCTTCTTGTAAAATAATTGCTTAATGTCAAGGAAGCTTACATATAAGCACCAATGATGATTTTAATCTTTTGAGGTCTGAAACTTTGTTAAGTATTTGGAGAATCATTTCTAAGAATGATCATAGCCAGGGGTATGTTGCCTGAAGACCTTCAGCATGAACAGGTTACTACCTCATCGTTTGATTACCCTCATGGGTTATATATGAAGACTTTGTTTTTCCAAATACAGTCAATATGGGGCAGTCATGTCGAGGTCCAACGAATCTCTCCAAGAGTTTGAAGACACTAGAGAATTTTGGATGCTAGGTCTTTTGTAAAATCCTCTTGAGACGATTTCTTCTCATAAACCATGTAGCTTGGGGCATTTAAGAAGTGAAGTTATTCGCAAGAATTGTCGCGCATCTTGCAGTTAATCAGCAGTAAACTTGGGGCATAAAAATTTAGTTCCAGGGGCAATCCATATTTGTCAAGATATGTGATCTATTATGCACACATTGTTAGATGATGGTGTTCCCCAATAGTTCCAGCTAAGCAAGATTTTTCTCCAACTGTAGAAGATTTCATGTTGTTATCCTTTCAATGGGTTGTTAAAGTTAGAATATTGGACTTTGGATTTTCTCCCGAAAAGTATCTTCCTCTCAAGAGAGATTAGACCTTTATAGAATAAATATGCTTCGTCGATGGCTTTTGTTCTATCTCCAGTAATGTTCCCATCTTGTCGAGATTAGCCGAGTATTTTTTTGTACTGTGATGTCTTTTCATCTCCAGTTTATCTATTTTGTCTGTTTTGTCAGCATATACATGACATTTATTTATTCATTCACACTTATATCATTCACGCACATTCACATTTATCTATGTTTTTGGGTCCATCTCCGTTGGTTGTGTTTATCCCCAAGTAACTTATTTCCTCTTTCCAAATAGAGTGACAACTTAAGCAGAAAGTGTACATCCTTTTTAATTCCCCCACTGAGTTTATTCCTCGTGGAAGGGTTTTTGTTTCATCTTAGGATAGGATAATTCCCAGTAGAGCTTATTCCTCATCCCGTATAGTCTTGTTCGATTGTTTCTCTCCATTTTATTCTTGGATTAAGCTTTGTCTCCTGCCGATGTTACCCTGTGGATTTCTCTAGGCTGTGAAACCAAGATTGAGAGTGTGTTTATTTTGCGCCTATAAATACTTGTGTCTCCTCAGGAAAATTCTATTCATGGTTCCCCATTGAAGGTGAACTTTGTTCCTCAGTAGTTTTGTTACAACACTCTTTCGGAATCTCAACATGATAATAAAATCGTAGACTCTTTACTTGAGCAACTTGATTATTTCTGGATTTCCTCTTTTATGGAAAATGGTGATATCTTCATGAGAAATTTGTCTATCCCCGATGAAGTTATTGATTCTCATTCACAACAATGTTTTTATAATATTATATTGAAATCTTTTGCCTGACAGCAAGTGGCGGCCTCTTTATTTGAGCAGCTTGTGTATTTTCAGCATACTTTTAACTTATGGAAAATGGTGGTCTCTTCATGAGAAGTTTGTCTATCTCCAATATATCAACTCTGATTTTTTAGCAAACAACATCTCTTCGGAAAAGTCCCGTGGGGAAGTTTGTATATTATCCTTATCAGGTGGAAGACTTGATTAAGAAGAAAGTGAGACCAATTTGTGGCTTATGACAAGGTTCTTGGGGAGGTTTACTCGGAAAATGACATCTCTTTAGAAAAGTCCCATGGGGAAGTTTGTATATTATCCTTATCGGGTGGAAGACTTGATTAAGAAGAAACTGAGACCAGTTTGTGGCTTATGACCAGGTTCTTGGGGAGGTTTACTCAGCAAACGACATCTCTTTGGAAAAGTCCCGTGGGGAAGTTTGTATTTTATCCTTTTCAGGTGGAAGAATTGATTAAGAAGAAACTGAGACCAGTTCGTGACATATGACTAGGTTCTTGGGGAGGTTTACTCAACAAATGACATCTCTTTGGAAAAGTCTCACGGGAAAGTTTGTATATTATCTTTATCAGGTGGCAGACTTGATTAAGAAGAAACTGAGAGTAGTTTGTGGCTTATGACCAGGTTCTTGGGGAGGCTTACTCAGCAAATGGCATCTCTTCAGAAAATTCCCGCAGAGAATATTGTATATTATCCTTTTCAAGTGGAAGACTTGATTAAGAAGAAACTGAGACCAGTTCCTGGCTTATGACCAGGTTCTTGGGGAGGTTTACTCAGCAAACTACATCTCTTCTGAAAAGTCCTGTGGGGAAGTTTGTATATTATCGTTATCAGGTGAAAGACTTGATTAAGAAGAAAATGAGACCTGTTCGTGGCTTATGACCAGATTCTTGGGGAGGGTTACTCAACAAACACCACCTCTCCAGAAAATTCCCGCAGAGAAGTTTGTATATTGTCGTTTTTAAGTGGAAGACTTGATTAAGAAGAAACTGAGACCAGTTTGTGGCTTGTAACCAGGTTCTTGGGGAGGTTTACACAACAAATGGTATCTCTTTTAAGAAATTTTCTCATTAACGGTAAATTGCATCTCTTTTGAAAAGTTTGATCACCAAAAACAAATGATATCTCTTTTAAGAAGTTAGCTCACCAACAACAAATGGTATCTCCTTTGAGAAGTTTGCTCATCAACAACAAATGGTATCTCTTTTGATAAGTTTTCTTATCAACAACAAATGGTATCTCTTTTGAGAATTTTTCTTATCAACAGCAAATGGTATCTCTTTTATGAAGTTTGCTCATCAACAGCAAATGGTATCTCTTTTGAGAAGTTTGATCATCAACACCAAGTGGTATCTCTTTTGAGAAGTTTTCTCATCAACAACAAATGGTATCTCTTTTGAGAACTTTGCTCATCAATAACAAATGGTATCTCTTCATAAAATTCCCGTAGAGAAGTTTGTATATTATCCTTTTCAAGTGGAAGAATTGATAAATAAGAAACTGAAACCCGTTCGTCGTGGAAAAGTTTATTATCTTTTCTACATTCCTCTATTGAGTTGGTAGTTTACCGTCATCTGTGAGTCGATATCTCTTACTTTTCTATTTTCATCTATTGAGTTGGTAGTTTATTGTCATCTGTGAGTCAGTATCTCTTACTTTTCTACCTTCATCTATTGATTTGGTAGTTTACCATCATCTGTGAGTCAGTATCCCTTACTGTTTTACCTTCATCCATTGAGTTGGTAGTTTGCCGTCATTTGTGAGTCGGTATCTTTTTCGATCCTACCTTCGATAATTGAGTTGGTAGTTTACCGTCATTTGTGAGTCGGTATCTTACTTTTCTACCTTCATATATTGAGTTGGTAGTTTACCTTTATCTATGAGTCGGTATCTTATCGATCTTCTACTTTCAACTATTGAGTTGGTAGTTTATCGTCATCTGTGAGCCGGTATCTTACTTTTCTACCTTCATCTATTGAGTTGATAGTTTAACATCATCTGTGAGTCGGTATCTTGTTTGATCTTCTACCTTCAACTATTGAGTTGGTAGTTTACCGTCATCTATGAGTCAGTATCTTATTGATCTTCTACCATCAACTATTGAGTTGGTAGTTTATCGTCATCTGTGAGTCGGTATCTTATTGATCTTCTATCTTCAACTATTGAGTTGGTAGTTTACCGTCATCTATGAGTCGGTATCTTGTTTGATCTTCTACCTTCAACTATTGAGTTGGTAGTTTACCGTTGTTTATGAATTTAGTGAAATTTGATTTTTATTGTATTTTATTCATGATTTCTTTTCCATATAAAAAATCACAAAAAAATATACTTAGCATCATGTCATTTTTATTTACTATTTTTACCTATTTATTAAAAATTATCAAAAATATATTCTTTTATTAATTTAAATTTATATGTTATTTTGATTTCTTATATGTATTTTATTTTTTATCTTTTAATTTGCACTTATATTTTCATTTATTTTAGTTCAAGAAAAAAAATCATAAATAATTAATTTAATATCTCTTTTATTTTCTATTTTTATATTTATTATTATTACTAACACTTTTAGTTATTATTATTATTATTATTATTATTATTATTATTATTATTATTATTATTATTATTATTATTATTATTACTTTGTTTTTTTGTTTGTTTTTTGTGTCAATAAAGAAAAGTTGGGACCACTATATTGTAGTATAAACACTTCGCACGGATTGCAAACTTGTACTTATCAATGACCAAGAATCATTTAGACACATCACATGGATTGCCAACTTAGACTTATCAATGATCAAGAACCATTCTTATAAAGTCACATGGATTGTCACATCAACACTCCCACCTCATTCACCCTATAAATAAGACATTACTTTCTTTCATTTGGGGGGACAATACCACAAATCACTCACTAAACTTAGCGAAAACTCTTTTTTTTTTCTCTTTGTTTTCTTTCAAGTCATTTCTTCCTTTTATTGAATAGGTAGGCTATTATACTTGTTATTTGTTTAATTCATTTGCATTTTTACTCTTTATTTATTTAGTACCATAATTATCACCATTTTCAAAATCAAGAGTTGAAAAGTGTTCTTGAACCTCCAAAAGCAAAAATAATTTATTGTTGTTTAATTTTCATATTTTTCTGTAATTTTTGTTGTTGTTTATTTACTTATTTTGAACACGGATCATTGGTCGTGAGATTGAGTTGATAAAATTTCGTTACTCATTTGTTTAATTTCATGAAAAATTGAGAAAATTGACATTTACACTATTTTTATTATAGACTTCATCTTATTCTTCTATATCTATTTTATTTTTATTTTTATTTGGATCAATTTGAAAAGCATTTGAGATTTTTTTAGTTCATCTAAGATTTTCGGATATTTGATGAACTTTCATCATTTCCAATCTACCTCTAAATGGTCCTTTGATCATTCAAGGTACTTGTGATTGATGATAAGTTTGTCATAATGTATCTTCTTTGACTTTGTCTTGATCCCCGTGTTTGTTAATTGTACTTCACGTATAAGAGAATAAAATTCAAAGTGTCATTTCTCTAACATGTATGCGTGCATACATTCTATGCTCTGTATGAAGTTAAACTTATCCCAAATCATATTATTAACTTTATATTGTCCTAACTTTACTTTAATATCATTTATATTCCCGCACTTTATATTTTCATCTCTTTACTTTTATGCGATTTATCACTCATAGCATTTTATTTTCTTTACTTTATGCATTTTTTCTTTTCTCAATTGAGCATTTATCTTCTCTTTGCTCACTTGACCTTCTTATTTTCTTTTCCTTGTTATAAGCCACTTAATAAAGAAAAAAAATCTAAAATTGGTTCTTTAAATCCTTGGACTATGGTTACTATCCATTTTTATCTGATGCATGGTTATTGTCCGGTCTTCATTTGATTATTATCTTTATGTTAGAATCCAAGGGAAAAGATCGTCTCGTTGACCTAATGTAATTATGAGTCTTTATATTTTGTCTCTCATATTTGTTTCCCATTAGTTAAAATCTTTAAAATCCTATTTTCAAATTTACACTTTTTTAAGCCAAAACTTCGACATTAGGTCATTGCGTTTGTAAAATATCATCTCCACACCCATTTAGCAAGCAAACTAATTTTAACCAAAAACCAAATATTTCAAAAGGTTCCTCTAGGATACTGTAGATACATATGGTGCTAGTACCTTCCCTTTGTATAACCAATCCCTGAATATTCGATCTCTTTCAGATGCATTGTATTTTTACTTTTTAGTATTGTTTATATTTTGCATATTTATGGATTTTATTTCGCACTTTTCCCTTTTCTTTTGGAAATAATAAAGCGCGGTGGCGAATCTTGCTTATTTGTGATCCAAGTTAATTAATAGCTTGATCTCCAATTTTCACCGCTACAGTGTTATGTTTGGTGAGCGATTGAATGAGACAACCTCAAAAGAATAGGGACGAACACAATAAATGTTGTGTCGATGTTCGTATGCAGTGTTGGCAAAGAATGAGATAACCTCAAATGAGAACGATGAATAGCTTTGTGATATTCAAAAAATGGCGGACGAACACGATGAATAATTTCAAGTTGTTCAAAAAATACAGGACGAAAATAAAATTAGGATTTCAGTTTAGAGAGTGAAAATGAATATGATGTTGATGTAGTGAGAAAGATTAAATTAAAGTTGTTTTAATTATTTTATTTTAATTGATTTTCATTATAAATATTAAACTTAATTACAATATTTATAATTATAAAGTTACCAAAGTAAGTGGCATAAATAATACATTCCTATATAGAATTTTAAAACTTTAGGCATAATTTTGATTAATAAGAATATGACTTCACCATATAACATAATATTTTATAGTTTAAATTTAACATTTATCTTAAAATGTCACTATTACATGCCATCCATATCCAACTCTTTATCCTATCTTGTATATTTTTATATCATGCGCATAAAACAGATTCTAAAAATTATATTATAGCGCTCTAATAATAAGTTGAACTTTTTGTGTTGATGTTACAATGTTAACATCTAACCATTAGCTAACACCTTATAAAATTAAGATTGAAATGGTAAAACATTTTGCAAATAAAAACAAATAAAAAAAATATATTTAGTCTTTTTTATTAGCTTACATTAGAAATCCTTAATTTGAAGCTATAAGCCTTATCTATGTAAGATGGCTTACAGACAAAAGAGCAGCTTCACTAAGTACAAAGACTTGATTGTTTCGAACAGTCATTGGAGGATTAAAAAACTTCTCTCCTTGAAGAGCTTTCTCACACAACCCAGGTCCATTACCAGCAGCTTGTATATCATTTTTTGCACTCTGAGGATCATTTTTATCCAACTTAGCCAATGCATTTTCGAATCCTACTATAGTCGCAGGGTAGAAAACAGAAGCACACTGTCTAATAGCTTGATCATTGGGAAAGTCAGATCCCTCTTTTATAAGATAAGCATAAACTGATCTTGCTGTAGTTGCTGCCAGCTCCAAGATGAACTTTGAGAGATCATGATAATTTGTGGCTGAAGTGATTCTTGAGTCTTGATTCAAGAGAATCAAGCAATCATTAACATCTTGTTGCCTTGTTATTAAATAGCATACACTTTCATACAAGGTGGCAGATAATGCTGGAGCAGCAGCAAAAAATATGAGGGACAAGCAAATCATGAAAACTGATGTGGATTTCATTTTTCTAATGATATTGATTTTTTATCACAATATATCAACCAACAATTACACCTATATTTATAGCCAGTTCAAATTTTCTTAAAAATTGTGGGTATATTATATTAAATTAAAATGGAAAATCAAAGTTATTATAATAATCATATTACTGGTCAAATAATTTTATTTTATCTTTAAAAATTGTTGATTTATTAATGTCAATAGTTGGGCACCCTTTTGGACAACTAACAAATACTAAAATACTAGTATAATATAAATTCAAAATTGTTATGATGAAAATCTTAATCAAATTTTATCATGATAATAATTTTTTATAAAAATCATTATATGTTATTTACTAATTTGATCATACATTACAAAAATAATATTAAATATATAATAATAATAATAATAATAATAATAATAATAATAATAATAATAATAATAATAATAATAATAATAATAATAATAATAATATAATAATAATAATATAATATTCTTTAAAGAATTTTAGTACATTTATAACTAGTATTATCATTAATATTATATTCTTAAAACACTTTTCTAGATTATATAATTATATTTTATTTATAAAACTCTTCATTCTTTTAACTTTAATTAAAAAAATAAAAAATAAATTTCATTTTAATAATCACTAACATTGTAACTAACACTACAATGATTATAATATGTACAAAAAAATGAATTTCATTTTAATAATCATCAAATAATAATTAATACACTATAACGATGAAGTCATCTTTATGAGTTTCTATTTTATTAATTTTAATATAAATTTGTAAATTAGAGAATTTTCATCGATTAGATTACCATATTTAAATAAAGTTATTATTAATAAATAAATTAGAAAATTCGAATTTTGAAATAATAAAATAAAAGAAAGAAAGTTAAAAAGGAAGATTTTGATCTAATTAATTAATTAATTTTTATTACAAATTTTAATTTTATTTACAATGTTGTTATATTATTTTATTCTTAAAAACTACAAATAATATTCTTTTTAGTTACTATCAATAAAGTTTTTAATAATCATTTTTTAAATATTTTTGGTTATTATCAATAAAGTAACAAATGATTTTATTCTTACTTTATTTATTTTATTAAAAATGTGTGCTCATAATAATTACTAATGTATTTAATTTTTTGTTTTTAGTTTTAGTTACAATTTATTTTTGGAACAAAAATTTGTTATAATTTTTTAATTATATATTTTTTAATTATTTTTAAAATTAATGTTTTGAAAATGAAGAGTTTTATAAATCAGTCAATTTATTTTTCATATCCTATCATAATATTATTTTATTATTCTTAAATAGATTAATTTGTCTCATTTTCTTTCTTAAATAGATAAATTCCTCTCATTTTCTTTCTCACAGTATATTTGAAAATTTGATACATAATTTGACTAAAGTATGAGATAAATGAGTAAATTATTCTACACCGATTCCAAAAAAGAATTGATTTTTCTATTTTTATCTAATTCATAAGCTCAAGGTTCTCTATTTTGACATCTATTCAAATCTATTTAATGTTCATTATTTTTCAATTTTATATTATTATTTTGATCATATTTAAATTCATATTTTATAATATAATTTTTAATTATTATTTTATAGGTTTTACAATTTGAATAAGAGTCTAATCGATCCAAACTCGTACAAGTAACAATCTTAAAACAAAAATTGAAATATATATCTCTTGCAATCATATGGAGCATCTAAATTCTAAATACTATAACACATATTTATGTTAAGATATTTTTATTTTTTTATTAATTTTTAATTTTTTAGTTTAATTTCCTTCCTCTTTCTTCACAATTCTAGAATAATAATACTTATGTGTTTCTTTTTGGATATAAATTCTTATTTTCTTCTATAGTATAAATTCTAATTATTATTTTAATCATATTTTATGTTTATAATTATTTTAATATATGTTGTTTTATTATTGCTGTAATAAAGATACACATCATTTTACCGCCTTCAAATATAAAAGTTTATCAGCTTCTACGAAGTCAACTTTCTAGAACTAGAATACACATGCTTTTGTCTAAATATAATCACACCTATTAGATTATTATTATTTTGTTTAATTTCCTTCTTCCACTTATAGTTTCTTTCAAATAAAATCATACCAGCAATATTTAATTTCCATTTTATTGTTATGAAATTTTTCTTTGGATTACTTTTCTTCATCTCAATTTAAAAATGTTTTTGTGGTTCTGCAACATGGAATAATTGATTTTATTATTCTTTATAAAAAAATATTGTATTCGTTTGAATAAACTATTTCTAACAATCTGTTTTTTTTTATTTCTATTGGAAATGTAATTTATTTAATGTCCACAATTCCCAATACTTACTATTTATTAGGGTCTTTTTGCATTTTCAATTTCTAGTATAAATATGCTACCTAGGCTATCAATATTGTATCCCAAATTCATTTCTCTATTTGAATATTAAGAAGTAGTCCTCTTTGTTATCATTCATTGTTCATTCTTTATCTCTCCTTCATTACCTTGCACCAACAAGTTTTTTTTTTTATTTCTATTGGAAATGTAATTTATTTAATGTCCACAATTCCCAATACTTACTATTTATTAGGGTCTTTTTGCATTTTCAATTTCTAGTATAAATATGCTACCTAGGCTATCAATATTGTATCCCAAATTCATTTCTCTATTTGAATATTAAGAAGTAGTCCTCTTTGTTATCATTCATTGTTCATTCTTTATCTCTCCTTCATTACCTTGCACCAACAAATTGGTATCTAGAGCTTTTGGTTCTGTTTTTCCTGAGAAACACGAGTGGTTGTGAGCTGTGTGTTTGAGTTTTGTTCTTTGATTTTCTGTTGAAATCTTGAACAAAATTCTGAACAGAATTTTGATTCTGTTGGTTGAGAAACAGTGAGTTTAAGATCTAAAAATCAAAGCAAGGTTTAAAATGAGTGGAGACGGTAGTTTGAACACTAAACTTCCGGTTTTTAATGGCGAAAACTGGAACAGATGAATGATACAAATGCGTGTACTGTTCGGTGCACAAGATGTTTTGGATTTGGTTACAGATGGTTATGTACCAGCTGCAGCAGATGCAACTGAAGAACAGAGAACTGCTGAGAGGTTAATGAAAAAGAGGGACCAGAAAGCTCTGTTTTATATCCATCAGTGGTGGATGAAAATGTGTTCGAGAAGATTGCTGATTCAACAACGTCTAAAGGGGCGTGGGATTTACTGACGAGATGTTACGGTGGTGACGCATCAGTAAAGAAGGTGAAGCTTCAATCCCTACGAAAGCAATATGAGAACCTGAACATGAAGAGCAGTGAGAAAGTTTCTGAATATATCTCCAGAGTGATTCTGATCACCAACGAGATGAAGGCGTGTGGAGAAACTCTGACTGAACAGGTAATCATAGAGAAGATTCTGAGGTCGCTCACTCCTCAGTTTGATTACATTGTTGTTTCTATTGAACATTCAAAAGATCTGGAAACCATGAAAATAGAAGAATTACAAAGCAGCTTAGAAGCACAGGAGTTACGTCTGTCTGAGAGAACTTCTGAGAGAGAAGCTGAGCAAGCTCTGAAGGCTTCTTTTGTCAAGAAAGACCAGAAGCAGAATAAATGTGGTGATAGATTCCAGAAGTCAGAAGCCTCAACTTCTGATGATAAGAAGTATCATAAAGGAAAAGAGAGGTATGACAAAAGGAAGGTTCAATGTTACTCCTGTAAATAATTGGGCCACTTTGCCAGGGATAGGAAATCAGAAGAAGCATATATGGCTAAGAGAAACTCTGATGATGAACCTGTACTGTTAATGGCCTCTGACTCTGATGGAAAATGCTCAGAAGATTGGTGGTATATGGACACTGGCTGCTCAAATCATTTAACTGGAAACAAACAATGGCTGACAGACTTTGACTCCTGAAGGAGTACAAAGATCAGATGTGCTGACGATAAGTATCTTAATGCAGAAGGTATAGGAGATGTCAGAATTAGAGTGAAAAATGGGAAAGACATTATGATCAAAGACGTCTGGTATGTTCCTGGTATTAGAAGCAATCTGATGTGCGTAGGTCAGCTGATTGAGAAAGGTTTTTCAGTTGCTATGAAAAACAATCTTCTGACGTTGTATGATTCCAATCAGAAGTTAATTATGAAATATGAACAAGGAGGCAACAGAACATTCAAGGTGAATGTAGAAACAGCTGAAGCAACGTGCCTTAGTGCAGAAGGTGCTGAAAGTAACAGTAAGCTGTGGCATAAGAGGTTAGGGAACTTAAACTATAGAAGCTTAGGGCATCTATGTTATAAGAAGCTCGTACGTGGTATTTCGAAAATTGTGAAGCCTGATAAGTCATGTGAGATATGCATGAAAGGTAAGCAACCTAGATTGCCATTTACATCAGAAGTAGCCCCCAGAGCAAAACATGCTCTGGGAGTAGTACATTCTGATGTGTGTGGACCATTTCCAGTACCTTCACTTGGAGGAAACAATTACTTTATGTCTTTTGTGGACGAGTTCACAAGAATGACATGGGTAACACTTATCAAGTTCAAGCATGAAGTGTTTACTGAGTTCCAGAAATTCAAGGTGAAGGCTGAGAAGCAGAGTGGTCAGAAGTTAAAAATTCTGAGAACAGATGGTGGAGGTGAGTATAACTCTACTGTGTTTCAGAAGTTTTGTGAGGAAAATGGAATAGAACATGAGGTTACTGCTCCATATACTCCTCAGCACAACGGTCTTGCTGAAAGAAGAAACAGAACTCTACTTGATATGACCAGAAGCATGCTGAAAGAGAAAAAGCTACCTCACGTGCTATGGGGAGAAGCTGTTGCCACATCAGCATACATTCTGAACAGGTGTCCAACGAAGAAACTGAAGGAAGCTGTTCCTTTAGAGAAATGGACTGGAGATAAGCAGAGTGTCACTCATCTGAAGGTGTTTGGCTATGTCCGTTACAAACACGTTCCAGAAGCTAGAAGACAAAAACTGGATGATAGAAGCAAAATAATATTGCTGGTGGGGTACCACAGTACAGGTGCGTATAAGCTTTATTGTCCAGAAACTAATAAAGTTGAAGTCAGCAGAGACGTTGTGGTGAAAGAGTCTGAAGCATGGGATTGGAACAAATCTCAATTTGATTCTGGTGTAGTGCCAACACCAGAGTTATCCTCTGAAGATGTTTTAGAAAGATCAGAAGATGAATCTAACTCTGAAGATCCTGAAGATTCTGAAGATGAGTTAGAAGAAGATGATCCAGATACTGATGATGATCCAGAATCTGGTGGTAATCATAGTTCTGGAAGGGAAAACTCTGAAGGTGGTAACTCTGAAAGTAGTAGTTCTGGTGCAGCTTCAGAACAAGCTCAAAGACCATAGAGAATCAGACAAAAACCCAGAAGGTTTGCAGATTTTGACATGCTGCAGGATAATGACGTTGACTCTGAAGGAGAAGTCGTTTAGTGTGCCATGTTAGTAGATTCTGAACCAGTGGGCATTGAAGAAGCTCTCAAGAAGAAAGAATGGCTTAATGCCATGAAAGAAGAACTTGAGGCAATAGAAAGGAACAAAACTTGGAAATTGACTAAACTTCCAGATAATAAAGAAGCCATCAGCGTCAGATGGGTTTTTAAGTTGAAACTTAAGCCAGATGGTTCCATTGGCAAGCACAAAGCTAGACTAGTAGCTAGAGGTTTTCTTCAGAAACCTGGGCTAGATTATTTTGAGGTGTTTGCACCTGTAGCTAGGCATGAAACAATCAGACTGGTGATTGCTTTAGCTGCAATCAAAAACTGGCCTTTAATGCACCTGGATGTGAAGTCAGCATTTCTGAACGGTCCATTACAGGAAGAAGTTTACGTGTCACAACCTCCTGGATTTGTGAAAAAGAATCAGGAAGGGATGGTATACAGGTTAAATAAGGCTCTGTATGGACTGAAGCAAGCGCCTAGAGCTTGGAATCTGAAAATTGAATCATTTTTCAAGAAGCAGAGGTTTCAGAAGTGTGAGATGGAATATGGAGTTTATGTACAACACTCTGATAGCAATATGATTCTGGTGTGTCTCTATGTTGATGACATCTTGCTAACAGGTAGCTGCCCAGAAGATATAAAGAAGTTCAAGGAAGTTCTGATGAATGAGTTCGAGATGACAGGTCTAGGAAAAATGACATATTTCCTAGGAATAGAGATTATGTACTCGAAGAAGGGTATCATTCTGCACCAGTTAAAATATGAACAAGAACTTCTGAAGAGATTTAAGCCGCAGAACTGCAAAGTTGCTGTGACACCATCAGAAACCAATCAAAAATTGGATTCTGACTCTGATGGTGATTCTGTTGATTCTACAACCTTCAAACTACTGGTTGGCTCTCTAAGGTATTTATGTAATACTAGACCTGACATTTTTTATGCAGTTGGATTGGTCAGCAGATTCATGAGTAATCCTAAGTGGTCTCATTTCCAAGCTGCTGTCAGAATTCTGAGATATATTAAGGGAACTCTGAGATATGGAGTGTTGTTTCCTTCTGAAAGAAAGACAAAGTCAAAGTTAGTAAGTTATTCTGATTCTGACTGGTGCGGAGACAGAGTGGACAGGAGAAGTACCTCTGGATACTTGTTTAAATTTCTGGGAGGTCCCATTTCCTGGAGTTCCAAGAAACAGCCTGTTGTAGCTTTGTCAACATGTGAAGCTGAGTATATCGCATGTGCTGTAGCTGCTTGTCAAGCAGTTTGGCTTCTGAATCTCCTGCATGATTTAAAGATTGAGGTTGAGGAACCTTTGAAGCTGATGATTGATAATAAGTCTGCAATTGATCTTGCCAAAAATCCAGTGCTACATGGAAGAAGCAAGCACATTGAGACGAAGTATCACTTTCTCAGAAATCAAGTTCAGAAAGGAGTGTTATAAGTTCTGCATTGTAGCACTCAGAAACAGCTTGCAGATCTTCTGACGAAGGCAGTTAAAACAAATCAAATTTCTTTGCTTAAGAGATGAAATTGGTGTTGTTAGCTTCTGATAGATTATCTAAATTAAGGGATGGTATTGGAAATGTAATTTATTTAATGTCCACAATTCCCAATACTTACTCTTTATTAGGGCCTTTTGGAATTTTCAATTTCTAGTATAAATATGCTACCTAGGCTATCAATATTGTATCCCAAATTCATTCCTCTATTTGAATATTAAGAAGTAGTCCTCTTTGTTATCATTCATTGTTCATTCTTTATCTCTCCTTCATTACCTTGCACCAACAATTTCTACATTTCTATTCAAACATTAATGACTTACTAAAAATATTAAAATATATTTCTCACTATTTATTATTCTTTATCAATCTAAATTGTAACTCTAAAAAATTAAAACTCCATTTTATTATATCAACGACATTATCTACTGATTAAATTTTTTTTATTAAATTCTAATTTTTAAAATAATCGAGTCTTGATTTCTCACTATTAACTAATTATCTATCAATTCCAATCCTGACTATTTGAAAGTTTGAAATTATATTTCTCGCTATTATAGATAGAAATTTTAACCGTTTAAATGATAACCAATCAAAATATTATTTTGTATATTATTTATTCATTAAATTCATTAAACTTTTAAGATACAAACTAATTGATAAAATTTAATATAAATGATATAAGTTAATGACTTACTTTGTTGAAGAGATGAATAATAATAAATGATATAAGTTAATAACTTATTTTGTTGCTAATGGAAAACGAATGCGTTGTTGTTGACGGGGTTTAGGGACTCCATTCTCCACCAACCCCAGACTTGAAGTAAAAAAGCGCAGCCATAAAATGTACATTTTTCCTTGATTGCATTTTTACACAAGGAACTGTATAGATGGGCTAAAATAGCAAAACCCCAACTATACTTTTTAGTTTTTTCAAAGTCTCTAAGTAAATTTAAATACATAAAATTTACACTTTTTCTCATACTTTCGAGAAATAAAAAGGTTCCAAATAGTATCATTATATAATTTCTAGCTTTTATTACCTTAGCTAGCTCGGAGGAATTTTATTTCAATTCCAGAGTCACATAATGATTTTTGAGCTCAGTAAGTAGTATACCCTAGCCTCTCACACCACCACCTTCAACCATATCCCTGCCCAACAATTCTTTACATAGAGAATTAGGCTGTTGAATTGACCCGTTAACCGCCTTACCGTTGACAGGGAGACCCAATAATATATATACGTCCTCTAGTGTGATGGTACATTCACCTATTGGTAGATGAAATGTGTGGGTCTCTGATCTCCACCTTTCCAACATTGAAAGTATGAACTTTGAATCAATCGTGCAGTTGGATATCTTTATAACATTTTCGAAACCTGCGTATTCGAGATAGGGTACGATCAACGGGTCGGGAGCAAGGTAGTTGTGTGACCGGATTCTGAATCTTTTAGTATCCTAAGTTTAGAATGTAAAAAGTGTAAGAGTCCATAAGATGAATAAAGCATTAATATAAGTATGAAAAATGTATAAGTATACAAGAAACTTACAAACGCTGCAATATTGTCCCTTGTGCCTCTGTGAGAATCGCCCATTATGAGAAGAGCTATTGTTGAAATTGTTTGAGATTATGAAAGAGTTTGAAATTGTCTGAGATTATGAAAGAGTTTGTAGTAGAGAGTGAGACGATTGTGGATGCAATAGAAGTATGTGAGACTCTGTATTTATAGGAAATATTTTATCACAGAGTAATGGAGGTGGTTGGTGGGTGCATGCATGCATGATAAGTGTCACTCTTAGAATGTAGGTGCAGGCTAGGTGGCAGCCTTAGGGAATGCATCTCTGCATGCATGTAATACGATTGGACATGTGGGGAGGCGCCATTGTACTTGGCGAATGAGTACAAAAATGTAAGGTGTCGCCATCCCAGTTGGCAAATTAGAGGTGGCATGAGTTATAGTGTAGGTGCAGGTTAGATGGCCGTCTTGGGGAAGACATCTCTGCATGCATGTAATATGATTGGACGTGTATGGAGGCACCATTGGACTTGGAGAATGAGTACAAAAATGTAAGGTTTCTCCATCCCAGTTGGCGAATTAGAGGTGGCATGGGTTGCAGTGTAGGTACAGGCAGGTGGCAGCCTTGGGGAAGGCATCTTTGCATGCATGTAATATGATTGGACGTGTGGGGAGGCCCCATTGGACTTGGCGAATGAGTATAAAAATGTAAAGTGTTGTCATCCTAGTTGGCGAATTAGAGGTGGCATGGGTTTCACTGTAGGTGCAGGCTAGGTGGCAGCCTTGGAGAAGGCATCTCTACATGCATGTAATACGATTGGACGTGCAGGGAGGCGCCATTGGACTTGGCGAATGAGTACAAAAATGTAAGGTATCGCCATCCCAGTTGGAGAATTAGAGGTGGCATGGGTTACAGTGTAGGTGCAGGCTAGGTGGCAGCCTTGGAGAAGGTATCTCTGCATGCATGTAATAGGATTGGACGTGTGGGAAGGCACAATTGGACTTGGTGAATGAGTACAAAAATATAAGGTGTCGCCATCCCAGTTGGCAAATTAGAGGTGGCATGGGTTTCAGTGTAGGTGCAGGCTAGGTGGCAGCCTTGGGGAAGGCATCTTTACATGCATGTAATACCATTGTTTAGGCAAACTTTGTAATGATTCTCGTTCGTAAGAATGTATACAAAGATGTTGATCTTTTGAAAATGTTTTCAAGTTTGAAATATGTTTTTGAAAGTGTTGGTGTTTGTTTTTGAATATAGCAAAGATGTTTTCTTTTGAAATGGAGCAATTAATTAGGAGCATTCTACCTACCCAAAAGTCTTTCATGTTCATTTCCTTTTTCCTTGGACATTGTTATCTTACCATTGATTTGGTAAGTAACCCTATCTTTGGATGTAAATGGGATGGGCGTGGGTCATCGTATAATCATGATTAGCAATATTGCAAGGTATCTTAGCATTCTCTTTTAGGGACTAAGATCATTTGAAAGGCAAGACAGATAGCGTCATCGAGGGACTATGATCTTATATTTTGCTTGTTTTTGCTAAGATACCTCACATGCGTAATATGACCATTTTGTAAGGCAACCAAGTGGATTTACCCTAGGGGTGCATGTGTGCAAGTGTATTATTTTTCATGCTTGGTTTTTGTCTTTGATTAGGGTTTTCTAATTGATTGGTTTTAGACTTTCCATACAAACCCTAATTACTAACATTTGTATATAAAGCGATAAATTGCGGAATTTAAAATTACTACACTATTACAATACTTGTGGGAGGGGGTGTACAAATTATAAGTAGGGATTGCAAGAAAATAAATCCTAATTATATATTACAACCATATTGAATTTATACAAGAATTGAATAAATAATGTACAAAAATGAATACATATACAAGAATGTAAATGTAAGGAAAAAGGATGTTTATTTGGTTTTTTTTAGAGAAAATGGTTTTTTATTTCAAACTAATTAACTAATAGAAAATTATTAATTGAAATGATAAAAAGTAAACCTAAATTTACTAGGAAAAGAAATTAAATAAAATCCTAATCTATTAATTGATTAAAAGAAATTAAGTTTAGAAGAAGAATATTTTTGGTATTTTTTGTCTTAAAAATAATTTATAGTATTATAAAATATTTTTGATCCTTTTATATTTTAAAATAATACATTTAAATGGTGTAAAAGAAAATAACTAAAACCCTAGTTTTTAATTAAATTTACAAAAACAATTAGTAAAATAAATAAAGTATGATTAAATAAAATAATTTTGTGTAAAAAATAAATAAACTTTATCAAAATATAAATCTAATGTTTTTTATATTTTTTTTATTTTTTAGTGTTAGATAAAATATTTAAGAAAACAAATAAATAAAAATGAAAAAAATAAAATAAAATGGGCCAGAGTGTAAATAGCCAGCAAGGGGGGTTAGCAGTAAGAGAAAAAAATAATAAGGCCCAAGGGAGGCCCAGGCGCCTGTCCAAAAAGTTAGAATGTGTGAAAAATGTAAAAAAAATATCCAAAAAGGTACCACTGGGGCTCGAACCCAGGTCCCTCTAGTCATAGGCGCGCACTTCTACCACTGCGGTGGCTATACATCCGTTTATATAATCAAAAAAACGAATATATGATAGTAAACAAGTCCATGGCTTGAACTTCATCTTCAACCTCATGCCCAGCCAGAGCCTTTGTATCTTATTCAAATCTCAACAAAAATGAAAACTGTAAACAGGAAACTTGTAGCAAATTTCCTCACGATTTCAGAAATGCAAAGCAATAAAATTAAAGATCAAAGATAAGCATGAATTTTAATGGACCTAATCTGAACCCTAAAAATTTCAGAAACTTCAATCTTAAAATTCTCTAAGCTCAAACAAAATTAATTAAAATTATGGACATGGTTAGCTTTAGGGCAATGATATCTACATTTTTCATTCACAAATAAACCATTAATGATGCATGTATGAAGAGTTCAAAAGTCAAAAAACTTACCTTGCAAGAGGGTATCGTGTTTGGAGTTTGAGTAGCTTTTAGTTAGTTCCAATGATTGGGTTAGCTTCCTTAAGTTCCCAAGAAGCTAATGGGATGCTTAGTTTGAGCTAAAAGTGCCTGAGGAGTTCTGGAGAAATCAAGGTGCAAGGTGCTGTTTTTGAAAATGGTGGATGAGGATTAAGGTGTTACAGCGGTGTTGCAGGTGTTGGGATTATTTGTGTATGTTGTTTAGAAGCTTTTGAAAGTAAAAGGCCAAGAAACACACGAGTAAATTTGGAGATTGGATTCAAAACTCAAAAATGACAAGTTTTGAGGTGTTTTTGGTGATTATGTGTTCTTGGTGTTTTCAGGGCTTAAGCATGCGTGTGATTTGTGGAAAATGACTTGTGTATGTATAAGCAAAAGGTCTTGAGTGGTTTTGAAAGTCAGAAGTACAAGTTACAAGCTAATTGCTAAGTTACTTGATTTTGAAGAAAAGTGGGAAAACAAGTTTCAAGAGGAGGTACAAGCATGGGCTGAGTGATTGTAAGTGTCTCAACAATTTTCTCTTGAGTTATGGGACTTGTATGATCAGAAGAAAATAATTGCAAGCCTCAAGAACAAGTTTTGTGCAAAAAGTCACTTTATCAAAATGACAATGTGCACTTTCTTCCCAAAATGGATATAAAGCATAGCCTTGCATTGAATGCTTGAAATGAGACCTCTAACATCTGTGAAAGCAATTAATTATGGAGTGCCTAACAAGTTTGAGGCCTGCAAATTAGAGGTTATGAAACATGAGTTTGAATTTTGAATCTTGTTCATCACAAAATGACTTGTAATTCAAGTGATAAAACCCTAACTTCATCTCTTTGATTCTCTCTACTCAAATATGATCTCAAGGAGTTCATGGACATTTTGGAAAGCTTGTAATATGCTCTATAACCCCTATTTGAATAACTTTTGAAAATTCCCCTTGTAACTATATGAAAAAGTGCCATGAAGTTGGGTCAAAATCCTGACCAAATTAGGGCAAAGATTCACTAAGTGTTTTGTGTCATGACCATGTGTTCTTAAAATTATAACTTGAGATCCAAGAACTTTTGGAAGGAGTTGTGTAAATTAATGTTGTAGATTTCATGGAGATACACAACTTTCATGTTGAAAGTTTCTTTTGAATCATCTTGCATCATGGTGAAAATTTTGCTCAAAGTTATGAAAAAATAAGAAATTTCCAACACTTAGAAAAATTTCTAAGTTTAGAAATTTTAACTTTCCAAAATGAAATCTTGAATTTTTGATTTCTTGATGAATAACTTTCATATTTTGACATGATTTGATGAATATGATCTTTGACATTTTATTTTGACAAAAAAGTCAAAGTTTGACTATTCAGTATACAATTGACTTTTGATCAGTTGACTAAAAATTCATCTGTCAATCCATTGGACTTGAGCAATGTTTTGAGCCATGTCATTAGGTCAAAATGATGCAATTGTACTCTTGAGATCATTCCTTAAACCAATTGATCATTTGCTAGGTCAAAAATCAGAAATTACCCTTTCCTAGTCAAAACCCTAATTTTGACCATTTTTCCCTTTTGAAGATATGATCAAATTTCTTGAGGAATTATGGTCCAAACTTGATCAAATGATACATATGAGGTTAAAGTGTTTATTCAGATAAAAAATTATGGAGCTTGACTGTAAATTGGCCATAGTTGACTTGTTCTCCAATACAACTGATTTTTAGGTCAATTGCTCAATTGATTGAGCAAAAGTGTGATCCAAAGCTTGAAACTTGACCTGAGTAATCTTGAGTGTCCATAATGATCCATGAAAGTCATATGGAGTATTGGAAGTTCAAATATCTTTGTGCAATCTCCAACCCTAATTTTGGTCATCAGTGCTTAAGGAGGTATCTTGAGTTGATCAACCCTAATGCAATCTTGAGCCAAAGGAGATCTTGTGAGCAAAATATTAATAAATGAGAGGGCAAATTTTGGGGTACAACAACTGCCCCTGTTCAATCTTCTTAAGCCTGAAGAGTTAGATTGGCGAGTTTTGCCATTCGTGACTCGAAGGTGGAAGATGATTGGACATTAAAGTGCCTAGAAATTTGCTCTCGGTGATATGATGGTTAATGGTATAGGGAATGGGCTTAAAATGCCATTTGGAGGGATGATGGAAAGTTATGGAGATGGGCTTGTAGATGCCATCCAGAAATGATTGTTGAACCGTATCTGTAAGCTAAAACTGAATGAGCATCAAAATAGCATCTATGTCTGAAGCATATTTGAATTGTATCTGAAAGCCGAATTTGAATGAGTATTAGGATGGCATCCGTATATGGAGCGTATCTGAACTGTATCTAAGAGTTGAATTTTAATGAGTATCATAATGGCATCCGTGTCTGGAGCGTATCTGAACTGTATCTGAGAGTTGAATCTGAACAAGTATCAGGATGCCATCCGTGTCTAGAGCATATCTGAACTATATCTGAGAGTTGAATCTGAATGAGTATCAGGATGGCATCCGTATCTGGAGCGTATCCGAACTATATCTGGGAGTTGAATTTGAATGAGTATCAAGATGGCATCCGTATTTGGAGCGTATCTGAACTGTATCTGAGAGTTGCATCTGAATGAGTATCAGAATGGCGTCTGTGTCTGGAGCGTATCTGAATTGTATCTGAAAAAGCCTTTGAACTTTGTTAATGATAGCTACATATTAACCTTATCCTGAAAAGGGTAAAATATTAGCTAATATGCAATGTCATGTTGTATGAAATATATGGTGTAATGAGATTGTGATACATGCATTCGTGTTATTGATGTTTATGATATATAGATGTGATGTATGCGTATGTGAGCTAATCTGCTGCACTTCTTGTTGGATTAGAGAAAATAAATCCCCGACTGCTGCTGAGGATATGGAGTGAAAGTCTCCATATTTTGAATTGTTGATGAATTTCCACTTAGAGAAATAAACTTTGTTGTGAGAGAAATTATGTGTACTGCTTGTGAAATCCTATTGGGAAATCCTGAGAAATTGGACGACTTCTACCGGGGAGTGATAACTGGAAGTTTTGTTCTGCTGGGGATTAAACTGCACACTGTGGGGGATTTTATGTAAATAGCTTAGAGAGATTTCCCTATTTCTTAAAGCCATTAGGGATTTTCTTTCTATTTTGTTCATTTGTAAATGATAGTTACGTTCAAATGCACATGTTCAAAAATAAATCATTGGACGTTTTCGTAAACAAAACACAAGAGTAAAGAAAAATAGATAGTTTTGCACTTTCAAAGGGATATTTTTGTATTGACTTTGAGTGAGTATTTTTGTACAATGAGACAAACATTCTAGTAAGAGAATATCGTCCTAAAAGTGAAAATTTGATACAAAGAAAAGATAGCTATGTGAAATAAACCCATGGGGTTCCCATTCTGCTATAGCCTTCGTGTCTCTGAGCATCTTATCTATTTGTTGCCTTGTCCGAAGCTGATTGAATTGATCACAACCGTCGAGTTTGCAGGTTGTCCATAAGGTGATCCAACAGGACATAGTTGTACGCTTTAATTCCCTAACTTTTTCCTAGTCCAATCCAGGAACTTTTTAAATTTCCATCGCACTTAACCGTTCATCCAGATGCTTATACTTATCGTCAGCTGGAGGATATTGTTCTTCAGAATAATCTTCTTCTTCCTCTTCCTCTTCTGAATCTGGCTGGACAACTGCTTTCTTTCCTTTCCCATCTTGATTGTCTTTCTCACCAGATGACATTGAAAAGTCTAGGGTCCTTCTTGCCTGACCTTGAAATCTTCTTCCCATATTTAGAACTCCAGATATTTTCTTCGTCTTCTTCTTTTTGTCTTCAACCAGCAAGGTCTTCAACTCTTCTTGTCCTTTGGCTAGAGTTAAGAACATCTGTTGAAACTGAGCATTTTATGCTTGGAGGTCCTTCACCGTTTGCTCGAGATCCATCTTACTGAAATAAACAGTAGAAAGATGAGGAGACTTGTTACAAGAAACCTGCTTACGTTATGATGAATGGCAAATGCATATGCAATGATTTCAAGGATTTTAAAGATTCAAATTTGTTTTAGACAAAAAGGAAACACACATTATATTAATAAATTAAAGCTTGAGTACATCAATGACTCTTTGAGCAAAACAATACAAAAACTCTAAGATAAAAAGGTTGTACGCATCCTTTTTGGTGCGATGTAGGCATTCAGAATCCGCTCCTCATGAAGTTTCTTAGTGAGCTCCAACACCTTCTTCTCGCTAGCGTAGAATTGAGCTTCGAAGGTGTCTCGCTCCCCCTTGAGTTGTATCCAATCTCTTTGTAAGTCTTTAAGAGAGGTGGGCATGTCAGGATGCAGGACAATGTATGGAACATCTCCCTCCATAACAGGCTCTATGATTACCGGGAGAATGGAGGGATAAGGCATCATAAGACTCTGAGCACGAGTTCGTACCCATTTGAGGTAAGGATCAAGTGGGATGGAATTCTTATGCCCCAATGTCTTTCTATCTACCTTGTTTAACATCCTCCAAGCTCGGATAAATCTCTGGTGATGACCTTGATCGTCGTTCTCGTACTCAAATATCAAACCTTGAATGAGCATTTCATGTGGGTCATCCCTTCTAGCGTAACCAAATAGTCTTAAGGCTAAACAAGGGTTGTAGGTGATACCTCCTCTAATTCCAAGTAAAGGGACATTATGGAATTCTCCACAATGGTCGACAATAGTAACATTCTTTATAGATCGAGAACACCAATGAATGTTTGAATGTTTGAGCGTCATCAACCTATGTGACCACCTTGAACCTTACTCGTTCTTCAATACAGATTGGGGAAGATGCAAAGTAAACCATCTTTCCAAAAGAGGAGTACAACATATAAGGATGCCTCTTTTCCTCATAGTGCGAGTGTGAAAAGAATGTAGGGTGTCCCCTAGCAAAGTAGGCATCAGGTTACGGGATATGAAGATCTTGATGGCGTTCACATCTATGAGTTAGTCAGGATTTGGAAACAAAACCATCCCATAGATGAGAAGAGCCATAATTTCCTCAAAATATTGTAGATCCAAAGAGTTCCAACAGTTTTGGGATTTCTCAAACAAGAACTTTGCTAGGAAATCTTTGACACCACTTCTTGTTTCCCAATTAGTTGTGATATTAGATGACTGTAAGTGTAGAGCTTGAGCAATATCTTCTGGATTTGGATCTCTTTCCGTACCGTTTAAAGATAGTTGATTGAGAATGGGAATCCTCAAGAGTTGGGAGAATTCTTCGAAAGAAGGCACAAGTTGATAATCGGAAAATGTAAAGCAATGGTGTAAAGGATCAAAGAACTGAAAGAGCACCTTCATTATTTCTTCATCAGTGTTGGAGGTGACCAAGTTTAGAAGGAGACCATGTATTTTGGTAAATGGAGAGTTTTCAGGATTCCTTAATGCTAGCTCCTTAAGTTGAGGAGGGATCCTTACAAGATTGACTTGAATGGTTTTCCTACGAATAGAATCCATGTCCTACAAAACAGAACAAAGATAAATCCCAAGATCCTTGAAATGGTTAGTGAATAAATATGATGTTATGATGTTCATGATGTTATGTACGAGTAAATATATACAAACAAAGAAAACAACTTCTTAGGTTTAGGCTTGCATGGAGTTTTATAGGTAAGTACCCTCTTGAAGTTTAGTTGGCTTAAAACTTGTCCTAGCAATAGTAACCGGGTTCTAAGGAGCTCAATATCACAGGTTTGTTTTCTTGGTCATTGTTTCAGCACAAGCCTCTTTAATAGCGACCGAAATATCCCAAAAAACCAAACCTCAATGAGTGTAGTATCGAGCATCTACCAACTTCAGACTGCACCAAAGCCGGTCATCTCACTACGTCCTAAAGGCCAAGTTGGTCAAGTAAAGGTTCTAAAAGTTCATTAGTGCTTCATGAAATCACTCAGCGGCCCCGTATTCTCCTTGATTAACTCAAGGGCTACCGGTACCCATAAATATGCCGCACTAACGTAGCTATTGCTTAGACCATGTCGGTATACCCCACACAGTTTCTATAACGTATTTCTACTTACCTATAAGGTATCCCTAAATCCGGGTAGAGGATTCAAACCCAAACAAAGAACCAT
This sequence comes from Vicia faba, assembly GCA_948472305.1. Classification (NCBI taxonomy): domain Eukaryota; kingdom Viridiplantae; phylum Streptophyta; class Magnoliopsida; order Fabales; family Fabaceae; genus Vicia; species Vicia faba. The sequence goes on along the minus strand of OX451735.1, from coordinate 763,358,330 downwards.
AATATAAAGCAAACAAGTAAAACAATGAAAGCAAGTTAATGTGATCTAACCCTAAGGTAACCCACTTTTAGAATCATCCCCAGCAAAGTCGCCAGTTCTGTGATATGGTGGGAGAACTAACTTGTTGTTTTGCATTTGATCAAAAATGTTGCGGTTAGCAAGAGTCGCCACCGAATTTTATTTTATCCAAAAGGAAAGGTGAAAAAGCACATGAAAGACCTTTGAGATTGTTTCTTGAGTTCGGGGGGTAGATTATGAAAAGGGAAGGTATTAACACCCTTTTCATCCATGATTTTCCATGGGCTCTTAGTTACTTGCTAGATCACTTGCTTTTGTTTGAAAATGTGCTTTGTGTGGGTTTTTGAAAGTATTTTGTAAAGAGACCACTGTTTAGGAAAACTTTGTAATGATTCTCGTTCGTAAGAATGTATACAAAGATGTTGATCTTTTGAAAATGTTTTCAAGTTTGAAATATGTTTTTGAAAGTGTTGGTGTTTGTTTTTGAACATAGCAAGGATGTTTTTTTTTAAATGGAGCAAGTAATTAGGAGTATTCTACCTACCCAAAAGTCTTTCATGTTCATTTCCTCTTTCCTTGGACATTGTTATCTTACCATTGGTTTGGTAAGTAACCCTATCTTTGGATGTAAACGGGACGGGCGTGGGTCATCGTATAACCATGATTAGAAATGTTGCAAGGTACCTTATCATTCTCTTTTAGGGACTAATATCATTTGAAAGGCAACCCAGATAGCGTCATTGAGGGACTATGATCTTATATTTTGCTTGTTTTTTCTAAGATACCTCACATGTGTAATATGACCATTTTGTAAGGCAACCAATTGGATTTACCCTAGGGGTGCTTGTGTGCAAGTGTATTGTTTTTCATGCTTGGTTTTTGTCTTTGATTAGGGTTTTCTAATTGATTGGTTTTAGTCTTTCCATACAAACCCTAATTACTAACATTTGTATATAAATCGATAAATTGCGGAATTTAAAATTACTATGCTATTACAATACTTGTGGGAGGGGGTGTACAAATTATAAATGGGGATTGCAAGAAAATAAAGCCTAATTATCTATTACAACCATATTGAATTTATACAAGAATTGAATAAATAATGTACAAAAATGAATAGATATACAAGAATGTAAATGTAAGGAAAAAGGATGTTTATTTGGTTTTTTAGAGAAAAGGGGTTTTGGTTTCAAACTAATTAACTAAAAGAAAATTATTAATTGAAATGATAAAAAGTAAACCTAAATTTACTAGGAAAAGAAATTAAATAAAACCCTAATCTATTAATTGATTAAAAGAAATTAAGTTTAGAAGAAGAATATTTTTGGTATTTTTTGTCTTAAAAATAATTTATAGTATTATAAAATATTTTTGATCCTTTTTATATTTTAAAAGAATACATTTAAATGGTGTAAAAGAAAATAACTAAAACCCTAGTTTTTAATTAAATTTATAAAAACAATTAGTAAAATAAATAAAGTATGACTAAATAAAATATTTTTTTTGTGTAAAAAATAAATAAACTTTATCAAAATATAAATCTAATGTATTTTTATATTTTTTATTTTTTATTTTTTAGTGTTAGATAAAATATTTAAGAAAACAAATAAATAAAAATGAAAAAAATAAAATAAAATGGGCCAGGGTGCAAATAGCCAGCAAAGGGGGTTAGCAGTAAGAAAAAAAAACAATAAGGCCCAAGGGAGGCCCAGGCGCCTGTCCAAAAAGTTAGAATGTGTGAAAAATGTAAAAAAAAAATCCAAAAGGGTACCACTAGGGCTCGAATCCAGGTCCCTCAAGTCACAGGCGCGCGCTTCAACCACTGGGGGTGGCTATACATCTGTTTATATAATCAAAAAACAAATATATGATAGTAAACAAGTCCATGTCCTGAACTTTATCTTCAACCTCACGCCCAACAAGAGCCTCTGTATCTTATTCAAATCTCAACAAAAATGAAAACTGTAAACAGGAAATTTGTAGCAAATTTCCTCACGATTTCAAAAATGCAAAGCAATAAAATTAAAGATCAAAGATAAGCATGAATTTTAATGGCCCTAATTTGAGCCCTAAAAATTTCAGAAACTTCAACCTTAAAATTCTCTAAGCTCAAACAAAGTTAATGAAAACTATGGACATGGTTAGCTTTAGGGTAATGATATCTACATTTTTCATTCACAAATAAACCATTGATGATGCCTGTATGAAGAGTTCAAAAGTCAGAAAACTTACCTTGCAAGAGGGTATCGTGTTTGGAGTTTGAGTAGCTTTTAGCGAGTTCCAATGATTGGGTTAGCTTCCTTAAGTTCCCAGGAAGCTAATAGGATATTTAGTTTGAGCTGAAAGTGCCTGAGGAGTTCTGGAGAAGTCAAGGTGCAAGGTGCTATTTTTGAAAATGGTGGATGAGGATGGAGGTGTTACAGTGGTGTTGCAGGTGTTGGGATTATTTGTGTATGTTGTTTAGAAGCTTTTGAAAGTAAAAGACCAAGAAACACACGAGTAAATTTGGAGATTGGATTCAAAACTCAGAAATGACAAGGTTTGAGGTGTTTTTGGTGATTCTGTGTTCTTGGTGTTTTCAGGGCTTAAGCATGCGTGTGATTTGTGGAAAATGACTTGTGTATGTATAAGCAAAAGGTCTTGAGTGGTTTTAAAAGTCAGAAGTACAAGTTACAAGCTAATTGCTAGGTTACTTGATTTTGAAGAAAAGTGGGAAAACAAGTTTCAAGAGGAGGTACAAGCATGGGCTGAGTGATTGTAAGTGTCTCATTAAGTTTCTCTTGAGTTATGGGCCTTGTATGATCAGAAGAAAACAATTTCAAGGCTCAAGAACAAGTTTTGTGTAAAAAGTCACTTTAACAAAATGGCAATGTGCACTTTCTTCCCAAAATGGATATAAAGCATGGCCTTGCTTTGAATGCTTGAAATGAGACCTCTAACATCCGTGAAAGAAATTAATTATGGAGTGCCTAACAAGTTTGAGGCCTGCAAAGTATAGGTTATGCAGCATGAGTTTGAATTTTTAATCTTGTTCATCACAAAATGACTTGTAATTCAAGTAATAAAACCCTAACTTCATCTCTTCGATTCTCCCTACTCAAAAATGATCTCAAGGAGTTCATTGACATTTTGGAAAGCTTGTAATGTGCTATACAACCCCTCTTTGAATCACTTTTTAAAATTGCCCTTGGAACTATATGAAAAAGTGCCATGAATTTGGGTCAAAATCTTGACCAAATTAGGGCAAAATTTCACTAAGTGTTTTATTTCATGATCATGTGTTCTTAAAATTATAATTTGAGATCCAATCACTTTCGGAAGGAGTTGTGTAAAGATATGTTGTAGATTTCATGGGGATCTGCAACTTTCATGTTGAAAGTTTCTTTTGAATCATCTTGCATCATGGTGAAAATTTTGCTCAAAGTTATTAAAAAATAAGAAATTTCCAACACTTAGAAAAATTTCTAAGTTTAGAAATTTTAACTTTCTAAAATGAAATCTTGAATTTTTGATTTCTTGATGAATACGTTTCATATCTTGGCATGCTTTGCTGAATTGTGATCTTTGACATTTGATTTTGACCAAAAAGTCAAAGTTCGACTTTTCAGTATACAGTTGACTTTTGATTAGTTGACTGAAAATTCATCTGTCAACCCATTGGAGTTGAGCAATGTTTTGAGCCATGTCATTAGGTCAAAATTATTCAATTGGACTCTCGAGATCATGTCTTAAACCAATTGATCATTTGTTAGGTCAAAAATCAGAAATTGCCCTTTCCTAGTCAAAACCCTAATTTTGATCATTTTGCCCTTTTGAAGATTTGATCAAATTTCTTGAGGAATTATGATCCAAACTTAATCAAATGATACATATGAGTTTAAAATGTTGATGTGGATTTAAAAATTATGGAGCTTGACTGTAAATTGGCCATAGTTGACTTTTTCCCCAATACAGCGAATTTTTAAGTCAACTGCTCAATTGACTGAGCAAAAGTGTGATCCAAAGCTTGAAACTTGACTTGAGTAATCTTAAGGGTCCATAATGATCCATGAAATTCATATGGAGCATTGGAAGTTCAAATATCTCTTTGAAATCTCCAATCCTAATTTTGGTCATCAGTGCTTAAGGAGGTGTCTTGAGCTGATCAACCCTAATGCAGTCTTAAGCCAAAGGAGATCTTGTGAGCAAAATCTTGATAAATGAGAGGGTAAATTTTGGGGTACAACAGAATCAAACCTAGGTTGTTAATCTCAAATAGCTATGGCATAACGGATAGCAGGATGACCGATATTGTGTGCTTTCAAAAATTAAGGTAAATACTTAATATAAAAATATAAATAGTAAAAATAGGTTCCAACAACATACATAATTACTTAAAATAAAACTTGCAACATAGATAAACCAAACATAATGACTCAAATTAGGAATGTACTCAAAATGACTAAACCAAATTCTAAACATAAACAAGATGAATAAATCGCATACGCCTCATCTTCACTTCTAAGTTCCACCAAATTAATATTATCTTACTCATCTATTGATTCCATTTCAAACTCTTCTTCGTCCAACTCCAACTCCTCATCTCCATTAGACACTACTATAGAAAGTCTATAATGGTGCCTAATAACTCTTGTTGGTTCATTATCCCCAGCGGCATTACCAAAAATTCCCAAGGAAAATCCTCTTCTCCTAAAACCAAATCATATTCCAATATTCCATTTTCATCTTATTGTGAAAAGAACTTGTTGTGAAGGGAAAATGTGGAAGCATGATGTGAAAACAGGGGAGAAAGAGAACGTGGTTGTTGATTTGAGTGAAGAGAGAGAGAGAGTGTGTGTAAAGGACCTAATGCCTCAGTCTTAGCTTTAATATTAGTGAAATAAAAGGGAAAAATACAATGTTTCCCTTAAAAAAGATTCAAAATTACTGTATTGACCTCATCTTTACAGCAATAGTCTGTAAAGCGCTATAGAACCGCTATTACACTGATGTTCAAGCGCTACGCCTCCACAAATAATGGCCTCTATTTCCGCTATCGCAGATAGTGGTCAGCATCCCAAAAGTGTTGCGGCGAGGTCCTATATTGTTACAATATATGTAACACCTCATTTCTACCCGACGAATATTAATAAAATTAGAGTTATAAAATTTCCAACAAACAATGGAATGCTACACTTTAAACTTATAACAACGATATTTAATCGCATATAAAATAGATACATAACACTTAAATCATCGGATGCACAAATAACAACAATTTTAGTCTTTAAAACGAAACAACTTGATTACTTAAGCAGCTGAATCACAATTTTTAACTCCAATGACATAACATTTTTGTCCAACTGAAAACAACTTAAAATAACAAGTATTTAATTAACAACAACTTAAAGTTCAATCAACTGAAGTAATAACAACAATAAAACAGCAAGCGTTCACCCCCCCCCCCCCCCCCCCCCCCCCCCGAGTGTTACGTATCAGAGCAATGACACCGACTCGAACTACTGAAGGAAAACAACCTTCACTCTGGAATACATGCATGTTACCAACATAGGGGTAAAATTCAAACAGAAGGGGTGAGATATCAAACAATATAATAGAATTTATGATGAATAATATATTAGACTCAGTTCATATAATGATCACCACTTCACATCTTTTTAACAACATTCAATACAACTAATTCTTCCATACAACAACTCAGGATGCAACATGAAATGCGACTTAATTTTTTATGCACATGCATGTGGTACCAACGAAGCAAACTAGCAAACTCTCAACTTAATAATCTTCCAATTAATAGAGGCATCAACAAGGCATAAGCCTTCAACTTAATATTTTTCCAATCCAGGATAACTTGACGAGCATCAGCTCCAACTTGATATGAGATGTATGTGACACAACATGAATGTAGCAACAACACAACAAACAAAAACTCAACATAAATCAACATTGGCCATAAGCCTATAACATCAACAATAATTCAACATCAACTTAACATAAATCAATGTTGGCCATAAGCTTACAACATAATATCTTCCAAGAATTAGAAGCATTTCAACAACATCGGTATATCCTGCAACTTCACATTGTCAACTATATTGACACAACAACAACATAGTATAATTCATAAGTACAATCGAAACTCATTGCAATAACACTACATAACTATTCAGCTATACATCTATATTCAGCTATTAGACGTTCTGCGACGGTTCCTCGAATATAAACCTGCGGCAATTATTAGATAAGCTAGTACTGCTATCAACAATTTCTACTTCTGCTAGTGCTACTAATTAATTCTCTACTGTTGTTTTATTGCTAATAACTTTTTGTTGCTATTTCACAATGAACTCCTACTGTCAACTTATTCCTGCCACATGTACCATGCTATTATACTATTAATAGTTTTCTGATAAGGTTTCTGCAATTACATCTTACTAATATGAATTATCTCCTACTAGCATGAATTATATCTGCTATTGTTTTACTGCTAATAGCCTACAACTTGGTTTTAGCCAATCAATACAGGAAACACAACAAAATTCATCACTACTTACAACTTCAACAATTAACAACAACATCATTACAGCAAATTAGTAATAGTCCCTGCTAAGCATTTTGATTATGTCATCTATTAATTCTACCTGCTATATATGCTAATCTACAATTTGTTTACTTTAGTAATTAATAAAATTAGTCTCTGTTATTATTTACTGATTATGTTACTTATTACCGTTAACTCTGCTACATAATTAAAATTGCTGCTAATATACATTTACTATTTGCTAATAATTAGAACTAGTAAAGTATCAGGTCCAGGAACAGACATAACCACTGGAAAACAGAGTTTTAGGGCCGTGCCCCTCGTCACACCTAGGGTGCCACTCGGCACAATCATCTCTATGCCATGCCGGCCGACATGCTCATTTTCCCCTCAGCACGCTTCTTCACCTTGTGCCGTCCGACACAACACTTCTGACCCCCGACACAAAGTGTTTCTCTCGCCTCTTCTTCATAGACTTACTGATTCCAACACAAAATTCTCCAAATCTTCCTTCGATTAACAATATTTTCACGACAACATGATACAATGCAGTATTACATCGACATAGCAACATAACAACTATATCCGTAATATTATAATTTCCAACAGCAAATAATTAATTTTACAAACAATTCAGGAACATCCACAACATGATAACGACATGATAACAAACAAATTCAGAAACAACAATAATAACATACGCACATCAACATTACACCAACCCAATTCCTACATAATATGCATCATAATTCCTATTATAGAGTCATAACCCCACCCTTACCTCAGATTGAAAGTCGCTCTACAATTTCCAATCGAACGTAGCTTTGGCTCTTTTCCTTGTTCCTCTTCTCTGCCACTTTTTACGTTACTGCTCCAAGACTTTCTTAATCTTTCTAATTAACCTAATTTCTTATTATTATAACTAAACCTAATAATAATATTATTATTCCTAATGGACTCAACTTACACACTCCATCTATTACTACTTCTAACCCTTAAAATAGGACCAACCATAATTATTCTTATATCATCTTAATATTATTAATATTCCACAATTCTAATATTATTACTAATATTATTAATCAACTAAAATAATCAACTAACTAACAACTTAGAAACATATAACAACGTTTCACACATTTCAACAAATAATTTGAAAATAATTTAATTAAATAATTAATTAAATTATCGGGTGTTATAATATACCGCTTTAGCGCTCCTATAGCGTGCTATTGACAACTTATGATCAAACTGCTAAGTGCACTTTAGGTATTGTCGAAGAAGTTGAATGGATGTTTGAAAAATTTAGTGATTTTTTTTTGTTTCTTTGTATATCCCAACTTATGCTAGATTGATCATAGAATTTCTAAGCACTCTAGATGTAAAATCCAACAAAAGGGCATAATTTTTTCCAAAAATGTGGTAATTAGTCTTTTTAACACTGATGCTCATCAGTGTTAGAAAGCCTAGATACCACATAGTAGAAGGCAAATTTTCCTCCACAATGGTTATTAAGTGATTCTTCTTTTCTCTTTTATTTTTTGTTTAAAAATTAGGGTCAATGATTACCTTAAGTATAAGGGTGAGTTTTAAAGAATTTATTTTATAATTTTAGTAATTTCTTATTTTTTGTGTTTTACAATAATCGTTGAATTTCTCCCACTACTGAATCATGTTGAATATGATAACATTTTGAAATTTTGATTTTATGCAATTTGTACGAAACTAATGAAAAATCCTTGAAAAGTGAGGCCAAAGTTTTATAGTTTGAAAAGATTTAGCAATCGTTCTTCTCTTAACACCTAGTGTCTCCCAATTAGTTCTTCTCTTAACACCTAGTGTCTCCCAATTAGATTTTTTTATCTAGTTTTATTTGACTTGTAACCTCTTCCACTATACTAAGTAGAGTTTTTCACAAGATTGGTCTGACATCATAATGTTAATTTTGTATGTTTTGTGTTATTGAGTTTTAAAATAAAAAATATAGTAAGTGAAGTAAAAGGAAATTGCGCTAACTAAGTTGTGTAACACTCACCTACTTATTTAGCCAAAAATAAGTTGATCCCAATGTCTAGAAAAAGCAAAATATATTTGTGCAATGAATAAATGGTGATTAATCAAAGTAAGTCAAATAACCCTAATGAAGTTGTCCATCCCAAAAGTTGACTGATCTCTATATTAAATGTTGTAAAAAAAAATATTAAGCTCAAGCATTACATAACATCAATCGAGATTTGTGTTGAGTCGCATAAAATGTCTTACACTCTACGGAAAAGGGATACCATAACGGCTGACTAACTGTTGTAAGATAATAGGTGAGTTATGTATAATGCTTTCCATCATAGGTGCACGATCATGATTATATGTCAAGCAGAGCTCTACCTATCACAACAGTTATTCTAAATAACCGTCGTGGTATACTTTAAAGAAAAACTTTTAACAACGATTGTTCTAAACAACTATTGTGATATATACATCGAATTTATTATAAATTATACGGAATGTTTATTTCGTCAATGCTCACGAAACATATAAGCTTTCAGTCTGATCTAGAACATTATAATATGACAAGTTAAGTTATATTAGAAGAACAAGTTACACGTTCAATGCTAAACAAGAAATCTTCAGCTCCTTATCCGTATTTTGTTCTTTAATTATGGGAACTTGTTTTAATGCTCCTAATTCTTCAACCTTCCTTCCTTTATCTCTAGTTCATTTTGAAACATATTATTTACATTGAAAATTAAATTAGAGGTGAAGGGATGAGATTTTGAAAAATTAGAAGCGTTCAACCAAATTCTCACTATTAAAGAACAAAATGTAAATAATGGACCGAAGGATTCTTGTCTAGAATTGAACGTGTAACTTGTTTTAAAATATAACTTTATTTATCATATTATAATTTTCTAATGCAATCCGAAAAGTTATATATTCGATAAGATGTTGGAAAAACACGTATATCACATAACATATAATAAACTCATCTAAAACAAATATTAACAACAACATTCATCAATAACAAACCTTAAACAACATAGAACTTCTATATGTTACAACAACAACATCAACTCATAAATGTGTCAAAACATATATGTCCCATAATAAAATCTAAAATGAAAGCAAAATGAGGATAAAGCTGAAGTAAGAGCAACAAACACGTGTGAATCGATAAGTTTGCTACGCTCACACAAGTTTGATGCACTCACTTTTACTTCATCCTCATTAATTTTTTTCATTTACCTTTCTTCCATACCTACAAGTCAAAATAAACATAAACATAAACATAAACAAGTCAAAATATTATACGTTAGGGTTTGAAACATAATCAATAATAGATACGTTTTAAACATTATATGTTAGGGTTTGAAATATAAACAATAAGTAGAAACATAAACAGAAACTAAACAATAATAGATGAAAAGAGTTTGAAACATAAACGAAATTGCTGCATAAGTTTAGTGAAGACCAACCTGAAGGTAGTCATAGGTAAGACGAAATTGCTCTATAAGTTTTGTGAACACGAACATGAAGGTAGTCATAGGTAAGACGAAATTGCTCTATAAGTTTGGTGAACACGAACCTGAAGGTAGTCATGGGTGAGATGAGTGACATAGATGCATGTTAGAGTTTTATTTTGAGAGAGAACAGTGAAATATGTTAAGGTTTTCTTTTGAGAGAAACGATTATTATGAACTTAGCGAGAAATAATTCCGCATGAAATGATTACACTTTACACCACGGTTGACTAAAAGAACCGTGGTGATCTACAAGAACAATCCCATTTTGTGGCGATAAAATGAAAAATTATTAATGCTGTGATTTGAATCCTGTAACTCCTAATACATTTCAATATAATTTTTAACTATGACCGTAATAAAATATCTTTTATTAAATAAAAAATAAAAAGAAACTAAAAAATTTGTTCCATTTTGATGCGATTTTGTTCCATTTTACTTTCGTTTCCGTGTTTTTCTTGCTTTTTCAAGAGTTTTAAAGACCTGAAAGATTTGGTCAACAATATGATTTAAACCATAAAACTATACAAAAGGCACTTGAAGACTACACAAAGAAGCATAATGCATAGAGGATACTTGAGGATTTCCAGTCTAAAAAGTTAATTGATAATTTTTCTAATACTATTTATCTAAATTTACTTTATAATTTTTTGAAAACTTTTAATGTTTTATATATTTATTAAATTCTAAAACTGTTTATATATATATATATATATATATATATATATATATATATATATATATATATATATATATATATATATATATATATCATTTAAATTATCAAGTCTATAACATGTCACTATTACATGCCATCCACATTCAACTCTTTACCATATCTTGTAATTTTTGTATCATGCGCATAAAATAGATTCTAATAGTTATATTATAAAGGTCTCATAATAAGTTAAACTTTCTGTGTTGATGATTGCAATGTTAACATCTAACCATTAGCTAACACCTTATAAAATTAAGATTGAAATGGTAAAATATTTTGCAAATAACAACAAATAAAAAATATATGTAAGATGGTTTATAGACAAAAAAGCAGCTTCACTAAGTACAAAGATTTGATTGTTTAGAACATGGATTATAGGATTAACAAACTCCTCTCTTTGAAGAGCTTTCTCACAAAACCCAGGTCCATTACCAGCAGCTTGTATATCATTTTTTGCACTTTGAGGATCCTTATCCAACTTCCCCAATGCATTTTCGAATGCTACTATAGTCTTAGGGTAGAAATCTTGTGCTTATTGTTTAACAGCTTGATCATTGGGAAAGTCACTCTCCACTTTGCCAAGATAAGCTTGAACTGATTTTGATGTAGCTACTGATAGCTCCAACATGAACTTTGAGAGATCATGATAATTTGTTGCTGAAGTGATTCTTGGATCTGGTTTCAAGAGAATCAAGCAATCAGGGGCATATTGCCTTGTTAAAGAGCATACAGTTTCATACAAGGGGGCTGATAATACTGGAGCTGTTGATGCAAAAGAAAGATAAAAGGAAAAAAGAATATTTACTGACATCTTTAAAATAAGGATTTACAATGAATTACAATAACCTACTCCACTAGGCTATTTATACACAAAATTAAATCTAAAATATATCTTCTAACTAAGACATATAACTTCTAACAAAGGTATAAACAATCTAAAAGATATTTCTAAATATAAATTAATATCTAATTAATTATAAAATATATATTAGTTCTAACATCATTCCTTAATTTATATTTACCCAA